>JAOWBP010000001.1:109778940-109794140 GCA_028571105.1 Tragopan temminckii | reverse complement strand
TTCGGGCTAGCCCCCCCCCCCCCCCCCCCAGAAAAATCAGCTCTGCCCACTTGCCTGGCATTCCTGCTATTTTTCATCCAGTTAATTCTACAAGAAACAGAAAGTCCTACAGTAGCCATATAGAGCCTATACCTTTCATGAATCCTTTTTCAGCATACAGGAAGGTCCATAAACACACCACATCCGAATGATTTTCCTCTGGGATCAGCTCAGCTCCTCAACAAATGAATCCCCGTGTCCAGATGGTGTTCTCCACACAAACTCCTCTAAGTAACCCCTAATACCTAAAAAACAGACTTGGCTCAATCCTCCCACAACTGTCACCTCCTTGCAGAGCAATGGCGGGGGGAAGGGGGGGAAGAGCTAATCTTAAAAAACATCTTGAGTAATACACACAATTGTTTTTTTCCTGAAATACGGCTACGTGAGTATGTTCCAAGTTGCAGTCATCCAAATGGGGAGAGTTCTGGTCTTTATAATTTGTTATCGGATGCTATCAGGCGGACACAGTGCCATATTATCCAGCACCTGAAGGACTGCATAAAGACACAGTAGCACATAGTGTTGGAGAGGAGATGTACATCAGCTTGTTCTTTATCCTCCATTGCTCACGACACAGCACAAGGCCCTGGTGTACTTCTGTCCAGCTCTGCAGGCCCTGCCTACACGTACTCCACTCATGCATCCCTTGCAGATTTACACATCGCCAACTGGGACTCACAGAGCCATCAGGTCCCTCCTACTTAAAGGAGCTGAGCATTGACAAGCTGCGTCCCCATTTTGGAAAGCCAGAAGCGCTCAAATGGCATAAAGCAGAGCAATCAAAGGAGACCGGGGCAGCCCCGGTGCCCTCACAGACCACAGCAGTGATGAAGCCCATGTGCTGCAGGAGGAAACAATTTTAGAGAAGGTGATCCAAAAGGAGCTGTATTCAGATCTAAAGCAGGCCTCCCCTTTTTGTCTCCCTGACAGCATGCCTTTTTCACTTGCCACGCCCAGCTTCAGAACAAGTCAGCTGAGCCACAGCGGATCCAGCTCAGCAGCACCAACACTCTCCTCTCCTGAATAAAATTAACAGCCACCTCCAGTTTAGACAGAGATGCCTTACACAAAGAGCTGCAGCACAACCAGCAGTGAAGCTCGAGAAGCTTTCGCTTCAACCCACACTCGGGAAAGTCATGAGTGAGTTCATTTTCACAAGTCTGTAGACACAAGAAAGTGAAATCTGTAGCTAAAATTTGTTCTGTAAACGTGTAATGAGGCTCTCCTATAGAAATGCCTTTTGCAGAACCACCCAGAGAAGTAACACGAAGCCACTCTCTCTGAAATAAAAGAGCAGACCGATTTGCAAAGGTAGGGCTGGGGGCTGAAAATGGCAATTCAGAGCTTGTGATTTGGTTTTGTTTCCAACTGAAGAGTTTCCCAGAGCTCCGTAGGACACCTGTCCTAAACATCCATCCATAAATTGGTTAAACAGAATCTTTTGTTCCCACTCTGCACTAACACTACTGTCCAATAGCTCTTCTGAAAGAAAAAAAAAAAAAAATCCCCACAAGTCCATCTGGCAATTCAGTAGAATCCTACATTTCAGCGACGGATGCAGTTAGAATTCCCACAGCTGGGCTGCACCTGGATCAGCAGCAGTCAGAAGAGGACAGCAAGCAGTGAGGGGATGCGAGGTGTGTGCTCAGCTCAGGGGGATCAGTGGTGCCTGCAACATGAGCCATGCAGCAGCATGCAGCAGCATCGCAGCACGCCTTTGTCCTGCGCTGTGCCTTCCCTCCCTCCTCCCCCAAAATAGAGAAACAAAGGGCAGCTCAAGATCTGGGATCTGGTTTATGACATGCTTAATGGAGCACTCAATTGCTGGTGGTTACTGCCTCCTTTAACTGCTTTCGTTAAAAGAGAAACACGAGTAAACAAGCGTGTGTCATGAAAAAGCCCCTATTCAAACAGGAGCTGACAAGAGAAAGGACATCCACATCTTACAGCTGCTCCTGAGCAGTTTGGAGTACAGGCAGCAGCTGAGATGGCAGCAAAGACAAATGCAAAGAAATCCTCACCTCGCCCACCACCAGCTCAGAGGCTCATCTCACCCTGGATTTAAGGCATGAGGTCATCACGCGCTAAGCACTCCAGGCTTTAACTTAACCAAGGGAGAGCAGTCTGCTTTGTCTAGACAAAGACTTTCGATGCCCTTCAGTCAGCATCCACAAACTTCCCACCTCCAGCCATGGGCTGGAGCATCCTGGTAGCTCTGCGAACCAAGAGTGTGAGAAGAGCAGCCAGCAGCCCTCACACCCTGACACCTCTTTGTCCATTCTTTTTGAAACTTGCAAGGATGTCAGGCCTCTACTCCATACCAAAAGGCAGCTGGAGTCAGCCCTGAGGTTGAAAACTTCCAGAGGATAGGGTAAAAAGTGACAGCCCTGGAGGTTTTCAAGAAAAGGGTAGATGTGGCACTATGGGACACGGTTAGCAAGCATGGTGGGGATGGGTTGGACTCAATGACCTGAGAGGTCTTTTCCAACCTTAATGATTCTATGGTTCTATCAATCTCATTTCTTCGTAAAGCCAGGGTAAGTGACTGCCCTCAAAAAAAAAAAAAAAAAAAAAAAAAAAAATCAAGAGGAGGTTCCAGAATGCATGTGGAGAAAGGCATTAATGAAATAACAAACAAACCTCCTCTTGACAGAACGGCAGCCAGTACCAAAGGTCACACAGGTTTAACCATATCCCTTCTATTTCTCAGCTACTTTTATACCAATTAAAAAAAAAAACAAAAAACACAGACAAGCCTAGAGGAAGAAACACAAAAGATAAGCGTAGAGTTTAGAGAAGGGAAAACTGCAGGAGAAATTCACCCACATCTCATGAGCATCAGGGAATAGCAAGAAGGACAAAACAAATCACTCAAAGGGAGAGAAACTTGCCATCGCTTAAAAAGTGACAGAAATTGAAAAGAAAATTAATTCTAGGAGGAAAGATTAAATATGTAAGATGTGCGGCACTTTGGAAAATTGATATTTCCAGAAAGAATACTCTTTTCTTTCAAGTCCGATGAGAGAACTCCAATCAAAACTGTGCAAGTCTTTGTCCATGGCTGCAACTCCAACCTGCAGAACCAGACTGATACCAGCACATTGTACTTCTAGCTTTAGAAAAATACCCTAAAGCTGACCAATATACACCTAAACATTGCAAGAAACAGCATTATTTCTACCGTACTCCTATTCCTCACACCTCTTTTTCTCTCAAATGACATTTATGCCTCTTACATCATATGCATAATCTTTTAAGGATATTATTCCCACAAGCCTAAGACAGCAGAAGTACTCAAAACATTTCCCTCAAAAGACTCGAATCACGAAATCAAGTATTTGTTGAAGAGAAGGTTGGCTCAGGCCCTCACAAGACTTTTTCTGACGTCATGCAGAGCCATTCCCAAAACTAGGTGTTTTTGCTGATGGATGTGATTCAGACGCAAGTCCCTAGTCATTGCAGCATGTTGTTTTTATCATCCTTCTAAGCTGTTCGCAGTCACTATTAAAAGAAACCCACAGATTTCAGCCCAGCAATCTGTGCCCTGCAGAAAATCCCAGGGCTGAGCATCTTTGATAAATGCTCAGCACTGCTGTTAGATATCCAATCTGCACAGGAAAAGAGGAATAGCTTTTGAAGGCAGACAAGCTATTAAATTTTTACTAGGTGAAATGTTTACCAAAATAAATCTAGTCCTTTCCACTCTTAATTATTATCATAACACATATGGCAACTGACGTACAATTAATGGAGCTTTAAACCAAGAACCCTTGGAGGGAAAACACCCTCTGGATGTTTCAGCCAGTCTTGACAGAAAGCCAGCTCCTGACAAGATTCAGAAAGCGACGGGCTTTAGGAGGCCTCCCCTTGCAAGGAGCACAGGCTGCATGCTGCAACGGTGAGGAGCTTCAGACCCTCCAGCACCCAGTGACTCTGCAGGCCCACAGCTGCTCCCAGCACACACCACACCTATCACACCCATGTGCCTTCCCAAACCTGCCAAGATTCAAATAACAGCACCCTGCAACAAGAGCTTCAGATCTTCCTCTTCCACCTGGCAGAGAAAGCTGATATTAAGAGCAGTGCAACATTTTTCCCGCACAGCCCAGTGCAACCACACCACAGGCACAAAACATATTTCATTGAGCTAGAGCACATGCTGACTACATACTTTGTTAATAAAAAGAAGGAAGTACACAGCAGCAAAAGAAAAGGACAAAGTCACATCCCAGATGCTACCTTGAACAGAGCAAGGACTTGATGTGAAGCAGCAGTAGTTTTGTTGCCCACTTCTCTTTCCCCATCCCAATGTCAAATATGAGTCCTACCACTATGCTCCATCCATGAGGAGCATCTCCAAACTCAGCAACTTAACCAGAAAGAAGTCTGGTCAATAACTAATACAGTTTTATTCCTGAAGAGGAAACCAGAGCACTCTTCCATTACCTTAGAGGAAACTTAAGGAAAGGTAGCATTACTCAGGACTGATTTACTGCCTCTAGCCATTCATAAAACCATACAGCCAGTGACATATAAAACAAGCAACTCATTCACAAGAGCTCTTTGATCTTAAATACAAATAAAATTAGGTCAATATTAAAGATTTTCATTCCTTGCCATATAAGACTTCCACAAAGGCTAAGGAAAGCTTTTCCCATCCACCCCTTTTAACACTCAAGTTATTTAGAAACTCACATTTCTTTCACATGACTTGAAACACATTCTTGATATTCACTTGTCATCACTCCAGAATTTAACTCTTGGTGCAAGGTAAGCCCAGGGTATAATAACACCTTGCATTTTCAGCTTAGCATGCATGACTGTGTTTTAGGCTGGCTTTCAAATTTTATTTATTTGCTCTCTAAATCAACCAAGAGCTCTCATACACAGCAGAAGGCCCCCGAAGCTATCACTGCAATGCTGTATCTGCTCATAAACATCAGTATAACAATTTTAAAGGTATTAACACTGTCATTTGGACATGTCACGGTAAAATATCCTACTGCCTGCCCCACCCCTGCTACAGACAGCAGCACAGTTAAATGTGAGCAATTCAGCTCAAGGTTTCCTGCAAATGTCATTTAAATATATATAAACCCCGTCACCTGTAAGGTAGCACATCGCAATTTTACTGCAAACCTAGGTAAGACATGCAGGGGGGCAATGAAATCTGCTTGTCCAATGCCCAAGAACCTGTAGACCTTCCTCTGGGTGTTTTAAGAAACCTGAAGGCCAACACACAGAGTGTTCCCTCTCTTAGGCCAGGGTGAGTATTAAGGCAGACCTCAGCTATCATTAAGACAAAGAAGGGATCCTATGTGATTGAAGTACGCACAACTTCACATCCAGAGATTTGGTTCTTATCTCTGCTATGTATTTCCTGGGTGGCTTGGAGTAAGTTGCACCAGTTCCTGGCTGTACTTCCCGCCCACATCCTCATTCGGAAGCAAATCACATTGGATGGCTTCAAAATCAGGGAAAAAGCATTGGAGAGCTCCACCTCCTTCTGTGTTTATAACCAAGACTGCCATGCAATTGGTAGCTCAGTTTAACAAATGGTGCAGAATATGAAATTTCAAGCAGTGCAGGAATGTCTGCTGTTCTGTTCCATGAAGGAACATGACGTATATTGCCTCTGAAAGAAAGTGTTAATTAGAGAAAAGATACTCAGATTTACAACAGATTGAGATTTAAAAATAAGATTCACAACCAGACTGAATCCTACTAGCCAAGCTTACAGCCACAGAGAAGCAATAAAAAAAAAAAGAAAGAAAGAAAGAAAGAAAGAAAGAAAACAGGTTTGATAGGAAAGGATACCTTGCAGAGAAGCACACTTTTGAGAAAAAAAACAAAAAACAAAAAACAGCATGGGTGTCAGACACTTAATGACAACCCTTATCAACATCATCAAAACAGTTAAAGTATTTCTGTAATTCTGTCCTGAAAAACAGTAACCTCTGTAGCAATGTAATCCATCTGAAAAGACGCCAATGCTTACTGCTGAGGGCATAGAGACACAAGGCACTGCCCACTTCTCACAATGACTGTTCTTCCCAGCCAGATACCTGAGAAGTTCTGCAGAATCAACCTTTTTCCTGCAGGCCTGAGACAGCAGTAATGCTGCCTGAATTCAGGTTCCATGGCTTTGTACAGAAGTAGAGATGGATAGTGAGGGTAAACACATTCAATTCTTGACAGACATATGCAAAAACAGGTCACTTATTTATGAGCCTTTTGGGAAAAGGGATGCTTCCCTTCCAGTGAGAGAAAAGAGGGCTTTTACACTTCCATTCACTTTCATGTGTCCACTAAAGGCATCTTCACTTGTACTGTACACTCCTCAAACAGCAGGAGCTACCAAATGCATGACACAGACAGGGGTCAATCTGTCCAACCTTAGACATACAGAAGATATGTATCTAAGGCACTCATCCTAGGCTTCCATTATAATTAACGGGCACAGGCAGATTCATGTAAGGAGCAATTTATCTCATCCTAAGGTATGTATCTCCAGAGACCATCACAGAATCACAGAATGACCTGGGTTGGAAAGGACCACAATGGTCATCTAGTTTCAACCCCCTTGCTGTGTGCAGCGTCGCCAACCACCAGACCAGGCTGCCCAGAACCACATCCAGCCTGGCTTTGAATGCCTCCAGGGATGGGGCATCCACAACTTCCTTGGGCAACATGTTCCAGTGTGTCACCACCCTCTATGTGAAAAAATTCCTCATAATACCTAATCTAAACCTCCCCTGTCTCAGTTTAAAACCATTCCCCCTTGTCCTGTCCATCCACCAGATCTACTTCTCTCTACTACAAGTCCTAGAGCTCGCATTTCAGATTCAGGCATCAAAAAGACAGTAGGCATCCCACCAACACAACCACCTTTCAAAAAAGAAACATTCCAATCCCAATGCACAGAAGCAAGCTGTAAATTAAGAAGAGGTCATGTGTATCTGCAGCTCTCGCTAAGAGTGCATTTTTTGCCCACGAGGCCACCATAAAATAACAGGAGATACGCAGCACTATCAGCTCCTGGAGAAGCACAAAAGAAATTCAATTAAAGCTTCCACTCAGGAAATACCTCATCATTACATTCAGACACCACTATGCCAATTCCCCTAAGAATTGGTTTGATTATTGCAGTTGCATAGGCTAGCAGCAGCCCTATAGCCAAGGGCCTGTCAGCTTTTTCTTTTCTTTTTTTTTTTTTCTTTTTGTACCCCTACATGTAAGAGTTTATAACTCAGCTACAAGTATTTCCCCTTGACAACAGCCCTGCAATACCAGCACAGCTGTGCCTCCTTTTAGGTATTCAATAGAGCTTGCCTTGAGAAGCACAAAAAATTAAGAAAAATAATGAACTGCAATGACGTTGGTGGGGTCCCAGATTTCTGAAGATATACAAAACCAAGTATAGCACAGAACATGTTACTGTAACACATTAAGAAATAGGGACCTTGACCTCTGCTTTCCTAGTTTTGAAAACAAAGCAACCAAAAACAACTGGATGCCTAAAAGTGCAGGGGGCAGATTTCATGACAAATTTAGTTTCCTTTGAGCTCACTGTTTAAATTAGAATGATGAACATTTATCCACTGTCATCCCCTACAGCTACTCTCACAAAATCCTGGGAAGATACAACTGGAACTACCAAAGCTTACCTAAAAATGACTGTTGTCATTTTTGAAGGACATTTTTGAAACGTGTTTCAAGCTATAACAGTTCCAAATGCAAAAATCTCCCCAAAAACTGCATCAATGTTGTGGTGAACCAGCAGGAGCAGACCATTGCCTAGGCAGCCTCCTGATCATTAATTTAAAAAAATCAGATTTGTTGCAACTGAGTATTCCAGGCTGCTGCCAATCTCTTACCTTCTTAAGACACACCCTCCCATTTTACATCTGTCCTGATGTCAAGCTGCCAGGTGCTCAAACCAGAGCCAACAAGTCTATATCACAGACAGGTACAGAATAAAAAAGAGGGTACCCCAGCCATTAAAACTCAGAAACAGTCTGGTTCACCTTGCTGTTCCCAACCCAGTGCAGGCCCTCTCAAGGATGCACGTGTCCACAGCCCATGCAACAGGTACCAACCCATGAGTCACCATCAGCAGAGAGAAGCTCTTATCGACATGCAATGGGGCAGCTCCAAAGGGAGGTGACTGAGACACACCAGATAAGCTCTACAAGACCAGTAGAACGGCATCCACGTAAGGCGTTTTACCACATTAGTTCTTTTATTACTAGGGCTTGCTGGCACTTGCAGTGTCCTGTCTGAAAGCCTACTGTGACAGCTACAGTGGCAGAGCAACCCAGGGAGGTGCAGCTTCATGGGAACCGAGCATTTCAGCATGCTAAACCACCTCCTCAAAGACATCTCTCCTTCTGGCACATGGACACAATGTAGGTAGGTGGCATGAAAGAGGTTTGGTCAGCACAAAAATGTCTGTAACGAAACCTTCACCTGGGGTGCATAAGCCCAAAGCTTGGTTGCCTAGTGTAAGCAGAAGACTCCTGAGCAATCAGAGGTAAAAGCTGACTTGCTTCGTAATATGGAAATACATAAAATTTTTAATATCCTTCTACAGATATACAGATACAGTGAAGCCATCTTTTTTACTTTTCCTTCTATTAACCACTTTCCTGACTCTACAGTACCTTTGTTTCCCGAGCTGTGAACTGCCTACTAATCCCACTCTCAACATTCAAGCCAGCATCTCCTTCAACACCCTCCAATTCCCTCTGTAAACTCACTGTCACTAGGTTGCTTTTCTTCGAGCTGTCCCACTTGTCAGTAGGAGGCAAGATCAAGCAGGAGAGTATGGGAAAACCCCAGGGAGAAGACAAACACTCCACTCCCATGAGTTGCATGAGGAACTTCAGATAGGACTCAGTTGAACCAGTTTCTAAATAAAATGGAGAGAAGCCTACTCCATTCATATCATAAAACAACTTAGGTTAGAAGACCACCCAGTTCCAACCCCCTGCCATGGGCAGGGCTGCCCCCCACCAGCTTAGGCTGCCCAGGGCCCCATTCAACCTGGCCCTGAGCACCTCTAGGGATGGGGCACCACAGCTTCTCCAATGCCCACCTGATCCCTACATGTAGTGAAAGTTCCAGTCCTCCACAAGAGTGGGCACCCCCAGTTCCCAGCTGCTGGGACTTCAGCTTTCTTCAGTGGTGATTTTCAAAGGCTTCCCAGTTAGTATCACTTTGAATCCAATGCCACTGAGGCCGAATCACATCTGTTATTCACATTCAGAAGAGCAGCTTTCACTTGGCTGCAGAACTATTGTGCCTTCAGTCTGTACTGAGATGTAATGTTAAAATCTCCACGCTCCCTACATCAAGAGTTACCTCAAAATTCCCAAGCAGTTGCTTTTTCTTCCCTCCCCTTTCCTGTAGCTGATTACTTACAGAGACCACGGTATCTTTTTTTTGAGTTTTTGCCAATCTGAGAAACAATCAGGGACCCATACTGCTATGAACCTAAGGTATTTGATAAGAAAACTGTGCAAAGCTCGAGATCCCCTCCCAAATCCACCTCTTGTTCAAGTGAACTGAATTCTTTCCATTAACTCCAGTGGGAGTTGGACAGGGATCTAAAATAACGCCATAGATAAGGATCTTACTGTAACTTTTGACTATAGTCAAGCTCACATTGTGCAAGGCAATGCTATTGAGCTTAAATATCAATGTCAGCCAAAGGCAAACAGAAATACTTCTGGAGGACCCAGAGCACACAGTCAAAAATGCGTAAAGGGATAAATAAAAATACCATTTTCCTCCATGGAAAATATATCTTGAGAAAGTAGGGACATAACCTACCAGGCTAAAGTCAAGCTCGCAAAGGAAGTACCACTTGAAAAGAAAATGCCTGGAACACAACACGTACTCACAAACACACACTAGACCACATTAGAAAAATCTGCTAGCCTTCTGCTCCAAAGCTTTATATTAAAAAATGTATACACTGAAGGCAGGGAAATGCAAAGGGTGAACACCTCTTCTAAGATAGGATCCCCTTTAGGAACATTCCTCTGTACTGTCCCCTAGGACAAGAGGCACAGACTTGTCATCACCTCAGAGGCAAATATGCATTTCTGTACACTGCCGTGGAGGCCCCGGTGCCTGGAAGTTGATAACAACTCACCAAAATTTCCATTACAAGCATAACCCCTACCTATGCCAATGGGGGTAAGCTGGGCAGCAGGAACAGGTCTGCCAGCAGCAGCTCAGCTGGTAAAAGGGAGAGCATGCACACAAACAAGAAGAAGAGAGAATGTGATACAATTTCAACTCTGATTTTATCCACATCAATTGAGAAATGTTCCAACAGGAAACAAAAAAAAAAATCAACTTCCTATGAGTTAGTATAAGACTTTGGGCTGTATATTGTTAAATCCATCACCTTGAAGCACTGCGTACATCAAGGTCCTAGAGAACTGGAACCCCTGGTCTAATTACATTAATAGAGTCCCTGCCCCAAGAGTCTGCTATTGGATTTAAGACAAGGTGCAAAAAAAGACATTTTGACAAAAAGACAGATGGGTTGGAGGAGGAAGAGTGAGAGGAACACACAGTTACCCACAATTGGCAGGTTGCTTTCTTTTCTCTTTTTCTTTTTTTTTTTTTTAAATAAAAATAAATATCAGTAATCCCCACTGGCCACCTGCCTAGCTTTTGTATATTTAATTAAGAAGGATTAGGGTGATGAAGAACTGGTCTAAAGTTCAGTCAGTTTGGAGAATGGTAGAGCTAGAGGCCTAAGGGCTGCATCTAACCATAGGACACTGAGAAATGCTACTATTCCAGCCTACTCTGGAACCAGTCAACAGCAAATTCCCACTTTGCAACAGAATCCCCCCAAAAAACAAGAGAAGGAAGGGAAGAAGTTCATAGTGAGCTGGTCTGGACCAGTTTCTGAAAGCCAGTGACCTCACTGCTCCTCAGCACAGCTTGTCTTTATAGCGATAAGGCTGGAATTGTATTCATGTTTAACAAAATCATTTCAATCCACAATGATGGCTGTTCAGCAGTGACAGAAAGAAAAGGCAGCAGGGAAAAAAAAAATCTGACTACATGCAGAATACCAACCGCCGTCCTCTCTTCCTACCCCAACACAACCACCTTACAGGACGGAAAGTCCACTAAGACAAAACCGGAGTATCCTTAGCGTGGGAAAATATTTATCCAAGTTTTAATTTCTTCTCAAATCAGCATTTAAACGATCACATCTTACATCATTTCCTTTTATGCGCCAGCAGTTAGACAATACACATCATTTACATGCAGTTTTGGAAGGCTGCAACATAAATCAACAAAAGAAGCCTTCACTATGAATTAACTATTACAAGGCCCTTAGAGAGCCACACCAGCCTGCGTTGGCGGCAATCAGGAACATCACCCCTAATTCTGAGCTTTCTAGGGCACTCCTGCCACACAGCTCAGAACTCCCAAGGAGCCACCCTTCCCCCATCATTTCTGTTAAGGGAGAATTATGGTGTCTATCTGGGAGCCCTGACAGCACACCCAGAACAGCCAGTGGGAAGGGTCAGCTGACTTAAAAACATATACACACACACACAAAAAAAAAAGAGTGACTGAGCAAGTCAACGTGGTTCAGTCTCAACTGCAACACTAATAAGCCCTACACTTGCGGGAATGATCAGATGGTACAGATTTTTATGTATGCAAAATATCAATCAATGCCTTTAATTCACATTTTTGCACGGAAAAAAAAAAAAAAAAAAGGAAGAAATAACCAGTTCGAATCTTATCTCAAAGTAAAATTCGGGTGTGTTTTCATTCTGTGTGAGAGCAAAACTTCAGATTAAGCTCATTGCTGCATGAGGAAAAATAAAATTCAACCACAGCAATGCTAAAAATGCCCCTTCACTATTTGCAAAAGATGAAAAAAAGGGTCCTTAAGAGAGTCAATCACTTGGGAAGCTGGCTGCAAGTTACAGTCACACTGAAGTGCTGTGATAAAGCAGGAAGGACTTCAGGACTGCCTGCACAGCCTTTGTTCTGCCAGACAGCAACAGGCACCAAAAGCCCAACTGCTGTTTTTCTCCAAAATCCCCCATTGCTTGCAGTTCAGAGCTGTACATCGCAACCCTCATCCCACTGCTTGGAGGAAGGCTGCAAGGGGAATCCCTATGCAGCCAGCCCTGCCCAGGAGCACCCCACTGAGCTCTGACCAGTGGAGGGAAAAATTCTCCCAATTCCAGCAAATGTCAGAGCCCGGCTCTTTACAAAAGCAAAGTTATCAGGGGTGTGTGGCCACTTGCTGCTGCAGCAACTCCAAAGTAAATTTGCTGATTGCATCCCACACAACTTAACTGCTTGCTGTCTAACATAAAATAAACACTGCTTTGGAAAACTTCCCTCTTTCCTTTGTGCTGTCATTCACGGATTTTGAACCAATTCCAAAAGGGCAAACCACTTCCAAGCTGGGCTTCCATTGCCCAGGATTTGCAATGGCAAGCTGCAGAGCCCTGCTTTGCTCAGGGATGCATCAAGCATTCCCCCACCCAAGGACTGACACTGCTCTATAAGCACACAGATCTAGGACCCTCAGCTCATTTTTATCCCAATTCACTTCCATGTATACAGGAGAGACATAGCAGGTTTGTGATGACAAAAATTACTACAACTCTATTCACGTCAAGCAGAGCAGCCCAAAACTCAGCATTTTCAAACACCTTATTGCAGTCACAAGAAGCCAACCCACTGAAAAATGGCTTAAAATCCCAGGGGAATCCATGCTACTCTAGCTCAGGGAGCAGCATTCAGGTGCCAAGCAGCAGCCAGGGAGCAACCTCTTATTATTTTGTGGGGGCATACAGGTAGGTATGTATACAGCTAGACATACACAGAGTTAATAAATAGCTGAGCTATCAGCTCGCCAGCCCTGAGCTATGCTCAGTAGGCCCAGCCAAGGCACAGAAGGGAACGGCCTGCCCACACGTGGCCTTCCCCCCAGGTCAGGGCAGCCTCCCACCAGCCTGCAGGCCCCAGAAGGCCGGGTACCGCCAGTGCCACCTTGGTGCCGCCCGGCCAGACAAAGAAATAACGTCACCACTGCCCCCATCGTCCTCAAATGGCAGGTCGCCAGCCAATCCTGCTGCCAGCACTTGTGACATCACAGCCGTGCCAGTGATGCCAATGCCCGCTGGTGACAGAGAATCAGGCCGTGAGGGCTTGTAGCGGGGCTCCCAGCTTGAGGTGCTGGGAGGAAGAAAGGAACTGAGTTGGAATCAGAAAAAGGAAAATTTTGTTTATGTGCTACCCTGCTATGCGTACACACCTCACATATATGTACAAAGCAAAGAAGTGGCTGTGCAAATACAAACTTTCACACCTGAGCTTAGGAACACCTGGCAACTGCTGCAAGCATACCAGTATTAACCATTTCCCATACTCCTGATGCCCAAGATGCCATGTCCTCAGTTACTAAGCAAGAGGAAACAGGGAGGGAGGAAATTCTTTACTGAGAGGGCAGTGAGGCCCTGGCACAGCTGCCCAGAGAAGCTGTGCTATCCCATATCTGGAGGCACTCGAGGCCAGGTTGGATGGGCTCTGGGCAGCCTGAGCTGGTGGGGGGCAGCCCTGCCCACAACAGGGATTGGGGCTGGGTGGGCTTTGAGGTCCCTTCCAACCCAAACCATTCTGTGATTCCATGATTCTAGGGCCAGAGGAAACCTGGTCTGACTCACACACAAATCACGGCCAGGACAGCAGCCGCCTGCCACCTCTGCCACTGATGCCCATAGCACCTCCGGCTATTGGTTGCTCTTCCACAGCAACAAGCACACGTGCTAAGGGTGGTTCCTATAGTAACTTTACTGGGAGAGCTGTAGCACAGCTAAGAGAAACCAAATTCACAATTTCTAGGCTTAAGACAGTTAAGTAACAAAGTCATGGTTGGTTTACGTCACAGCATTAACAAGCAAACCGAGAAACAAAGCACTACATTGCAATCATTAACAGAAGAGAATAAAGTCACACCTTTTGTGCCCTACGACTTTTTGCATAAGGGCTTCAGGTGACGCAAGCTCTGGAGCTGGAGGATTGCAGCAAAAAACCCAGCCTGCCGAGAGCAGGCAGTGCCAGTGCACCGCCCCAACCCACTGTCCCTTCCCTTAGCCTGGGGATCCCAGCTTCTTGCCTGGAGCAGCAGCCCAGCCATCCTACCACTCGCACCGCGCATGCTGTGCACTGCCTGCTCCAGCACAAAGGCTGAGGTTCACGCCCTCAAAACAAACCAACATGTGTTTCATTTTCAGCAGCATCTCGCCATCAAGGATGCTTAAAAATTGCACTGCTTTATCTATGAACACAAAAAAAAACAAGCAGCTGGCCATGTTCGGCTTCTTCCAGTGATCTCGCCCTCCTTCTGCACATTCTGCCTGCATTTCTGCACAGTTTAAGGCGAGATCCTTCCACCTCCAGCCAAGTATTAAGACTGTGTGAATAATTAGTCATCCTGGTCGCTACCACTCACTGCAAAGTCATGCAATCTCGAGATTTGTTTGTTCCACTGACTGAACAGTGGAGGGAAAAAAAAATAAAAAACCAAAAAGTAGGCTAGTTTCACACCCACACAGGCACTCTCCTATTTCTATTTTTTAAAGGCATACACTTGTCAAACAGGTTCGTCTGGGAATTCTGATTTTCACAAAATAACGCTCCCCGTTTCCAACGCCGATCTGATGGCCATTGTGTGCCCTCTGTCAGAGCAGTGCTCAGCACACCAGGCTCCTGGGAAGGTTTCCCAACAAGGAATTGGGTGACAATTCCCACCAAGGGCAGAGCCTTTGTTTCCTGTCACGGCAGCAGCTGTAACTTCCATGAGGATTTGAGCAATTCTGAATGAGCGCAAGGAGCTATTTCTAAGGCTCGGACACATTGACGGTGGTTTGCTCTCTTCCTTGAGGGAGAGGGGGCTATTATGCTGTTTCAGGATGGGGGCTCCTTTTTAAAAGCAAAGACAAGAAGCCGGTAAACTTGTCAGGGGCTGCAGCAGTGACAAGGAGAGCCTTTCCGTCACCCTAACCCCTCTGCTCATCAGCAGCCGGGCGGAGGACCCAGCTCCCGTCTGAACAAAACAGCAATACAGAGAGAAGAGAAATCCTGCCACCAACCTT
>JAOWBP010000001.1:109752904-109775750 GCA_028571105.1 Tragopan temminckii | reverse complement strand
CCGTCCCGGGGTGCCGCAGCCCCGCGCCCCCCGCTGTGCGCTCTGCCCTCCGGGGACCGTTCCGTCACCCGTCCGAGCCCCCCGCCCAGCTCCGCGCTCCCAGCCGCCCCTCTCCGCCAGGCAGAGCCGGCTCAGGCCTCGCGCCCGCCCAGGAGATCCTCCAGCGTCAGCCTCATCACGTGAAAAACTCCCAGTAACCTCTCCCGAGCAGGCAGTCGCACGCAGGTGTAAACCTTGGCAGGATTCAGCTTCCCTTGAAGTTCTTTATCGCACTGATATGGCAAAAATGTTACCTGCCTGCGAGAGGTTGGGGCGTGTTTCCTGTGGGAACCAAGGTTTTCCTGTCTCTTCGGCTTTAACCACAGAATTACATATACATAGCTATAAGTATCACAGAAACATGCTTTTAAAACAGAGCAAACCAGTTGAGCAGAAAGTGTGAGGTGAAATTACCGTAACAGTTTAATGGTGTGCTGCGTTTTCACTGCGTGTTGTTACCAAGATGGCAAACCTAGGCCGAGAGCAGACCACTGTGTTCTCTGCAGAGGAAGAAGGTGGTGGGATCAGAGGTGTGCAGCGAGTTTTAGCCTTGGATTTACACCAAGATGTATTGACAGCGGGTCGGTTTCGTTACTTGGCCTACTTAACTTGTCCTTTCTGCATGTCCTCTGGCAGGGAGTTCCACAGATTGCTGGATTGAAGACCATTTTGTCCATTGCCATTGAGCCACTGTCCAGTTGGCAGGAAGCCCCTGCTGGTTCTTGTATTGGAAGAGACAGCAACCAGGTCCTATTTGTTTTCTCTGCAGGAATTCTTTGTTTATAGGCTTCTGTTCTCCCCCCAGCTTTTCTGACCTTTCAACTGATGCTGTGAGCAGCAGCCATTTCATGTAGTCCTTTGCTGAACTGTTCCTATTTAGGGAAAGGGATCTCCATGCCCTGTTCATGGTGTGGGGTGCAGTCTTAAGTCATTGCCCTGTTTTCTAGCCCCTTCCTAATAATTCCAGTACTCTCCTCTCCCACTGTTGTCCAGTACAAAAATGACGTTTCCATGGCATATATCTATCAGAATGCCACAACCTCTCTCTCCTTTGTGCTAATGTTACCCCAGAGGCTGTCTCTGTGTGCTCCTGGATTCCAAACCCAATGTGTAACACCTCTCTCATGCTCCTGACAAGTATAGGCTGTGTAGAACTGAGCCCAGATATACGTTTTCCCTAATGTACATGGGTCTCTCTGAAAGTAATTCCTCCTATTTATTTCCGTGGAAACTATAAGCTATACAAAGAGCTCAACAGCACTGTTTGATAGAGCGTATTCTCAGCTTCAAAACACTGTTTTTCAACATAGCCACCACCATTAGCTATGCATTTTTGCCAGTGATGAGCAAGAGCCTGCATGCTGCACTTGTAACGATCTGCACCAGTGGAAGTGACCCACTGCTGAAACACACTACCCACGTCTCACTGTGCTCACATCCACTGTTTGGTCTCCAGAGGTGTTCAGCAAGAGTCAGTGAGTGTCAGTGGGTGCCATTTTCTCTGCATGGAGGAATTCAGTGATGCGTTTGCTTCATCCACACTCCCGTGTCAGATACCATTCTGTCAGACCACCCTCCCAGCAACAAAATGTAATGGGATGTTGGCAGGAAGGTTCAACCTCTACTGCCATCCCACCAACATCTGCCTGTGATGTCATGAACCAATCTAATGAAATAGGAGGCATTACTTTCAGAGCAGCCCTCGCATTCCTGATGCGGTTCCACCATGGTGGTCCCTTGCCACTTTGAGCTTGTATTTTACTATAATGACTTTTGTAATTTATTCTAGCATTCTACCAGAAGACTGGTAAAGAAGCAGAAGTGCTGATGATAAGACAGTGAGTCCTTGAAAACTGTCACGACCCCTAACTTCAGAGAAAAAACAGTTTCCATAGAAGAATGAATTGCCACGTGACTGCTTCCTTCTGGTTCCCAGGGAGAAGCACCACGCCGCCTCACCTTCCTTTTCCTCCCTACACAAGATGAGGGATGAAAGGGCTGCTTTCTTGAGGAAGAAGTCTCTTTGGCTGTGGCCAAAACCACTTGATTCACATGTTCATCATCCTTTTCACCAGCATGGTGAGCTTACCCAGTTTAGAAAGCGTAAAGGTTAAACAAGGACCTGAAACCACTGGGAAGATGAGCAGTCTACTTTAGCTCTTGCTCACAGAGTTAAACCAGGATCCCTGAAGGAGACAGGGATAGTGAGGGCTCTAGAGGGGAACACGTGAAGAGCAGCTGCAGCCCTTAGGCGTGCTCAGCGCAGAACAGAGGAGCTGAGGGGAGGCCTGATGGCGGCTTCAGCTCCTCACAGGGAGCGGAGGGGCAGCGCTGAGCTCTGCTCTGTGTGACAGCGACAGGGCCCGAGGGAACGGCATGGAGCTGTCAGGGGAGGGACAGCTGGGGTCTGCACCAGAGGGTGGTGGGCATGGAACAGGATGCCCAGGGCTGTGGGCACGGACCCAAGTGCTGGAGTTCAAGGAGCATTTGGACAGTATTCTCAGTCACATGGCCTGATCTTTTGTATAAGCCTGTGAAGGGACAGGAGTTGGACTCAATGGTCACCCTGGGTCCATTCCAACCTGGGATATTTTATGATTCTTTGCAGTAGCATGGCCTTAAAAAGTCATAATGGGATTAAAATCATGGAAAGATTATTTCAGCCCCATGCATAGTGTCCATCCATCCATCTGTCCCCCCACTCCTCAAGCAGCAAGCGACTGTGTTTCCTAACAACAAACTAAGTACCAGCATCAAGAGCTCTGAGTCAGCTCCAGCTGCTCCGAACAGAGCTGGAGAGAGCTGCAGGGCCAGTGTGCTTCTTCCTGTGACCCACAGACATGGTTACATTTCTTCCTGCTCATTGTGCTCACAGAAGCAGGGGAGCAGGGGAGTTGTAGTTTCCCAGGCACTCTGAGAATTCTTGAAAGAGACAGCTAGAGCCTCCCAGTCCCTAGCCATTCATTCTTATCCTCTGGCACCTCATCCTTTGTGTCAGCATTAATACAGCTGTGTGCTAAGCTGGGGCTTACTCGTAGTAAAGCAAGGAAAGGAAATGGATTTTGAATTTTAGTGCTGAAATTTCATGTTTTAGTTCCCCAGGCTGGTGGCTCATTGCTTGCCTGCTTGAGCAGCCACTGACAGGAGGGAGGGCAGTGAAGGGGCCAGAACTTGTGAACTCTCAATGGATCCATCGGGGTAGAGCTGGAGAAACTTCCTTCCTTTCTGGAAGAGGCACCGTGGGGTAATGGAAGCCCAACATTCATTTCTGGTGACAAAGAAATTTCTTGCCATCTATTTTTTTTTTCCCCCCCAGTTCCTTAAAGTTGCCTTTGTTTTATTCTTTTCCACGTTTAATACACTGGGGTCCTGATCTCTGACCAGAGTTCTAGAGGTCACCAACTGCATTGATATTCTAAGAGTTTAATCATCAACAGTACTCAAGCAGATGAGTAAAGAGACAGGAAGTTCTGAATTTTCATTTGGTTTCCACTACTGATTCACCCTGTAGCCTTGGGGCATCTCATTTCCTGCCTCCCCTCCCTTTCGCTGTTTGGAAAATGGGAGTGATTTTGACCTGCTTGATACTGTGAAGTGTTAGACTTGTGCCCCCTGTACTGTCTGGAGAAATGGTTCTCACCTCATTCGTACCTTCCTTTCCTCAACCCCTGCTGGGATCCACATCACTGCTGCTCTCTCAGATATGTCAACGCAGCTCCCCTCTGCTATAGTCAGATAGCTGGGTGATATGAGCTAAAAAAGGAAGCACGCTTTTTATTTTTGTAGGGTTTCCTTCACCTCTTGTGAAGACCCTGCCTTGAAGGAGTGGTGGGCAGCAAGGTGAAAGCAGGACTTCCTCCAGTTGTTACCACAAGAGACTTAGGTATTGTGAAGCTATGTCTTAAAAGGTACTTTCAGGTGAAAGTGTTACCTCAAATGGCTTTGCAGCATAGCCTGAGGAAACAAGGTGACCTTAGCCCTGTAAAAATTGATATCTCATCAGTGCAGCACTAGGGCATCCAGCAGCTCTGATTTTATCCAGATCATAAATGAGCATAGGACAATGTTCACATGAAAAAAAACAGAGCACATAACACAGTGTTTATAACACCTTAATGCTGTCTGTGAAGAAGGAAGATGGTATCTGGTCCATCTAGAACTAGAGGACATCTATAGCTAGAGGTCCATCCAAGCTGTAGGACACAGGGAGCTGATGGCTGAAATGAAGTTTGTCAGGACAGCTGTGCTCCCAGAGAGATCAATGAACAGATCTGAACCAGCAGAGTGAAGTTTACCAATTTGCATCAAATAGCTGGGACATTCTGCATCTGGTCCTGAACATGCCCACACAGGATTTAAAGCCAGTGGAGCTGCAGCCTCTCTCCAACAGAACAGGGCAAGGAAGGGCGATTCCAGTCCTGCAGCCAAACTTAAGGCTGGCAAACATGCGTAAACTTGGCAGAAAAATACTGTTGTATGCTTGGGCTAATTGAGAAGATCCTGGGTATATTTTCGGACACTACTCACTCACTGAGATTTAACCAGCCAGCTGTTTCTCATCCTGCTATCCATCACACAAAGCATGCCGCTACTGAGCTCAGATGGCTGTCTCAGGCTATCTGTTTTTGCAGCTCAGCTGCCTTCTGGTTATCTTCCCATGACCCAGCTGTGGCACCTCACCTCTCATACAGGGCCATGAGACACATCCGAGATGCTTTGACCAAACTTCCTCTCTCTGAGTCAGACCTCCTCAGTGAGCATTGTCCCTCCTCATGCTCATCCTGATGTCCCTTATCTCACTCAGGAGCACTTGGGGATGCTCACCAGAGCTGGAAATAACCCCCTTTATTTCTAATTTTGGTGACAGTATGAAGTGTTAGACATGTGCTTCCTGTACTGTTTGGAAAAATGGGTCTCACCTTATCCATGCCTGCCTTTCCCCAGCCCCCGTTGAGACCCACATCCTCTGCTGCTCTCAGCTGCGTTGTTCTCAGTTGTGTTCACGGTGTGGTGAGCACAACTGATGGAGCACAACTGATGGAGCACAACCAGATAGAGATGGCTGGATTGCGCTATCATAATCCCGCACCTTATATAAATGTAGTTCAATTTGAGTTTGCAAGTCCACTAGGCTTTTGAAGAGATAGGCGGAGTTTCATTCTCGTAATCTTAGGCCTTGTTTTGGCATGGGCCTGAATGCAGTCTTTATATGCCATGTGCTGCGTCAGAGATGCCACGACAACATGACGCAAAGCACTGAGCTCTACAGACTTTCTGTGTCAATTCAAGTGTGAGTGAAGGACTCATTTAGTCACATTTAGTTGGAGCAGGTTCTGTCAGTTTCCCTGTAGCCAGCCTAAATCTGGTAAAAAAGCATAAAGCTGGCACAGAAATATTTCTGTGTACCGGACTAACTGAAGAGAAAGAAGATTGTTGTATGCTTGCAGCTGCTCCAGGGCAAGTTGAGCTCATAAAGCTGACAGATCTGCTAATAACCATCCTGTCACCATGGCCTGAGCTGGTACAGATTCCATTGCAATACCAGATGAAGCCAATGCATTTCTGCCAGCAACAGACTTCAGCAGGAAACCTGTGAGGGCATAAAGTCCCACAGTGCCCCTGCTCTGAGTACAGCTGCCTTTAATCCTACAAATTTATACCTTTGCTTAATTTCATGCATTGTGCGAACTCCCTATGAATTCATAAATCTTTGAGGACTGTGCCTTAAGTGAGGTAAATTATAGAAATTAAAGTATAAAGCATAGATTTTAAACAAGTATTAAGGCTACTGAAGTCTGCCCCTTGAAAGCTTTCTTCTTTGATTTCCAGGTGACATGTATTTGAATGCTGAAGAGATTTTTAGTTTTATTGTACAATCGGTAGGGAGTCACATTTTGAAAGTAACTCTAAAAATGAAGTCTGAATGATCACTAAAATGCAAAAGGAAGGGGGGAGAAAAGAACGTAGGTGAGAATTGGCTGTCCTCTCAATTAAAAACCCAGAGCTGTTGAAGGAAACTTAGAACAAAATTATTGGCTTAATTGGCTTAATTTTCTTTTCATCTGATACAGCACAAGGTTCACAGATGCCACACTTTCATGAAACTCTGGCTTTGTCAGGGAAGCTAGCTTAAAATGTTCCCTCTCATCCCTTCCCTGGTGCCTCATAGCTGGCTTCCCACCACAGAGCACTGTCCTCTCCATGGGCATCTCCCACCTCCAGAGCAAGGTATGTGGCTCAGGGTTTTTAACCAGGTTAGAAATAACAATCTCCAAAGGAAGTGATCTTTAGTGTGAATCAGTTCAGATTTCTGGTATGGTCCCACAGATAACTGTAGTATTGTCATGAAAGGGACTGTCGAGGCAACAAGGAACATATGGGTGCTGGGGGACTGAGATGGCAAAATGGCACTGTAAACTTTGTGAGCTACCTCTGACACCAAAGCCAAGCTCTCACAAAGCTACTGCTGAGAAATCAATAGAAATGCCCGGGAAAGGTCTATGGGAAGAGAAAAAGCCTTCAGGCATCACCACACGGCATGTAATTTAACAGAAGACACCCACTGGTCATAATAGATGGTTGAAATGAAAGGTGTTAGTCACCCTTGGGATGGTGATTGACACAAGGTAATCCTCCGGGTATTATTTTCTTGAAAACAAAATGTTGTAATCAAAATAAAGCAAAAGGCTGAATGTTATGGGGCATTGTTGGGTTTTGGCGTGAGGAGTTTAGCTATAGTTTAGCCTGAAAGAGCAATTTCTGTTCCTCTTCTTCTGGATCTTGTTGACTGACCAGGTGGTTCTTTTGTAAAACACATCTACCCTCTGTGATCTGGTTTTGAGAAAGTCTAATATCAGAGATGCTGTGACATGAAAGTGTCTCACTATAACTGTTAGGACAGGAACTTTGTAATCAATGAAATCCTTTTGTCCTCTGAAATGTGGAGAGTTTGGGGGGCCTTCTAATCACAAAAGAAACACTTCTGAATAAAGAAGGTTCACAAAGAACTACCACCTCAGGACAAAACTTGTGGAATTCACCTGTCCACACATGGTAAGCACTTTGGATGTTTGTCTAAGCTGATTGCCTAAGCTGCCTTTAACAGCTGGCAGAAAGAAGTAAGTACTTCCAGGGCACAGCTAAAGCAGGGTAGAGGAATGGTGTCATAGCGTTGACTACATGGAAGAGTCTGGCATGTAGAGTTCAGGTGCTGAAGTCTGCACTGAAAACAACTTAGGCTAGCAAGATCAATGCCGGGCAGCTGGTCAGTGCTCTTTTAATACTGATTTGTAAGATTTTCAGCTGCAAAGTCCTGCATACTTAGGAATATTTGGTAAATAACATTTACTCATTGGACTAGCAAAGTGAAGCCAATGGGCAAGAGACTTAATTGCTGCAAAAGTGTGTAGCTTTTCTTGTGAAATTCCATGGTAGCACTGTTGACCAACTTCTCCCACTTAAGACTAGTGTATTTAGTGCAAGCGTTTATCAGAAGCAAGTGTGTCATTAGGCAGTGAATAGGCAATCTGCCCTCTGTTCAGTTTGCTTTGAAATGGAAAAAGCAGGAAAATTTATACAAAGAATAGAAAAACAGCACATGATTTCCCAATAGCACTTGAGAATTGCTTATTGCTTATTGCTGCTTTGATTGTTCTTGTTCCCTGTCCTCACAAGCCTAGTGTGGAACAGTTACTCCAGGAAGGTGGAAGCGCATAAGGACAAATGATGAGATGAAGATGTGCATCATAAGAGTAAGGTCCAGTTTAAAGGACAGCTTAAAGCACTGAGGGCAGCGGGACGTTAATGGCATGCAAATACGTGCTTCTGCATAAGGGTGTTTCCTGTGTCATTTCCTAAGCACTTGGAAAGAACATTGTGCAGAGTTCCCCAGGATACTGCTAGATGTACTCAAACTCTACCTGCTATTCTTTCCCTGATTGAGTCCTTGATTTCCTCCAGGAGATTAAGGACATGTTTTCAGATTACTGTCGTGATCTGAAATTCTGCTCACTGAGGATGAATGAGCTCTCCAAACTAGTCTTCTCTTGCACTTGAACTTTAACAAGACTGGGGACAAAAACCCCTGTAGCTGGAACACTCTTGACATCCATGGAATCATGCCAGCAATAGAACTGGCCCTTTGGTTTGCCAAGGTGGACACATGTGCAGCAGAGGAAAAAAAAAGGCTTGACCTTGCCATTCATTCAGCTCTGCTGGGAAACAACATGAAGATATATTTTCATACCATTAAAAATTCAATACCAAATAGATGAAATTACAGTTTTAAATAAGGTTCCAGCACCCTAGAGTCAGGCATTCCAAACATTTTTTCCATGCCACTTTCCTCTCACCACCAAAATAATGTAGGATGGAAATACTTCACAGTTTTTTGAAGATTAAATTTTACACTGACAAGATAATACTGTTCTATTTAGACATAAAATCTTTTCTTGCATCACAGCATTTTCCAACACGTTTGCATACTCTATTTTACAGGACAACAGATAATATCTACACATAATATCACCCAAATCTTATGTAGTTATCTGAGGTCTCAAGCACTTTAGAAAAAAAAGATTGCTGTTTTATCCAAATGCTAAGAAATCACAGGTCACGATTTCTTTTAAAGTAGGAGCTAGTTTTACTAGTTTAACTTGAGATTAACTGTTGTATTCTTGATGACTCTTTTTTCCTGGCAATTGACTTTATATAATCTTTCTCAATCTTAAATCTTTCTGCAATCCTAAATATTCCAAAATCATATAATCATAGAATGGTTTGGTTTGGAAGGGACCTTTAAGATTATCTAGTTCCAACCCTGCTAATACATACAGATATCTAAAAGCTGTCACTTCCCTTGAAGAATCCTGAGGCTAAGTGTCCTTCCCAAAGAGGACTTTGCCTAATGAAATCTGCCGCTATGCTTTCTTTTTACAGAACCCTTGCAGCAACTCTGACAGGCTAAGGCACCCAGGCTCACCCTACGCACACACCCACCACACTGCCACCTCAGCTTATGTATAGCATGCTTATGCAATCTGGCTTCCTATAGAACATGCTGGCATCATGCTGCATAGGCAAACTACTTCTGCCATATTTGATCAGATTTCTGTCAATGCTCTCCAGATATGTGCCAGCATGTGCAAAAAGAATAGTTTTATGCTGTGCTGCCTCTACATACTTCAAATGCTGAGATAAGACAGGCTGTGCCATCTTGCAGTGTTCTTCAGTCATTTGAGACTCCAGAGTGGGCCTAACGCTGCCAAGGACAAACGTTACCTCCTTGCTGCTTGTTCTTGTAAGAAGTTCAATCAACGACATGATGAGGTGAAGATCATCTGTCCTCGTGAGATCGTTCTTGGTGCATATATGCAAAGAAGTTGGAGTTAACAGTTGCAAAGGAAGAGCTAAGATATCTCCACCTTGCCCTGGCTGCAATTTTTTCCACAGTTCTCTTCTGTTCACTCCAGAGATTATAATATGGACTGAGCAACTAACATGTTCCATAAAATCCCACAGACTCACGGCTGAGGAGCCCAGCCACACAAGGAATGAGTAGGATTGTGATTGAGACCCTAAGCTTTGGCCCAGTGTCATCCCATTGCTCAAACTGCTTCTGAGCTGTACCTCAACGATACTCTCTGGTGGAAGCAAAAAGAAGGGATCCATTCTGCTTCTTGATTGCTTGTATGAATTTCCAGCATTCTGTGGCTTGCCTGTGTTTTTTAGTTGCCTGTTTAGTCCTATTTTGAGGTAAAGAGATGTTCATCAAATTTCACTGAAGTTTATGGTGTGTAAAAATTTACTCTAAGTAATAACAGATACACTTCTGTGCAAATTTCATAGGTAGGAATCATCCTAAATGTCATAAGATATACACAGCGTGGAAGTCCAAACTTCACCTTCCTCATATAATCTCTGCCAAAAGCCATTGGAAAAAGAAAGGCACTTCTTGAGCATGGTTGATCTCGTATGATATAAAACACGTCACACAAATCACCGTCAAGAAATGCCTTTTTCTCTGTACTGACCCTGAAGGGAGTTGAGATGCACAACTCACACGTAAATGGTTATACTGTAAACACACAGAGTTAGATGGGATGAATCCCACATGCCTTGCCTGGACTTAACACCCTATGGAAGGTCTTTTTTTCTCATCTACTCCTAAACTAGGTATGCATTTTCAGCTGCTCAGGTAGCTCTAAGTATCTGCTGCAGAGGAGTTAATTTGTCACTTCCCCCAGGAGCCCCAAACACCACACCATCAAGATGGTTGAGGGATAATAGGAGTAAAGGTAGAGGGACTTAACTGTAGGGCATGAAGATCAGCAAGCAGCATCACAGAACAGCAGAGGCTGGAAGGTACCTCCAGGAACTGCTTAGTCTGACAGTTTAATCACCCCACTGAGTATCTGTGCACATGGATAAGATCCTTCCTGAGTCTTTTTCAGGCTGAACAGCACCAGCTCTCTCAGCCTCTCCTCGTGTTCATACTCCAGTCTCTTCATCATTTTTATGGCTTGCTCCAGTAAGTCCCTGTCTCTGTTGTACTGGATGAGGAGCCCAGAACTGGACCCAGTACTGCAGACATGTCTCACCAGGGCTGAACAGATGAAAATAATCACTTCCCTCGACCTGCTGGCAACCCTCTTCACAGTTGAGCCCAGAGGGCTACTGGCATCATTTTGAGCTATTGCAATAGACAAGGGCAGAGTGCAGCTGCCAGCATGACTTTAATTCGGTTCCCAGGAATGCCAGAAGCGTGTCTTCTAGTTAAAGAGCTGCAGACTTGAGGCAAGCCAAGTACAGCGTGCTAGGAGGATGCTTCACAGGGAACTGTGTGGGAAGGCAGGTTGGAAGATCATAAGAAGGACCACTATTTTGGTACTAGCAGAGGGAGTGAGGGGCAAAGAAGTGCCAGCTGGCTCTCCATACTGAAGGAGACTTGTCCTGTTGCTGACAGATGGGGGAAAATATAGCAAAGGGGTAAATTTTGAGAGGGAGAGGTGGAAAAATAGGCTAGACAAAAACAGATGTGTCCACAGGTATAAGGTCTCCAAAGGAATTAAGCCTCTAACACTGATGCAGATGGCACTGCACGTGGCTTTTCTTGCTGTGGAGCAACATTTGTGGAGGCCATTGCCAAGGTTGTTTGCAGGTTTCTGGAGAGTCCTGGAGAGTTTTTGGTAGAAACACGTAGCAAAACTGTGAGGGAAGCTGGGCTTGTTATATGACAACTTCCGGCACATCATTTTGTCTCTACTTGGGCATCTGTCTTTCATCTCTCTCCAAGAGGTGACATGGAAGGGAACAAACAGCCAGCAAGCAGCATGGGCAGATGAAACAAGACCACTGCTCCATGTCAGCCCAAAGCCATGTAACTACTTCCCAGCCACAGGCCCTAGTGGAAACCAGTACTGTGTTTTTGTGGAGTGAGGGTAACAAAACAGCTGTGGCGAGGGCTCAAGAGCACCAAGGATGGCACAGTGCTGGAGCAGAGCTCATAGGCCAGAGCAGAGAAGGGCTGGATTGTGCCAGTTCACAAGTAGCCTGGTTAAGGCTTTGGTGGGATGGGAGCCAGCAAAACACAGACAAAATGCTTGTCCTGTTAGCTATAGGGGAGCATTTGGAAAGGCTTTATGCACCTGAATGAATCACCAAAGAATGCTACTGGGAATTTTTTATTTCTGGTTTGCCCGGTCCTCTGAAACGAGTCAGTTACAAGTGAAGATAACAGGAAGTATTCCCTGAAATACTAAATGCCAACATTCAGCAGGGTGGCAGCCCTGCTTGGTGCCTGCTGTAAAATTCTAGCAAGCAAGGACGGTCACTTGGCTCTTGCTCAGAACCTGGCAGGGAACACCCCCACTACACTATGATTCAACACCAAAGGAGAAAAATAAATCCATTCCTTTGTAACAGGGAGAGTAGGTGAGCATTGCTGGGTTAATAAAGCAACGCTGTCATGTCACATCTGGAAACCCAGCTTGGGGCAGAAAAAAAATCCAATTAGCTGCAACTATCCTTACTACAGTGGTCCTGAATCAGTCCCTAGAGAGCCATTGCATCAGATAACTGGATCCCAAGATGAATGACTACATCCTCTACAACATTTGCCACAGATGGCAGCCACCAGTCAGCAGAGAGAGAGGCAGTAGAGAGAGGCAGAACTCAGCTAGATGTGCTTCCCCAACCCGGGAATGGTGAGAAACAGAGCTGCCTGCTAGCAGATACCCCCTCCCATGCAGAAAAATTTGCAGATCCAAATTAAACAATAACAACAACAATCTTGCAAAATCTTGCAAAATATTCTGAAGTTTGGTTATATTTTTTCCCCCTTTATTCTTTTTTTTTTTTTTTTTTCCCTTTATAAACACATCCAGGCAAAAGAGTTTGCAGCCCTCCCTTATCCCAGGTGCTAAAGCTTGTTGCGTGCTGAAAGGCACCGTGAGAGACTGGCTGGATTCTCTGTTAGCAGGTGTTGGGAGCCTGCAGGGATCTGCAGGTTAATTAATCCTGACTTACCAGGGCCGGGGAGGCTCATTAGCCTCCACCCTAAAAATGAGGAAGACAGGAGGAGCCCTCTGGGGAGAAGGCAAGCAGTGTTTGTGGGGACAGGAGCTAAAGGAGAGCCAAATCTTTAGGTGGGGCTTTCAAATTCATTGCTTATCCATTTTTTCATAATAACAGCAAAGTTCAGAAGTATATTTTTACACTTTGAGACAAACATCTGATATGTCAATAGTTAGCAGAAGCTCCTTTTGCAGAAACCAGAGCCTCCCTGCACTCAGCTGCAGACACAGGCAATGCTTTCCCTGCTTTGTCTTGGTGCTCCTTACATTTCTTTCTATGTCCCTAAATGGGGAATTCTTAAGGCCCATAAGAGGGGGAAAGGAGGGGATATTTGACTTATTGTCAGAGCTTGTGAAACCACATGCTTGATTTGATAGGGTTTCTGTGCTTGCCTGCATGCATGTCATATGATTATTTTCTAATCAAATCCAAAATGTCAGGGAGGGTATCACTGGCCAAGACCCCATTGACTATGGGGGAAGGAAAGGAGAGTGGGAAAGCCAGAGTAGGGGGATGGGCCAGCTGTTTAGCATATCTTCAGATCCAAGCATCTCTGAAGTTGTTCACTGTTCAAACAACTGGATGATGGCACCAGCTTGCACATTCCTGCTCAACAATGCTTCCATCTCAGCTTTTCTCCTCCTCCTCATTGCCCTTGAGGTGCTGACATCCTGACTTGCCCCAAGCAACACTCAGAGCTGAAGCACCCCAAGTAGAAGGCAGGAGGGAGTGCTGGGAGATGCCCTGGCTGTCACCACCAAACGAAGCTTGCACCAAGCCAGAGGATTGTTGTACGGACAAGTAACAGTGAGGGGACAGGGAAAGGGACACTGCCTTCCTGGGATATGGAATTGCACTGTCTGGGAGAGAAAAAAAAAGAGATGGGTGCAGAGTTCCTGGTACAGGAAATCATGTAAAGCCCTGCACGCAAAGTGAAGGGCAACCCAAGAAGCACTGTGGAGGAAAAGGAAATGGGAATGTGACGAAAACAGAGATTTGGGATAGAGAGAAGCAAGAAAACTGAGAATTAGCAATTCCTCCAGGGCATGCCTGGAAAGAGGTTGGGAGGGTGTCAGTCATAAAAGCTTGTGGGGATTAGCCTTGTCATGTGGTGGGCCAGTGAAAGCTCTCTTCTCGGTATGTTGGATAGACCTCTTATCAACTACGTGTTTTCAAGGCAAACTCAGGTCAAAGTAAGCCCTTAATGATGGTAACAATTGCATTTGGTAGAGCTTAAAAGAAAAGAAGAATACACATATTTCTTTTATCAGGAAAAAAAAAGAGTGACTGGTATTCTATGGAGGACTACTAGGCTCCAGGCTATCCCTTGTCCCAATTCTCAAGGAATAAATCAAGAGAAAACTCCCCATTTCATTTCACGTGAGAAAGGAGAATGAGCTCGTTCCCATTTCATTCTTTTGCTGGGATGCCCCTTTCCCTCCTCCAGCATCTGCAACCGAGATCTGAAAATTACAGAAGCGATGAGGGTGGTGCTCATTGCCCAAGGATAATTCCTAAATTCCTCCCCCCCCATACATCCCACTGAAAGTTGTTGCCCGGAGTGAATTCAGCATTGAGCCACCTAGTGGCACTTGATAGAAAACAGTCTAGGCAAGCCCCCCCAAAAGGCAAGAAGAGGAGAAAGAAGTTTGTTGGCAGCGCTGTAGCCCATCCGTGCTCTGGTCGAATTGCATGAGAAAATCCTTTTTGTTGCTAAGGCAGCCATCAAGACATGGACCAAACGCTGGGTATCCACCCACCATACCATGTCAAATGCAATAGAAGCGAGCAAGGAGGGGAAAGCTGTGCAGCCCTCTCCTGAGACCCAGCTGCTGTTGGTTTCCTTGCCCAGAGCTGAAGACGCTCACATGTTGCAAATGCCTTAGAAGAACACAAAGTCTTCTTGCCTGTATAGAGGAGCCAGGGGACTGCGTGGCTGCCTTCATGTGGCTGCCGGCAAAGGAATTAAAAGGAAAAAAAAGGCTTATTGTCCAGTACCAGGGGAAAAGGAGCTCTGTCTGGTGCCATATCCCCCCAGGCACTGCTGTGGGGGAAGGAGAAGCCATGCAGAAATTGAGCAAAGGCAGCCCTGGGGTATTCCATAGAGTGATAAACTGCTGTGGAATGGACATCTGAGCCTGGAAGGAGCCAGCCCATATTACTAAATTAAATTGGTCATTCTGGCCGCTTGCTTCTCATTGCATCACATCAAGGAATATCTTGACTAATTATTTTTCTCTTCTGCTTTTTCAAGAGGGAAACCCAAAACTGTAAAAACCCTGATTTATTCCCCCTAAAATCAGCTCACACCCAAAAAGGCAGTTCTTCAAATTTACTTTTGATTTTTCAAATTCTGTGGCTATGAATCTATGTATTGTTCATTCAATATTGCATGTAATAAAAGGATGCCAGTATTCTCCCAGAGTCATTGCTTATTGGAGTCAGGGGTTAATAAAAGAACCAAATGTCACAAGACTTAGAGTAAAATCATGTGGATTCACATTATTAATATATGTAACTTTGCCTTTTGGATTACTTACAGCCTTCTGAATGCCAAAGTTCTCCCCTCTCAATCTTTTTTCTTTCTACAGAGCATAATCCAAAATATCAAAAAGCCAAGTGAGAGTCTAGTTTAAAGAGCAAGGCACACAGTATGTAGAGATGAGGGTATGGCAAGAATGCTGTGATTGGACATATCAATAATTTCTATGGCAACAGGCGAGGATGTAACAATACTGTAGAACAGAGCAGAGAAGACTGTGAAAAAAAATAATTATACACTACTAATACTTTCATTTACCCATTACAGAGGTAGAATCAAAATACAGAAAACCATTGACAAAATATTAAGAATTATTTATATTTCCACATTTCTCATTTACAGTAGCAAAAAAAATCTTTTATACAACAAGTGCATTCTTGTTCATCTGGGGGGTCTGTAGGTCCATTTGACAAGGCATACATTTTGTGAGAGTGTATGTAATATAGCATAGTAGGATATGATGAAAAGGAGTATGTGTTAGCATGTGGAGAAAGAGATTGAATCTTATGCATCCACCAGGCTTATGCCTTTTTATACTTTACCCCAATGAAAATGACAAATGATAGCACAAGGCCTGATGATTTCATATTCTTCTAATAAATATATAGAGATGTATTAAATCTTCTTTTTGTCATAAAGGTTGGGATTTAGTTTTCCTAAATTTGAGTGTCTGGACCTGAGGTACTGCCTACGCTGCCACAGCAGCTGTGGAACACTATGTTCTTTGTTTATCAGAGCCTCACAAGGTCTTCAGCTCTTCATGTGGTGAACCTCTAAACTTTGTCAGTCAAATTGCTCTGCAAGGTCCACTGATCTGGATCCTGGTCTAAATCCCTACTGACTGTAACAGGAGCTTAGACACTTAGCTCCCACGCAAACACTTGAAGCAAAATTCAGCTGCCTGCCCACAGGTGTCTGACACCATACAGATCCCTTTGAGTAGCTGTGACATCTCCATGGGGCTGATGGAGGCCCTGTGAGAAACTTCTGGAGTGACAGCTCAAAGCTAAGTAGGAGACCTTAAGTCAAGTCAAATGGTGAATCAATCCCTTCAGTGGGGAACAGCAGGAGTGGAGCTGGATGTGCAGCCAACCTGAAGAGCCTAGGAGCAAGTTAGGGTCAGCAAGGAATGAGGGATATAGGTACATCTACAGCATAGCTGGGGCAAGGACTGGTGCCAGGATTGGAGCCCACATGCAGCCCCTGAAGCAAGGGGTATGGGTTGCCTGTCCGGAGGTGCCATGAGAGGCTGGTCAAAGCAGTTACAACCTTTGAAGGATCCTAACATCTGAAAAATCAGAGTGAGGTGAATCTTCAACCTTGATGTTTATACAGCGCAGAGATCTGCATTTGAGCCTGCCACCCACACTTTCTTTCTAGTACCTGGAAAGAAGCAGAGACTGTCAGGAAGTTGTAATATCTGTTCTGAAGGTGTTCTATCAAAAAGAGAGATATCAGGCCCTGGAGATACCCGTATATCTCCTCTACCACAAGAAGAATCTCAGCATAGATTGTGCTGTAGAATGGGTCAGATGAACACTGCCTGATGCATCTGCAAGAGCCAGAATGAGAATGAGCACAGATGGAAAAAGCACATAGGGATGCAGCCCCATAATGTGGAGTCTTCCTATCCATTGACATCTCTATTGCGACGCTGAAGTCAATATTAATTATTTCTTAGATTGGATACTCATGAAAATATTTGATATCTGTCTGAGCATTTAAAGTTTATTCTGCTTCCTGTCCCAAACACAGAGGTTATTTGCTGCCACTCATTGCTGTTTCCCTTGAGTCTATCCCCGCTGCTATTTTTCTTTAGATGATTCTGCATGGCAAGGCCATGTTGAAATTTTTTTCAGACTCTTACTACCTTGTATGTTAGAGATGGGGCCAGGGGAATAAACAAGCACACAGGTAACAGAGATGTGTATTGGGAGTGATACAATCCAGGCTGACAGCTCTGTGTCAGAGCCCTTCCTCTGCCAGATAGCTCAGGTACCCTCCCACTGTTCAAACAGCTTCCACACCTGACCTCAAAGGAGGACTGTATAGCCTTATACATATTCCTTTTCTCAAATAGGCAGTAATTAGTTTTATATGCAGTGGTGATCCTGTCAGCTCCGTAACAGAACTGGGAATGAAAACATCAGCTCTTGCGGGCTTGTCTCTTCTCTTGGAGAAAGCTAGACAAGACTGTTTTGAATTAAAGTACTAACTAGCCTCCCACACAGGGCTAGACATGGTTCTGAAAGTCTCTCATACACCTACGTATAAACATACACCACAAAAGGGATCACAAAATAATTTGATCAGAGGTGGTCTGTTTAGTTGCCTGTCATTCATCTGCTGTTGCTTCGCTGAAGCAGGGCTGTCTCAGATTAGGTTGCTCGGGGCTTTGTTAAGCTGTGTTATGTGCATCTCCAAGGACAGGCATTCCAGAGTCTATCCAATCAACCCATTCCAGCGCTTATTGCCTTCCCTGTGTGACCTGTTTTTCCATTTATTTTTTTTTTCTGATTGGGATATCCTTTTTTGCAAGATGCGCCAGTTGCCTCTTGACTGGAGCTCAGCCTTTATTGTAGTATCTCATAGGATGCTTAGAGCCAAACTGCTGAAATGTCTGCCGGATGAGTGGACTGTGAGGTGGGTGGAAAACTGGCTGGAGCACTGAGCTTAAAGGTTTGTGGCTGGAGAAAAAATCCAGTAAGCAACTGGTTGCTAGTGGCCTCCCTTGGGGTCAGTGCTGCATAACATCTTGGCTGATAAGCACTGCTCTCCCCTTGTTCACAGACCCAATTATCTCATAGGAGGCAATCAGGTTGGTCAGGTATGATTTGTCCTTGCTAAACCCACTGTTCTTCATGTCTAGTCATGGCTTCCAGAATTACTGTTTTCGTCAGGAATAGAGGTTAAGCTAATCAGCCTGCAGTTCCCTGCATCCTTCCTTGCCCCTCAGGTTCAGCATTTTCCTTTTTCCATTCATTGGAAACCTTCCCCAATGACCATAGCCTTTCGAAGTTGGCGGAAAACAGCCTTGCAATGACTCCCTCAGCACACTCAATTGCATCCCATGTCCCCTGGCCTTCTGTATTTGGCCAAGTGCCATATCATACACATTTTATAATACCAAAACATTCTATCCACCTAACAAATTGATTTTAAACAGCCAGTGTCAGGAAATACAATCTTCTAGCTGTGTTTTTCTATAGAATCTTTCTTATCTTGGTAGTTCTGTTATGGGAAATGAAACAGAAAACCACTGTGATCTCCATGCTACTGTTTTGCAACTGAAGAGAGACAGAAGTCAACCTTTTCTTTCCTAAAAAGGCTTACAACCACCATCAAACCTGCTCTTAGAAACTTCTCAGTCCTTAAAGGAAAAATTAAATCCTCCTCCCTTATGAACATCTCCAAAAACAACATAACACTCCCTGCTGAATCAGGAACTGGGAAACAGGACTCGAAGGTCTGCTGCTTTTACTTTCTTCACACATTCTGCTACTGTAAATAAGCTAATTCTTCTAACAAACCCTGCTTCTTGCTCAGCCACAAAGGATGGGAAGACCATGGCCAAGTGATTCGTAGGCTTCTATATCTGAGCACATAACCTAGATCCCCTCACAGCTCATGGAGGCTTTCCTGGCATGCAGTTCCTTTCATCGCAAGAGAGGGTCAGATGTTTCTCACATTTACCAGAAAGGGACAGGGAGAACCAGCTCAGTTGTAGATGCCTATGCTGTAGGAACATAATGTTAGCTGAGATGGATGCTGCCCAAAACACATACAAAAAATGGCACAGATCTCAAAAAGCATGTTCCTGGCTCCTATGTAGTCCTCTAGCTAAACTCTTCATGGTGTGAATGTAGGTCCATTTTGCAGAGGCCCACAGACAGCACGTGATAGAAGACAGTAAGGAATCTGAGCCCTTGCTCACGACAAACATGTTCAGAAGCTGAATGGAAGGGATTAGCCCAGATACTCCCTGCAATATTGCATCAACATTGTGTTTGCATAGTTACTCCCAGTCTCAGAACAAACAGTAAGGAAATAGTGAATCAGACCATGGAGATTTCCAGAAACCTGAGCAGACAGACTGACTGAGAAGCTTGTGCAATGAACAAAAGTACTGTCACTTCTCCCCAGCCAAACTCATTCTGCAGCAATTTATTCAAAGCCACGTGGTTGCATGAAGCACCTGTAAATGTCCCAGCAGTAGGATGTTTATCATTCTGTTAGAAGCATGAAGTTGAGAAAATATTCTATCTAAATACATAGTACGTTCAAGAAGGACTTTAGCTTCAAGACAAATAATTCCAAGCTTAACTGAAACCTTTGTTTTCCTTAACATGCTGAGCCATGCCTTCATCCCTAATACACTGTAGTTCCAACTCTATTATCTGGATTTGGGCTGCCTACTAGACATAAGGTAGATTTCATTTGGGAAGTTATTGATGAAAGAAGCAGGTCTAGAACAAACTACACTAAATATTAAAATGCTTGCATTACTCTAAGCATTTTGAGGCAAATCAAAATTCCTTCAAAAGGGATTTAAATATATATGAAAATACTGAAAACAAAACCATACCTCTTTTTTATGACGTGAAATTAATTGCAATATCACTGGCTTTACTTCCTGATTTTGATGGACTATTTCCAGGGGGGTGTATTCTATGCTGCACAAGTTTTTTATTTACGTATTTATTCTCCAGTGGATCAAATGTACAGACTCTGCAGCTCCCATCCTGCCACCAACCAGGCTGAACTCGGAAAGAATAAAGGCATTTATAATCTTAGCTTTTCAGATATGAAACATTTCCTCTTAAACTAAAGAGAAAACAGAAAACAAATATAAAGAACCCCCTTTATCTCTATGCTGAGATATATTTATCTTTGAAGGTAACACACGTAATGAGAGAGGAAAAGATGCCAGGAGACAGGTGTGACCAAGCTTTCATTAGCTATACCTTTATCTAATCGGGTGGAGACAAAAGAAACAAAATCTTTCCATTTAGCTGTGTCATTACGGGGTGAGGCATGCTGGTTTTGGTGCACTGAAACTCTGACAGTGGGTACAGTCACGCTCCCCCACTACGTTCAATTACTCCTCTCTTCGCCAGCTTCTCAATATCCTCACTTTCCCTAGCTTTCCTCTTCTCTGGAAAGTGGTTGTGTCCCTAAAGGCATGTCCTTCTATATCCTTCTAGCATACCAGTGACTTTATGGTACCACAATTTATCATTAACATCTTTCCTCTCACTTTGGCCATTTGACAGTCTATGCAGCTTGACTCAGCAGGCATCTCTCAGATGTCCGCTCACAGCTCCTACTGACCCCAAAAGAATTTGCACATGCAGTACTCAATGAATAAAGGAATTCAACCGTACAGCCCTCATGTAACATATACAAAATTCTGGCTGTGACAGAAAATATGCCCATGAGTAGCTTCAGAAAGAGGAGTTTAGCTTTTAGGCCATTTCAAAGAGTAAATAAGATATTTAGGTGCGCTGTGAATAAAACTATAATTTACTGCAACTTGCAGGATAAACCATTGTGTTATCTACCAGAGATTAGAAGCCATTCTGCAAAAGTTTTAGGAACTTACATGAATTATCCGCAGAAAAGTCAAAAAAGAAGCACAGAGGTGTGTAATTCACCCTTTGCCAGCGGGGAAGTTCCAGCCCTGCCATTGTGAAGCTTGTTGCTTAGCACCCCACATGAGCTGAGTGTCAAATCCAATAGCTTGCAGATATCAAATATTTTGCAAGCATCAAATGAAATACTTCATAAACAAGCCATGGTTTGAATATTGTTCCAAAGTATTTGGGTATTTGGGCAATACTTCGAAATACATCTATTCAAAGACAACTGGGAATTCTCAACATTTCACCAACTCGAACAGGCCGACTTCATAAGAATTATTTTTATCTGTTTCTACTAAGAGAGTATAAAAATTCTAACACTTAATATGTTTAAGCAAAGCAATGCTGTGTCTGGAAGCAGCACAAAGGAAATGAGAGCTTGCTATGCTATCAGGGGATTGAAATTGGCAAACATATTCTACTAGCCTGGTTTTCCAATAGAGTCACAGAGCACAAACAAGAAAGGCACTTACTGCATTGAAGCATCTACTCCTGTGGATGGAGGGTGGTTCCTTACAGGGCATTTTGGGGTGTAAGACCTTGCAGGTGGGACGTCAACTGCTTCCCTGGGTGATCACATGGTAACACAGTTCTCTCTGTTGGGGCACAAAGGAGGCTTTGAAGTCCATAGAACCATGGCATCACAGAATGGCTTGGGTTGGAAGGGACTTAAAACCGTACAGCCCCACACTAGGTCAAGTTGCCCAGTGTCCCCCATCCAAAGTGGCTTTGAACACCTCTGCAGATGGGGCATCCACGTTTCTCTAGACAGCCTGAACCAGTGCCTCACTGCTCTCATAGTGAAAAAAGTCTTCCTCATATCAAACTTAACTCTTCCATTTCTCAGTTTAAAATCCCTTGTCTAAACACTGTACTTCACGATAGGGTCCCTCCCCACTGTAGACCCCACTAGGTTCTAGCAGGCCACTGTAGAGTCTCCCCAGAGCCTTCTCTTATCCAAGTTAGATAACCCCAACTTCCTCAGCCTGCCTCCATAAGAGATGTGCTCTGGTTATCCTCGTGATCTCCTCTGAACCCACTCCAGCAACTCCATGTCCTTCTTGTACTGGGGGCCCCAGAGCTGACCTCAGTACTGCAGGTGTGGTCTCTTGAGAGTGGAGTAAAGGGAAAACATCACCTCCCTCAGACTTCTGCTCAATGCTGCAGTCCAGGACATGAGCTACCAGAGCAGATCTACCTCTGAAATGAACATCTGACTTGTTGGTAAGTGTCAGTGGTTCAAGACAGCTTTCTGAGCTGCTTGTAGTATGCACTCAGGCTGAGCCAGTGCCTACAAGGATTTCTAATCTTCACTTCCTGCAAATCCCATTAGCACAACCAATGTGTTGTAAATGCAACATTTCTTGGATTGCTCTCTTTTCCAGTGTCACTGGAGGATCATAGCCACAGAAAACAATGATCATAGGGCTCACTTATAATGGCTTACTCTTCTCTGCTTGGAAGAGCAACGATGAGACCAACCCCAAACTAACATTTTCCAGCTCTCGTGGGGATCAGGGCACCACTCACTTGTTGTGTTTGTATCTGACCTGCCTATTTCAGATGAAAGTCCCACGGTGAATTTAGTAGTAATTCTTCATGAGATGTGGCCTGAGTCCTATATAGGCTGACCTATTTCAGATGACAAGTCCAAAGACTTGATTGTAATTCTGCAGCATGGCCACTCAATCACCCCTCTTCACAAATCCTCCCCAGCAGCCAACATATAGGAATCTCTACCAAAAATGGAATATGGACAGCTGCACTCAAAAACTGGCGTTTAGAAATTATTTTCAGTAATTGGGAATATGGGCCAAGTTTTCTATGCACAAATATTGGATGCAGTGACGTGATGAATGACAATGATTCATGAGGAAATTTTGGCCATGGGCTTTAGCCAGAAAAATCTGTGAAAGAACATATATCATCGAATCATAGAGTCATTAAGGTTGGAAAAGACCACTAAGATCATCTTGTTCAACTTGCAGCCCATCCCCACCATGCCCACTGAGCAGGCCCCTCAGTGCCACATCTATACATTTCTTGAACACCT
>JAOWBP010000001.1:109703382-109737652 GCA_028571105.1 Tragopan temminckii | reverse complement strand
GGAAGGAAGGAAGGAAGGAAGGAAGGAAGGAAGGAAGGAAGGAAGGAAGGAAGGAAGGAAGGAAGGAAGGGGAACAAGAAGGGAAAGGGAAAAAGGAAGAAAAAAAAGTACTGATGGATTTCTTAAAGCACAGTGCTTACCTTTTTCCACCAGACTCACTCTAAACTCTTTCAGGTTTTCTTATCAATAATTCAGTAATACAGGTCTTTGATTGGGCGGGTGGTGGAGAGGAATTTCTCTTTTGTTTGTAGTTTTCAAATTCCTTTTCCAATGTCTTTCTACAGAGGAAGGAATGATACAAATATCATAAAAGCCTTTGCAACTCTAGGAGAACAGACAATTAATTCTAGCAATGTATTTTCATTGTTGTTGGTAATGGTGGAAGCAGTCATGTATTCACTGTCTTTCATGACCATATTTTATACATACTTTAGGTTAAGTGCTTAAAAAATCTTATGTGGTGCTTGTTTCAAGTATTTTAAGTGCTTGAGAGATGCTAGAACTTCTGTTTTCCTTCACAAGACAGCCATCTCCAACAACAGCTCTTACATGTGCCATATACCCCTACACCAAAGAATAACTCAAAGAGCACCTGTCTCCTCTTGAATATGGGCAGACAAGGGAGGGGTGTAATCTGAAGGTGTGGTTTTGTTTTAATGACACTCATTACAACATTTTGGAGACTTCTGCTTTACCTCCATGTTTGATTTGAACTTACCCTAGTTATGGGTGAAAGTCAGAGGAAAGGCACTCCTTTAGCGTGCCTTGTAACCAATTCAACCACACTAATCATGGGTCAAAATTTTATTCAGTCATAATGCATGTTCATTAAATTCTCTTTTATTTTATGCAAGGAGGACGTCCATGACAGCAATAAACAGCCTTGCAACATTCAGCTTATGCAAGAATAAAGGCTTGCCGCAGTTTAACCTAGTGTACATCCACTCAATCCTATCTGACTGCATTAAACTGAAGAAACAGATTTCAGGTTTTCAGCCAAATTCTACTAATAGCTTGGTATTCAAAATCTGATTTATTTTTTTTCTCTTCTGAAAAGTATTAAAATTAATTGAAAGGTTAAAGAGACATTTTCTGAGAAACTGAAAATAGTTCAATCAAATAATAATGGAGTGTAGAGACCTGAACAGGACACACTCGTTTATCTCATTACTGTGACCTGGAAATTGGGCAAGGGAAACTCTGTGACCTACTTCTTTATACATCTTAAGCCTTGGGCAGTAATTGGGCAATCTCTTTGTGCAGCATTACTTCCTCTCATCAAAACTTAGTTTCAAGCAGCAGGTGCTACTCAGGGACCTTCCGATCCATGTGGCTGCCCTCGCTTTCAGTCTGTCACCACAAAAATGGGTTTCTTATCTTTTTTTCTCTTTGAGATAAACCGTAAATGTTTTTGCTGCCTATGGAGCTTCATAAATGCTGTGGGATTTGGGGCAGGTTCAGAAAGTCATCCATTGGCTGTGGATCTTGAGAACTGTAACTAAGACTGAGGCACATACAAAAATGTGAGAAAGTAGTCGTTGGCAGCAGATGAGATTTCATCTTCCGCAGACCCATAACCTGGGAGGTCACTGCTATAGCTGTGCCTGAATGAGCAAAGACTGTGCATTGATATCCTGGTACCAGCAGCACAAAGAGAAGGTCAGCGAAGTGGAGATACAGCACTGGACAACAATTTAGAACTGAGTGAAGCTTCCACAGTCGGCAACCGATTACATTTATTGATGATACTGTGCTGGTTACAGTCTGCATATTTTGGGCAGACATCATTTTCAAGGCTTTGCTTAGGGGCCCTGTGAATGAGCAGCACCTTCCTATGGGGTTTTCAACACAGCATGAGGCTTTACGGATTAAAACCAACATGCATTATACATGACATCTGTGTGCACTGTTCCTTAAATGCAAGCTACACAGAGAGACCAGAAAACCAGCAGCTTTCCAGGAGAAATTTGTGTTTTCTGGTCCCCTGTCCCTGTCCACTTTTAATATTGCTGTCTACCAATATGTTGGGTTAGGTCGCCTTGTCACAACAAAGAAAGTGAGGCTGTGTCATAGCCGAGCTTCAGCAGCTAATTAGCACTGGGAAGCCATGGGAGTTTCTGAGAAGCAGAGCTCTGATGTAACACAACTCCATCCACTAGGAAGCTTTCAGTTGCTCCAGCCATACATAATTTATTTTTGTCAGTCACATGGTAGTCAAGCTCGTTTTGCATAATGGATACATGCAATGGAAAAGTGCTTAGAGGGTTTCGGTGGAGGAGACAGCCTTTTCATCTGTCTATATCAAAGAGAAATTAAATAATTACAGGAGTTCACGGCATCCTAGTGTAAAACTCTAAAAAAAAATGTGTTTCAAATGTGTGCAAACCTATTAAAACAGTGCTTATGTTAATCAAATATGCTGCTGTGTAATTGTTCATTTATACCTCTCTCCAACATCTCCTTACTTCCTGATTTACATGCAATTCACTTCTTACCTGTGATTCCTATAAAAACCCTGTGTGGTGATACGAAGGACAGGTACTGAGCAGCTCCTGATGCCTGGGGGCAAATTTAAGGTGCAGGATCACGGCCATTCGTCTTAGTTTCAGCTGGGATGGAATTGTTTCCTTCAAAGTGTCTGGTATGATGCTATGTTTTAGTTCTAGGAGAAAAACAGTGTTGATAACACACTGATGTTTGTAATTGCTTCCAAGTTGTGTTGTACAGAGCTGTTTGCAGGAAAGGGCCCAAGGAGCTGGAAGGAAACAGAATAAGGACAGCTGACTTAAACTGAACAAAGGGATATTCCATACCACATGGCATCATGAAGAAGAATTTTTGAAGGGGGTAGGAGTTCATCTTGTTCTCTTCTTCTGCTCGGGGGGCCTTAAAGACCATCTAGTCCAACTCCCCTGCAATGAACAGGGACACCTACAGCTATATCAGGTTGTTCAGAGCCCCGTTCAGTCCAACCCTGGATGTCTCCAGGGATGTGGCATCCACCACCTCTCTGAGCAACCTGTGCCAGTGTCTCACAGCCCTTATCATCAAAAACCACCTTATATCCAGTCTAAATCTCCCCTCTTTCGGTTAAATTAGATAGATAAAACAGAGCGCAATACAATGCATCAGAGGTCGGTGGAGCCTGCAGCTCGAGGCGAGATGCTCGCACCGCCCGGTTCCCGGCACGGCCCTGCCCGGTACCCGATACCCGGTACCCGGTACCCGATACCCGGTGCCCGGTACCCGGTGCTCGGCCTCCGCCGCCCCGCGCTCGTGTAGCGGCTTCGAAAGGCAGCGCGTCTCGCGAGCACCCGCTAGCCGGTAAGGAACGGCTCGGCGCGGAGCGGCACGGCCGGCCCGGGATGGCGGAGGGCAGCCCCACCTCCCTCCTGCACCTCTCCATCACCCGCTGGTGAGTGCCGCTCCTTCCCGCAGCTCAGCCCGTGGTTGTGGGGCGGCGGGGGGCCGGTCAGGAGAGCGGTGGGACGCGGCTGAAGCCGGGCTGAGGGACAATCCCCGTCCCCTCCCACCGGGGGCTGCAGGAGCTCAGGCTGGGAGTAGAAGAGTCTGGGTCTGAACACAGTTTGGGAAGACGAAAGTTTTGCTGAATGCAAAGGCTCCATCGTGGTGGTGGTGCATGAAACATCCGGTGATAGTGGGTAAAGTTCCCTGAAAGTCTGTCTTCTGACATAATTTGTACTGACTAATTTGTAGAGGTGCCTTGGGGCTACAGGACCTCCCCAATCGGAGCTAGTTGCCGTGACAGCCTGGCATACAGCTATGCCGAGCGACTGACACTCCCTGAGGTCACGTTTTCTTGGGATGAAGGCAGTGGTTGGTCTCGTCTTCAACAAGGTGCTCTGTGGGGCAGAGTAAGGTAGTCACCATCACTTTTATGGGACTTTGAGAAGGAGCGTCTCCTGCCAGGTGACAGGGAAAGGGAAGCCTTTCTTCTTACCCCAAACGTGGCTGGGTCTGGCTAGTGAACCATGCTGAAACTTCAATACACTTTTTGAAACTCTAGATATACTGTTTCCATTTCAGAAGAACTAAAGAAAGGGAGTTGTGGAGGTCATCCCACAACTTTGAGACACTGCGTAAAACTGAATCGTAAACAAGCCTTGAAAAGATCAACAGCTGTTTCTTTCATCACAATAAGCTTCTGAATCACCTTTCTGTGTTTTGAGGTTTTTTGAGTGTTTAGCTCCTTTGTATGGCTGGTGTATTGACTAAGGCAGACTTAGCTTCAGAAGTGGTTTAATAGCAGACACGTATGACATCCCATCTATCAAAGCTTCACATATAACAGGCAGCAGACTCCAGAAAACCTGGAGAATGGATCACATAGCGAACCCAGTGGACAGTGTGGACAGGAAGGTGTGGTAGAACAGAGTAGATATTTCCCCAGGTGCGGTGTTTTTGTTTTTAACCTTCCCTTACCACTCTCTTCCCTTTTGCTCTTACTGGTTTTGCTATCTGTTTCGCTTTGATGCATGCACATATTTGGTTTGCCATTTGAAAAAGGTTCACGGTTTAATGAATGATAAATGCATGGCACAAGATTCCCAAATATTTTGTCAGCAAATGGTTAAATGCTGAGATGAAACTATTGGTGGAAACCTGTTACAGAAGCACAAATTAATTCCTCCTGCTCTTCCAGTGTGGTGAGATACTAAGGATGAATTTGGACTTAGGTTTAATCTCCTCTGGGACTGCCTGATTACGAAGAGTTTTGAGACAGCTGCCTTAGAAGAACCGTGTGCTGCTGTCTGCTGGGATGCAGAGCCAGGACTCTGTTCTTGAATAAATCTCATTGATTTTTAGCCCCATGGTGTGAAATGTCCCATTGGATCCCTGGAGATGAGGAGGAAGCAAGAGCTGAGCAGACATCATGGGGCCATGGCGTGGTGATGCCTATTATCTGCTACCAGTAAAGCTAGTGCTTTAGACAAACACTGGGTAGCCTGAAATCAGGGTATTAAGAATGTACTGAGTTAAGGTCTGACCTGCTTATCTCACCTGATGGGTATGAAAAGTCTGTGTTCTGAACCAACCTAATTATTGACACAGATACAGTGAGGCACTGTGCTGTACCAGCATTCATCTGATGAAATAATAAAATAAATCACTGGGTATAGCAGAGGTGGAGTAACAACACTGTCACACAAGCAGCGTGTCATGCTCAAAAAATTAATCCCCTCTGCTTCTTTGCTTCTGTATTTGTACTGCAGGGGGCTATTACTCTCTGACATCGAAGACATTGCCACTATCTCATACCTAAAGGTCTTCATTCTGGCGAAGACAATAACTTAGGCTAAAAAGAAACTAAGTTCACATCTTCCTTCTTGGAAAGAGCAGTGAGGCAGTGGCACAGGCTGCCCAGGGAGGTGGTGCAGTCACCGCCCCTGAAGGTGTTGAAGAACCGTGTGGATGTGGCACTGAGGGATGTGGCCAGTGGGCATGGTGGGGGTGGGCTGCCGGTTGGATTGGGTGATCTGAGAGGTCTTTTCCAACCTTAATGATTCTATGAATATATGAGTCTTCATCCTGTTTAAGCAAACAGTTCCATTTACATGATTATGACTGCTCTGATGTGTAGGATAGGCAAGGAGTTTAAACTAAGGATGAGTTTTGGTGCCGTCAGTTCTGTTGCACTGTAAGTGTACACTGTAACTGTAAATTAAAGTTCTGCTCTAAACTTGTGCTCAAAGCACTGAGATTGTGTAAGAACAGAATATGGACCTTCATAATTTGTGCACTCTCCACCCCAAACCATCATGTTGGACATTTCAGAAGAGAAAATGCCTTTATTGGTGTTTTTGGTAGAGCAGAGACCTTTAGAAGTAGAAGATAAAAGTTATGTCTTATTAGAGAGATGCTAATATCTCGCATAATGGTTTTAGTGTTAGATCAGTACCACTAAGTTGTATTTCTTTGTTAAAAACTATGAGATCCTGTTAATTTCTTAGCAGAGTCTCACACAATTGCTCTTACGCTTTGGAAAAAAAGGAAGTTGAAGGTAAAAAGTTGAAAAACTTAGAATGTATACATGCCTATGAAGACTTTTTTTTTTTTAAAACCAGAATACGAATCAGCATAGTAGTGATAGTCTTTACTTCGACTTTATGCTTCTATAAAAAAGTATTTACTATTACCTAGTCCACTGTAAACTTGACAAGCTATCAAAATTGTAAGTTAACAATTCTTTTTTTCTAATTCTGACATAAACTGATAGTTTTTTCTTGTTTTGTTTTGTTTTAAAGGATAGCTGATAATTTCCATTTGTGTGAAGGATGTACCATACCCCGTTGGCTGCTATATGAAATGTATCTAGAAAACTTCAGTTCAAATGACAACGACAAAGTAAATTCAGCCACCTTTGGAAAGGTACAGAATAGAGAGGATTTGTAAGATTAGAAGCTGAGATCCAAACAGAAAATAAGATATGTTTGCATCGAATATATGCATTGTGTACGAAGAAAATTTAAATAATAGAAAAGGATGCATACATAATATATTATTAATAGGGTAATTCAGCCTAAGAGCTCAGAAAAAACTGTGTTTGAAGGCACCTATATTGTCCTTACTTCTTCTTTGGCTTATATGGGAGTTGTATCCATGTTTTCTGTGGCGGGTGCACTGAGATTTGTGCTGATCTAAAAATGACAGCTATGTTCACATTTTTGTTAATATACTTCTAGTAAGCTCTCATATAGATACAGATATACTGGGGGAAAAAAAAAAAAAAAAAAAAGCATTGTCTGTAATGGAATTCATTTTCTTCAGGGAAGATGTGCATGTTACACTGGCAAACATCTCTGGGCTACCCAGGTCAAAAAAGACAGGGATCTCCTGGAAGGAGTCCAGTGGAGGGCCACAAAGATGATGAAGGGCCTGGAGCATCTCCCAGATGAGGAAAGGCTGAGTAACCTGGGCCTGTTCTGCCTATGGAAAAGAACACTGAGAGGGAATCTGATAAATGTTTATAAATAGCTGAAGGGAGATGGGAGACAAATGGTGAAGCCAGGATCTTCTTAGTGGGGCAAGGAGTAATGACCTAGAACTTGAAAGTAGAAAGTTCAATACTAACATGTGGAAGAACTTTTTTATGGCAAGGGTGACAGAGCGCTGGAACAGGTTGCCCAGAGGGGTTGTGGAGTCTCCTTCTATGGAGATGTTCAAGACCCATCTGGACACCTACCTGTGTGACCTATTGTAGAGTATCTGCTTTGGCAGGAGGTTGGACTTGGTCTCTTGAGGTCCCTTTCAACTGCTGCAATTCTGTGATCTTTTTTTTAGAAGGCTTTTCCAGGGTAAACAGTGCAAGGGTAAGAAACCAGTCCTGAGAAGCTGATTCTTAAGTCCTTAAAAGATCCATTTGGTTGTTACATAATTTGAAACTTCCTTTGTTAAGTACACTTAGGGCGATTTTGCTCCAAACACACACTAAAAATTCTTCACTGAATCTTCCAAGCAAAACAAAAGCAGATGTAAAAAACAATCTCCTTTAAGAAGTTACACTCTTCCACTGAGTGGATGTTGATACAACCCACAAGGCAATTACCACTTAGAAATCCCACATGCAACAAGTTCTCATAGCTATTTGACTTTATTTGACCAATTAAGGAAAACAGAATTGTGTGTGATTGATATTCATGATATTTTTACAGCTAATAGCTTTCCATTAGTGCCTGTGGTAGGAGTTGTTTTAGCATTTTTAAAGAAAAAAATCAAGAAAAAGTTGTGTCTGGAATCAATTGTTTGTGTGGATAAACTCATTTTAGGAATCATTTATCTCAGTTCAGTTGAACCTGTTTCATTTTGTTTTGTTTTTACTGGGTGATGATCACTCTTAAGGTTTGAGTGACTGATCCCACACGACTGGTTTACCACAGCCTAATGGCTCATCACTCATCAGCCAAGGCATGGGTGGAACTGGTTTGGTACAGAGGTCTGCCACGAAGCTCATCACCTTACCATCTCTTGGTAATCGATGGAGAGAAATAAGTAGTTTCATACGGTTCCTCTCACTCTAAATGAGTCTTCTCGGTCAGTTCAGGTGACTCATGCCTTGAAACTGCCTGTTTTTCTCCATTGACCGTGGAGTCTGACAACAGTAGCTTACACAAGGAGCCACGTAGGTAAGACGAGTCCCACCTCAGCATGAGCTGTGGCTGTGCAGCAGGAGACTGAGGGGCAGGAGCTGCAGTTACATTGCTTTAAAATACAGGTACACATGTAAGCGGTTACAAGAGGCCAGTGAATAATATGAGCTATTAATAATTTGTCAAGCTGTAGTAACTTGACCGCACTGCATGTAAGGATTTTCGCAATCAAGCCTTGTGTGAATGAAACTGCAGTTATTTGAGACGGCACGAATTTAATCCGCCTGGTCCCTCTGCTCCAGTATGCCACTGCCTGTAGAAGAGGCCTCAGTTCACAGGACGGCCTTTTGGGACAAAGGGAGTATGTACCATGTTGAGAAAGGGAGCAGCTGAGGTGGGTGCACACAAAAATGTGCAAAAAGCAGAACCATACCAGCACTGTTGTAACCTGCAGGTCAGAGAATGCGATCTGTCCTTGTGCAGGCCCTTCAGCCAACAAGGTGCACTCTGCACAAAGGCAGCTCTGGGCTGCAGTGAAGGATCACCCGGCTCAACGACAGCATTGCGCCCTCATTCCTGTACAGCTCCAGCACCCCTTGTTAGGCTCTGCCTTCACAGGAGAGCTCATGCAGAATAATCGTGGTGAAGTGAGGTATTACCCTGATGCTATCGTATTATTCTGTAAGGCTTAACCTTGGCAGATGCTGCCTGACCTCAGTTCATATTACCACAGGGGTGGCCTGGAGGTCGCTGTGCGGTGTGGGGATGCAGCCCCTCAGAAACATCAAGTCAGAGCCCAGCTTGCAAGTGCTTCATGTACAAGTGAGAGGGTTGTGTGAGTGAACCCTGCTCAGATGAGGAGGGCTGGACAGGGATGGAGGAACTCCAGCCCCTCCACAGGCCTCAGATAGATGCTTCTTGCAGATCAAGTTCCCCTGGCTGTGCAGCATCAGCCGGCTGTGGGTGGTCTCCTAGGTGTGCTTCAGTGCAGGCAAACCAGGCTGATGTGAAACGAGTCTCACCTGAGGGAGGTAATCCATGAAATTACTCACATTTCTATCCACAAAAGCCTGATTGAGTTCAGTTCAGTAGTTACCATTTGAGAGGTATGTAGGGACAGGTATTAGCCAGCAAGTGATGAAAAGAAAAATAAGTGATCAAGGAGAAAAAACTGTAATGGGTATCCCTTTGTGTTTTTGAATGAACTTGCCAAGAATCTCTAATTTTCTGCTTGTTTTTTAGCTTATCCGGTTAGTTTTCCCAGGTCTGGGGACAAGAAGGCTGGGCACAAGAGGCAGTGCCAGGTATTGTTTCTGAATCCTTTGTTTGCAAAACATTATGAATGATTGCTCTAGTAAAATTAAAAAAAAAAAAAAAAAAAAAAAAAAAAAGGAAAAATAAAAAAAAAAAAAAAAAAAAAAAAAAAAAAGGCATAATTCTCAGCTCCAGCTCTAATATATCTTCTGATCTCTTCCTCCATCTCCTTTCTTTTCCCTTTCTTCTCTCCCTCTAGCAGAAGCACGAGGATTGGGATAGATACACTTTCATTGATTCAACATCCAAATATACATTCACACTCTGAACATCCAGACTGGGAGAAACAGTGCTAGAAAGGGCACTGAAATGCAGTCATTTTACAAGCACCTGGAGTAGCTGTAGAACACTGGCTTTGAATGACGGGCTCTTACTTGATCTGTGATTTTTTTCCACTGGCCTAGACTTGCTGTCAGCTTGATACAGCAGTTTGGAGTGCTTGACCACAGGTGCTTTCAGCATTGGTTGGGACCGTGTGTGGTGCTTTGCATCCTTGCGCGTTTGTTTCCCACAAGCAGAAGCTCACCCTCTAGTGGCTGCTGAAGGCCAGGAACCTCCCCATTCATCCTGTACCAGATGCTGGTGTACTCTTCCAAGACCAGAACAGAATGATAACACCAGGATGGGCATAAAACTGTAGCAGTTCTTCTAGATTTCTTGGTTTTACCTTCCACCCATGGGCCACCAAGTCCCTTACCTATTGTAAACCACTGTGCTGCAAGTGCATACTGTCCTCCAGCTCAGTGGGGGCATGGGGACATTTGCCTGCTAAGGGGTCTGTGACTTCTCTAATTAACCTGTGCAAAACTGTTGCACTGTATTTGCTGGCTTATGTTGGTCCACTTAAAAGAAGGTATCATTCAAGGGTTAAAAAAACCCCAAACAACTAAGTAGAGCTTATTACGTCATTCTAGAAACACTTGTGTAAATATTTTGTGCCAGGGAAATAAATTTCCAACAGAATTTATAAAGTAAATGTAGCGTTTTTGTTTTCACTTTGTCTTTTCTAGTCTGAACATGCTTTCAGTAGAGGAATATTAATTCTTTGCTAACTATCTTGAAAATCACATGCTTGTCAGTTCATCCTTTTTTTTATTATTATTATTTTCTAGATATCATTATGATGGAATAGCTATCAGGAAGGACTCTTCCTTTTATGGACATTATTGCTTTCTTCTGTCTCAAAAAAATTATCGCAGGTTTGTTTTCTAAATAGTTCAATCATGAAATGTCACATGATAATCTAGATATTGTCTGTATATAGAAGTCTGTTATTTCTCTTTGCTGAACATTGTCAACAGTATGAGTATTTTCTTCCTCTTATACACACTATAAAAGTGCTGTGACATTAAGCAATATCTCTAAGAAGAAAATCCAATTTGGAAAAAGTGCCCTGTCTAATCAGATTTCCCTGAATTGGATAGTGTAGAAAGGTAGATCTTGCCAAACCTAAAGGAAGAACCTAACAAGTTGAGGCTCTAAATGGAAGCTCAGATAAATGACAATTGCTTCTTGACACTGTAGCACTTCTGTTGGTTAACAGTAGGCTGAAGAGATACGTGCTGCAATATAAATGACAGCGCTCTTCTGACAAGTTCTGTACGCAATGGTGTTATCTAGTTTTTACCTGAAGATCAGGCATGCTACTTTGAAAATACTGCCTCTGTTTTATTTTAAAAAGTCAGGTTTTAAAGTAACCTCTTGTAAAGGAACAGCAATGAGATGTTGTATAAGACGAGTAGAAATTGACTGCAAAAACACAAAAGCAATCTAAGAAAGTGATGAATGTAAGATAATGTAGAAGCTAAGTGTAGACTTTATCTCAACCCAGTTGTAGGCAGGATGAGGAAGGTCATCGTTAAGGTCATGGTTAAGGTAAATGAGCTTCAGACTTGCATTTCTCCTGGGGAGAAGGAAAAAAAGAAATATGTATACAAATGAATTCTGTACTTTGGTTTCCATTCTTTTAAATGGGGATATAATAGCTCTCTACGGCACAAATGTTCTAGGGATACAAGACAGACTATTAAGCACTCAGATATTCTAGTGATGATGAAAGCTGTTTCACTGTCTGTGGTATTTTATTGTATAGTTAATTGAATACACGCTGCAAGAGAATGGAAAAATTATACCCGCGGGTTTGCTGCCTGTCTTTGCTGGTTTGATGGCAGAGCTAAGCTGCAGCAGCCCAGGCAGCCACAGCAGAGCAACGATAAAGAGAAGGGCAAAGGCTCAGGTTCTGCACACAATCAAGTGGCAATCAGTTGTTTTGAGACCAAACAAATTATTCATAGGCAACGCGAGGCTCATTTCACATGAGAACCTTGCTAAAGTGATATCCCCAGCTACCTTCGCACACTATATTAAATTTATATAAATTAAGATAAACATCAGCTTTCTAGCTGCAATACTCTTAAGTAAGTCTCTTAACTATGAAATTATTTTGTCTGACACTTCCTTCACTGAAGCTGTTGTGTGAAGCCAAAGAGCTGCATTTAGAGCAGCTTGCACTCAAAACCCAGCCACGTGCCCCTATCTAGAGCCAATACGTGCACCAGCAGCACCCGGGTGTCACTGCTGCTTTTTGGTGCCTGTTCAAGGGCAGCGGAAGAAAACAGAGAGAAGGCAGTAAAAGACAAACAAATAAAATTGCAGCCAGAGACAATTGGTTATCATAGCCCTCCTCCCACAAAAGAACTAAAGAAACATATTAGGCCACATACAACTTAAGCAGTAGCCTCAGTGAAATAAGTCAATTTCCATCTGTTCTTACAGTTACGTACATGCTTTACAAATGCACAGGAACACAGTAAGCAAATATCTCATCTTTACTGCCTTCTCTGTAGAGCTCAGTACTTCTAGAAACCAGAATTAATTTCTGTCATCCAGTAAAACCACCACTGAACAAACAAACAAACAAAAAAGCCATCCCTGGAATAATTTTTTTGAAGTAGAGAAATGAAACTTAGAAAAAAAAGTAATAAAAAATTGAGTATTTTTCTACCCGCAAGGACAAATGTTGTTCTTGTGGAGTTAAATTGATGGCTGCAGCAGACAGTATTTGACACAACATTCTGGAAGAGTGTGTTGGTGTGAAAACTTCCAGATAACAGTGAAGCAGATTATTAATATACATTTACAGTGCAGTCCAAATGCTTGTCTTCAAATCAGATCCAATGAATAGTAGAGACTTCACTCACTTGATGCCATATCCCCCTGGCCGAGACAGGGATGTGTGCCTGAGTAATCAGCATGTCCCAGATGACTACTGCATCCTCCTACACCTGGATTGAGTCTGACACACAGGTGCTTCTTCTGGAGCTTCTATTTGAGGGGAAGGTGGAGCTGAGAGCCCGGCTGAGAGACGAATGCAATCACCCAAACTCCCTCTGGGCTGTTGAAGAATGGACTGGTGTCAGCACTACAATACTGTCTCTAATTACTGAAAACAGTACTTCGTGACCTTTTTGAGGTTGTCAGCACTTGACATGGGTCTGGTAGTAGGGAACTGGGCCTGTGAAGGGTCTGGCACATTGAGAGCTTTGCTTGTTGGTGTCATGGAAATGGCCATAACGGTTGCCTTTCACTTCAAAGAAGGCATTTGCCTCTTGGTAGTCAACCAGGCCTTGGATGTGTCAGGTTGCTGGGATGGAATGAGTTCACACTAGGAGTGATGAGGATACTCTTACAAAGCACCTGTGAACTGGTCTGTTTCGAAATGTTGAGTTTTTCTGAAGATATGTATTCTGTTGTGCTGTCGATGATGTGAAAGTAGTGCAAACAAGCAGAACTGTGACCAAACAGGTCTCCGAAGGTATTATGGAGATCTAGGAGGGTGTGGGGTGATTTGAAGTGCACTAAGGTGACTTTTAGGAATGGGAGCTTTGAGGATGAGGTCTCCTTACAATGGCAGTTGCTCTGGCAGGTCAAAGTGGATTGGAGTATGTCCGTGCTAAAAAAATGCCAGTGAGTTTTGGCTTTGTAAGAATAGAATCATATCATAGAATCACCAAGGTTGGAAAAGACCTCTAAGAGTTTCTTCATGATCTAGTAACAGGGAAGGCATGGGTCTCTGACTTTCTAGTGAAGCAAACCTGTAATTTTTCAGTTACAAATTCTAGTGTGTTTCTAGGATATTATCTTTGCTGATCTCAGTGTAATCTGTTGATCCCATTCCCCATTCTCCCTCCATTCATTTTCCCTTCTTCTTTCCCATTCACCTCAGTCTTTCTGCCATCTCTACAACCAGACCTCCCCTATCAGCTGTCGTTACCCCTCCCCAGCCTCACGGGAGGCAGAGCTGAGCTCATTGCCCTCGCCTCCCACCCATCTCCCACTCTGTGCTCTGTCTTTGCCCAGGCAGTGCTCTCCAGGGAAGAGTGTTTCAGCATGGCAGCCAAGCACCCCTATGGGCACCGGGTGAGTCTGAACCTCTTTTGCTAATGATGCTTGCCTCACTTGGCAAAGGTGAAGTAGGGACAGGTGGAGGTGTAGTGAGAAGGAAAGCTTCAGCCTGCCACCCAGCACGGGGCAAACAGACTAGGCAGCCCGCCGAAGAAGAGGTGAGGTGCTGAGGTGTGTTGCCATAGCAGCAGCAGCAGAATGCAGCTGGCTGCCTGCTTGGGAAGAGCAGGAGCTGGAAAATGTTTGTTAATTATATTCCACAGGCTTTAGGAACCTGCAAGAATGAGACGTTTGACAGCAGTGCATCTGTATTGACCCTTTCTTTTGTTTGTGGGGACTAAACAAATGCAGTATTAATGTTGTGCCAGGCCTTTGGTGGGTGGAGTCCCTGGTCTTCCAGCACCAAAGTGGTGGTGAAGGGAAAGGGAGGTGGCGTGTGTACCAGTCACCAAAAAGGACTGCATATTTTGTGCAAAACACTGGCTGCCACCTTTCAAATAAACGTCCCCAGGAGGTTGAAATGACTTCACGGACAGGGAGTACATGTCAGCAGCAGATGGGGGGCTGACTGGAGCATGTCCCATGTCACAGAATCACAGTATTGCAGGGGTTGGAAGGGATCTCTGGGGATCACCTGGTCCACGTCATTGCTAAAGCAGGTTCCCTACGGCAGGTTGCACAGAAAAGAGTCCATGCATGTTCTGAATATCTTCAGACAAGAAGACACCACAACCTCTCTGGGCAGCTACTCTGTCACCCTGTGCTCTGTCACCCTCACAGTAAAGTTTTTCCTCGTGTTCAGATGGAACTTCCCCTGTTGCACTTAGTGCCCTTTGCCCCTTGTCCTGTCACTGGGCACTGCCATCCACTTGGCACCTGCCCATCAGATATCTATAAGATATGATAAGATCCCCTCTCAGCTTTCTCTTTTCCAGGCTGAACAGCTCCAGGTCACTCATTCTTTCATCAATACAGGAGATGCTCCAGATCCCTCATCTTCTTTGTAGCTTTCAACTGGACTCTCTGCATTAGTTTACTGTCTTTAATGAACTGGGGAGTCCAGAACTGGACACAGTACTCCAGACGCTATCTCCCTTGTAGGCCTTTCCTCTGACTCATATGAAGAGAACCCAATCCTTCCATTGCCATTACCCAGCTCCATGCAGTCCAGACCTTCCCTAATCCCTAGTCGAGGGTTACATCTCCTCTCCTTCCCTGCCCATCCCTCCTGAAGAGCCTGTAGCCATTAATCTCAGTGTTCCAGACTTGTGACCCATCCCACCACATCTCACTGAGGCTCAGAGTATCCTGGCCCTTAGACTGGACTAAAACTTCGAGTTCACCTTCCTTATTTCCTATGCTCCACGCATTTGTGTTGAGGAACTGAAGTTGGGCCAGAAACTGGCTTACTGGCTGGTGTTCCTTTGTGCTGCTTTTCAAGTGCTCACCCACAGATCTCTGTTCTTGTTGTTGTCTCTGGGCAGCCACTGCTGATACTGCCTTCACCGTTCCCCTTTCCCAGCAGCTTTAGGCTTGGCAAGCCTGTAGCCAAAGTTGTTCTTCCCTTCCTTTGACAGATGAACCACATCAGTTCACAACAGACAAGGTTTCTCAGATGGAGTGCCACTGCCTTTCTCTCCTGCAGGACTCACTTCATCAACACGGGCGTAGGAGGAGGGCGGAGATGACAAAGCAAGAAAGCAGCCTACTGCTGCCCAGCTCATGGTTTTCCAGCCAAAAGCTGATTGTTGAGCTTTTGCAGGCCCATGAGAATACTGAGAGTGTGGAGCATCAAGGAAGATTTTCAAAGTAGGCAGGGGGCAGCCAGGAAAAAGTTGCTATCTGCATTAATAAAGGGAACAGAAGTTGGGGTTACTGTGCAATCAAAGCTCAAGGATGATTACGATTTCATTATTTTCGCATATATGATTTTTATTTTCATTCTAAATGAACTGCCACTACAAGTTCAAAATCATGAATTTTGTACAAGAAGTTGGAAAAGGTTGCGCTGCTAAATGGCTAATATCTTGCTGTCTGCAGTGAGTGGCTCAATTTTATCTTGAAATTAGTCTCCAGATTCATTAGAAAATCCTGGGACCTCTGAATGATGGGAAAGGGAGGGATTTTATTTCCTAAACACACTGCTGTCTACTTCAGCCTAGCACTCTCTATCCACTTTGAGATTGTTTTTTCACTAAACACTGTATAAATTGGTGGGTTTTTTTAAAGGGCTTTATGTTCTGTATTTTACCACAGTGCAGATGCCTGCAGTTCTGGAGATGCAGCTGGTTACGAGAGCAATAGCAAAAAAAAAGGAACAGTGAGTTTCAGATAGATTAGTCTTATAACAAAATGCTTCTCTGCGTGCTTAATTAGAAATGCTATATAATGTTGTAATGGAATACAATTAACCCATCACACTCCCTGAAATTACCTTTGTCTGTGGAACCTCACTAAATGCTTACTCCCCCTACTCTTAATGTAGCTAAGTATTTTTGTTGTCTAAATGTCCTCTCAAATAATCTTTGCTACGCCGAGTGTTGAAATTGTGGCTGACAGCCCAGGTTTCCAACACTGGAGCAGTTAGTTGGGCACAGCCTTCCTTGTCTGAAGCCCACCACTGCAGGCCCTCATGCTGTCGAGCCAGTGTCCTTTCAACTCACCAAGACTATATTGGCATGGGAAGTCTTTAAAACACTGTGAAGTGATTAAGAAAAGAGAATGGGAGCCCTGCTCAGCAAAGAGGCTGATGTTAGGCTAACTGGTGACAGCTCAAATGCACTAGGGAATTGGTCTGATGCTGGGATGGTTAGAAGCCAACCCACAGAGCATGAGCAGCGGGATTATGGGGATCACAGCAAGGGAAAAGGAGAGACTGCGTCTTTCTTGTTTTTTCATGGTGCTCAGAGTGCGTGTAACAACAGCTGAAGAAAACCTTGCTGTCACCTTTACAGCAGAGCCAACTATCTCAAGCCCTATTTAGAAGACTGCAACTGTGAAAATGAGTGCTACAGAAAATATACGCCTAAGATACGTGTAGCATGAAATATTCATTTGGCTTGAAAATAAATTATTGTACTGTTTGGAATTTGAACTTTTAGTCAACCATGCTTGCTTCTTTCACCCACCTCTATTTTTTCAACAAAAAGAACAAGCATTTCTGTGAATAATTACATCTTGTTAAAAAAATAGCAATATACAACTTTAGAAAAGTACTTAGTAACTTTAGCAAGTGACAAGATAATTGTGTACTTTTTTTTTTTTTTTTTTTTAATTCTTTAAAATACATTCTGATGCTTTGGAGCAAGGATTTGCACTGTTTTCCATCGGTCACCTATCTGAAAACTGAAGAAGACAGACTTGCATACGTTTTGCCTGAATTTGGGCTAGCCTGCCCTTGGGAGCAAGAATTACTGAACAAATACCCCTATGAGCTGGTATGTTTAAGTATCCAGTAATCAAGCAGTTTAGCTGTTTGACTATATAATATTTTTTACACTCTTTTTGCTCACTTTGTCCAGGTCATACAGATCGCAAATGAGTACAGTAGCCACTGCCAAGACATTTTGGAGGTTGTGAAAATGCAAGAGCTTGACAAGGTATGCCTATGCTTCAGTAACTTTCCTTGCATGATAGCAAACAAATATGATAATGGAATTGTTTCTTTGTAGCTTATTTAGTTGATGGTTTTATCTAAAGTAGATGTTCGTTTATGGACAAAAAGTGCACTCATTCAAGATTTGGAATTCTTAATGTGACCATCTCTTAGAATGTGATGTTGTGGGCACAAAACACAAGGCCATGGATACATATCTCCCATTATATCCACATATCCACAGCACATCTCTGCCTTCCTGCTCTTTGTTATGCTTCCTTGCCAGGTTCACCCCAGGATGCTCCCTCAAGCCAGGTGGGGAGCCAAGCTCTGTGATCATTCTCCTGCTTCTCTGCTAGTGTGTGTCCTTTCACTGAGTCACATTTCACATGTCACTAGTGTAAAATTGGTGAAAATTCATAAAGGACTTTGTGCAATAGGTGGAAGACTGTATCACATCATTCTGGAAGTCTCTACAGCCTGAAAAAATAGCATTTATATCCTTGCCAGATATATGCCAGCTGTTCAAGTACTATGACAGATATCTATTCAAGGTACTGTAGACATGTTTGTTGTAATTACTTTATGATTTTTGTCTTATTGGTAGTTCTACCTGGAGAGAAAGACCAGCTGTTTATTGTGTACTGTACAATGAGATTTTATTTTCAGTGTATATGTATATATAAATTTTTAGCCAGTGAGTTTGGATTTTGAAAGGAGACAGTGGAATTTGAGACCACAGCCATTTGCTGCCGTATCTTCCGTTTGCAGAATCACAGAATATATGAAGTTGAAAGGGATCCATAAGGATCATCAAGTCCAATTCCTGGCTTCGCGTACGACCACAGTCAAAAGTTCTTAACACCAATGGAGGATGATGTTATAAATGTTATCTGGGGTTCTGGAATGAGGATATGCATCTGAAATTCAGCCTGATAGCTGGATTCTAAACTACAAGAGGGTTATTTTTCCTTTGTTAACTTTATTGTATTTTTCAGTGACGTTCCACACAGACACACACAGTTTTCTGCTCAGAATAATTTACTTCTTATTTACAGTAGTCATCAAGCAGCATCTAGTAATTAATTCAGGAGGCGCTGCTTGCTTCTAGGACCTTTTTCCTTCTGCTAATAAATACAGTTTAATTATTGCCTTAAGAGGAAGAAAAAATGGGCTTCTTTCATGACATAAATTGTAATCACAGCTAAAACATGTTTCATGCTGCTGCAAACATCTGTAGTGCAGTGACCATGCAGCTCCATACATTTACATTGTAGGAAATGGATAATATTCTCCTTGGTGACTTCCTGGAGGAGGTGTCTGTCCACTATCTGAAGTCAATCAGAATGTTCAGTAAAAATGTTAAACTCTGGCTGCTTAACGCTTTGGAGGAGCTTCCAATGCCACTCCAAACATCCAAATGTAAAGGTGAGTATAAGGAACAGAGTGATTTTCACAGAATAATCTTTGCTTCAACTGCAGAAAAGATTGGGTTACAAGACTCTTAAATTATTTTTCAAACATTTTAGCTGATGACCTTGGTAGTAAGAAGGACTAGAGTTAGTTGGCACACAGTTAAAAATAAATGGTCTCAATTGGTGTGAGGACAAATTTAAGCCCATATCACTCCAAGTTCCTGGTTAATTAAAGTGTACTTGAATCTTTTTAAAGACCTGTCTTCTGCCATGCTCACTATGGCTGTGTTGATGACTCTCAAAAATAAGCACCCTGCCCTCTGAAATGTAGGTATTGTTCTGTCTCTTCCTTGCAAGTGGTTTTATGCAGATAAATTAATTAATGACTATAGGGCAGTTCAATAAAAAGTAGAAAAAAAAAACAAAGGACTATAAGGAAAATGTGACTCTGTCATTAGAGCAGGATTTTAAAATCTTGTAATATACAAAGCTGTGTGATCCTAAGCATGTACATACATACATACTTTGATTTACGTATGCAAATATGTTCATATATACAAAATGTTCAGGTCATGTTGGGTGAGGCTTTGAGCAATTTGATCTAGTAGAAGGGGTCACTGCTCACAGCAATGGAACTAGTTGATCTTTAAGGTCCTTTCCAACCCAAGCATTCCATGATTCTACAGTTTATATATTACATAGAATCATAGAATGGTTTGGGTTGGAAGGAACATTTAAGATCATCTAGTTCAGTTATGCTGAAGAATCCAGCTAAAGCAAAATGCTGCTCAGTTTCTCCATGAATGAAAACCATCTCTACAGTGAGAAAGGTAGGATCCTGCATGGATACAGAACTGCTTGCACACACGTGCTCAAGGATGACTTGCAGTCAGTCTCAAATCTGGCAGTCCTTAAGTTCAAACAATTGACAGAGCAAATTTAGTAATTCGCTTTTAACACATTTGTGTGCATGAAAGTATAAGTAATTAATCAACTACAATGCTTTCTATGCATAGTCTGGGCTTTGGGGTTTGTACAAACTTCAGAGAAACAGAATTCACTTGAAAACCACTGCCTGTCTGCAGATTTTAGTTGCTTTATACTTGATTTTCCTGCAACTAAGAATCAGTTAGTTATATTTTATTCTTAAAAAAGATATCCTTGGACCACAGTGTTAGTAATTCTAACACATTATAGACAGGATCAAGTAGAGCAACAGAAATCAACTTCTATTAACAGTGCTGAAGAATTATAGATACATAAGGGTGAAAATGCAAACTCTAATCAAGACAGAAAATTTGGAATTTACGCTGCCATCAGTCATAATGGCATCTGAAACCATACTCATAAAAGAATGTTGCTCTTGCTTGAGATGTGTTTCACAGAAAAAAATATTGGAAGCATTTTTCCTTTGCATCACGGATTAACACATTTCCAGTGAAGAAAGAGCAGTAATATGGGCTACTCGCAAGCTTTAAACTTGCAGGTTCCCCAGCATAGATAGCACCTCAGCTATCTCCCTGTGCTCTGAGTTAGTCTGTTGCTCCCACAGGGATCTGCTTTACAATTTAAAGAGATCTGTCTGCATTAATGTCTTTAAGAATGTAAAATATTAACGATATGAAACACCTGCCTCTTCTTCTTTAACAGAAGTTACAGTGTTTATAAAAAGACTCAGGAGAAAGACAGATCTTTCTAATATGGCCAAGGTATGTTCCAGAATCCATGAAACAAAAAAGTTGAGCATCTCATTCACTCAAGAAGTCCACACGAAGTAAGGATCATTTATGAGATGCTCCACTGTAGTAGAACAACAGCAGCACAGGTGTTATTATCTGTATACTAACCATGGTCCTAACCATGCTCACCCTCCTACTTATTTCTGCCCACATTAAGTATGCTGAGGGGCCCTTTGGGTTCTGTGAGAGCCTCCGAGATGTGGTTAGTGGTTGCTATCCTGTAGTTACTGAGCTGCATTATTATGATGGGCTGCGCCCTTCCTGTAGCTTTACTTCCATTGCTGTCCTTAAATACTTGCAAAATCACAGCACAAGCAGTACAAGATACTCCCAGTATGCCCATCTGGCTTAAATGACTTCACTCTGTCCTCGCAGCAAAGGAATAAAAGAAGTGAACTGTGGCTCCTTTGTTAAGGAAGGATGTGATGCTGCTGTGTAACCCAAGGAGTACACAACAGCATCACATCCTTCCTTAGCAAATGTAGTTTTCCTTTATGGGAAAGCTTCATCACAACCAACAACATATAAAAGTTAAACCTCACACTTCAAAAAAAAGTAGTTTTTTGGGCATTTTTTTTAATTAAAAAAAATGCATAAACGTGCATAGGTGTCCAATGAGCAAAGGGTCTACTTCTATCAAGTGCCAAGGACCTGTAGTTGCCATTTCCTGCAGTAGCACTTTGGAGATGCTGAACACTAGAAAAAACTCAGCTTCATAACACTGTCTGCTTCTTAACAGTGCTTCTTACCCATCAAACCACTCAATCCCACAAGACTGCATGTGCCAGCTATTCCCAGTCATTGGACCTGATTGCTGTATTTAGACTTTACGCTGTTGTGCTTGGGCTTGAGGCACATCAAGGTGCTGGTTGTAGCTTTTTGATTCTTTCCTGCACATTCCTAACGCATGGAAGAGCTGTGAAGACTCAACATTTAATTTACACCCTTAAGATTTAGGGAAAAAGAGTTTTAACCTAGCTGGAGGGAATTCTCCAGCAGCAGCCCCTAACTGCTTTACATTGACTGCGCACTGTTTAACCTGCACAATGTGAACATTCTAGACCTGAGAACCTGGGTCAGGTCTATACTTACAGTAGAGCACACTCTGAGCCTGGTTCCTCTTCATGCTAACTGGCACTCTTTGCACAGGTAAATGATATTTGCACCTTCTCCGGAGCCTCTTTAAAATACAAGCAACGGGCAAGGGAACTCTAGAGTAACTGATGATCAGTCCCATTAGTCCCAATTTAAAAACAACAGCTTCAACAAATGAAAAAATGTGAGCCTTGTAAATCAACATCCCCATAGTCTTTCAGCAACTGTAGCCTCAGGTATAACTTCTGACGTTACCCAAGGCATTTATACTGGGCTCCAGAGAGCAGAACAGAAAACAAGAATCAGATAAAGATTATGTTGCAAAATTACCCTATCCATCTAATGCATACCAGAAGATGGCTAGCTGGACAACACGAGTATTTAAAATGTTCATCACGTGAGAAACACACAGATGCTTCATGGCGAGGTGAATGTCACTCCGAGAAAACCAATCGGTGTTTTAGTTGGTCAGACCAGACCCCAAGCTTGGGTGTGCTTTACTATTTCCCCTGGCTGTCCTCATCAGATACTCAGGTACAGTAGACATGCATAGAGCAGGTGATGCCCTACTCCTGAGACGCATCCAGCCATCTGAGATGAAGGTTGTATCCCCATCCATTCATTTAATAGCCTGGTTTTGGCGTTCACAACATCTTGGGGTAGCGAGCCCCAGGATTTGATTATTTCTTGCGTGAAAAAGTACTTTCTTTTATTAGTTATAAAATTTGTGCCCTTTCTCATGCAGTTCTTCCTGCAGACCTCTGTCACATTCTTTCTCAGGTATTTCTATCTCAGCCTGAGGTTTAATTCTCTCATATGGGAGTCATTTGGTATTTCTAATCGTCCTTCAAGGTTTTCTCTCTCTGAAAAGCACACTGAATTTCAACCAGAGACAGGTGGTCAAAGCAGGTGACAGTGCTCCTAATGAGAACTGTTATTGAGGGACTGTGCAGCTGCAGCTTCTGAATGGTGTAAACACACTGTGCCTTGTAGAGCACTTTGCAATAATTTAGCCACCTGGTGAGAAAATCTGAACAATTTTGGCAGGGTCAGCATTCAGAAGGAAAAAGTAACTTTCCCATCATGTGTAGATAAAGCAGGCTGATATTTGCTACTACCTGGATGTATGGAAGTAATTAGAGTATAAGAAGGTGCAAATTCCCTGTGAGAAAGGAATGTGAATATAATGCTTGTCATTTCCAAGGGCTGATTCCTGCCTTTGATAAGCTGTATTTAAGCGTTGTCAGGACCAGCTCTTAGTAATTCAGAGTATTATGGTTTGTGAGTTGTAATGGGTAAAGAAAGAGAGTGGCCTAACATACTGGAAAATGGTTCCCAGTGTTCTCATTGTGTGCTCTTGCTGCAACCAGCAGCTCTTCTTCCAATGCTGGAAACTCCATGTAAAGCAAGAAAAGAAGCTTTGTCTTTAACTTGACTGAAAAGGACTACTGAGAGTCAGGCAGCTTGTGGTATTTGAGTAATGCTAACAGAATAGTGGAAAACCAAAGTGCTAGATTGGAAGTTATACTTGCAAGTGTGGTGTGATAGAAAGTAGCAGTCTCTACCATGCACCCAATGAATGGCATTTGTTCAAATGTTCATGAATCCTGAAGCTTTCTCTGAAGTTGATGAGAAAGTAGTTTTCCTCTAGTAGGCCAAACTTAGCACATGGATTATACATATAAAAGCCCAAATTCAGCAGAGCCTTTAGGATCTCCCACATTTCAGTATGAAAGTGAGAGACTAAGTGTATGTACAGATGAATTTCAACAGACTCAGATTTAATTCTTTTCATTATTTTCCACTTAAAACATTTCAATCAGGATATTAGCAATTAATTTAAAAAAAGGAAAAAAAAATGAAGAGATGAGGATAAAAAGTTAGGCTGAAAATTCTCTGCAATATCTGTGTATGTAATATTTATAGGGACAAATACAAAACCAGATTCATTCACAAATGACTCACAAGGAAATAAATGGGACAAATTCCCCACTAATATCACTTTAACTAATACTGTATTTCTAGTCTTATTTTTACCTTCTCAAAGGCTAGAAAAACTCAAGAAAACTCACTTCTGAATGTAATTGAAACACTTACTAAGGACAAGTGGTATTGAGGAAAAGTCAATCCTAATAAATGGTTTCATTTTTTTCAGGCAAACTACCATTATTTGGCATAACTATAATAACTGCAGGCAAAAACAATTGTCCAGATACTTCAAGCATCTGTCAGCCTTGTCTGCTCCATCACAGACACTACCACAAAGTCTCATTGAAAATAATATCACCCAGAACAAAATCCATTCAAAGACAGCTTAAGATTCATCTCCTTTGATGCTTTTTTTTTTTTTTTTGCTTTTTTTTTTCTTTCCATTTGGAGTCTAGTGGTAAATTTAAAACCCCACTTCTAACTTAGCACTGAATAAGGGAAGCTTTTTTGACTGAGTTAAGGGCTTGTGAAAGTGAAAGACATTAACTGTTTTCTTAATAACTGCAGACAATGAGGATAGTCTTGAACAACAACAGCAAAGTCACTGTTCTGATCTCGGACTTGAATGCTGTCATCGCTCAGGGATTGCTGGATGTGCCTGGAAACCTCTTTCAAAAGAAGTATGGAAATCCAGATGAACTGCAGTACAACATAGAAATCAAATGTAATTTTTTCTATATTTTTCTATCCATTTAAGCCTCTGCCTGATGCTGTTAAAGCTCTAGCATGTTTATTCATGGCACCTGCCCTACTGGGAATTACAGCCTTTCAGTAACCCTAAGTACTGGAAAAGAGCCAATAAAATTGAGAATGGAGCACGCAGTTATATCCGTTTAATTTTAAAGGTTAAGAATGAAAGGCTTTGATTCTCTCTTAATGCTTTCTATGGCGGCAGGAGTGGGTTTTGTGTTCCCAAATGATACATCTTCCAAAAGAAGGTTGATAAACAGGGACATTCACATTTTATGATCTGCTTTGATAAAAAGGAGTTTCCTAGAATTACATTTTGCGTTTTCCCGTTATTAATCGCAGTACACGAAATCACCTCCTGTGGCCAGATTTTATATACTGTATGCTGAATGGATGAAGATCTTTCAGCTTTCACATCTTTTTACTGTTAAGGCCTGCAGAATTGATGCTGTGCTGTAAACACTAAAACACGCGGTTTGCATGCAGCCATGAAACGATACATTTGCCAGTCTACCGAAAAGCTAACATAATGGCAAGTTAATTCTAAGATTAACAGACTGCCATTTAAATCATTAGCAAGAAATGGGCAAGATGGACCGTCTGTGCTTAGAGCTGATGGAGGAATCCTCAGCTCTTTGTTCCTGGCCCGCCGCAGGCATGCTCCCTGACAGGAGATGCACCACCACCTGCCTGTGATGGCTTTTGGCAGGAATAATAATTCTCTTTGTTCATAGAGCCATCAAGAGAACCATCTGAATAATGTTTATATGAGACTTAAAATCAAAAACAATGCTCAGGAGTTTTTTATTACATTCACTCTTTTTATTAATTACTATCTTTTCAGAGGTGAATTTATTGCATTCTCAGTTTCCACTCCTTTTCCAAATTGTTATTAATAATAAACAAAGCTTTACAGACCCTATGTGTATGTTTTCTGACAGTAAGACCTGTTAGCTAGAAGGGTATAGATTCAGAGAGGTACAGTCATGATGCAGCTTCTGGCACAGGGTGGTAGCTTCTAATCTTTTGGGGGAACATCTGCACTGCTTTTTGGCAATACTATATATATTTCCATAGAATACTATGAAATATCTGTAGTTACTGTTTTAAGACAATTCCCTCCTCTGCAACAGATTTTTCTTTTTCAACCATGTAGAAGCTCAGATAAGAAATTTGGTATTGCATATAACCATATTCCAGCTTGCACTTGTGCAAAGTTTACTCTTTCCACTTTGGCCATGATAATTATGTCAGTGCAGGCATAGTAGTAATGGCTACGGGGCCAGACAACATGCATAGCAGGGTCCTAAGGGAACTGGCTGATGTGGTTGTTGAGCTGTTCTTCATCATATTTGAAAAGCCATGGCTGACAGGTGAATTCCTTGGTGACTGGAAAAAGGGAAATCTCACTCCCATTTATAAGAAAGGGAGGAAGGATGACCTAGGGAACTAAAGGCCAGTAAGCCTCACCTCTGCATCTGGGAAGATGATGGAACAGATCTACGGTTCTATATTCTGGTGAAGGCCAGTAATGTGTGGTATCCCTCAGGAGTCCATCTTGGGACCAATACTCTTTAACATCTTTGTCAATGACATAGACAGTGGGATTGAGTGTACCCTCAACAAGTTTGCTGATGACACCAAGCTGAGTGGTGCAGTTGATAAAGCAGAGGAAGGGATGCATCCGGAGGGACCTTGATAAACTTGAAAGGTGGGCCCCTGTGAACTTAATTGTGTTCAACAAAAGAAAGTGCAAGGTTTTCCACTTGGTTCGGAGGAATCTCTGATATGTATACAGACTGAGACAAGAACTCCTTGAGAGTAGCCCTGCTGAGAAGGACTTAGGGGCCCTGGTAGATGAAAAACTGAACATGAGCCAGCAGCAAGTGTTCGCAGCCTGGAAAGCCAAATGTATCATGGGCTGCATCAGAAGAGGGGTGATTGTCCCCCTCTACTCTGCATTCATGAGGCTCAGCAGGAGTACAATGTCCAGGTCTGAGGCCTTCAACAGGAAAAATGTCAGGCTTTTGGAGAGAATCCAGAGGAGGGCCACAAAGATGATCACAGGGCTGGAGAAGCTCTCCTGTGAAGACAAGTTGAAGGAGATGGTCTTGTTCAGTCTGGAGAAGAGAAGGCTGCTGGGAGACCTCTTTATAGCCTTCCAGTATTTAAAGGGAGATTATAAACATGAGAGAAAACAACTTTTTACATGGATAGATAGTGATAAGACAAGGGGGAATACTAAAGGAGGGAAGATTTAGATTAAATAACTGGGGAAGTTCTTCACTGAGAGGGTGGTGAGGTGTTGGAACATTTTGCCCAGAGAGGCTGTGGATGCCTCATCCACAAGGATGGTGTTCAAGGGCAGGTGGGATGAGGTCCTAAGCAGCCTGATCTAATTGATCTAGCAGTTAGCAATCCTGCCTGCAGCAGAGAGATTGGAATTTGATTGTTCTTGAGGTCCCTCCCAACCCAAGCCATTCTATGATACTATGATTCTATGATTCTATAACATAAACTTGAATTCTGACTAATTTCTAAGAAATCGTACAGTTGCATTAATCAAAATGCTATAAACAGAGGTCTTAATATATTTAAAGACAAATATAAAAGAAAAAGAAAGCTAGAAACGGCAGCAAGCCAATCACTTGATCTCCCTTCTATATTTCATAGGTTTGAATGACCTATTATCTTCGCTGGCACATTCTACAGATATTCGAGTTCTCCTAAGCTGTGTATCTTCAAATCTTCAGGCTTTTGTCATTCAGGTATAAAATTTAATTTAGCAGTTTCAGAAAAGGAAGAGTGATCACACCATTTATCCCTCTACACTCTGTCAAAAGTTTGCAGGAGCTACATTGTATACTAGCAACATGACCAGACTGCAGATTTGCATAAATACAATTTATGCATGCTGCAGAAAAAGGGAGAATTAATTGGCATACAAAAATTCCATCTGTGCAAACAACTACAAATGTATTTCTATGCATATATCCACTTCAGTGATTACAGTGTTTGGTCTCATTTTGTAGATGCATTCTGTAACACTGCCTCATAAATCAAGATCTCTAAGAAAAATGTCCATATAAATAAAGAGAACACTTAATGACTCCTGGAATTGTTGATTTATGAAACTGTTGATTTTCAGCAGGTTGTAGGAGAGTGTTAAATGCTAGTGCAATGATTCTATACTCGTGAAAGATTCGAGTATGATCACCTTTGTGTATAGACCTCTCCCTAGGTCACCAATTCTTGCACCCTTTGTCCATCAGTGATCCAGAGCTAGTGGTAGCTTGATAGTACCACTGCATTCTGTCGGTTGGACAGACCAACGAATCTGGGGCTGGAGGGTGGTTAAATTCTTTTTTTTATTATTTATTTTTCTGAAGAAGCAGGATAAACTGTACTTACTTCTTCAGCTTTTTTTTCCTAATATTTTGAGTGAGTTTTGTAATTAGAAATAGCACTTTGCAGTTCTGTGGTGCCTTCATTTCACAGAACCCTCAGCTGCAGAGAAGATAGAGGTTCACAGTTATAGGGTGTAAGGCAATAGCCACAGCAAAGGAAAAATTCAAAAGATTAAAAAAAAAAACAAACATGAGGACAGTCAAACGCATGAAGAGGTTACCCAGAAGGGTGGAGAATACCTCAGAGACATTCAGAACTTGGCTGGAAAAGACCTGAAAAAAGATGACATACAAAGATCCCTTTCAACCTAAGTTATTTTAACTTAATTTTCCATCTTTGTATGCCGTCTGCACAGGAAAATAGTCCACAACACAATAAGGGACTCTTTTAACCAGCTTCGTCATAAAGCATCTTTTTTTTTTTTTTTCTCTATTTGCAGCCAAGCAGGAATAAACAGGAGTTTAGAAAACTGGCAGCTGATTTCCAGTTGAGATGGAACTTTCTATTGAGCACAGTAAGCAAGGCGATGACACTCAACTATGCAGACAGTTTTGGTAAGTGAGAGCTTTGTGCCTCTTATCTGATGTGACCTGAGATGGCAGAGGGACCTGATCGTTTCAGCGGACATGCAGTCAAGCTACAATCCAAATGAGCATCGTCTCTCTAGGATGAGCACAAGGGGGAAAGGGAGAAAGATGCAGCTGGAGATGGTAGAGGAGCAGGACTCCCTGTTTTGGTAGAGGCCATCATTTAAGGTGAAACAGATAACAGCATCCTTAGATGCAAACTTCTCTTCATCCCCATTGCAGGAACTCCATCAGGAAGGAGTGATGGAGAGCTGGGACACCAGCAGCCCTAACCATAATAATTCCATATATCTCAGGTGGTAGCTTCCAGATTCCCGTATTCTTTCTGTATAATACAGTAGCAGCAGATCCAAACACTTGTCAAAAATGCAGTTAGTTCTTCCTAGAGAAGGTATAGGCTCCTTCTCTTTGCTTATGCCTTACAGTGACACACTAGACTGACTGAAAACTAGTCACTCCTTCAGCTGGATGCATTCTGTCTCTGTTGTAGTGCTCAGAGCTGTCTAGCACCAAATCCAACACACACTAATGCAAAGCAGGAGAAGTGAGGGGCCTTTGCAGTCGCATTTACTGAAAGTGCCTTGAAGTGGTACCACTGTGTCTTGAATCAACTGTTCCTCTTCTATATTGCATCAAACCTAACTTCCTTTCTCTTTATTTGTAAGACCTTTCAGAGGCTATCTGTCTTTTATTTATTCTGGAGCAATGCACTGTCTCCTCAGAGTAACATTCTCAACCCAGACAGCATGAACTACCTTTCAGACTTTCAAAGAAGCACCTTCATAATTTTTTGTGTTCTGTTGGAGGGAGCTTCACACCAACAGCCCAAAAACCCTCATTATCTTCTTAGACATTCCCCTTCAAAGCTTAGGGCTTTGTGTTTCCTACAAAGACATAACAAAGGGGTATGCTAAGGTTGCTGCCTTTTATATTCTTCAGCACTCTTTCCCTGTTACTGACTGTGTTTGTGTATATACATGCACAGCCCTTTTCTGCATCTAGCTGTTACCTTTTGCCTCATAATTAGATTGCAAACTCCCTGGAGCAGGATTGGAGGTTTGCTCTCTGACTACATGGAATACAGCACAGTCGGGTCCCTTGTCCATGGCCGGCTGCATCAGAGTAATAATAATCACATCAGTCCTCTATCTCTGCAGAAGTGTTCTGCACAAAACTCCCCAAAGTTAGATGCAATATTTTGTGCCATGAGTGAAAACTGTGAAAGAATTCCAAGAACAGCACTGGATGCTCACTGTTTATTAAAATTGCTGCTGATGAAATCCTTTTCTCACCTCAAGAAGAGCTTAAAGAACCACCTCCCTGTTCTGTAGTTGTTAATGGCTGGGGACACAATTAATACCATCTGATGTAAAGCATCCTATCCTCTGCTGAACCTTCCTCAAGCTAGTTACAAACAATATTTTCATCTCACATTATACAGTCTTATTGCTGTACTTCATTAACACTGAGATTTAATTCATTTTCACATATGACAGAGTTTTTAAAATGCCTTTTAATCTTTCTCTGTGATGTTCCAATTAAATTGGTCATTATTATCTTCTTTCCTAAAACCACTGGTTCCTTTAGATGTTGGGTTATACGATGTAACAATGTCCCATCTTTCCCAGGTCTCTATTCCCACATTTCTATTTGAAGCCTTAGTGGGCAAGGCTTAGTTATTTTAACAAGCCACTCTGCGCTCAGGCCATTGCTTTTCATAAATATCTTAAATCTCAGCATTTCATACAGAAACAGTGGGGATCCTGCAAGTCAAAATATGCTGCATCCACTGAGGATCCACAATTACTTAGGCAAAATGTAGAATTTTTGGTAAATGTGTGTCATGTTAATGCAGCATGCATCCCCACGACGTAAGTCACATACCAGAAACCAAATCCAAACTCACTTCTGTCTGGGGCTCTTGTTTGAAACTTAGCACTTCTGAGAAACAGAAGTTACTTCTGAGCTCAGGATTGTCTTTTGCCCTCTTCCAACCCAGCCTCCTCATGGATGATGCTCAATTGCAATCGAAGGAACCTGCAGTTAGTCCCCTGTAAGGCTGAAAGGAGCAACAGCAGTCAGGGCACATGAAGTCATAGGACTTCACGGCACTAAGGGACATGGTTTACTGATGGGACTCTGTAGGTCAGGTTGATAGTCAGGCTTGATGATCTTGAAGATCTTCTCCAACCCAGATGATTCCATAGTTCTATGTTAGAGCTCTTCCATTACCACCTCCTTTCCAGCATATGTGCCTCTACTTATCTCAGACACAAAACCTTACATCATCTGATACACCTTCATTTTCTTTATTAGTATCTCCTCTGAGGCTTTCAGGGGAATATAGCCAAGCCATGGTGGCTGGACACTCACACTGTAAGCACTTTCAACCACAGGTACAAGTAAAAACTCAGTGGCCTCCATGAGCCCTTCTTTTGGCTTTTGGCAACTATAACTCGGTATTTTGGCATACTCAGCTGCAAGGTGGGCCATTTAATGTCGTAGGTATGGAACAAACCGAAATTTGTAGGAGGGTTAGCTTGGGGACAGGTTGAATAATTTATCTGTGTTAGGGGGAAATGCAGACAATGCATGCTAGTTAACAGGCCTTATAAGAGCAGTGAATCTGGGGGATGAACATGAATAGAAAAGTGAATAAACACAAGCACATTTTCTCTATTGCTAAAACTTGGGAAAAGGCTTTCGTTTATGTTTAAAATCCATAGTCAGTGCCCATTTTGCTGTGGTAGTAGGAGGTAGGTCATTATGCAAGCATTATTTGATGAGTGCTAGACTGCTACTTTGTCTAGCCCATCACTACAATGAAGCTCTTCAAAAAAAAGAACACATCAGGAAGGCATGCAAATTAAGAGGTTGCTACAACTGCTTCTGGTTTTCTTTAAATCTAGGATCCTGGCATTTGTTTAATTTGCTACTCTTGGATTACGTTGCTCACATCTTCCAGTCCTATATAGAGGAGGAAGAGGAGGGAGAAGAAAGTTTTTGTGTCACACAGCAAAGCGATCAGCCTGTTCTGTGGGTTTATGAGCCCAGCTACTTTGGGGGCTACTTTGCAGAGGAGGAACCTCAAGCTGAAGCTCCTCAGTCAACTCTCATAAGTTTGATGCTGAACCAGAGCGACATCAGATTAAGCAACGTATATTCAGAGTTCTGAGTTGTTTGGGGGAGAAAGCCACAGAAATCAAGGTGAGATAAAATATTAGCTCTGAAGAAAATTAAAAAAAAAAAAAAAAAAAAAAAAACCATTAAGTTGTGGAAATCAGGAGAGGTGTATACTTTGTAGTTTTTTATGTGTGTGAAGTAGAACTAATGAAATCCAGGTTTGCACGGAGTTATGTCCACTGTCATCCACACCTCAAGCCAAAAACCATCTCGTTAATGGATTATAAACTTCACATTGCCTATCTCCCACTCACCCCATTCTTCCTTCTTTCTTCCTTCATTTTCCAGAAGACTTTCATCTTTTTGTTAGGTTCCCCAAGCATCATCTAAGCAAGAGCAGCCTTGTTCTGCCGGGTTTGGCACAGCTCAGGGGTTAGCAGGCCAAATGGTATTTACTGATCAGAAGAGAAAGCACATAGCGTAGCCTTCCATCACTGCTGGGAGCACTGAGAGGCTCTCTTTCCTTCACCTAGCTATTAATTTTATCAAAAGATGCTGAAGTGTGGAACACTTTGAACCTTTCTGCTGTGCCAGACTTTCTTGCAGTCAGTTCCCTGGTTCCAATTAGCAGCATAAGGGGTGACATGCAGGTAGAAAACAAAATGTCTGAGTCTTCTTAGGACACAAGGCTAAATCTTAGGACATATCAGAACACAGATCAAGCCTTTGTGGTTAATACAAGTGATATATTCATCACTTGTACGTTCAGCTGTTTTCAGATTTCTTTTCTGTGTAGTAACAGCACTTAAGACTCAGAGAACACTGTGTTTTCTAGAACACGGAAAAGAACATATGTCAAGATTAATAAGGAAATAACATTTTTGAGGTGATCATGCTGTTGTTATCCTACTGCTTATCCTACACCTTCCAGGATGTACTCAGCTTCCATAAACTAGGACCAGAACTGGAAATCGACTGTTTTAAAAAACATCTTTATTAGTTATAAAGACTCTTGGAAGACACTTGTTTTTAAATATGAGATATGCTAAAACTAGTTCAGTAATGAAAATCAGAGGGAGAATGGCACAAGGGGAACAAACAAGAATGATTTACATACGTCATGGGCATGTTGGATAGATATTTTCATTTTTGAAATGCAACGTAATGAGCTATCCCTCCCATGCCACCTTAAGTTCCGAAACAAACTGATCTGGATGCAGAGTATGGCCAAGGAATCCCTAAACCACCAATGGTCAAAAATTAGGAGATAAACCAGTAGAAATCCTGTTCAATATTTACCCTGCTTCCTATGTTCTTTCACTGTTCTGTCCTTAGGGGCTTTTGTGTGACCTCTATAACAACTGCAGTGCTCTTAAGCAGGTGACAACGGACAAAGGTTTGACCCCGGTTATGCTTTGTATAAGTGATATGCCTACAAATAAATGTGTAATTTTTGCATATTTTTTATGTGACCTCAAGAATAGAGCAAGGCTGGTTAGAGTGAGAGCTGAGTAGTGCCAAAGTAGGAGCAAATGACTACAAAACCCCAAATGGGGAGTAGCATGACTTGTCAAGGCATCAAGGAGGGAAGGAAAAAGTGAAGGATGGAGAAAGTATAGGAAGAGCTTAGAGAGGAAAATCTTGCCAACTAAAGGACCTGAAACCCTGCGTTCCACCAGTCCATGTGCAAGATGCTGATAGTGGAATGAAAAACAGAGCCCAGTAAAAGCCTGCTAATGCTGTGCCTCAAGCGTCTGCAGCTAGTGAAGGAGATGAAAAACTGGAATCTGCAGCTCAGAAGGGTTTCAGGAGCTGTGATAGAATGGGTGAGTATTTCTGGCACTGGCATCCTTCAAATGGGTGGTAGCTCCCACCTCAGCCATTGCAGGCTCTCTCTCCTTGGGTGTAATACTGACTCCACAGATTGATGAAAAATGCAGCTCCAAATCATCTCCACCACCCACCACTTTGCTCATATTACCATATTTGTAGACCCCCAAACTAGATACCCTGTAGATTCCTGTTGCAAAAGAGTTTGTCTTCTGTGACTTTGGATCACCTTCCCATTCTCCCAGGCAGCCATCTGTCCCTGCTCCTACTAATCCCCCTTCAGCCAGAACTTGTATACAAACCCACAGCAGCCCGAACAGCACCCAGCAGCCAAGATGCTGTCTCCTGGATGGTATTTCAGCTGCATGACTTACTGCTCTGTGTATCAAGGGTGTGTTTTGTATTTTTTTTTTTTTCCTTTAAATCCTTCACCTCACACAGCCTCTTCAGATATCTTAGGCCTGGTGTCTCTCTGCATCTCCCATCCTCCACTTCATCCTCTGCCAACACCAACCTCCGTATCTTTTTCATCTTGTCCCACAGAGCATTTCTGTGCCTTCTCTACAGCCTGTTATGCTCAGGAAAAATCTGTTCATCGCACCTCCCCCCGCATCTCATTGAAATTAGTGCTAAAAACTCAGTTCTGCTGTGAAACCCTGGAAAAATGAGAGGGAGGACTGGTAACAGAAATCAGAAGAGAATCTCCCAAGCTTGCCCTTGCATCAGCAGCAGCAATATGTGCCTGTGTCTTAGCAGATCTCTTCATGATCTTTTGGTTGCCACCTTTATTTTTCCTTTTCCTTCCCCATCTGTTTTTGGTCCCCCACCTCTCCTTCATGCTGAATATAAATTAAACTCCTCAGCAGAGACACCATGTTTTTCCACGCATTTTGAGCAATGCAGCATGTACATACTTTGTAATTTGAAGCATGAATGCTGTTAATAATCTTGAGAACAAAATATATATTGCAAG
>JAOWBP010000001.1:109680069-109698995 GCA_028571105.1 Tragopan temminckii | reverse complement strand
GAACGCCTCCTGAACGAGCCCGCAGCGCGGTTGGCTCGCTGACCGCTTCACTTCCTCCTGACTTTGTTATTTTAAACTACAGAGAGCTGGGCTGAGCCAGTGGGCGCCTATGTTAGGGTGAAACGGAACGCTTAACGCTGTATCGTTAATTACACGTATACAGCCGCGCACAAAACCTCTGGTTCCACGTCAGGTTGGCAGAGATTCTCTTGAAGCCCTAAGACTTGAGCGCTGCTGGTTGATGCGCTCAGCACAGCCCCTTGGTAGGGCAGCTCCCATACAGTCTGCAGTCACCTGGAGGGTTGCGTAAGGCTGGGGGTTGGGGAAAGGGGCTGCACCAGAGAGCGTGGAACAGGCTGCCCAGGGCAGTGCTGGAGTTCAAGGAGCGTTTGGACAGCGCTCTCAGACACAAGGTTTGGATTTCGGGTGGTGCTGCGTGGAGCCAGGAGCTGGGCTCTGTGATTCTCATGAGTGCCTTCCAACTCTGGATATTCTGTGACTCTGTAATATTACTGACAGCTGCTGGTTTTGTTTTGTTTTGTTTTCCCGTTGCGATTCTTAATAATAAACAGGCATTTTTAGCTTCTAAGTTACACAGCTTCGTTAAAGCATCCCTATTAACATCTATGAGGACCGTTTATAAGCACTATAAACGTTCAAATTCTAAGAGTGTATAAACGTTAAAAAATGAAAAGCATGCACTCCAAGTAATAGCATCATCCAGGGTTTTCTTATTAAGTGTTCACACTTAATTTGATTTCTCTGTAAGGATTTTCCCAGCTGAACTAATATATTGACTGATAATTATACTATTTAACATAGAAATGACCATGAAGAAAGAAATATCTGAAGACACAAGAAAGTAGTAATTCAGTAAAAATGTGTCTCTTGGTGACAGCAGAAGGTGGGAGACTGAGCAGCTGGGAGTTGCTGTCCTTCCTGCTTGAGCCCCCTGAGTAATGACCAACACTGGGAACTGCCTGTGTGCAGAGATGCTGACGATGACTTATTTGGGTTTTGCAGATCCAAGGAATGCCCTATGGGAACCTTTTGCCTATCAGTGACGGCCCTGTCAATAACAGCACTGGGATCCCTTTCTTTTATGTGACGCTGAAAGATAATGCAGTGGCAGATCTCCTGAAGGATCCTGTAGCTTCACTGACCCTACCAGAATCAGATGGGAATTTCTGCAGGTAACAGAATTTTATCTGCAAGTACCAACCTCAGTGAGAACAAATGCAGGCAAATACCCTAATGGTTCTGTGATTCTATTCAGGAACGTGGTTTAGTGGGTGACATTGGTGGTGGGTGGATGGTTGGACTTGGTGATCCTGGAGGTCTTTCCCCGTCCTAAGGATTCTATGATTCAGTGATCTCTCCTTGGAGGTGTCTCCGTGAAGTCCAGGTGTTCAGTTATAAGCCATAAGATCCAGTTATAAGCCATAGTGATCTAGTCAATAATGTCTGCAGAGTTTCAAAGGCTGTTGAAGTCAGAGTATCATAGAATCATTAAGGTTGAAAAAGACTTCTCAGATCACCCAGTCCAACCAGCAACCCACTCACTATGCCCACTGACCACGTCCCTCAGTGCCACATCCACGCGGTTCTGGAACACCTCCAGGGACGGTGACTGCACCACCTCCCTGGGCAGCCTGTGCTGCTGCCTCACCACTCCTTCTGAGAAGAAATGTTTCCTAATATCCAACCTGAGCCTCCCCGTGTGCAACTTAAGATCTTACCTCTTGTCTTATCATCTTGGCACTCTACACAGATCATCAGGTTCAACTGCCAACCGACCACAACGACGCCCACTAAACCATGTCCCTAAGTGCCACCTCTACTGACACCTGACAGCTCTGGATGTCTCACTGGTTGGGTTGTAGCTCTCCAGGAGGGATTTTGGTAAACAACAGTCTTCCATGTAAAGGATGCTGGGTTTGAGATTTACTGATCTACAGCCAGTCCGAGATAAGCAGTGAGCTTTCTTTCTTTCTCCCTAACCACACAAACAATGAGCGCAAGCTGAAGTGTTACATGTTAAAATGTATGTATGTAAACTCAAAGCTGATAAAGTTTTCCCCCACCGTGCTTTCCTCTGTGAAAAAGACATATCTGCACCATATGTTTGTTTACAGTCAGGCATGCAACAAGTGTGGCTGGGTCAGCCTTGTGTGAGGTGTCATTTCCAAAGGCCTCTTTACGTGATGAGGTAGATGACACCAAAGCTGTGTCAGACAGGGCTCCATTAGAAAAGCAGATCATAGCTGATACTGCAGGGAAATAGATAGAATAACTGGGAATTACAGGCTGCCTCAGAAAGAAATGAGATCGTAAGGTCCTCTTTGGGGGAAGAGAGGTTTGTCTTAGGAACTGCATCCCAAGCTTACCCAGTTGGAGCTGAATGTCATCTCAACTTTCAGGCCTGCTATCTGAAGAGAGCATGGGAAAAAAGCAGGGAATGGCAAATACAAAGCAAGGCACTCTTCCTCTTGTCTGTGTTTGTCTCCAGAATGTACTCTTTGTTTTCTTAAGATTTAGATAGTGGTAAAAAGAGTTATGTCAGGCTAATGTCCCATTCCCAAGGAGTGGAAGGCTGCCAGGAAATGATGGCTTCCTCTTGCAATGTAAAGCACCAATACATACTTTCCATCACAGCATTTATTAAGGTAAATAATTAATGTTTATTAAGGCCCCAGGAAGACCTCATTGCATTCTTCCAGTGCTTAAAGGGAGCTTATAAACAGGAAGGAGGCCAAGTGTTTACATGGACAGATAGTAATAGGGCAAGGGGAAATGGTTTTAAACTAAAAGAGGGGAGATTTAGATTGGATGTTAGGGGGAAATTCTTTACTAAGAAGGCGGTAAGGCCCTGGAATAGCTGCCCAGAGAAGCTGTGGTGCCCCATACCTGGAGGCACTCAAGGCCAGGTTGGATGGGGCCCTGGGCAGCCTGAGCTGGTGGGGATTGGGACTGGCTGGGCTTTGAGTTCCTTTCCAATCCAAACCATTCTGTAATTCTACGATAATTCAGCTTTGAATGGTTGAAAAGGTCAACAGAGTGGTGGAGCTAAGACTCCATTACACCACATTACTCTGTTGCCTAAAATTATTTCATTAAATATTTTGAATTAATCATTTCAAATTGTAATTAAATTTATCAGTTGTTTCATAAAAGGCTAATGGAGCTTATTCTTGCTTTCTAAGCTTTTTCATTCAATCAAATAATGAGCAGAATATCTAGATCAAGTACTTAAAAATGTACGGCCAGCTCCACGTCCCAGCAGCAACACAGATGCCCTATTTTCAGAGGCTCAATGCTCAGAGCAGCTGCCATTGATGTCAGCTGTTGGTGATGAGCACTTCTGAGAATTACACATGCATTTAGGCACTGAAGAGTGGCCTTTCATCCCTGACTTTAAACATCCACTTTTGAAGGTCCTTGCCTTTTATGTTTTAGCAACATTGCTGCCTGATTTACCTGCTTGGGAAGTGCCAATTCACCAACAAAGGAGAAATGATTCATGATTTATAAAAATATGAAATTCAGATACATCACAACTCTTCAAGAATATTTATTCACTGTCGTCCTATTAAGTACCTATTAATTTCCCTAACTAACCACTGCTCTATTGTTCAGTGTGCCTGTGCTTTGTGCTGCAGCACTCTGGGCACTGCTAACACCTATTCCAGGACAGCTGAGGCCTCTCTAATTGCCCGTGGCCACATCCCTACACTTCTTGCTCCCTCTTTCTTTTGCATCAACTCCAAGATTTGCCTGACCTTGAGTTCAAACAGAATTCTGAAGAAACTTGCAGTAGCTCACCGGGAGCCAGAGAAGCACAAAGGAGAGCAGAGGAGGGAAGGTGGGAGAAAATAGGACACTCCCTTTTTAGCATGTAACCATACTCTAAATATTGAGCTTGCTACTGAACAGAGTACAAAGATTCAGAGTCTAATCACTGCTCCTTGCATTATTTATTTTGTCAGTTCTTTCAGTTTACTTTTCATTATTTCATTATTGCAACACCTCAGCTTTCTGCAGCATCCCATTACCCCATAGGAAAGCTTCATCAACTTCTGCCAGGCTTCTCCTATGGGTACACTGTGCCTGCCAAGTGTCCAGAGCGACTGTGAGAGCAGCAGGGAGCATCCTTAGTGCAGGGCTTTGTGGAGTGATGTAGCAGTCTTCTTTCTCCTCCTTGCTCATGCCTGTTATCCTGGCAGACCTCATATTGTGCTGGATGTTAAGGCAGTATATGTGGGGTTTTCTTCAAAAAGGGAAGTGCCATTGGTATTATTACCAGAAGTTCTCTCAGTCTAGGACATTATTAGTTGTTTTAATTCCAAAATAATTATGCAAAATAGCTGAAGGAATAATGCTGTACGTGAGAAAGTCCATGTCCTTATATGCCAGCAGTGAATTTGGCCTTGTAGTTGTTTACATGTATAATTCTATTAGAATGTAACTATTCACCTACTCTAAGTTGTACGACTTAAAATAACTGAAAGTTGTTTGATGCTCATAGTCAGTGCTTGGTGTTTGTGTTTGGTGCTCTCCTGGAGAGTGCTCCTGACCTATTGCATACAAAGGAAATCTCTGGCCTTTTGCAAGAAAACATAGCTGACATTTCGATAGTCTTCTTGTATCTAATGAGTATCAAGTGGCTTGTGTGCTTGTACATCAGTTTGATATTAAATTTAGTAGTGAATTTCATTTGCTTTGGTTCAGAATATACTCAAGTTTCAAACCTTGACAATAAATATTCCCTCTTTCTGGGCTGTAAGGGATATAGGGTGGCCTTTTTTGTTTTCCAGCCTTAGTACTTAATCATCTGGGGAAAAAGAATTAAAAAGCTCAAACTAGTCACTGTGCTAGCCTGGATTCCTCATCTCTGACCTAGAGATTTCCATTTCCCAGAGGGACACGTTTCCTCTCTGCAAACGCTCTCTGATGGTCAGGCTGCAGGAGTGTTAGTTAGCAGTGACATTGCGTCTGATCTGATGGCAGATAAATGGATAATGGAGGCAATAAAAATTAAATGGTTCAAGGCTAAAAATAGACTACACTGGCATGCCTATTCTGCAGAAAAACTGAAAAGCTTGAGTCTTATTCTTACAGATTTCAGAGAGAACAAGACTGGGCCCTATACTAAAGAATAGAGAGGCTATTGTTCTGAATAAATTTCCCAACACACAGGCTGCTCACAGGATCTCTTTCCAAGTAAGATCCTGGACCTGCCTTATTACAGCTGCAGTCTGGAAAACAGGCAATTAATTTTAAACATGTGTCGTCTCCTTGACATCAGGTTCAGCACATTCAAAGGGACCAAATGCAGCTTTCTGAGAGGAGGAACACTTACATGGCTGCCATGGGCTGGTTTTCACACAAGGGGAAAAGAAAGAGAAGAGATGAGCTGAGTTCTTAGGTTTGTCTCCCTTTGCTGTTAGCTTGAGGATGGTGTTTCAAATCCGCACTGCAGACTGGGAGTGATTTTGAGTGACCCAGATTCCTCTGCTGGTTTATGACATGCATCAGAGATGGCTCCTTCAGAGCCATTCCACCCACCCTGTTTCATCTTCTGTTTGAGGTACAACACTGGCATGAACTAAAGCATCTCTAGCATTTTTGGAGAGCAGCAGGCCACCAGGAGAACTGCTAGAGGAGAGCACTTTGGCAGGTGAGAGTTCCTGTTTTTTGGCTGGTTGCTGGCTTACGTGAATTGCAAACTTTATTCCTAGGCAATCCTGAGAGAAAGACAGACTGCCTTGGGTGGCAGGCACAGCCCTTGAAGTGTCAATTGGTGATCCGACATTTATCTGCTTCTTGGCACTGTCACTTAATACAAGGATGAACATAACAAAGCAATTTAGCTTTGCACCTTCACACAGGGAGAAGTTACGCATACAGAAGACAAAAGCTGAATCCAAACATCCTTCAGTTTTTGAGAAGTTGAGAATGACCTCATGGTGTTATGTGGCACAGACACATTTCTAGTTCAGGTATTTATACTGGCTCTTTTCAGTCATATGCAAATAATTATGTCAGTAGCTCTTCCTGAAAAAAAATCTGTACTTAAAAATTCAGGAAGACATCAAATTAGAAAGTCAAATATGAAACCTACTATCATAATGACCCAATGCACACAATATAGCTCCAAATTACTTTGTTGTTTTTTTCTCCTGTATTCTTAAATAACCAGCTTCCCAAAATCCCTGTCTGGTACACCAACATGTGTTTCTCTGACTTTGCTTACAGAAACAGAAACAGTTGATGCTATTATTCTGTTTTTTTTTTTTTTTTTTTTTTTTCCCCTGTGAATTGTCTGTGGTTGAACTATATAAAACCTTCCTGGCTTAACCATACAGTTCAACTAAAAAAAATGGTTGTTACTGTCAACAATGACAGGCAAAGAATCTGACATGACGTAACAAATTACAGTTAAAGCATTCTAGAAAGTATTCTCTTCTAGGAATAGCAGAATGACTTAAAACATTCAGACAGGTAGACTATGAGCACTAGATCACTTGGATGAAGAAAAGCCATTGTATTCTTCAGCTCCCAAGCCTGACTTCAGGTACAGCATGAAAGACAGCTGTTCTGAAAGTCAAGATGTCTTTTGAGTGTCTCTGCTGGCTCCCAAACGTGGCTGATAAAGAAATTCTTGTCCAAGCCAGAGCAGAGCAAAACTGCCCTACCATATCCAGCTGAAGGCCAGCAACAGCTTTTCAGATTATGAAATTGCTTTCAGCAGAGATTTTCTTTGACGTTCATGCCATGTGGATTAGCAGCACCAATGCACTCTTTATGCCTCAGAGACTCCATCAGTTAGTGACGAGCAAATGAAATGAATAAGGAGGATAACTTGCTTTTCAAAATTAATCAGATTTAATAATCAAAATTATATGCACCCTGCAATAATTCCCAAAGGACATGGCATTTCCTTTGTTATTTCATGTAGATTTTAGAAGACAAAAATTTCTATGATGCCATACTAGCTATTTGGGGCAAGGCAGATAGGGGTCTTATGCAGGAGGACAAAGTGCCTGCCTTGTGTGGGTGGAAGCAGATGGGGATCAGCAGTGCCAGCAGCAGGTTCATTCTCAGCCAGTCCTACTGGCATAGCTTTGTATGGATGCGGCTACCACTGCAGGACAATCATAGCCCTTACACCACATACGAGGTGCTCTAAAGTACCAGGAATAGGAATAGCAATAATAGAGCTTTCTTCTTGGTTCCCCCTTTCTGCAATTGCAGAAAGCTTTCACAGCTTCTTCTCTCTTTTGTTCTGCTCAAGAAGAAATAGAGGGGTAAAGTTTTCTCCTGGAAAGATGGAAGGTTCTGTCTCTTCAGGGGAGAGGAGTAGCTCTTCAGTGGGAAAAGCAGGCTGGGGAAGAACAGGGAGATTCCCATCTATAGATCCCTGTTTCCTCCACCAGTCCCCAGGGCATCACTGAGTGCTTCCACCTTCCTGTTGATTCCTTCTTGGGAACACTTGGTAGTCTTTCTCAAGTGCTTCCCGAACTCTTCTTATGCTTTTACTGCTGATCTGTGCCAGTCTGTTTTATCTCAGTGGAGTTAAAGGATAAGGATAAAGGTAATACATGGGAAAACCAAGAGCCAGAGAATTATTCGTCAAAGAAGGAATCTCAAATACAAAAAGGAACCCTAACAAAGTCCCAGTATCATCGCCTTGTGAACCCATATAATGACATCAGCCTGAACCATACATTCATCAGATCAGCACTTAGCTAGTTTTGGTACAGGAACCTTCTAATTATAAGCTACAAGATGGCTTGTGCAGTAAACAATTTAATGAGTAGGTGGCACTCGTTGCCCTGATTCACTCTTGAACTGTGACTCAGAAAGTGCAGAAGTGGCATGCAGTAAAATAAGTGGGACATGTTCATCAGCAGTATGCTTTGTTGAGAAGCATATTCACTTGGACACTGGCCAGTCCATAGCTCAGCAGAGCTGGCTAAGATGGAACTCTGAGGGCCAGCTGAACGGAAGCGAATGCAGCTCTCTCTCCAACTTCACATGCTCAGAGAAGAGAACTGCCCAGGCTGGGTCAAACTCTGCATACCTTGTTTGCTCACCACAAGCAGAGGGATGGAGACAATCAATTCTTCTTTCTTCACAAATCAGATGAATAATTAAGAGAATGTCTCTTAATGCACCGTGTTCTTATAAAGTACATAAGCTGAATCCTCTTCCATTTTCATCTGGCTTCAGTTAATTTCTGCAAGAAGGTGTATATATTTTATATAAGCATAAATAAATAAACATGTTCCCTATTGATTTGTCTCGTTCCACAAGTCGTTGCTTTCTCTTCCCTTCAGTTCTCATCTTATCACAGCCTCCATGAAGACCTCTCCAGGGCTGCAGAGGACCTGATTCTCTGCCTGGGACTTAAGAAGCCATCCATGGTTTCCTTGGCATGGGGACAATGCAGTCAGCATGCCTTCTCTTCCCATGGCTCTGCCTCCCCACAGGCCCCCATCAGCAGTGCACAAATTCTATAGAAAACTGTTTCTGCACTCCTTGTCCTTGTGCCAACCAAGGCAAAAGGAACCCAAGAACTGAGAGCTGAATATGGATTTATTTAGATAGAAGGCAAGAAATAACTAGGGAATGCATGACTACACCTCTATGGATGTGTAGGAGGGATACTTTAGTAAATATACCTGTAAATTTGTCCTTAATATCTCTTCATTATCATTAGTAAAAATATAAGCCATGTCACTGGCTGTATCCCCTTACTCCTAAGAAATAAAACCTGTGTGTACATTAATTACACCAGTAGCACCAATCAAAAGTCAAGACCCGTTTACAATACAGTTAGAAGAGATTTAACTTCTAGTGTTTTTTGATTATTTAGAAACTATAAAAGTAATCACTCATTACTAGGGGAATCCTATGCCAAAAGTGACGTAAAAACAGATTTATTTCAGAATATGAAGGGCTCCTCTGATTGAAAAAAATATTAATGTTAGTGTAAGATTAGAATACAAGGTCAGTGTTCTGAAACAGAAAACCTATGATAAGAGGCAGTGTTAAGAGCAAAGCCAGCCAAGTAATAATGCTAGATTCAAATGTGTGGTTGTCCTTGTTCAGCTCTTCTAAACTTCATCGTGCATGTTTGTAACAAATAATTTGCCTCATTTCCCAGAAAAATGAACTTCTGCCTCTCCAGAACATTGCTTGGTTGTGCAAAATTCAGTCTAAATAACTTTTACTGGGAATGGTAGTATTGTGTGTGTCAGTGTAACACTCTGAGAGAAGAGAATAACATGCAGAAAACTAAAAACAGAAGAAGGAGGAAGGGAAAAATATACAGCAATAAAAAGATTCCAGATATAGATGTACAGTGTGTAGGTTTTGTCATCAGCCATATATGCAGAGTGCAGTTTTTCCTGCAAATCAGGGAAAAGACACATCTGACACACCTATCTGGCAAAAAAAAATCTCTTAGGAAAGGAAGGCAGCATTCACTGCATAACAGCAACACCAAGTCAATTGCCAACTCAAAAATCAGCAAGTACTGAGAATAGATGAGTATTTGCACGAAAATAATTGCCATTTGAGAAGATATCAAACCTCTTTCTTCTCCTACCTACAGCCGTATTTATCACCTTGATCACTCTATGAAATGAAGACATCCTTTAATACAGTCCCTGAAAGTAGTTAACATTTTACCTAGGAGGTGTATCAGGCAAAAGCAGTTGCAAATAGTCCTGCCCGCTTTCAGTTGTTTTATGGCACTGCTAGGCTATGGATAAAATGGTTTTCATATACAAAGAGTTATTAGTTTAAAGCAAATGTTTGAACTGCACTTTGAGAATTCCATATTCTGAAGACTCAGTGATTTAAATGTATAAAAATACGTAGGGTGCCAAGGTGATAGGATGAGAAGTAAAGGCCTCAAATTGCACCAGGGGACGTTCAGGTTGGAAAGTGGGGAAAAATTCATATCAGAAAGAGTGGTGAGGCTACCACTGGAACAGTGGAAGTGGGACAGTCTGCCCAGGGAGGTGAGTCACCGTCCATGGAGGTGTTCAATAAATGTGTGGATGTGGCACTGAGGGACATGGTTAGTGGATGTGGTGGTGATGGGTTGGTGGTTGGACTAGATGATCTGAAAGGGCTTTTCCAACCTTACTGAGTCTATGATTCTGTGACAAGTCTATACTATGAATGTACACTGGTAAAATTCCTTGTGTCGGGGTAGGGAATATGAATTTTCAGGTACTCAAAACAACATTCATTTGTTACTTCATAATTAAAAAAAAAAAAAAAAGTGTACTGCAGAAAATGGGGCCGTTATTAATTGATGTGAACAGAAAGCTTGAGCTTAATCCTTAGTGGCTGAGCTTCCTCTCGTGCATGGCAGAGGAAAAGGAGCACAAGTGCAGTTTGTCCAGACATCATTAAGCTGAACACCACCTTCAGAGAACAGCTGCTCCATCCTGAACAGGATGCTGAAGGTACACCCCAGAGACGATGTGACTGCAAACAGCTCTTGGGATCTCAGGCTACAGGCTGTGCCAAGTGCTCACTGAGCATAGCTGAGTATCAATCAGCTCGATGTATTTCCTTGCATATTTCTGTTTGTGGTCCTATCTATAAAAGCAGACACTTTATCCAGTAAGCTACGCAGTCTTTCATAACCATCTGTGGGGAATCTGCAGGTGTTAAATTAGCTGCAGGAGGATGCCCATATGTTTCCTGCATGTGATAGGCACATATTGAGAGTTACAACAAAAAAAGCCATTGCAGATTGCACACAGTTAAGGCTAAAGGGCTCAAGCCGAGATCTTTAAGTAAAATTGCACACAAATGAGATGTAATTTACTGCACTGCTTCAGATTAAAACTGAGCAAGAAATGCAATCTTCATTTCCTAAAGTAGTTTTCAGGGCATATGTTTGTAAGTGGGGACCCAGTCCTGGGCAATGCTGAGTAGTCTCAGTGTGCTGGCAATGAGCTGTGGGGCTGTTCAGCACATCTCAGGAGCAGGCTCTTGTAGTCATTTCATGAAACTTTTTTGCAATTTGTCAGTTTATATATGATTTATATCACTGTACTGTAGAAGTCAGAGTCAGCAGTTGCTCCGTAGCTACTAATGGGAGTTATTTATTATTACTGTATAGAAAGAGCCAAAAGGCAACAAGTATCCACACTGTCTCAGTTTGAAGGATGAATGCAGTTGGATATATATTTTTAATAGACCTTACTTGTCTCTTTTTTTTTTTTTTTTTTGGCTTGTTCTATGATGAAAAGCAATGTAAAGCAGTTGAAAAATGGATAAAAATGAACAAGAATTGATTTTCTAGGATAGGCAGAAAGAAAAATGACACACAAATACAAGCATGCATAGTTATTTTGCAGGCACAGTCGTATATCATCTCACTAATTCTTTTCAGAGTCTTGAATTCAAGTCTGTATGTCTGGAAAACCTGCCATTTTCACATTTAAAAATATATTTATTAAGGCAGTTTTAAAAACATACATTAAGATTAAGCAAATGTCTACAGTAGAGATCTATGTCAGGTGAGTATGCTATCAACAGACCCCCTGAAACGTTACAGCTGAGGGCAGAAAAGACCTGTGAGGTTTGAGAAAATTTTGCAGTTTTTAATATTTATGCAAAAGCAAATAAAACAAGCTATTACACATGGGCATTTTTCTCTGTGCACAGAAAAAACGTAGTTGATCCGGAGGATCCAAGGTGCGCCAGACTGACACTCACAGGACAGATGGTCACAGTGCCTCCAGAGGAAACGGAATTTGCCAAGCAAGCAATGTTTTCTAGGTCTGTATGTGATATGCATAGAGTATAGTACAGCCTGCAGTTTTGAGACAAACATATAGATGTGGCCATTTGGTATGGAAAAGCTGAGAAATAACAAGCCTGATTTACTTTGGGGACAACAAAGTATGTTGAGCCTTTGCTGCTTTGAAACAACAGGCAGAGCTTCGCAACCTCCTTTTACCTACTGAGGCAAGGAATATGGAGACAGTTACTAAATGTTAGATGTAAGTAAAACGTGTTTTGTAATCATGTGTCTCTGAGGAGAGATTCCATGAATACAGGGTGCATTTGTTAAGTGGGACAATGCATTTAGTAATTCTTCCTCACCACAGCACAAGAATTGCTCCTAATCCTGACAATAGCCAGAGCAGAGCTCTGCTTCCTTCCAGGTACCAGCCTGAAGCCTATATGCTTCCATGAGGCCAAACCTAATGGTTTAGAAACAAAATTATGGATTGTCAGCTTCTCATCTCCTGGAAACTTTGCAATCTGATAGCAAATAATTTGTCCTTCCCAACATTGCAGTTCTTGACACCTTCAAATGAGCTACAACAGAGAATAAAAGAGTGTGCTGTCAGGCTGTCCTGAGAGAAATACAGGTCTTGTTGCAAGAAAGAGTCTGTGCAAAAGAACTGCTTCCAAAGCCATAATATTTACAGAATACAGTCTCCAGTCAACAAACACAAGCACAACCCTGACACCCATTCACCTCACATCCAGTGCGTGCCCCACACCCTCAAGTGAGACATGTTTTTGTCAGAGTAAGAGATATCAAAAGCCCAAACCTCAGTTGGGACACACCTACAGCACAAGCTGCCAGGGATGGCCCTCCAGGCCATGTCCTGCCCAGTACAGCAAGTACTGTGGGGAAACTGGGATGTGCTGACATCCGGCATGGCCCAGATGCAATGTTCTCTCTGGCCTGCTGGGAGGGATCTGGGTGAACAGGTTTTAATAGGGTGGCATGAACAACAGGGTCAGTCTTGAGAATGAGGAAGCTGCAAGAGAAAGGCCGGCAGGGTGACTTAATTTTTTACACGTCTAGGTAGTGGTGGTCCAGCATAGAAGAGGGGCACACCAAGTGAACGTGATCACGGGATAACCAAACACAGTCCCCCACCATAAAGTCCAGCGCTGCTGATCAGTGTTTCTAAGCAGCCTTTGTTTTTTCTGACGCTCTGTAAGGAATAAACATATACACTGCAGCTGCTCAAAGGAGTCCTCAGGGAAAAACCCCTGGGCAGCTGCCAAAATAGCTGGGTGGTCGTGGAGATGAATGTAGTTGACTGCAAGGAAGAGGGCACTGATCCTAAAGGCAAATTTGGTCAACATTGTCAGAGTGCCCTGTCATCCTGGTGGTAATTAATGGAACAACAGAGAAGCTGCTCCAGGTGATCACCTGGAGGTGATGCAGGTGGAGGGCTGAGCTGCACCCTCAGCAGAGCTATAAGCTTCTCCCAGAAGTAGGCAGCAAACCTTCCACACCATCCAATAGACCAGAAAGAAATAGCTGTCACTTAAACCAGTGTTTTGGGTGCAATAAAATCAATTAATTTCCTGTGGCTGCTCAGGAATTGGTAAAGATTGTAATAATCCCTGTGGCTTGAGTACGGATACTGCATCTCCAATGACCTCCACCCTCCTTCCTTACAAAAAATACAGGCTCACCAAGGGAGGAAGTGGAATACTGAATAAACCACAAACTAAAGTACCCTCCACATAAGCCTTTAAGGCCGCTATCTCTGGTGGACCACCATCCTCTGGAGCTAAAAGGAGAGGAGCATCTGGGAACAGCTCAATGAAGCAATAACACACCCAGCAGGTTGCTGCTGGTTTTTGCTCATAACCATGCAAAACAAAACAAAACAAAACAAGACAAAACCTAAATTCTGTCAGCAGTACCCCTGAGATGCCCACAAATAGCTTAGGGGAGGCTGACTGGGAAACAAGGAGTTACTGGAACCCCCTCATGAGACCCTGATGGCAGGAGTTCAAGCAATAGCAAATATGGGGCCAAGGACAGATGGGTGCTGTATTTGCACACAAGCCTTTTCTACAAAATTTGCAGAAATCAGATTACTACAAGAGTTTCCTTTGAAGAGATATAAACACAACCTTGACACGTGTTCAGAGATTCTCCTTTATTTACTTATAAACCAAACCACATTTGTCTGCAACAAATTCTCTGTTCTGCAACAGAGGAAGGAGGTATTCATTGGCTACCTTAAGCTGTAGTTTTACTCATATTGAGGCGTGGAACATCATAAACCTTATTTCAAGGCAGGGCAAAAAAAGATGAATGATGGTGACTGTCAGATCTCGAGTTTCCTTCTGGCAAAGCACACTAGGCTGAAGAAAAAAGCAGACAAGGCATATGATCCGGCACATCTTTTAATATTTTTTTTTGTCCTTCCAGGCACCCAGTGATAAGAAAGTGGCCTCGTAGCTACGAGTGGTTCTTCATGAAAATGAATATTGAGCACGTCTGGCTTCAGAGCTGGTATGGAGGTGTTTCTACCATTGCAGTAGAAGAGTATTTAAAAGCAGTTCCAAGTGAAGCTTGATTGAATGGGCTTTGAGGGAGAGATCTACGGCACTTTCTTTCTGAACAGTTAAAAAATTTCACTCTGGATGGTTATTTTACAGTGATATTTATATTTTATTTTCAAAAGGCTTCAAAATAGCTCTGTCTTACGTGAAGCAGGGTGAAAATAAACCAACACGGACTTTCAAATTATAAAGGAGAGGTAGATAGCAGCCCTACCCTGCAATGTAGAAACACGTCATTTCAAACAGGCAATGTATCATCTTGAATGTTTTGTATCTGTTTGTATAGACTTTTTTTTTTTTTTTTTTTTTTTTGCCACTCACTAACTATAGTGTTCTGTTTCACAGAAAAGGCAAACTTGCCTATTCACAGCCCTCCATGTATTGTGGAAGTATTACTGCTGCTCAGTCTCTCTGTTGATAAGTGCTCTCATCTAAACCTAACAACTGCACCATTAGATATTTAAGTTGTTAAAAGACTGTGTTAAAGCTGCTCTCTTTTGCTAACTTATATTTTCTACATGTATTTTTTCCTAATTGTCTAATTTAATATTTCACTTATTTTCACTTATTGCGTAGAAAGGCTCCAAAGACCTTTTGTAGAAAAAAATGCAAGCTGCTCAAACAACACGACTTCAGTAGAACTTGTCTTCTACTGACACAAAGCTGGTTAAACATGTAAAGAGACAAAACCAAACCAGGCTTACAGGGATTATCCCAGTACAACTATAAACATTCTCCCAAGAAGACGTTAAGTATTCTCAGCTAGTCTTTTCCTGTTATGAGACACAAAAAGTCTATCAGTAGCCTGCAGTACCACATTTTTTGCACCCCATCTCCAGCCACCACTTTATTTTTGACTCATTTAATGGACTTCTGTAAACCTCACCAACTAATCTAGGGATGGAGCCAGCCCCTTAATTCTCATTTATTCCCTAAGGTTTAAAGGGTTTGTTCATTATTTTATTTTTTTTTAAAGAAGTCTGAAGATAGATAGATATTTCAGACCATAGAATGGCCTGGGTTGAAAAGGACCACAATGATCATCTAGTTTCAACCCTCCTGCTATGTGCAGGGTCGCCAACCACTAGATCATCAAAATACTCATCTTCCTAGTGTGGAAAGTGCGAACTTGTTTACAAACTCACTGTGAATAGGCAGTGAATACGCTTCTTATAAAATAATCCCAAAAGAGTACAAAACAGTTTTAATAATGTTCATCCCTTTCTTGAGATGTGCTGGTAATCTTATTCTGCAATTCCTAACGGTTTGATAGTGAAACAGGTCCCATGGCTAGCTGGTCACATCATGACACAGTTCAAAAATTATATGGCTGGTCTCCCTGTTATGTTAAGAAAGAGGCAGAATGAGATGGCTTTCTCTGAATCCCTGGGAGGGAAGCAGAGCCTTTGGCACTAGCCCACATCAACGCAGGGTGAGTAGTGTGGGTTTCTCAGCGAGTGACCTGAGCTTTTACAGGTTAATCCCTGGCCAGAGCTCCAAGGCAGCTCAGGGAGTTGTGACCACCTGGAAGCCAATTAAGTGTAGCTGAGCTTATTTTGGTTCAGGCATGAAAAAAGAACATTATTCTCTGAACAGACCTGGGCACCGTGCTGTTTTAACTTCCAGGGCTACTCAGATCTTGACTTCAAGTCTGCAGGCATCGCTAACGTTCCCAATATTCTGTAAGAACTGAAGGAAGATGTGGGGAGAAACTTTCTTTAGACACTTGGTAAGCATTTTTTTCTTGTCTTATTGCCAGTGAGTCTGCAGATCTCTTGCAGAGGTAATTACACAAGATGAGGAAGTGTCCTGTCTGAATGTATTTCCCGTATTTTCTTGGCAGATGAATAGCATCCTCCCATCTAAATTTGCCCTCAAATCTGGTACTGTGTAGTACTGAATCAAAATGGCTGGTCCTGTACAAATGTATAGAATATCATTCAATGAAATCATTCTTGATTTTAATAATTTTGCCATGGACATCTTTGTGCACTATGGATTTGACACTGTCCACTAGGATTAATGGGACTTTCAAAACAGAAGTCAGTAGGCAGAGTTCTAGGCTCTCTGAGAGAATCTCCACAGGTCCAACCTACACATTTCTGTGCAACTTTAATTAGACAGTTTGTCATTGTCCTTGTTACTGCTATTCCTAGAGAAGCCTGAACTTCTCTCCCTCTGCTCCCCACAAACACACACACAAGGTGAGCAAATACAGCATTGAAGAAAGCTAAAGAACAGTGAGAATTTTAGAAATTTTCACTTCCATCCCTAGGCAGCTTGGTAACAGGGATCTGGTCTTAGTATGTACTATCCATTACTAACAGTCTTGTCTTAAAGCAGTAAGGGAGTGTGTCTACAATATTTAGATAAAGAGCTTTAACTGTTTAAGAAGTGTGTGCTATAAGAAGGTTTTGAATTTATTCTACTTGCTGTGTCCCTGCACAGTTAGATTAATTGGAGATATATACTGTGTTATAAATTGACACATTCATCAGTGAGCTTTTCTATACTGACAAGCCTTGAGATTCTTGACAGAAGCTCAAAACCCAAAGTGGGAATGGCATGTAAAGTGACAAAAGAGCCTTCATAAGGAAACACTGCTGTAAATCACCTGTTCGCATTTCATGCTTTCTTCTTCCAAGGAATAGCTTCCATTACAGTTCTTGAAAGTCTACATAAATTTATCAGAAATATGACATGCAGATTCTTGAATGGAATTTTCCAGAGCACAAAAAGGGGAAGACACAGTCAATAATTTGTTTAACTGTGCTTTACATTATTAGTTATGCACTACTTCCAATTTTTCCTTAAAAAGGCAAATGTATCAAGTGGAATTGGTCATCACATGCCAAGTGACGTTTGTAAAAGCTTTTAATCAAAACAGTCTTATTAAGATAGCACAATGAGATCAGATTTCCTTGAGACTGTAAAGGGTCTCATCTCACTTCAGCTTAAGTTGGTAGCAGAACTTCTGACAAATTTATTAAGTATTTCAGCTAGTTGATGTGTAATTTATTGCCATGTGTTCTGTATTTTACTTATTTCTTTAGCTTCCCCAAAAACACTTGTTGCACAACACCTATTATTTAAAACTCTAACTGGGGTTTTGGAGTATTTAAGAGATGCATTTAATCATGTCTGTGTACTTGCTGAAAAAAAGGAAGACAAAGTTCTGAATCCTGGACTCAAATGTTTTGCTACATTGTGCACACATCATGCATGCACAGTACTAAGCGCAGCTAGTCTTAACCGCTGTTCTTATTTAACCAAAGAATATTCCATTACTGATGAAATTTTCATCACTTAGCTGGATGAAGTTCAGTATGTTTTATTTCTGGATGTGTACTGTAATCTGCAATGCATTTTGATTTCTAAAGATACTGAATGTTAACAAAATGCCCATCAAGGACAAATTGCAAATAAAGCAGTTTTCAAAGAGGAAATGCGGATAGTATATCCTTAAGTGTGCAGGATGATATGAGCCCGAGTAGCTTACTTTTTTTGACAGCCATTCAAATTTCTGCTTTTTTCTGTTTTTCTGAACCAAGCTAATTTCTTCCAAAGCACTTCTGGGGACAGAGAATCAGATCTGTCTTGGTGTAGCTTCACATCTCTCTAGGGATAAAGCAGCTGGGCACCTTCTATCTTCCTTTCGTCTTCTCAGTTATATCAGCTCTGTTTTCAGCATGGCAATTAATTGTTATTATTAACAACAATCGTTGTTCCTTTCTGCCAAGAGACTGAGCCGGCACCTATCAGGTGTGCATTAATGGTGTTTTGGAAGATTCCTCAGTGCTATTTTTTCCACTGCTAGCCTTACTCTTGTAAGTTCTTGTTACAGCTTGTTCTTTTCTGTCTGCTTCCCTCCGGCGAGATTTCTTAAGCCCAGGCTGACAATTTACCTTTTCATACTGTTTTCCCGCACCTCCTTTCAACAAAATTCAAGCTCCTCCACTAAAGTCTCTACTTCATTTAAAGAAAAGAAAAAAAAAAAGCATAAAAAGCATAGGGAACAGCCTGTGCTTCCTTCCTATTTACACCTTATCATCTTTGTCTTGTCATTGGTTGGACTTCCTTCTCTGTGAAGATCATGACAATAGTTTCCTAACCTGTACAAACTATAATCAGCATCATTTTCCTGTTTCCAGTGACTCCAAACTCTTCAAAGAACAGTCCATACAGATGTTCCTTTCATTTTCACTTACTTATTTTTTACCTCTATCCCATTTCTGGAGCAATGTCTATTTTGATTACACTAAGTACCTTTCACTTTTTTTCCAAAAAATTCTCACTTGAACTACAGTTTTGGGTTCACTAAAAATACTGACATTATTTTCAATCTGCTTTTTGCCAAACACCTTCTGGCTCCTTTGAAATTCTGTTGCTTGCTGTTCTTCAACACCATCCAGCCTCTACCTCCTCTGCTCTGCCACTAACTCCATTCACCATCTACTATTTAATATCCTCCAGCGTTTTCCTGTATTTTTTCCTTTTCTTCAGTTGAATGATTATTTCAAGGTCTTCTAAATTTTCAAGCTTTGATCTTTGTTCTAGTTTTTTCT
>JAOWBP010000001.1:109648369-109675953 GCA_028571105.1 Tragopan temminckii | reverse complement strand
TTGTGTAAAAAGATTGTTGGTGAGGCCAAGAAGTAATTTGTGCTAGCTGGTGTCAAAGCATTTGACTAAAGACAAAAATTCCAAATAATCTGCAGATTAGTTGTTTGTTTTATGGGTGCCCTGTATGCGTCACAAGAATGCAGTGAGCAGGGATTTCATTTAGTAGTGTTGGAACATCACAGCCAGGAGTTTGAGCATGTAGCCTTGCAGTCCTGTTCCTTTCTGCAAAAGAAGGTTCTTCAGATACAACTCTCTTTACTGATGCCTCCTGTGTTTCAGACCTTTGCTCTCTCTCTGAGTTAAGTTCTTGAGAATGTTGCATGTCTTGTCTCCCTGAGGGAAGTAATAGTGAAACCACTTCACGTGTGGCTGTGGAGCATTTTTTCCAGTGGAAAGCATTCGTTTTGCTTGGATGAGTCAAGTTGTTGTCTGTCCTTCAGTTAGTGTATCTGAACGGTCTAAACTCCGTCTTCAGGTTCACAGAAATACGGAGTTTGCAGGCGTTTATTTTTGGTGGGGGGGACAATGCAATGCAAAAGTTTAAAATTCCTTTCTGAAAGGAAAATAAATACTGTATGTAAATACCATCTGGGAGAGGTTGGGGAGGAGTCTGGAGTGGCAAGGTGTAGAGTATTGTAGGGAGTAGACAAATGAGCTGGGGTGTGCTCTGGCTCAGAAATAGGGAAGCGAAGAGGCTGATACTTTGTGCTGGGCATCCAGCCATTCGTGAATACTCTCTCAAGCTATGATTTTAGGATTCTGATCAGAATGTAAATAGGAGTAAAATATGAAGTATTGCTCTGCTTGACAGCTGTACTATTGTGTGGAGGGGGAATGGGGACCGGCTGCAGTAGTTTAAGATGAGTCTGGAATGGAGCTTCAGTGCTTGGCTTGTGGATTTGAGGGAAGCTTGGGTCATAGCTGAAATCATACACTTAAGACAGTTTTCTTTATGTAACTTATTTTTAATGAGGCTTTGCCAAAATACACCCAGCTAATTCTTTTCTTCATTGACGTGTCTTTTTACGCAGCTATATTGAACAGAATAGGTGTGAATGATTTTGTACTGACAATTTGAAAAGCTCTTGCCAGCTCCCAAGGGGCAGTTAGAATTATTTTGGCATGTACTTCAACTCTTTGCCACTTTTCTTTCAGAGACCTGAGTGATACTTAAGATTCTCAAGTGATGCATAACTTCTGTATTACCACTGCTAGCTACTGAAGGCTTCAGTGCTGTTTTACTGAGAGGACAGAACTGAAATCGGAGGCTTACTTAACCTGGACAGCAGCTGTTGTGTTGGGCTGCTAAGTTGTTCAAAAGAAACAAAAGTAATTTCAAGGTGCTTGTGTTATTCTGTGTGTAAAAATGTGTACATGTTGGAAGCCCATGTGGAAAGAGGGACTTGAACCTGTATTAGTTGCTTGGCTACTTGACTCTTTTGATTGTATACCTGCTTCTTGAGGCATGTGACAACACAACACAAACCTAGGATCTGGGGAGATGAGGTGGGGCTGGGTGATTGGGGAAAAGCTTGTTATCTTATTGCTGCTGTAAATGGTACTGGTAAAGATCAGAGACTTGTTTTGCTGCCAGGAGCAGAACATATTCAGTGTTAATTGTGGCAATGTAAGTAAGATATTTAAATTAGCTCTAAGGACTGAGCTCCCTCAAACCTTGGAGCCTTCTGACATTTCTCATGAGGACAGAAACTGAGTATGGCTGTGGTTGGTTTCTGGATGATAAAAGATGATCTTTACGTTGTGTGTGTGTGTTCACGAATGGGAATAAGTGTGGTTGTGTAGGCTGCGTGTAATCAAGGGGCTTCTATCTGTATGGCTTTCTCCTTGTAAGGAGAGTGCTGGCTGCAAGAGGAGGCTGTAACAATATGTGCAGCAAAACTGACCTTGGCTCAGTAGCGGGGTACGTACCTTCATTTCCACAGACTTTCAAACGTGCACGTTGTGATTCTGTAGGCACTGGAATGGGCTGCCCAGAGAAGTGGTGGAGTCACCAATCCTGGAGGTGTTCAAGGAACGTTTGGATTTTGTGTTGAGGGGTATGGTTTAGTGAGAACTATTGGTGATAGGTGGATGGTTGGACTGGATGATCTTGAAGGTCTTTTCCAACCTTGGTGTTTCTCTGATTCTGTCCTTACTTCCAAGTATCCTAAGGATTTCCCAGCACTCAGTTGAAATGATAATGGTTAGAAAAGCATACACCAGGTTTCAAATCTACCTGACTGCTGAAGCATGAAGCAAATCTTAAATAAATAAAAAATCCAGGTTTATTGTAATGGGGTAAAAATGTGGTTGGTTATTGCAGAAGTAGAAACAAGTATAGAACAGCAGAGCCAGCAAAATGTACTCTCAACGAGCGTATGTGACTTTGAGGTTTTTAAAAGTGTGATTTTTTTTTTTTTCAGGTCTGAGTTGTGTTGCAGTTGAAGCTGATGGAATGACTCAACACCATTTGTCTTTGAATTATGCGTTTCAGAACAGAAGTCTAAAATTAGAGTGAGGAATGAGTTAAAGTCCTCAGTCTTGCAGGCTGCTCAGGGCAACTGCCTCTCTGAGATTGCTTTTGTAATAGTGGATCACAGGTTTTTTTTTTCCCTTCCTTACGTCTCATGACCTTCAAGGCCATCATGTTTAACTGCGTGCATCTTAGCAGGTTCCTCACCAAGTCTTTAAAGCTGCTAAAATGCTTTTAATGGACATTTAATAAAATATGCAGTAGTTACATTAGTTTTAAAACTGGGAGCTGTCACAGTACCTAACAGTCGTTGTGCAGAAATATCCTGCTTTCCAATTCAAGTAAATAACTGACTGCTACTTGGACATGCCAGTGACACTACAGATGTAGGCACTGCTAAGTGCTGTGGGGTTTTAAAGTGTGTGTGTGTATGTGAGAGAGAGAGAGAGAAATTGTGCAGAGATCTATGTAGCAGGTTTAAACTGAGTGTAGATTTTGGGCTTGAAGAGGAAGTCTGTGTTGGTTGAAAAATCCAGACTTCTATTCTTCAAGTATGAGTGAAAATACATGAATGCTGGTGCCGCCCATCCTGGTATTTGTGAACTCTTGCAATTAATTAACCATATACCTAAATCAGGAGATGAAATCTTGTGGAGAATGGTTCTTGGCTATGTGGGATACATTTTTAACTTAATATGTTCTTTTCTTGATAACTTACTGATGCAGTGCAAGGTCAGAAAGCAAGGAGAATATCACGCAACCTTCTCTACAGGATTCATTAGTTTCTCTGGTAATGCTTTTGTGCTAGTTTAAGGAGGAAAATAATAATTGTTGCACAATTCTGAGTGTGCTTGGATCTGCGGTATTGTGTGAATAATCACATTATTGGTGAGTAGAGCTAATTAGGGAGCACGTTGCTCATGGATTTGCCCTATTTGTCTTAAACTTCACTGCTCTGCATCTCCTGAATACACCCAGTAGGCAAGACAGCACACGCTGGAAGCTAGGTGAATGCTGGCTGGGCAGATGGCTGCTGGTGAGCAAATGCAGGATGGCTAAGCAGGGACATAAGCTGGGCCTTGCTCCAGCAGCACCTTTTTCTCAGACCTTTGAGAAACCCAGCCCTATTTGGAAATACTGCTCTTTTGCCAGGTCTGGAAGCAGCTGATGGGTGTAATAGTTCTTACGGTAGGCGAACAGTGGGGTGATTGCATAAGGTGGAGCTGGAAAAGCTTACCTGGCATTCAGACAGAAGGGTTATTCAGCTTGTGCTTGGAACCTGCAACTTTTCATCCACGGCTGCCCATCACACCTTCTGGGCGGGGGGGAAGGCTGCTGTGTGAGGAAGTGGACTGTGAGCCCATTCCCCTTGGAGTGTTAGTGAGATGGCCAGGTTGAGTGGGTGTTTCAGTAAGAACTGTCTCAGCTGGAAGATGTCTGAAATGTTTAAGGCAAGTAACTCTGCATGGTAATAGGCAGTAGGTGAGTCCAAATCGGTTTTCCGAGTTTTCAGAATCCCCACTGAACATAATGCCATACATTAAGCAACAGTTTCTTTTAACGTGACTTGCCAGTAGTGCCACTAATGCAATTGGGAATGGAAAAGGCTTTACATCTTCAGTGGGAGGCTTTGCTGCAAGTAGCAAGTCAGTAAGGTTGTGAATCTGAAAGGGTAGCTGTGATATTACAATTTTTTATTTTCAGCTGGGGAAATTCTATTCTTTATTCCATGACTTTTTCCCTGGATCAAGCTTCATTTTGATTTTTCTCAGAGGCAGGAGTACATGGCAAACTAGAAAGCCATAATTTACCAAGGGCGTATAGTAAGAACTATTCAAATAAAAACAGCATGGACCAGTGAAAAGGTGACATTCATAACAAGTGTATTTGATTTCCATTTGTTTTGTAATACTGATCAGATGTTTCTGAGACAATACTGGAATCACTTCCAGACGAAACTGAGTAAAATCCTAGTCACAAGGAGTCTTTGTTCATGCCATTTGGTCTTGACAGGTATCTTAGCTTGTTTGGCTGCAATATGGTGCTTAAAGTTTTTTTTTTTTTTTTTTTTAAATTAGGTGCTTTCTCTTCCATATGCTTTTGAGTTTTAGTATTTAAGAAAATATATATTTTTGTTGCATGCTTCCAGAAGTGTCCGAAAGTATTTCTTGACAAGTTCTCGCCTTGATGTTCCATTAGATTGTGAATACTCAGTATTGAATAATGTAATTGAATATTAATTATCCAGTCTTTTTGTTGTTGTCTTGTGTCCAGTCTAATTGTGCTGTCAATTCCAATTCAAACTTAACTGAATGTTTCTCTTTTTGTGGTAGTTTACATCCTGTCTACAGCTGCAGTTCAAGTTCCTACATTAACGAAGACAAACTGTTCTTGAGTTGTATGTTAGAACCTTAGCAAATTCAAGATAAGATCTTTATGGCTTGCCAGCTTTTTGCATGGCATCTACACCTCCTCTTGCTGTGTAGAATGAGGAGTGTAGGGCCTTGATAAAAGCAAAATGTGCTTTTAATACACTTAGTAGTGTAAACTCCTAAACATCTCGCACTTGAGTTTCATGATGTAAGTAAAGGGTTCTCTGTTATTAAACTTTATGTAAGTTCTACTGTACTTGAAAAAATGAGGACGCTTTCCTGTAATTTTACTCCCTGCTCTTAATTGAAGAGGCCCAAATTACTGTCAAGCCAGAATACCAAAATTTTTACTGATTTTTTTTTTTTCTCCCCTCTATCAGGAACAGGAAATACAGTGGTGATAATGGTTGGTTATCCAAAAGGAATAGAAATATTGGAGCCAGTACGAAGAGGCATTCCAGTAAGAATGACCATTGGCGTTGGCACGCGTCACGTGCAGGAATACATCAGCGGTCAGTCAGTTGTGTTTGTTGCCATTGCCTTCATCACCATGATGATTATATCGCTTGCTTGGCTGATCTTTTACTATATCCAGCGTTTCCTGTATACAGGATCACAGTTTGGAAACCAGGTAATTGGAGATGCAGCTTAGAAGTACTTGCAGTTTTCTGTCAAATCAGTTGCCTAACTTCCCATGTTTTATTGAAGCGCTTTTGAAGATCTATTCCTTCTTGTTACTATATTGTCATAGAATTGTAGATTGTTTGAGTTGGAAGGGACCCTTAAAGGTCATCTAATCCAATTCTCCTACAGTGAACAGCGATACTTAGAGCTAGATCATGTTGCTCAGAGCCGTGTCCAGCCTGATTTTGAATGTCTCCAAGGACAGGGCTTCCACCACATCTCTGGACAACTTGATCCAGTGCCTCACCACCCTTATTGTAAAAAATAAATAAAATTGCTTCTATCCAATCTAAATCTCCTCTCTTTTAGTTTGAAACCTTTTCCCCTTGTACTGTCACAACAGTTCCTGCTATAGAGTCCCCTTCTTTCTTACAGCCCTCCAATAGTACTCGATGATTACTGAGGCCAATAAACAGTTTGCTACTTGGCACTGTATGCTTGGCTAGTTGTAATTATAGAAACCAGTATGAAGTAGTGGGAAATTAATTTAGCCAATCATTAAAAAATGAATGAAGGCAGTTTCTTGTGTTATTTGTCATCTAAGTTAATTTTTAATGTTACAAGGGTGGAAGTTATTTTCACTCTTATGTAATTTTCATTCTGAAGGTACTAGCTTTACTAACCAGAATATTTTCCTAATGAAAAAGGAGACCACGGTAATTCTTATTTTTAAGACAGAATAATTAGAGCTGAAATTTTTGGTTCTAATGCCTTACAAAAACTGCTGTGAATAGCAGTGCTCTGGAAGGAGCACATACTGTGCGAGATTGTGCTCGGTGGGACTGTTAGAAGTGCTGAGCATGATGGGAGAACAGGAGAGGTCAGGAAGGAATAACTTCTGTTCTGCTTTGCCCTTTCTATGTTCCTGTATTAGTTAAACTTGCAGTCTACATGAAGTCATGAAGTGTTGGTTCCCCGTAGTCTTCTTTTCCTTTTTCTTTTCAAATATTTAGGTCTTGATAATACCCTCAATGTAAATTCTAAGAAAAATATTTTCTTGTGAAGTACTTGCAGAAGAAGGATTGCATTTTTGTTCTAACATTTTTTTTTTTTTAGTTAAGAAAGCTGTTTCTTCCTGCCTGCATGTACCTTAGGACAGTTTACCCTAGAGGGAAATCAAATGCTTTGTAGTTCGTAGATTTTAGATTGAATGGGATGTTTCCCAAAAATATGTATCATAAACACTTAACAGTTTGTCATCTAAATGCTTTTTAATTAAATGAAATCATCTAGCATTAGACTGTTATGCTGCGTTCCCTAGATCTTCCTCTTTTATAGTGACTGTTGAAAACAGATTTACGAAACTGTGAAACTGTGAGATGTTTTGAATATCTTTGGTCAAAATATAGTGTTAGAAATCTTGAGAGAAATTTGGAAATGGGAAGTCATTCATGTAACCTGAATCTTATTTGTTTGGTTTATTGACTTCAACACAATTAAAACTTTGAAGTTAATTATGACATAGTCTAAAGCAAGCTACTCTGCAGCTGCGTAGTGAGGTTGCGGAAGGGTGTCTTGTGACACATTCTAATATCAGTTTAGCAGTAAATCTTTGAACAGCTGGAGGTGAAGCAGGACAGTGCAGGAAACCTGAGCTGATGCAGAAGGTGGAAGAAACTGCTGCTGGTTAAGTGCGGTGTGGGGGAAGTTTCAGACTACTTTCTATCATGGAGGTTGGAACATGATGATCCTTGGGATCTCCTTCCAACCCAAGCCATTCTATGATTACTTGAGAGGGGAGAAGAAAGGTACTTCAAGATCATATAAAGGATATAAGTTGCTGTGACATCATTAAGAGAAAAGCTGCTATTTTTTTTATTATTGTATTTCATCAGTGGGAGTTCTTGCTAGGTTGATCAAACTCTTAATTGGGAATGTTCAGTTTCTCAGTTTCTAGCAGTAGCTATGTCTTTGTCTTAGAATACAGTACTGCTTTATTTGCTTGCTTCCCCTCCAAGCATAATTAGAGCTGTTACTGTATAGGAGTCCAGTATGTTGTCTCATGTCTGTGAAGCCTTTCTTGTCGTCTCCTTTGCATAATGTGTCCTTTCACTGTAAAGCTTTGGATAATGTGTTAGACAGTGTGTAATGAGGGAAGGCATGAATAGCTACAAGCAACCTTTTGACCTGGTAGCCAGCTGTAGGCTACTCGGCAGGATTCCACCTACTCTCAAGCTTGTGTAAAACCTACAGCCTGCTTGCTCATTGCTTGGCCTAACAAGAAGGTCTGGTTAATTCTGTTGTTGCGGCTCTAAAGCATAAATTAACTTCAATTTTCTTGTGTGGGAAGGCCCTTAATGCAGGCAGCTACTGTACAAGACTGTCTGTCTGATCTGCTTAATTCTGTGCCAGCTGAGGCCATTGTTAGAGCAGTATGCCTATAGATAATGTTTACTATTGTGCCCCGAGAATGCAAGACTCATAGTTCTTCAGCATCTGCTGGCTGGTGGAAGTACTCTGTAAATAAATTATCTGGCCAGAGTTGAATTTTCTGATGCATTCAGGAGGCTTAGTAACCCATGTGGAAAATGTTTATAAGCTTTGAAATGCAGCTCTTAAAGCTCAAGTCTATGCTAATGCTTCACATCTTTATTCAAGGGACATAGGAAAGAAACCAAGAAAGCAATCAGCCAGCTTCAACTGCATACTGTGAAACGTGGAGACAAGGTAACTTGGTGGCTTTGGTTTTTGATGAATGATTTGAAGTATGTCGTAATGCCTTATTGGAGTTTAGTCTGAAATTATCCCAAAATAACTGCAGTGAGATTCTTACAATTTTAGACTAGTTCCATTGCCTTTGCTAGAAGAACAATTTTAAAATTGAAGCATCAAAATTCAACTGTTTCTGAAACGTGAGGCTGGTTCATTGCACTTAGTATCTACTTACACAGAACAGAGGACAAAAAGGGGCTGATACTAGTATAAAGATGAGGAAACATTGATCTTACCAGCACTTGAAAACATCAACAGGCAGATTGCAAAAGTCTTCGTAGGACCTATTGATTGCGTAGTTTGTGTGGCTGGTATAAGCTTTTCATTCAAGAGAACATCCCATTTTATTGTTCAGAGGGCCTTACAAATCTAAAAGGCTTTGAAAAGCAAAACGCTCACTTCATCTTTTTCAGCATAAGATACATGAGCTATAAAGACTTCAAGTACAAATGTAAGAAGCTGAAACAATTCCACTAGAATAAATGATTCTAAAAACTCAGTATAGCTTTCGAAAAGTTAATTTTACCAGCTTAAGGCCTAAACTAATAACTCATGGAACAAATATGAGGTAGGGGAAAAAAAAACGGTTTTGAAAGAAACAATTTAGCTTCAGGCAGCTGTGAATCTAAAGGCTAAATTAACTTCTGAGAAGATTTCTGCTACCATACAGACATTTCTGTCCCAGCCTTATTTGTTTTGTTTGATCAGCTTTTACTTAAGGACTGACTTGTTTAGAGATGAAAACAAGAATTTTCTTTAAATCCATGAATAAAATTAAAGTGGAAAAGGGCGCTTAAGAACTTCAAAAGATGTGGTGCAACTGATGCAGTTTAGTTTAAGTTATATGCTATGGAAAATATGTCCTTTGTGTAGCAAACTATTTTGAGGTTAAAACAGTCACAGAGCCTGACTTTTTTTTTCCTCTTGTACATTCAGAGTAGTTTAGTACTTTAAAAAGTATTTCTTGCTTTCAATTAAATTGTAAATGGCATCAAAAAGTAATCTGCCAAGCTCAGAATGGGGAATGTGCATACTCCTCATAAGATGAAGTTAGAAAGAAGGAAATGTAGAACTGGAGAACAACTTACGTGAAGTAGTGTCAAGGTGTAGCATCTGCATGGGAAGACATGGATGTAGAAGAGTCATGATAAACTCTATCATGAGGACCACAACAGAGATAATTGCTTTTAAGCTGGTACTCAGCCTCTAGAACGGGGTGATTTTACAGTGTATCAGTTCATTCCTATTGATGTATCTGTAAGCAAAGTAAATAAAAATAGGGGAATTTAACAAAGTTATTGTGCAGTCTGTTCATAGCTATTAGTGGTGTGTTGGTCAAGCAAAGGATGAAATTAGATTAAAACATCTAAAATAAAGGTTTTCTGCTTGGTGAATAATATCTTACCAATTGTTTTGAGTCACCCAACTACCAGCAGATTTTGGTAACTTGGTGGTGCAAATGTACCTTTGAACTAATGTGAATTTATCTGAAAACATGGCCTTGCCTCTGAAGAAAAACGGTACCATTCATATTTCCATTCATTCTGTCCTTATGACAGAAAGAGTGCAATTATTCAGTTTATTGTGACACAGTACAGTTTTTTATTGTCACTTCTTTCGGAGTTGAGATATTTAACTAGAAATAGGTCAACGTTTTAAAATTGTTCGCTATCGTGTAGATCTTTCCTGAGAAGCTTATGGGATTATTGTGAAATGGACACTCATTTGGTCACGTGCTGCACGCTTGGGTTTTGTCTCTTGTGTAGAATAAGAAAAAACATTTATGATATGAAAAATGTTTATCCTTAACTGCTTATATTAAAAAAAAAAAACTGGGAATTTGAGACATTATGTAAAGTAATAGCATGTAAAGGAGGGAGAAACTTTGCCTTGAAGTTGAAAGTTTCCTTGTCATACTAATTCATTTGAATGTGGTAATTTTTAACTGTTTCAGTCAGCAGTAAATGTGAAATATTTCAGTGGAGGATAAAAGGAGTTTGGCCCACTGTGTTCTTCTAATACTTATTTTTAAACAACTCAATTAACACTGAATTATTTCTCTTGTCAGGAGGTATTTATTATTGTACCTACTATAACCATAAGGCTTCAAGGAGGCAGTAAGACCTGTTAAGAAAACTTAAATAACCCCTAAAAAAAAGTAGGGATGGGGGGAATCCTGTTTTAACTCCTTGCGCTATAAGCTTGGAGAAGGGACTTAAAAATCATTACAAAATTTTACTTCTCCTCCTTTGGCCTCCAAAGGATATCTATTAAGGTGTGGTAGAAGAAAAGTATATATGGAAAAAGATGGTTCACAGTATTTACCCTCAAGAACCACTCTCTGCTTAATCTCTTGCAAGTCTTGGATCAGTTAAAAATTAGATTGGATGTTCATTTATGCTGACTTCTTTAAAAATTTCTTGATTTTTTTTGTGGTTTTTGTAAACTGTTCGTGGGAGCCGATCTCCAAGCCAGTGCTTGAGGTCTAACAGATAGCTTAGCTATTATTAGGGGCCTGGCTTTTGGTATTTGGTACCACTTGATCAAATCTCCTCATATAGAATTAAATGAGGGATGTGTTTTTATTTGCTAAGCCAACTTATACCACCTTTTGTGGAAACTCAAAAGTTTATTCTGTAATGACATAGATGTAATGCATTTAAATGTTATCATCTTTAGGGTCTAGATGTTGATGTGGAAAACTGTGCTGTGTGCATTGAGAACTATAAACTGAAAGATACTGTCCGAATTCTGCCATGCAAGTAAGTTAACATTGTTATTCTCTTTTCTTTGTGCTATGTTTTACCTAACCAAAAATTGATAAACCTTTTGGAGACTCTCTGAAACCGATATCAGTGCTGAAACCCTGCCATTCCTATGGCCTGTTACACGGAGAAGGGCACTGGGAGACAGTATAGAACTTCATATATGTGGGAGGAAAAGAAGCAATTGGGGGAAGTGTAAAAACGAAATAGAACTGTAAGTTTGAATTGTGCACAGTTGAAATGATACTTCAGTGATGTCTTTGTAGTTAGTGCTATCTTTTATTTTAGGTTAACGTACCTAGAAAAGGTGCTTCCAGAGCTTATGGTTATATCTGCCCTAGTAAATTAAGCAGTACCTAAATGTCAGGGTTACAGAGGAGTTGGGTTGCCTGTCAAGGCAGTGCCTTGCATATCTTTTGAAGAAGTAGCGTGTGGTTTTCATAGTAAGTTCTAAAGGGTATTTGTTTTTTTCAGGCACATCTTCCATAGAACATGCATTGATCCTTGGCTCTTGGATCACCGAACTTGTCCAATGTGTAAACTAGATGTTATCAAAGCTTTGGGATACTGGGTATGTTGCACGCTTGTTTTAATCTTCAAGAAAGAAGTATAATGCATTAAGCAAGTCTGTTGCTTATGTAACTTAATGTAACTGTTCAGTATGAGAACAGTTGTTACTTTACTAGCTGGAGAAGCTGAGCACAGATATAAGAGTGAATGAGAATATGAAAAAAAAAAAGGGAATTTTGTGGATAGGAGAATATTGAACAGTTTATGAACCTTCTGTGTACTCTGGTAATCATTTTTTTTGGTCATCAGCTGACAATAGTAATGAAGTTAAAGCAGAAGTGAGGCAATTTGCTCAAGCTACGAAAAACTAACTTAATTCAGTAGATTTCATGTATGTTTTCAATCTTGTTGAGAACTGCAATTCAAAGTAAATTTAGTATAATTTTCATATATTTGAGCACATATATACAAAATTCCACATATACCCAGTGTTTTATCCCTGTAAATGAGGCACTACTGAGAACCTTCCTAAAGACATTGATTGGAAATTGGTTAAATAGAGAAAATGATGTGCTCTCATTTCTTCCTGACAGCACCAGAAAAGAGAGATGAAGACACACGCGGTAGGTTACTTGGTCATTGTTGATAAATGGTCTTAAGTTCCATTAAGATGCCTTAGACACAAATGTACCTCTTCTCTTCTACTGATCTGCAGAGACCTTCAGGGGCCTCCCTTTCATTGGCTCGGTCTGCATTATGACTAGCCTCTCTCTTATTTCATTACAGAGACTTAGCAGGTATACGGTTAACTGACTTTTTTTGTTTTGTGAAGGATGGCAATACATATACACCAAATAATGGTGGTTCTGTATAGCAAGTAAGGCTTTATCTAAGAGTTGCAATCTTCTCACGTGAAATAACTACATTACTATTGTTAATAGCTTGCTTCTTGCTTGTTTTCAAGTCTTGATGTTAACATAACTTGTGTTGTATGCAAAAGGTTATATCCTTTCGTATACAGTCTCAAAGCTGAGACACTTCAGACTTCAGAACACTTCTATTCCTTGAATTCCTACTGTTGCAGGGAGTACTGATTACCAACACTAACCAAGAGGATTAATGACTCTGCTTGTTGGATAAAAATATTGGAAGCAGGTTGAATGAGGTTGTATTAAACACAGAAGCCCAGTTCTCTTTTCTGGTGGAATGGAGGAAATGTCTTCTCAGCCTTTCAAGTTGTGCTGGAATTAGTAGTGTGAGATATCATTCAGCTTTTTTTTTTCTAGCTTTGTCTTCAGACTCATCCAGGTTGTCCATTCTGATACATAGAGCGATTGTATGAATGTTTTGCTGATGTGAGCAAAGAAGTGTGAAGAACAAGGCAGCTCTTTCAGTAGGGTGCTTGCTGACTTGTAACAACAGACTTAAAGGTGCAGCCTTATTGCAGAAGTTTCTTGAGCCATACTGAGAGTCTGAAGGCTGAATTCAGTTTTATGGGAAACACTTCAGATGCTTCCGTATATTAAAATGCTTATGGTAGAAAGAAGACACGAAGTCCTGTTACTTACCTTGTGTTTTGTAAACTGTGTACTTAGTGGACTAGTTACTACTTCTTATGAAAAATGAGAACTGCAGTTCAGCATATCTGACTTTCTGGTTTAGGTGAGCATTGTTGAATCTTCTGTCTTCAGTGCTTATTTAGCTGCTGAAGTTTTGAGAACAAAAAAATCACTGATCTTTTCCCTGACATTCACGCCCTTTGGAGTTTAGTATCACGTGTGTCTCAACTTGTGTTCAAATGTAATTGTTCTACAGCTTATTAAAATCCAGCATGCTATAAAGTGCACTGTTCTAAGAGCAAAGGAAGGAACAGCATAGAATTTCTTAAGACAGGCCTCCTTTGTTAATTTTTTGAGGAGGGGGAAAATGATCATTCTGTAGCCTGCAGAAGAGCTACTTGTGCTACACTGTACTTGTTTATTTAAATAGTCTGGTTATGTTAATAGCAATAGCTTAAGGTTCAATTTTAGGAACAGAATTGAGTATGTAGGACTTGGATCCATCCTAAAAGTTATGAGAAGTAGCTTATGCTGTCCCCCAGATGAAATAAATTCCTTTGCTCGCATTGTAAGTTCTATTCCTGCAGTGTAAGGAGCTGGTATTACTTCCGTTTTTTCAGACCAGCATTTAAAGTTAGGCTGGAGGAAGAGGTGGAGAGAAACCTTTTCCTATGTCAAACTTTTGTTTACTCCAGTTTAAGAAAAAAAAAGTTGCAACTTGCCAAACTACTATTGTGAAAAACCAGCAGTTTATATAATCTTCTGCATAATCAGTAGGTTTGTTCAGTGAGGATTTCATATGTGCTGAGTGTGCTCCTAACCAGACTGCATCAATACTGTTGCCGAAGTGTTGACGTACTCCAGCTGGATGGGTTGACTCCTGCCATTGCCACTCTTGGTTTTCTGAGTTTTTGGGGGATCTGACATTGATGTTTGAAGTAGACACTTCTAAATACTGTACCTGTGAGCTTATAGGCAATACTAGCTGGAAAAAAAAAGACATTTTTTCCAATAAGGTGAAGATATGAAGTGATAATATGGAAGAACGTTGATGTGTAATGGTGGACAGAAGTGTCAATTAATGTATTTTAATTTTGAAGGGGGACCCTGAAGATGCACTTGAAGTTCCAATACCTGAATCAATAAGTGGCAGTGTTTCAGTTGGAAGTCTGAGTATTGCTTTACAAGAAGATGACAGAAACGAAGTAAGCGAACTGTCAGCTTCCTCCACCAGTGAATCTGTATTGCAGTGTACCAGTTTAAAAGAGGATGCAGGTGAAACCACAGCATTACTTGGTAAGTAATAATTCAGTTTATCACTTCATAATCCGTGGTGCCGTTATTGGCACTGGAAGATGCCAAATGATCTCAGGAAGATCTCCAAATGATGTTAGTAGTCTTAGTATTGCACTGCAGAGCAGATTCAGTGGTGCTTGTACTGATGTTCAAAAAACATAGGCAGGTAGATCCTGAGGCAGTGCTGTCAAGATTGGAAAAAAATTGTTTGGGGAGGGACGAGATACAGTCTTCCCAAAACACTTGTTTACTTATGTAGAACCTTATATATACATGACTATTTGTTCCCAGAACTTAGATAAAGCAATTTAAAAGATGAATCTAGAAACAAATTTTCTTCTGATTTCTGACTTCTAGATGTGGATGTCAGTAATAACCGGCATGGAGAACATCTATCTAATGGAAATTCCCACTGAGCTGCTTCATGGAAGATACCTTGGATAGGTTGCTGAAGAACTATTTTTTATTTAAGTAGTATGAACTTTTGTCTGGTTAATGGAAAAATAACAATGTAAATTATTTTACCTTTCAAACTTTTCTAGCTGGTGTTCCAAAAGGGCTAATAACTAAAAATTTTGTACACAAGAGGATTTTATAAAACTTCCTCTGGATGTCTCATCCTATAAAAAGATGCAATAACCCTTTTTCTGTAAATGTTATTACAATGTCATTGTGTTTCAGAGGGCTGTAACAAGATGAAGACAAGGCAGTGAGACAATGTAGAATGTCTAATGGATAAATATTTTGGAAGCACTACTCATGTTCAGCATGTATATATGGAGAACACTTACAAGACTACAACAATTAAAATGTTTTGAAAGTTCTGATCTGTTGTAATTGGAGATGGACATTGTTTAAAAAAGACACAATCTAACCTTTGAAGGAATCAACTTAATGGGTATATTACATATCCACTTTGGTGATGAAAAAATTAGTACTTGCAGCTTTCTGTACGTATAATAAATACTAATTTGATCTTGTAATGTGTTCCACTGAGAGCAAAGGGAGACTCTGTCTCACTAGCTTTTTATACTGAATTTGGCAGCAATAGGTTGTGCTAGGTGGTCTTCACGTGCTGAGCATGTAGACTTATTTAGGTATATGCACACTGGTTACCTCTTTCAATCTTAAACTCAGTAGAACAGAGGTAAAGGGCTAACTATAGCTAAAATGTATTTATTAGTCTATTTATAAGACTTAATTCCTTCTTATTCCTGCTCCCATCTTTATGTGCAAATTGAAACCGTTTCTTAGGACCTACAAACACTTTTTCTTTGTGTAGAGATGCTAGAATTCTTCTCCTGGAGATTCCATAATAGGGGGTTTTGACTGGGTTTGTCACTACCTTTCATCCCTTTCTTTCAGATTAGCAGTATTGTGCCTTATAGTCAAACACCTGTGAAACCTGAAGCATCCAAGAGTAAATATAAACCCTGACATCTCCCAGTATGACCTCTTATTCAAATATTTATATACTCTTAAGCGGTATAGGGAATTGCTAAACTGTTTTGTAAAGAAATATGTATATTTAAAACACTACTTAATAAGGGTATTAAATGAATCGCTTAGGATTTTAGCATTGTCATGTTATAAATGTGCTATGTTCCTCAATTTTTTTGGGTAAAGCTGTTCTTACAGGTTGCTTAAAACGGTGTCTGTTACCAGACATTTGTTTTGGAATGCGTTTCGTTTTTAAAATGTACATTTGGAATGTTTTTATGAAAATATGCAATTCTTTTTCTATCTTACATTGAGCTTCAATAGAAGCAATAACTTTTCTTAAGTTTAGAATGAATGTTCCAGAAATGAGAGATTTCATCTGGGGAAATACAGTCTGAACTTCTACTTTGCGGAGCAGATGTTTCATCCTAAATTTCCTTCAAAATGTTCCTGTTAATGCTTACTTATTGACAATAATCTGCCTCTTCCTTGTAGGAGTGTAATTTTTAGGCTTACTGGATAGTTGTCAGGTTGTAGTTTCTGATGTCACCAGCAGGTGCAAGTTTTTGTGATGCCTTTATCTTACAAGAAGCACATGAGAATGGAATATGACTGACCAAGCATCTCCGAAACTGAACAAATAAAAAAACAGCCCACAACTAAAGCAAGCAATGTATAGGGACTCCAAAAGTCTCCAAAAGAAGCCTATCAACATTTCCAGAACTGCCTTTTCAACTTTCTCTTCAATGTTATAAACTAAGTCTTCTCCCTCTTCCTTAACACAAAATTGAACATTGTCTCTTTTAGTAAATGTTGAGAGGGTTTAAACTCTAGCTCAAGGAGGAACCAAGAGGAATTACCAAGAGAAGTCTTGTTAATCTGTGGATTGTATCTTGCTGATATCTGCAGTGCAGTATTCATGCTGGAGGGGAGAATTGTGGTAAGTACTTCAATTTTTAAGTAATAGCTCTAAAACAGAAAGCTTTGGTTTAGAATTGAAGCTGAAGTCTGGAAGGAAGGGTAGAGAAGCTGCAAATTGACAAGTGTGCTTAGAAGTGTTGACAACTTTTGCAAAGTGTACAAATATTAAAGGTTCCTGGAACACATCTGCTAATGTCACTATACCTGTTTCATGCAAAATGTCACAGGAATCTTTATGCATAGTCTGTCATAGTTGTGCTGCTGAGGAATGATGACAATAAAAGGCCGAATTGCAGTGCCTCCAATAAGCAGTTTGCTCTCCTTGGAAGCACAATGACAAAATTGTCCGAAGCGAATGTTGGTCTGACCTCAGAAAGCTTGTGTACTTCAGCAAAAATAGTGGTAGTGTAAAAATAAAGAACAGGAAGGAGTCAGTCTATGGAACTTAGAGCAGTAGCCAGGAGGCTTAGAAACACATGGTTAGAAGTGAAACAGACCATTTAGAGTAAGCGGGTGAAGACAGCTTTGGGTAAATACAGGTACCCAGATTATATACATGTAATTTTTACTTATGGTAGGGTAGATGTCCTTTAACTTTCTTCCCAACCATTTGGAGAATCTATAATTGGCCTTTCTGTTGAGGCTATTTCCTGCCTAATGTGTGAGCTAATGCTGTATGTATTGTGGGTTCTCATTCTAGCTACACGTTTTTCATAAAAACGTGCAAGGGCTTTCCTCTGAGATCTGTCCCTTTGTTACATTTTGTTGAAACCCTCCAGAGTGGCTGGAGGCATCCATGTGGTGTGATTATGAAGTGGACAGGATGAAATGCTCAGCCATGCTGGGCAGTGTTGAGTAAATAAATGGGAGAATCGCTAACAGGACCAACGAATGTACTTCTTATAGGATGCTGAATTTCATTGGGATGGTATTCGTTAGTATGATTTCCTAGTGGTACAGTTAGGGAGCAAACTTGTAAAGTGCAAAAGATTTTAAAAGGAGACAAATATCAAATGGGCTTGTGTTTAAAGTGAGACTGAATCCCCTTCTCTGTTTTAGGGGGAAAAAAAAGCTTACTAATATTGTCTAAAAATGCTAAATTGAAGAAAAATGTAATAGCAATTTTATCAAAGCTTAGCTTCAGCTTTTAGACCTGTTGGCAAGAAAAAAAAAATGAACTTGTAGACATTTCAAGTGTAAATGCATCTTAACTTGAGTTAAATTACCAGTGGTACCAGTTTAACTAGACAGTTTGGATTTTTTTCCACTAACTACCTCTAATCAAGGCTGCGTTCTTCTAAGCAAAAATGGGCTTCAAGCAATGCTTGGATGAGGTTCTCTGCAGTATTTGATTAGATAGCAGCAACTCCTGCTGAGCCCTACTGCCAAGTATATGAATGTCATCCAGTTGCCTGTTCCCAGTAATCAGTGCTAGATTCTCAAGAGAAGGCATGCCGGAGGAGTTGCGGGGTGGTTTAATCACAGTGAGAATGTTTTTAAACTCTTGCTTACCTAATGAACAGGGTGCTTCTATATTCCTACCAAAGCTGGCTTCTTACTGCACTTAAGAAATTTCTTTCCTATTCAGGGATGTAATTGGGCACAGGGAAATACTGTTGCAACAACCTTAAGCATGCAAAGTATCTTCTTTTGACAAGAACAGAAGAGTGGCCTTTCCCAGTTTTCCTTTTATGCTTCAACTATGAAGAACTTTGTTCTGGCTCTCACATTCAAATTTAAGAGTGTGTTAACTAACTCAGCTTAAATAGTAGAAAAATAAATTCATCCAAGTGGTATTTTGACAAGCTAGGAAGCTGTATATTTTTTGCTGTGTAACAAGATGAAGTTTGTAGCTGGGCTAAGGGAATAGCCATGGATGTGGAGGAGGAGGGCAGGGCAACTCCTCTTTGAGTTGAGATGTACTTTTATAGTAGGGCCACGCTGAACTAAAATTTATGAAATGAGAAGCGGCAGCAGTAATTTTTCTGTCCTTGACGCTGATCTTTACTTGTTGTTCTTTTCTCTCACAGGTGATATGTGAAGATTTGGGAATTGGAATTGTAGATTAAACATGCACAAATCAAGCTGGTGGCTTTTGTTTTTGTTCAGTATGGGTCCTAATATCTCTCCTTGGATATCCAGCTGTATTGCAAAACTCGATTTGAGAAAGTTTAAAAGTAGAATGTCTCTACGATTGCATGTGTTTGTGTGAAGAATGCATTGCCTGGAAGCTGTTCATTTTACTTCCGTCGGACCTGAAGCTAGTTTTCACCATCTGAAACACGGTAATGATACTGTATTTTTAAAAGAGCTTATCCTTCTGAATTGACAACAGCAAAATAATTTGAGTTTCCATCATGTCATTAGTCTGAAGCTTAAGTCCAAAACTTTGAATTCACTTCTAGAGACACAAGTGCAGATAACCACTTCAACTTGCTAGTCTTTGTCAACAACTATTGACAATCAGCTTTTATGGTAACCTTGTACTAACTTGGTTGCGTTGATTGGTTGGATTAAGCACCAAACTGTTGTTTTTTCCATTGTGTATGTACAATTATAAGAATGTCAAGTTATGCATTGTTGATGTAACTTAATGGCTAAAAGCTCAAATTCCATAATAAATTATACAGACCTTTTAAAAAGCAATGTTCTGAAGAACTTCAGTTTTCTTTATTGTACATGTGTAAACAGAGCTGTAGTGGGTTGACCTTGGCTGGCTGCTGGAGGCTCACTATGTTACTCTCTTGCTTCCTCTCCTGGACAAGAGAGAGATTCTTTGCCAATCATAGTCACAGGCCAAGAAAGCAGATTTGACTTTGGGAAGTTTTTTTCCTAACTAGAAACAAAGGCAAAACAAAAACATCTCATTTCCCCTGGCCTTCTCAGCCTGTTTCAATTCTTTCTCCCCATTTTTCTACGTCCTGCCCTGAGCAGCCAAGGAGCAATGGGGACTGTGGTCAGTTTGTAAGACTTCACTTTAGCTGCTCCTTCCTCACACTTTTCCCCTGCTTAAACTCTGCTATTGGGTTCAGTCCTTCACAAAACAGCAGCTCAAAGAGATTTTTGCATTGTTTACTAATAATAAATGAAACACAGGGTTTGTGTTATGGGAGTTTTAAAACATAAATTTCTGGAAGGATTAAATATCAGCAATTATTTTACTGTCAATTTAAAATGAGACTTTAGCTGACCCTTTCCCCGCTTTCCCCAGCACTCAGTCTCTGACTCTACACTACCAGCTGAAGGTTATCTTAATTTTGGTAGCCACAGAGCAAGTGGCTGTGCAAGATCTGAACAGGCTTATGACTTCAGTTTCTACAGGAAAAATTGGGCCATTTTTTTTCCACAGCAGAGCATTCTCAAAAGCATGAAGTAGTTGTGGTACTTCAACTAGTGATGATACAAGCCAGTATTCTGGAAAGGTTCATTAATGTGGAGGAGAAAGTATAGTGCTTTGAGCCTACAGGTCACACCTCAACACACTTCTAAACATCAAGACAGACTTTCCCTTACCTACTGAGAACTACATGCCTCAGAAGGCCTCAGAGAACAAAGAAAGGACATGAATTGAAGTTTATTATTTGGATACTGGCTGCCTTCAGCTATTTGTGAACAGCTTTAGACACAGAGATAGTGAGTACCAGTATGTATTTGAATTTAATGCGAAAGGGAAAGCAGTATTTACATCCCTCTCTAGGAATAGAGCTTCTAGTTCAGTATGTGAATGCAACCTGTAGTCCAGAACACCTGAAATGTAAAGTCTAATGTCCAAACTCAAGCGCACATCTGAGAAAAACATTTATTGTTTAAATGCATAAAATGCTATTTATAGTGTGACATTATTAATCCAGTGATTTCAGTTTGAAATATACAATTAATTAGTAGAGAATGCTGACAGGCTTTTTCCCCTCCATTGACAGCGCAGTCTTATTTAGAAGTTTTTGTCTCTGATGGGTTTTCCCCAGTGTCCAGGGTCTTCAGCAATCTGAAAAGGCCAGCAGCTTCTCGGATCCGGCTAAACTCAATGCAGAATGCTTGCACTTCTATAAACAAGTCCTGTACATTGATAATTTTGTTTCTGATCAGAGACTGAAGAAAGACACAAACAAGGCGTACCAGGCGGTTCTGAAACAGAAGAGAGATGGTTTCACAATCCTCGTGCATGCTTGCAGATAGTGCAGCGTGTTGGCCCTCAGCAATGCAACAGCCCCTTCAGGAGTAATTTAGGTACAGCAGTCCTCTTGTTCCCAAGCTTTGAACATGCTGCTCATGTTCTTCTACCTCTCCTATTACTTCTGTATTGCAAAGTGGACTCACTCTGCTTTACAGTACTGTACTTGTGGATACAGATGCCTTCAAGATTAATCCCCTGAACAAATGATACATCACATTCACATACACACTGTATTTCATTTCTTTGTTATGTAACCTTGTATACAAAGTCCTGAGAGAAGGGATGATAGCCTAAGATGCTGTCATGACTGGGGACATTTCAAAACATCTTGTGGTTCAGTTGCTGTGAGACCTCATGCAGGATTAACAAAAGTGACTTCCTCCAGGCCTTGCTACTTAGTGATCAGAATGTGCTCCTTGGCCCTCTGTTCCCCCTTTTTTGTCCCCTGGGCCTGAAACACAGCTGCTAACAAACCTACAGAGTAGAACACGGTGCTGAGCATGTTCTCAGCCACAGCACAGCTCTATTTCCTGTTCTGCTACCTCACATAATAGGCCCAGCTATTCAGAAGGTCACAGGCCAGCATATCCATGCATATCTGGCAAAGTCTCAAAGCAGAAACGCTTCAAGCAGCCACCAAAAACTAACAAGTGGTTGTTCTCAGTGCCTTTCCAGATTACAACCATGACAGGGGATTTTGCTGCTGTCTAAAACCACAATGCGCTGGTATCCCATTTACTTTAGGTTTCTGCAGCTTAAAGATATAGGACAGCTACAGAAGGCACTAAAAGAAATTAAAAAGCTTAAAGGAAAGTAATGGCTGCTTTGCATGAACCTAACAAGGCTGCAGTCCTTCAGTACAAAGGGAAGAAAGCTGAGGGAGGAATTGGTCAGGACTCCCCAAGCCTGGTGTGAACCAAGCATGGAAACGTTTTTTACTTAAAACCATATCCAGTAAAACAAGACCTACTGGGCATTTGGTGAAATGAATGGGAGCAGCTTGAGATAGAAGGAATACCTTGTGCAGCACGCAGACAACAGCTGCAAGGGGGATAAAGATTTTTGAAACAGCTACAGCTTGTATACTGGAACTAAGGAAGAAAGATAGGTTGGGAAGCAGAGAATATGGCATTATGAGGGTAGAAAAGAGGTTTTAGGTCTTTGTTATCTGCAAGCTGTTGCAGGCCAGTAATAGGCAGAACTGAAGGGCGAGGCTTCTACATGAGTAACATCTCCTCAAAAGGTATGGAACTGATGTACGTATGTCAGAGAAAAAAAACCTTAAAGCTCAAAACTAAGCAGAAATTAGCCACTGAATGCTTAGGAATAAAGTAGCAGAAGGACAGAATAACTTATAATGCTATCTCTCTTACAAAGTCTAAGCATGTATTACACAGAGCAAGATACAGGATCTTTTTTCCTAACTGGTTTAGTAGAGCACTCACCTGCATGTATTTGTCTTTAATCTGTTCACAAGTGGAGATACAGTTGGAGATGTAAAGATGAATAAATTCAGGAGGGAGATCAACTGCAGTAGTCAGCCTGTTCAGATTAAAGATATCAAATACTTTATGAAGCCATAAATTCAAAGGTTCCATTGCAGAACAGAGTTGGACCTGTGATATTAATCTATTGCTGATGGTGTTTCTTTTTTATACCCAACACAGTACAGAAGCTGAGTTAAATTTGGGCTCTAGTTCATTTGACATTAACACAAATGTTTGCTATAAATTACAGAAGTGAATCAATATAATTTCAATCCTCCATACTGCCTGAGTAAAGAGATTCTTCATATAATTTGGCTTATCTATGTTGGGACTTCAGTGAATCCAGGCGTTCCTTCCTGAAGAATACAACCAACATAACTTTTATGCATCTGAAGACGAGTTTCCTTATTTCTTTCAAATCTGAATTTTTTCCTACGGTAGCTCTACTGTGGAAAAAGCCAGCAAGCCTGGCCAGTTGTGCAGCTATCCTAGACAGGAATAAGAACTGTTTTCTTACCACTGTTTTTCCCTGTTGTAATGATTACCCCCACCAACAGGGCCCTAACTGCTTAATTCTGCACCAGTAGGGTGGCATATGGGATTCTTTTGTCAAATGATATTTGAGGTGTGATTCAGCTCAACTGCAAAGAGACTGATGAATAAGGCTGGATTTCACAGTTCACATTCAGTAATCACCACAGAAATGGAAGAATGCAGGAAAGCTATACTCTTCTAGATTGCTGGGATTAAGTGGGAAAACTCAGACAGCTCAAGTGCTAGCATTCCGTTCAGAAAAAGGGTTTTATCTATGTACGGGAGTCACTTCCAAAGACGACAGGGCATCAGCATAAAGCAGGATGGCTATTTAACAATAACACCTTTTGTTCACTTATTCTGCATGAAGAATGCAAGTTCTGTTTAAGCAAACAGCTCTGTGGCAGTAATTTTTTGCAGATGCTTCTCACAGTAACTGCCCTCTGTCTTACCGCAACCTGCATTTGCCACACCAGTATACCTTAAGGGTCAAAACTGGCATTTCCAGATGTCCCAATAAAACACAACTGCTACCAAAGTTGAAAAAGAAAGAAGACAAACTAGAGGTGGGGTTGATTTTTACATACATAACAAGTTTAATCTGGACTAAAACAAGAGCTTTTTTTCCTTTAATGGCACCAACAAGAAACTGCACGAAAAGCAAATAAAGCCTTTATGAAAGAAACAGACTATCCAGTAGTTGCAGACAGCTACAAATCCATAGCACTGTGTTCCTCTGCAGAATTAGTTAAAGCACATTAAGTCCTACTCTTAAAGGAGTATTTAAAGCAAAACAACTGAAAAATTGAGATGAAAAAGAATTTGATGCTCTTCTCCTTTACTGATGATTTCTTCAGCTCCTGCTATCTCTGTTACCTCTGGTGTTCTTTGGAATGCATCTAACTACAGCCTGCAGCCAGCTTCACGATCACTTCACTGCTCAGTAGATTATTTTACAAACTTCAGGAAACTTTCTGAGATCTGAGATAGTACTTACCGATTGACAACTTCCATTGAATGTAAGGACATGTCCATATTGACCAAGACAGAAAAATACTCTGTTATCTGACTAGACTGCATCAGTTTGAGCAGCATTTCGATGGCTACTAAAGGATTGTTTTCAACGAGGTCTGGCAGTTTGGCAGGAGTGAGACCAATATGGTAAACAAGCTTGGGGTCCTTTTCCAGTTCTCCAAGGAGCTGAAAAGGGAAAAAGGAAGTCTGAATTATTTTCTTCTTAATTATTCACACTGCGGCTTGAAGTAACAGCTATAATACATCTAAACTAGAGGAGAATTATAAGTCTACAGATGTCTCTATTGAAATATATTGCAGGTATATTTCTTTAACACTTCCACTTAGAGACAACTGTACCAATGAACTGGATGATCTTTGAGGTCCCTTCCAACCCAAGCCACTCTATGATTCTACGATAAGAAAACCTTTACCAAGGCATTTAGTAGTTTTTGATCAGTGGGCAATGAAGGAAAAAATAAATTCATTTTTTTTTCCCACTGGATAGAAAAGTAAAGAACAAAATTCAATTTAAAGTTCATTGTTGTCAGAAAGAGTTCTGTATGTCACACATTCTATAACGCTAGCACAATGAATATCTCAAATCCCACTGAAATGAAGGGGGTAATATTACCAAATTGAGCAAAGATTCTGTGTTGGCATTTCTGAATTAATTTCTTAACAAAAGCTTCCACAGAAGCATAAGCAACTTGGTTATCAAAAGATTTCACACAGAAGAATATCAGTGCCACTCACTTACTGATCAGCTTTAACTACATTCAGTCAGTGCTCTGAAGTTTAAAGACTTATCTTGTTTGTACGTACCCTAACCAAAAGCGTTGGGTTTTGAGAACTTTGATTACTTGGTGTTTACCAAATCATTACAGAAATTTGAATTAGAAAACTTGGATAATTTAAAATTGGAAACACGTAAGTTTAATAGCCTGTAAGAAAATCAATTTAAGCAGAAAATTGCACAGTACTTACCTGCGTTTGCTGTGGGGAAGTCAAGGGACTTTTAAAAGCTTTTGCCATAATTCTTTTTATCTCAACTCCAGTGCTGTTTTTAACACACATTGACTTGTCCCACTGAATTGTGTGGTCTGGTTCTATTGGATTTAACCATGCCAATTCATCCTCACATATGTGGAGTGGAGGTGGTGGACGAATAAACTCTGGCCGAAAGTGACCTAAAAAAAGACAACAATGTGAAATGTTTGTTTTAAACTTCGAGCTTAATTTTATTTCAGTACAAGTATATCTCCAAGGTCCTCAATTTTTTAAGCTATAACAACACTGGGAAGTGTGTTACGGTCTTATTTTCCTCCCAGACAAGTATTTATTCCTTATTTTTAGTGATGCTGTTATGCCAGCATGTTTTCCCTCTTGAATTGGATCACTATGTTACTGCTTCTGCCATTGATGAATGGTCTTTTTCCCTGCCACACTACCTGATTCTTCGAGGTGTTACAGTCAGCGTAGATCTTAGTGCAAGGGGCTACGAGTTGAAGAGCATCAGGTAACATGGCTAACAGATTGAGACAGACTCCAGATTTTGAAAAGCTTGGAAAGGTGAATACGATGGAGACTGATCTGGAGACAGTTTAATACAGTTCTACATCGCTTCATTCATCTTCATTCCCATTTCATACCCTGAAAATACTTTTGAATCATACTACGCTTCATCTGGAGATGAATAACAACATAGCACATTGTGAGTTAAACAGTAAGATGTGAAAACATACATACTTTCTATAGGAGGCTTTGGTCCACTCACTAATGCTTCAGTGATCTGGGAGGCAACAGAGCTGTCAAAACCAGAGTTGGAAGAATCTGGGTCAGGATCACTGAGGATGCTGGGGAAGCTGGCCTTGCTCTGCGTTGGCAACTCAGACTGACGCTCTACAAGAAGGTCAGTTCAGAATGTTAAAGCATGAAATTGAAAGAGAGATGCCAGAATGGCTAGAAGTTAGGCAAAAGTTTTTAGCTGAAAAAAACAAAACAAAAGAAAAGCATAACAACATGAAATTTCGTACTGTATTTGCTAGTATTTAGAATGCCAGCTGACAGAAGGCGGCCAGCAGCACACAGCAAGAATAAGGAAGTAGAAATGAATCCCAGACAGCTTCGACTTTAAAAAGTTAAGTAACTGCTTTTAATATCAGATTGCATCAAATCAGTACATTCACATGATAGTCCTGAAAGAGTTCACATAACTCTATCTAGTTTTGCAATCATTTCTCAGAGCAGCAAAGAGAGAAATCTGCAGAGATACATTTACTTTCTGTAATGATAACGGTCCAACAAAAACCCAACAACATGCATGAAAGCCAGGAGCCCACCACACAATGCCATCTTATGTTCCCTCCCTCCCCCTCCCAAAGAGGATATTAAGTAGCAGATTAAGTCTCAAGTAATCTGAAGTCCAAATTTGCTGGTCCCACACGAAATCAACACCACTTCTTATCCAGATGATTAATTAAGCATAGTGCCCTCAGCTTCAGTACACTGTCCTTATCTCTTTTAAGCAAAGTACACTTTCTGTTGGAAATCCAGCTTGTGAGTTCTATCATTTAGCTCCTGGAAAGATCAGCTCGGTTAAAATAAGAAGTTCTCTGAGAGGAAAACAAGACGACATAGGGAGTCCATTCTTGTCATCTATAGTCTAGAACTTACACCTATCAGTATAGGTATAAAGTCATTGATTGGTTTGTATCCCCTCAAATCCACTTATCTCAAATGACTAATGATGCTTAATTAGAAGAACAAAAAGTTTAAGATACAGCATTTCAGTTCACTGACTTTTTAAGCCTAAATGAGCCCTTTACTTACATACACTGGGATTGACATTCTAACTTTCACTACTTCAAAAATCACAGAACAGAATCATAGAATCACCATGATCAGAAAAGACATCCAAGACCATCCAGTCCAACTGTTCACCCACCACCACTACTGCCCACTAAACCATGTCCCTCAGTACAGCATCTAAATGTTCCTGAACACCTCCAGGGATGGTGACCCCATCACCACCCTGGGCAGCCGAGGGTAAGCAGAAGGAAGAGATGAGTGGTGTTAGTTAGAACACGGTTGTATTTCAGAGGAGAACACAGCAACTTGAATACATTCAAATTGAAGAAAACAACTCCTCCGAATGCAATCACTTATGATGGTTTATCAGGCTCTCTTTTCCTTTTAACAGATAACAAGAACCCTTCTTTGATTCTTAGCAGAAAGATCTACAGTGTATTTATTACCAGCCCAAATGCCAATACAGACCAATTACCCTTACATCACATGGAAGTTAGCACACAAACACTTGTGAGGACTTCACCAGAATTCAGCTCCCTGCAGGAAGCAGAAGGTGACAACTTTTGACACAGTAATACAATATTCTGTGGACTGAAGAGAGAATAGAAGAAAGCAAGTTTTAACATTGATTCCCAAGATGCTCTATTCCAACAACTGACATTCAACAGAAAAGCCTGCAAGAAAAGTTGTCACAGTGAATCGTAGAATCACAGAAAGGCCTGGGTTGAAAAGGACCACAATGCTCATCTAGTTTCACCCCCCCTGCTATGTGCAGGGTCACCAACCACCAGACCAGGCTGCCCAGAGCCACATCCAGCCTGGCCTTGAATGC
>JAOWBP010000001.1:109625274-109640154 GCA_028571105.1 Tragopan temminckii | reverse complement strand
GTTCCCAGCGAGCCCAGGATACGGGTGAGCGCTTTATCTTTCTTTGCTCTGGTTTAACAACTTAGCCGAGCTTTTTGACATTTATAATATATTTATATCCATTGATTGTACAACTCCATTTGTGTTTGGTTTCTGTTTTCATCTAAAATCAATATCAGTTGAATCTTTGCAGGAGAAAGGGCTTTATGCTTAAGCTACAAATTCGAAATCTGCTTTCTTAAAAATTGTTCAATAATTGAGAGCTGATCAGAGCAGTTCCTCAAAAAGGGGGACTTTCAGGTTCTGTTTCTTGCTCTGCCTATAGGATGTTGAACTCAAATCCAGCCAATGGCTCTAGTAGGAGTAGGGAGGAATATTCATCTCTGTCTAAAGTTACTTTGCTTTGTTTACAGGAACTGAGGACTCCTGGAAGGAAAGGAGAAATGCAGGATCTGATGGTTTTGGTGAGAAAGTGCTTGATGAGATGCAGGATGAGGGTTTGTGTTCTGGTCCTGTGCCAGGAACAGTGCAAGCAATGGCAGTCAGGTATGAAAGCATAACAATGTATGTATGTGGGGACTGGAGATCTGTTGTCCCTTTTGCCTGTTTAAACTCCCAGACATTGAGAGAGTCCCTTCTTCTCATTCTTTCCCTTTAGAAAGAACATTTCAGAATTTTAGAAAGGAACCTCTCTTTCTCTCCACTGAATATAATTGTGTGTGCACACTTACTCATTTAAAAGCATATACAGACATTTAAATATTAGACCAAAAGCTTTTCATTATATGTCTATACCAGACAGAGAAGAAGCAGGTTGAAGTGTCTGATGATGTGATGCTTTTCCAAGTGACATTTGGTCAGAAGGATGCTTGGAAATGCTGATTTTTAAACGTGCTTTTAGGAACTAGTACAGTTCTTTTGTGCAAGAGGATAAAGTATATTTTAGATGCATTACAGAGCATTGTGGTATAGTGATATTTATAGCCTAGTCGAAGAAAGAACCTCAAATTGCAAATGTATCTAATAAGTATTTGATGATTTTGCTTTCCTCCAGCAGTGGTGAAGCTCCACTGATTCGTCTGTATCAGAGTTTTGTCTCATTCATTTTGTAGTGTTCCCACTTATTTCCTATACCTACTGAGCTCCTTACAGGGCTTTCTTTCCAACCGCATGCAAAGTTTCTCTTGTTGCCGTCTCTAAGTGTGCACTTCCTCAAAACATCTTCTTATTCATCCCATCTCTCATTTTATGTTGAAAGCTTTTAAAATGCAATTTAATGATGCATAACAGCAATATAATGAGCCTAATAGCATGCTATTGATTTTCATTTGCAACACTGGCATTCAAACATTTCAATAGTGTTTTAAGAGTGTGTATATTTAATGTGATTCAAAGACAAGACAAATGCACTACAATATTTATCTGCTAAAAAAAGCTCCGCTATCTCTTGCCAACTGAATCCTCCCTCCATCCTCCCCCACAATGTTTGTTGCAATCAGCTACATTAGAAGTATATCATTTTCAGTGTCTTAAAACAAGCAAACCATAATCCTTGGTACAAGGAAGTAAAAGGGAAAAACAACAGATCACTGTATCTGCACATATCTTTGTTTATCTGCTGTGGTCACAGTGGAGATATTAATGATGCATACCCAGTCAGTGCTGTCGGTGAATGCAGTGTTTTAGCTTCAGAGTGAGGAAAGCTGCTTCAGGATACTCTCTGGATAGGAATTAGCTGAGTTAGTTATGGAACACACTAGCTCAGGCTAAGAAAAACAAACAGAAAAATGAAACTGTCAAATATACACATCACCGTAAGATAAGATAACCATTCTCATTTGCTGAATAACTTGGTAGTTGCACCCTACAGAGAGCAGTGCTTTCGAGAGAAGTTTCTGTGTATTCAGTGAGCAGGATGTGAAGCAGCCAGCCATTCAGTTCACTCAAGTGTCACCTGCATGTATGACCACTTGCAGGTAATTTTATAACAGCAGCGTTGACAAGCTGCACCAGCCATACATACACACACCAGATGGCTGTGCTATCATTCAACAGGACCTGGACAGTCCTGTAAGTCAGGCAGAGAGGACCCTGATGAGCTTCAGCAAGAGCAAGCACAGGATCCTGCACCTGGGAAGAAGTAACTGCATGTATCAGTACAGATGAGGGGTTTACCTGCTGGAAAGAAGCTCTGTGGGGAAGGACTTAGGTGTTCTGGTGGATAACAATTTGGCCATGAGCCAGCAGTGTGCCCTTGTGAGGTACTGGGGCTTCCCAGTTCAAGAAGGAGAGGAAGAGAGGGAACTTCTTAAGATAATCCAGCTGAGGCCTGCAATGAACATGAGGGCTGGAGCATCTCCAGTATTGAGGAAAGGTTGAGAGACCTGGGGCTGTTCAGCCTGGAGAAGAGAAGGATGAGAGGGTATCTCATCACTATTTATAAATACCTAAAGGGTGGGAGTCAAATCAATGAGGCCAGGCTCTTTTTGGTGGTGTGCAGTGACAGGACAAGGGATAACGGGCAAAAACTGCAACACAGGAAATTCCAACATGAGGAAGAACTTCTTTACTGTGAGAGTGACAGAGAACTGGAACAGGCTGCCCAGAGAGGTTGTGGAGTCTCCTTCTCTAGAGATATTCAGAATCCCCCTGGATGCTTTCCTGTGCAACCCACTGCAGGAAACCTGCTTTAGCAGGGAGTGGGCTAGTCCCCAGAGGTCCCTTTCAACCCCTGTGATTCTGTGTGTGATATTGTTATAGCTTCTTGTGTTATAAGTAGAGATGCTATTTTTCCAGGGCTGTGACATGCTTTATTTGAGATTGTTCATAACAAATGAATAAAAATGAAATTGACGTTAAATATAAGTCTTAACCTATTTTTTTTCAGAGCATCACTCATACATTACATATCAGTTATCTGTACGTATGTATCTGCATGTAAATGTGCATGACTCTCTGAAGATACTAGGAAATACAGTTTCTGCTCTGTGGGTTGACTGAATATCAGTAATATGGAGAGAGAGAGTGAGACAGAAAGAGAGACAGAGACAGAGAAGTACTAGAGATACATGCAAGACTTATGCTTTTGTAAGGACTTCAGTTTTCTTGCTTTCTCAGTATGCAGCTGCTGCTTTGTAACCACATCCACCAACAGGATCACCTGACAGGGCTTGACTTAGATATTACTGCAGTTGAGTGAAACTACACTGAGTTTTTGCTATCGAGCTAAAAAAAAATCAGCTGCTTTAGTTACCATTTATTTCATTTTTTTCCAACCTTTGTACTTTCCTTTAAAGGTGATGTTAGTAAGCACAGAAGAAAAATTCCTGAGAATGTGTAAATGATTTTGAAGTTTAAGAAGCTTTTTGAATCAGGTGACAGTTTCCAATGTGCAAGTTAGGTTGAAATTAAGATACCATACTTGATTCTAAGAAGTTACCCAAGAAATCCTAAAACATTCAACAGATAAGGTACCTAAGACAGACATAGGCATGTGTTTTGTGTCGTACATTAAAATGTATGTGGAGTTCAATTTCTGCCCAAACAAGAGACATTAGCTTTTGGCTAGTGCCAAAAATGATCAAGAAAACCATCATTTGGTTCCAAAATTCTGAAATGGAAAACACTGTTTATTTTCAATAGATGGTGGTAGTAGTGAGTAGTTCTCCTGCAGACACCTAATTTGCTTGGCTGACTGCAGAGGGACTGTAGAAGGTTGAGCTCAGATGTCAGATTTTTGACCTCTGCAATGGGACAGAGCGATCCCATTCCTAAAGTCATGCTGAACATCCCGGGGAAGCAAGAACAAGTTCAAAGCTGAGCTAAGGGTAAATCCTGGCAAGAACCCCAATTATACCTGCAGGCAAGATATATATTGCTTTTTTTGTCTTCTAGCAATGTGCTGCATCCTTTTTCCCCCCAGAATACGCTGATCTTTCATCTTTTGACCACCTCTAATGACATGTTCATATAGTCCTTAGTACAGTGTTTGCTGAGACTACTAAGTATTCCTGTAATGGAAATTATAGCATGTCCCAGGAAGAAGAAGCTTCCATGCATAGGCCACTGAAGCAAAAATGAAAAGGTAGTGCACAAGCAAAGGAGATGGACAATACAGATTTGCCAATTTGCCACGATGGAAGGCCCCCTGGGCTGTATGAACCGTTCCCTTTTTTTGGATGTTATGTTGGTAGTCATGTCTCACAGCAAGCAATCAGAGGTTTCTGGAGGATGTGGAACTACTTGGTTCCCTGTCCATTAACTGTGACTATAAAAGCATGCCTCCAGTATGCTACTGGTTGATCAAACTGCAAAATAGTAATTTTAAATTTCGTAAACAAAAAGTATTTTCTATGCAGAATGTGTAAAAAACAGAGACCTTTCAGGGGAGTGTTTCCTCTGAAGTGGCTAGTCTCGGTCACCATCAGTCAGGAATCTCTAGACCATAAATCTGATCAAATACAGCAACTTCTGTGCTGCTCACTTACATCTGTGAGAGTCTGCTGACCTCAGAGTACACACAGGGTTTGGTTTAAGCACACCATCCGTCTTCACTGAAGAAGTGTATTCATTCTGATGAGAGGTAAAAAATTGCCTAACAGTCAAGTTGGTTTGCAGGCTAACAGTTTATGCATCAATAATGTGGCACTAGTGTGCAAGACTCTGCATTTGTTGCTGTGTTGTTTGTCTAAAAGTATCCCAGGTTCTAAAATTCACGCACCTCTAGCTCTCCCTTGTAATTTTCTTCTCAAAACCCAGTGCAAACTTCCTCTCCCATCCTGACTGTTTATAAGTATACATAGAAACAAATGTTTTGTAAAGATGTGAGAGACATTCTGCTTTATTCCCAGGAGCAAATAAAGCCTTTTATTTTTAGCCTAGTTTCCTAAGGAAATGAGACTGATGCAATCACATTGTCTATTTGTCAGTCTATCAAACCAGCCCCCTTGCCTCTTTCCCTCCCCCCATCATCTTCTGACCATTAATCTTTTTTAGCTGGACATGAACAAAAGCCAAAAGTATTCCAGAAGTGTTAAATGTATGCATGTTTTATGGCAATCAGTGGCTGGGACAGAGAAGAGACCTTATCCATTCCCTCCCTGGAGAAGTCAGTACTGGCTGAATTCTGCTGAGAGGCAGCAGCAACTTGCTGGCAAGTCAACTTCTGTGCAGGTGTTACTCTGCTGTGATGCGTGTAACCTCCTCAAGTCACAAGGATAGGAAGGGCTGGAGTGACAGCTCAGAGGTGCTCCTAGCGGGACACTCCTGGGTACCTGGCAGTATTTCAGAGATAGGGAGAGAGACACAGCCCGGAGAAGAGAAGCAACTGGGGTTGTTGGACTCTTGACTCAACCTCAAAGTGTCTGAATTTTGAGGTGATGTTATAGGGAGCTTCTCAGCAGTGTCTGAAGGAACATGGTGGAAAAGAAATGCAAAGGAAGTGCTAGAGAAGGGGCCATCACCATCTCTGTTATTACCTGGCAAGCGTTTTATAGGTAATTCCTGTTATGGAGAACAAAATGCACAACAAAAACAGGGGTAGGTTCACATCTGACCAGTTATTTTATAAAACCCTTGCAAGTGCATACGGTACCTCAAAAGGAGACTGTAAATTTGACCATATGTTAAGTTGTGGGAAATCTGAGTTCTTTCAGTGTAACTGTTGGGAGACTTTTACCTATCAAACAATCCAAGCCTGTTCCTTGGCTGCCTGACCACCCATCTGCTCCACTGTAAGGTATGGTCCTGAGCAGTGCCTGCCTGTTTCTGTGTTGGAGGGAGAACGTAACACATACATGTAAAATGTAGATAGCATGACTACATGTTTACCTGTATTTGCAGTGATGTTTGGAAAGGAGCCTTAAAATAAAACTATGATTATAAACCCATTGTCATAAGTTCATATTTCCGCTGTGAGAGAGTATGCTCTCATTTTTCAGTATAGGACAATGCCTTGTCAATGGAAGCACGTAAGCTCCTTGGAGACCCATAGCATGATGCCCTGAATGTCGAAGAAAGGCGTACGGGAAAAAGAAAGTGCAGATTGGCTTTTTACGAAGCTTCTCTAACTTCTGCTAGTGCCTTTCTGACATCCTTATGGTGATGCGTGAGCATTTCTTTTTATTGAAAAATAGATAAGATTGCTTAAGAGACTAAGCTTCCTTTATTTCCTCCCTATTCACGCATATGCTGAACAGTAGCTAATGTTTAAACGTCTCCTTAGCAAAATGCTAAGTTCTTCTTCAGCTTCTATTCCTGTCAGGGAATTCCAACAAGTCAGTAGCCTAAAAATGCATTTAAACTACTGTTGGTGATGAGCCTTTTCCTCAATTATTCTGTTTCTACATTAAGCCTGAACTACTTATTTCTGCAATTCTTTTCAAGCTTAAATCTTGCCATGTCTGGAAACAACTGTGTTAACTTGCAGGAGGTTTGGAACAGGCTAATGGATAGAGATGAGACAATAAAAGAGATACCACAAAAGCAATGACCCTATTATGAGGAACAGTGTAAATATGCACATTCTCATTTTCCCCCATTAAGAAAAAAAAGAAACTTTTTACTCAAGGAAGTAGAGTACAGTTTTCTTCTTAGTAAAGACAACCTGGCAGGAATCTGTTGGGGGCAGAATAAATGTTTCCTGTTCTGCAAACGGTTAGTGATTTTGGACACAGATCCATTTTTTTTTTTAAATGCTGTTGGCCTTGGAGTGCATGGGAACAGAAGAACAGTCAAGAAGTATCTACAGCATAAAACTCTTACACACATGCATGCACAAAAATGCACAAGTGTGTCACTTGCAACACGGAGATAGGAAGCCATATGGGATCCCTGATTTCTCTTGCTCTCCCTACCTACTGCAGAAGATTGGTGTCCTTCACTGACTCTCTTGCAGAAGCAGAGTGCTGTGTTAACACAAATGGCACAGAGCACACTGGCATCCAAACAAGTTGGGAGGCTGAGCCATTTTGCCTTCAGCAGCTGAAACCATTCTGTAAGCGTTTCACATATAATTAAACCTTCTTTTCCCATCAGGTGATCTGACTTCAGCATATAACTATGCACGCCAGAACAAAAGATGGTAAGGTGGGTCAAATAATGGAATAGTGGGCAGAAACCTCCTATTTATAAATATGACATTGCCTTGTCCAGAGGGGGAAACGTTGGCTCTTCTCAGGATCCTTGTTTCATGCACTATGTGTCCCATGCTTGTGTTCATAAATGTTTCCCTGTGATCAGCCACCATCTGCAGACCTATCCAGCCGTGCCCCTGGCTGCCAGTCATTCTCGTGTTTCTCATAGAGATCACACCAAGGACGTATGCACGCAGTCAGTGTAGTTGGAGAAGTGCACTCTCCCTCAGCCACCTACTATTTCGCTGGAGCCTGTGGTTTGGCATCAGCAACCACAGCACAGACATCGTACTATCACAGCATTAAAACTCGTCTAATCAACATGACAATGGTTCCCTCAGTCTGGCACAGCCATCTTGCAGGCAGCAGTGATGCCTCATTCACACGCTGATCCCCTCTCTGGTTTATTATGGCACTGGTGGGTGAGAGCAAGCTCTTCACAGGCCTCCATGAAGGCAGCTCTCCCCATGCACTAACTGTAGCTGCTGTCCATTACTCCTACTCTAGATATTGCCGTAAATTCACAACTGTGGCACCAGAGACCTCAGCTGGCAAGGACTGAGGCAAACAACAGCCATCTCCGTTCTTCTACGTCAGCGTGACTTCTTTGCCAAGAACTACCATCGTCAAGTAAGGGTTAAGAAAATACACTGCTGAAATGTCCTTCATGGGCAGTGTGCATCCCACTGCGATAACATCACAGCCCAAAACAGGAACAGCGTGCTCATTGGTGCAGGGTCTGTGCCTGGGCAGCAGCTGGAGAGGACACATGGGAGAAAATGTTGAACCAGAAGCGTTTTATTTTTGGTAGTTTAATAATGGGCTAGGAACGTTTGTGAACAGGAGCTGAGGAAAGACAAACACATCTTTTCTGAGGGACAGTGAGACAGTTCCCTCAGTAGTTCATGCCAGTGAGGCCTTGAAGCCCTCACTATCTTTCTAAAACTCCTGGCATGGATTTACACACGCAAGCATGAACCAGATGTTTTCAGGTGAGCTTGGCTCACCTTGGTGTCTGCACTCACATTTCATCCAAATGAGAGAGGGGGTCAGAGGCCTGCAGGAAGTCCAGCTTTGCAACAGCTGGGCAGGGGAGAAGGAGGCATGTGGCACTGAGGGGACCAACAATGCAAAGGCCATGCAAAGATTTGTGGAAGAGGTATGGGGAGCCTGCCACAGTGAGGGGGAGATGGGAGGCCATTATGGGTTTTGCTGGTTGTGCTGCTCACAAAATATTCTTCTTGGACGTGTGAAAGGAATGTGAAGGTGCAAGACAGTGGGAATTAATAAATAATCAGAAATACTTTTCAATGCTGAGTGTTTTATAAACATTAATGAATCTTCATGAGCCGTTGGAGAGGTATTTAAGCCACCTTTCATTTTTATAGATAAGAAGATGAAAGCTCTGGCTTAAGTCCAGAGTTTTCAAAAGCACAAACTATTTTTTAGAGCTCCAGTTGATGCTCAGTGCCAGAACTCCAAAGGGATTGATTTCACATTTGCCATCGCTGTCAATGGGATACTGATTATTTCTACAAAACTAGGTTTTAACCTGCATGCTCAAAAGCAGCTGAGAATAGCTTTGGGAGGTAAATAAACACATGAAAACATTTTGTCACTATTGCCAGAGTGCAACTTAATAAGATGAAGATTTTGTGGATTTAAGATTTACAAAAAGGATTGATTAAAAATTAAGGTTAAAAGAAAAGACTTCCAAGTAAACCTATTCATCTGTGCAAATGGGGAGGGAAGCAGATCATGTTTTCAAATCTTTCTGCTTCTCGCATAAATGGTAGGCAGATGGTTTTGGGTGCATTTCCCTAAGTGTGTGATGAATATTTTATTCTTGAGAAGAATATAAACCAGGAAGGTACATACAGTTACTGGCTTTGCTGAAGTGAGCAGAAAACAACACAGGGCTTCCTTAGAAACCACGTGAACTGGTAGTCCAGTAAATATATGCATGTATATACATAGCTTTGTAAAATACAATTTATAGCAGAATACTTTAAAAGTAAGGAAGAAAAGTAGCTATTTTCATTGGAATTATGTATTCTCAAGTCTAATTGCTCTGTGGCCATGTTTGTTTCAAGGACTAAAGCCCTGTTTGCCCATCCTCAAAAGCAAAGGTGGCAAAAAAAAAAGGCCTCCAAATTCTGTGGAAATGGAGAGAGTCCCATTGAAATTGGCCAGCAGCCAGAACAGGAGGCAATCACAGAATTTTCACGCCAAGAAAAGCTTCAAAATATAATGTCAGGTAGAAGCAGAAATACAATGCTGATCAAAGTCAGCAGGTTCAAACCCAGCCCTAGCCATGTGCAGCACGCTTCCTCCCCGGCAGCATCAGTGATGGGCTGCGAGCAGTTTCAGCACAGCCTTGGATGTCATAGCAGATCAGTGGAAGATGTAAGAATCAAAACAGAAATGCTCCTGTGGGGATACCCCTGTGTGCAAAAGTGAGTCAAAAATTGCTTGAAAAATTACCTGAAAGGGTATTTCAAAGGCATCACGTACACATTTTAAAAGTTGTGTCAGAGCACTGACACTTGCGTGATACAGGGTTTGTGTTATGGCACAGTTCTGCCATTCTTGCAGTTGCTGTTCCCCCAGGTGGGCTGACATGCTCAGGAGGAGAGCAGAAGTGGTGGCTTCTACCAGCGGTAACCTCGGGACTGCTGAGGTCATAGCACAGTGCTGAGCGCTGTGCTGGGAATTACCATCTTCACCACAGCTACCGAAAGGACCGGAGAAGAGGGAAAGTGGTGGAGTTTTACCAGTCTTAAAGTTGGTTTTCAGGTCCTGTGTTCACAATGATAAATCCCACGGAGCAGCAGTGCAGCATCAGACCCTGCTGGAACAGGCAGGATGGAGATCACTGTAGCTGTAAGCAGGACCACATACTGTTATGCCTTTCTGGGCTGTAACTGTTGTGTGCCTTGAGTCAGCACGGACAGAGAAAAGGGCAAAGCTATTTCAAGGCTTCAAAAAGGCTGCACTGACCACATGGATGATATTCTGGTGTGTGGATATTCAAAGGAAAAACACAGTAAGCACCTCAAGGAAATGTTGAAAACAACAAGGGCCCTGGCTCCAAGTGCTGCAAAACAAAGTGTAAATTCTGCCAGCATCTTGTGTTTGGTGTGGCATCTTGTACCAGGACCAGCAGAAGACAGCTATGGCAGAAATACCACTGCCCATCTTCACATAGGAACGAAATGTAGCACTATGAGAAAAGTTGGCATACTATCAGGGGCTTTTTTCCATTTTACCCCCAGAATCACTTAACTATTGCTGAACAATTGAAGAGTTTTTGATCTTGAAACATGAATTAGTATGGGGATTTTGGATCAGGAAACAGCCTTAGAGGAAGTCGCTACTAAGAGGCTGCTCCACTTTAAGCTTCCTTTGAGGTTGCAGTGCCAGCCGCCACACTTCAAGTGGTGTGTTGGCTCAGCAGTACTTCAAGGTATTGACCAAATACCTCAAGGTCACTTGCTTTCCCAGCTAAAACCTCACTGCTGTGCAGAAACTTGCAATTAGAGAAACAGCATTGGAACCGCTGCTTAGGGAGTATTGTTCTGCCCACCCTGGGCTTTTTCCCTTGTCACAGCTTACAGAGCCTTTACAACTTCACTGCTGATTCTTCCACCACCTACTTGTTTCTACTGTTGTTCAAGATCCCACATCACTCAGTTTAGTTCATTAAATTCTAAAAGGTATTAAAACATTGGCTGCTTGTTTCATTCCCTTTGAGGAGTGCCGAAGTATTTTAGGAGGGCAGCTCTTCCTTTCCCACTGCAGTACAGTGACTACTGCATGCCAGAAATAAATGATATTTTTGAAATGCAGCATCTTTCTTGGGGCTGTCCTTTTGTACCAGCATAATTTCAGTGTCTTACTTCAATGTCAAAGTAAGTAATGCAGGAAAGTGCTGGGAGGATTGGCCTACCCTTATCTATGTATTTGAGAATAAAAACACGTCCAGATGCCCTGGAAGACGGGCAAGGAGAGTATCCTGGATGGGAATGTGAGAAGTACCTTTTCTTCACACCAACAACTGCCTCTGCTCCTGCCTTCCAGGGGTCATTTACCAATGGGGCTTGGCAAGCTGTGGTGAAGAGACCTCTGCACCTACTGCAGATGGGGAGGAAAGCAGGTGATACCCAACTCACTGCGGAGTTGGTCAAGGGATTGGCAGGGCAAGATACGGTCACATCCCTGTGCCATCCTTTGCTGAAAAGTGTGACTTGAAAACCCTTGCCTGGGTTTCCCCTCAATCATCTGCTTCCCAGAAGAGGTCTGTCAGTCCTAAATTGCAGAAATTGCAACTGGAAGTCACGGAGTGATGCTGGAAGTAAAACAAGAAGTTGCAACAAAAATAGGTACAACAAAAATAGGTGGGACAACTGAACTACTTTTTCTCCTCAGTGGTTCTCCTCAGTGAGAAAAGAACTGAGTTTGGCTGGTTGAAATATAAACACGTTTATTATAATGTTGTTGACAGGGAAAAAGTCATGAAATATTATTGCACAAAACCATGAGTCAAGACCTCTAATCTGTTTTTACAGTGATGCCTGTAGCTTAATTGCACTTACTCCTGAGAGTATATTAAGACTTCTTATATCTTCATTATTGCACAGGCATTAATTTAATCAGAGATAATAAACGAAGCCTCTAATTACAGGTCATAAATTTTGTTACTTTACCAGAACAGGTGGGAAGATAAAAATGTGTGGCCCCATAAACGTGAGCTGGCTTTTGCAATCCCATCAGTAAGGACACTGGACACACAGCTGAGAATTCTCCAGCACTTCCACAACTGTCTTTAGTGTAGAAGACCTTTGGTGTAAAGACCTTTGCCACCTCCTGGATCCTTACAAACCCACACGTGCCTTGTGTTTGGATTTTTTAAATAGATCTAAGCGTAAGAACTATGTTTGCAGATTCCCAGGATCTGATATGTCTAGAGGGAAGGGTCTTTGCAGAGTGGTTTCAATGGAGGCATGCTGCCAGGAGTTGGGAGCTCCTTGTGAATGACTGTGATTTCCCTTTGGGCCCTCCTGTTTCTGCCAAATTTGAAGTGGATTTTCTGCAAGTGAGAAGCAAACATGGCCCCTTTCCAACAGGACAATATCTGAGAGGGCATTTGATGAGAAAAACTTTGCAGAGGCCTTTCAAAGCATCTTAAAAAATCCCCTCCTGTAGGGGATTTCTTGTAGTGAAGGAAGCCATTAGCTGGGCATGGGAGCCATTTACTTAGTTATCTAATCTTTCTAATCCCCAAATTATATTATGTGGAATGATCCATCTTTTACTATTTCTAAAATGACACTGGTCCCTCAGTACATTGCTCTGCACAGTGAAAAAAAACATGTGGTCTGCTTAGTATTTAATCTAGCCTTCAATTTTTGAAAAAAACACCTCTTTCTGCTTTTAGTGAATTACTTTTTAAATGCAGTAAATACATTGTCTTCTTTCTTTCTGTTCAACACACTGATATTTGTAGGCAGCTATTTTGTACTCCAGTTGTCACGTTCAGCCAAGTTACTCACAATCAAATGCACCCAATCTGAGCTCACAGGTCAGCTTTGAACCTTTAAGAATTTCTGTTCATTTCTTAATCTGTCTCCACTAGATCTGCATTGTTTAAACACTGAAGTACCCTTAAATTAATATGATATATCAAGCATGGTCCGTCCAGACTTTAGTGGAGGAGGATTGCTCTCTCCCTCATCTGTGCTGTGTACTTGGCTCCACAGAGCAGGTAATACAAAGGGAAGGGGACAAGGGGAAATGGTTTCAAACTAAAAGAGGGAAGATTTAGACTGGATATAAGGAAAAAGGTTTTTACTATAAGGGTGGTGAGGCACTGGCACAGGTTGACCACAGATGTAGTGGATGTTTTTGCAGACTTCCAAGGTCAGGCTGAACAGGGATCTGAGCAACTAGCTGTAATTATCCCTGTTCGTTGCAGGGGGGGGTTGGAGTTGTGAACCTTTAAGGATCCCTTCCAACTCAAACGGTTGTATGATTCTATGAAATACAGCCCCACACTACGTGAAGGCCTGGCAGTTCTGGTGATTGGAGGTGAATGTAGAAGGTCCTTTCAAAGGTGACCCTGTGCCTGGGAGCAGTGTGCTGGGTGCTTCAGCCTGCTGCTGGGTGCTGACCAAGGGTGTAACTTGCTCTTTGTTTCAACATAGCTGGGAGGTAAAGTATTTTCCAAACACGGCCAAGTACCAGTACAGAGACTCTGCGGAGTTGTGGCTCAGTTCTTTAGAAAAATCTCTTTTCTGCTGTCAGTGAGCCCAGTGGTTCCAGCCAAAGGGCTGTGGACCTCTGAATTGGTGAGTGGCTTTAAGGGGACATGCAACTCTGAGGAGCAAGAGCATTGACACCCGCTGACAACTGCACCACTGGAATCTGGAGCTGAAGTGGAAAAGTTTGAGGGCTGCAGATCACAAAGGGCTGAAAACAGCAGCTGTTGTTTAATCCCCATGAAGCATTTTTCTTTGGTGCCTGGAATCCTGGAATAAAAGTATTTTAGTTACCTTTCCTTATATATATTTGCCAGGAGCTTAAATTTCCAATGTTGCATTCATTAATGTGCATTAATTTCCTAAAACCCCACACATCATTTCTCCACACTCACTGCTGCTTCTGCTCCATCCAGACTCTATATCATCTAGGAGTTCCACCAACCAAACCTTGGGAATGGAATGAATTCACTTCTCCCAGCCTGGGGCATGCAGGGCTGCTCACTTGCTGCCCATAGACACACAATTCACTTTACACACGAGGAATCTTTCCTCCCCCAGCACCTCAGTGATTTGCAGGGAAAAAAATTACAAGTGTGCATTATGAATGAAAAAGATGAAGCCATCTGAACAGCAGGCTCCCTGTCTGGTGCTATTAGTTGCTTAAATCTAAGAATGATACATGACATTATAAATACCTCCAGTACTGTCATTTCGGAGCACATGCTAAGAGAGGGATAAGGCCAGAAACCTCATTCTCTTTCAGAACTTTCTTTCCAGTTATATTTTCACTTATTTCTGAAGTTATTTCTCTGCCTTCTGACTTTGAGGCATTTGAGTAACACAGTGTGAGATAGCCCTGTTCTTTCCTAGACCGTGTAAGAAAGCATATGGGAAAGTGTATAATTTCACAGCATCTCATTATGTATCTAAGAACCTACTGGATTCCCATTCTCTCTGTTTCTGTTTGCCTCTGTAGACACAAGCGTGATAAAACTATTGCCCATAGACCATCCAAACTCATTTCAAACAGAATGGAAATTGCCAGAGCATCCCTGCAGGGCTCGCTCCATGTGCACAAACCTTCTCTTGGCTTTGCCTAAAACTGCCTGGTTAGCAGGCTTAGGCTGCATCATTCAGTGGCAAGAGATGTATGTGCGGTGACTTTTTCCTTGCATGTTTTTTGGCTAAATAAAACAATATAATAAACATGCTCAACTCCTCTCTGCAACTCTTGCTGACCCAGGATTGTTGCCGAAGTGGCTGTGTTGTTTCTTTCCTATGTTCGTGGCCATCCTTCTCTTTTTTTTTCCTTCTCAGTCGTTTCTAGGAATCACAGAATCACCGAATCACAGAATTGTAGGGGTTGGAAGGGACCTCCAGATATCATCTAGTCCAACCCCCCTGCCAAAGCAGGTTCCCTACACCAGGTCGCACAAGTAGGCATCCAGGCGAGTCTTGAATATCTCCAGAGAAGGAGACTCCACAACCTCCCTGGGCAGCCTGTTCCA
>JAOWBP010000001.1:109599277-109616340 GCA_028571105.1 Tragopan temminckii | reverse complement strand
GAGGTCCCTTCCAACCCAAATTATTCTGTGATTCTATGAATTTTCAAAATATCTTGTGGATAATTAACACCAATTCAAGATATGATATGTTTAGTAGAAAATGGTGTTAGATTAACTAACTGTAAACATGTTTCTTTGTCTAGATTGTAAGCTATGGGCGTGACACAGGATAATTTGTAACAGAACTTTTTATCTTTTTGTGGGGGTATAAGGAAACTTATTTTTAAAGAATAAATGTAGTTTTGTGCGTTTGAGAACCAGTTGGTTATAAAATGCCCTTGGTTAGCTTTTTTTTTTCCTTTGAAAAAATGGCCAACAGTTTTGTTCCACATCATTCAGCTGAAATTTATTTAGATAGTAAAATCTGATTGTGCGATTCACAGTATCCTGCTTACATTCCATTTAGCTATAGATTTACCTGTATAGAAGAGAGACACTACCTGTCTGTTCCAGAATGGGGAAAGGATCCTCACATTCCTTGTTATTTTTTTATACCTGAGTGTGTTTGTGGCATTGTATCCATAATGCACATATAAAATAGATTTGCAATTAGAAGTATAGCACTTTTGCCTTACTTTGAGGTATTCTAATTTCCAATATCAGGGCAGAAAAATAAGCACAAAGTTAGGTGTTTCAGAAGTAGGGATGAAATGAAAACTACAGTGTATGGTGTGGGATTTGTAGGGAATTTTGATGTATATGTTTGCTTCTTAAAAAAATGTAGGCAGATGTTCACACTGTCTGACTTTCCTCTAAAAGGGATCAGATTTATTGAGGTGGAACATTTCATTTCAGTGGAGATGTTTCCTTTTCTGCTTCTGTCCTCTCCTCCTATCTGGTAGAAGCATACGTTAAACCTGAGATTTGTGTCTGAATTCTAGCATGGCAATGTTCTTTGTATTTGAAGAGCCTTGTACGTTTTGAATAGCCTGAGATGTTCTCTTGGTGCTCTATAGCCCACCCTTCAAATCGGTCTGTGCAGTCAATGCAACATTAACTGCTTCCCTGAAGTAGTTCTGCATTGTGGGAGGTCAAAAAGTTGATGAGGACTTGGTGGAGCAGCTTGTTAAGGGCAAAGCAGTACTTTCAAGTTTAAGTTTCTTCCACAAGCCTTGTCCCACAGAGAGTAAAAAAAAAAGAAAAACACAACAAAATACCACTAACAAGGAATTTTGGGAAGGAAGCCTGCGTAGCAGTTGTCTCTTTTCCTCTGCTTCTGAATCCTTCTAATTTTTGTCTGTTCTAGAGATATAAATGGTTTCCCCGCTGCCTGTGAGAAAGATCTGCTTCATCCTAACATCAGCGTGTGCACCAGAGACATGCTGATTGTATAATTTCCACTAGATTACCCTATCCAGTTTGGATGTACTTAGGAGTGTTGTGTCCTTTTACGCCCATAGAAAATGCATCCTTAGAAGTTCCATCCCACTGACCCTCAGCGTCCATCAGTCTCTCCTTTATATGTTTTGGCACTTATACACTCAGGTTCCAGCTTGCTTGCCCTACTTGGGCAGTGCTCCCCTTTACTGTTCCCCAACAAAACCCTCTGGGCTGAGGAGCTTTGGGAAGAGATGGTGGCGGAGACAGCGGGATCAGGAGCAAGATTTTTAATTCGTATGGTTCTCAGTTGAAGGAAGAAACTTTTTTGTGTGTGATAGTTGATAAGCAAGATGGAAATTGTAAGCAGAAGTAAGCAATGAGAAGAGGAATTATTTTTTCTCATCAGTTTTTCAGGAACAGAAAAAGGAATTAATTCTGTGCAGACTAAGAACTACAGTTTTGCAGCTCCCTGTATACTTCCATGGCTTTCTTCATAGTTTCTGAAAACAATTACTTCACCAATCAGATGTTCGTTAAGTGTTCTTTTGGGATTTTCATAGCACTGTTAGTTGACTTTTTCAGTTACCTCAGTCAAACTAAAAAGAAATTCTTCTCCTAGATCTATCACCGGGGAAATCGTGTGCAGCACTTCATAAGTTTCTTCTTTTTCTTTCATGCAATGTCTCAAGTCTTTTGAAGTTTGGAAGTTAAACCGTAGTATTGTTCTCTGCAGCGTTTGATGCTGTCTTACTGGCTTTCATCCAGCTATTTTGAAGACTGCACACTGAAGCTGATGCTGTGTTTTCTGAGAGTGTGGATACGTTGCTACCTTTTATACTTGGATGATTTTTTTTACTTTTATTTTCTGAGAGGGCATTTTGCATTTTCTGGTATAGTATATAATAGTCTTCAAATTCAGGTCTCCATTTTAAACAGATGGCTATTGTCTCTTGATGTCTATTTAGCTGAGAAGCTGAACAGTCTCTCACATCTCTCCCAGTGTAGTTTTAAAACATACTAGTGTCCAACTTCTGCTTAGTTTTAGTGGCATGACCGGTGTGTGTGAGCACAAGAAGGAAGTAGTTGGTGTAATTATTTTTGCTTTTGGAAGGCTTTTGACACTGTTCCATGTGGGATTCTTATACCTCCTAGACAAGAAGGTTGCTGCAGTGCTATTTTGTTGTGCTGTACTCAATTTTCTGTGTTTTTTTTTTTTTTTTTTTTTGTCCAAGTGAGGTATTGTTTCCATTAATCACTTACATGATGGACTGGTGAACACAGTTGTAAAGGGCTGGCAAAACTTTTGGAGACTGAGAACAATTCATTTTGTTTTAGATTGATGGTGAAAGAGCAAAAATACATCTATAAATACAGCATTTTAGTTGGAAAAGTTAAATGCGTAAAGGGAAAATGTAGCTTTGCATTGTATTTAAATCAAGTGCCAGTTTAGAATGGGATACTGCTGCAAGACTATTTGGATACAGTTGTGGGTATGCAAAATACAGGAGGTGGTTTTCCACTCTTCATGCAGCTGAGAACTTACTGTTAGCTAACATTGTGTCCGGTTTTGAGTGTTATGCTTAAAGATTAGCTCGAGAGCAATGAAACGTTTGAAAACTATGACCTCTGAGGAAGAGGTGAGTTAACTGGGGTTCATTTGGAACAAGAGAAATTGTGAAACAGTGGCAAATTATGTTGATGCTTTTTGAGTTTATCGAGTATTAACATCAAAAACTTTGGCCAATTACTCTTTGTGTTCTGGGGAGCAGGATTCGTTTCCAGCAGGAAGGTTTAAGTTTGTGGTGGTTGTTCTGTTTGTTTGTTTTTGCTGTAAGAATACATCCTGACACTATTGGTAGCAGTCTGCTGGGGAGGTGGTTGCACCTTGGTTGTGGGAGGTTTTGAAGAACAGGTTTGACAAATACTATTTGTGGCATAGGTTCTCTTATCCAGCTTGAGAATGGGGGCTGGAACAGTAATTTCTTTGGGCTCCCTCAGGTCTTCGCCATAGTTCTGTGATGATATACATATACATGAGGTAGAACCAGAAGCACAAAATACTTCTTAGGAGTTTGATCATATAATCTGGTTTGCATCTTGCATTTTGAGTAACTGCGAGTTGCAGCTTAAAACATGGGCAGAACTGTTATCATCGTGTTCCATGTTTTGATTTTCTGGTTTTAGATGTGGAAGGACTTGCAGGCTTCAGAACTGATGGCAGTGAAGGTTGGTGCTAATGTTCTTTTCTCCCACTTCTCTCTTTGCATGATTGCAGGTCGCTTGGTGGGTGCCCTGGACGCTGTTCTGGATTCCAATGCACGTGTTGCTCCCTTCAGAATCTTACTGCAAGTCCCAGGCTCGCAGGTTTACTCTGCCATTGCATGTGGTGAGTTATTGAACGGATCAGAAGTTTACTGGGCCATAGCTATTGGTGAGTCACATACAAAAAAATTATGAGCATGCTCAGCATCTGCATGTCCAGGAAGCTCAAGGTAACCCCAGCTGATCGTGTGCAGGTGTGAAGCTCTTGGCTACAGCTCATGTAACTATCTAATTAACCTTCAGTTAGAATCCCAGGTATTGATTGTGAAAAAGTGTTAACTAGGGAAATGTTTCAATAGAAAGCTTGCTTAGGTGAGGTTGTTTTCCATTATTATTATTATTTTTTGTCTCTTGCGAAGTGTTATGGTTCAATTCACATGCATATCCTTTTGTGTGGTAGTCATAGTTGCTTACAGCAAGAGACTGTGTAGTCTTGGCTTTCATCTGTCTTGTCTCTTGCTCACTGCCTGTGAAATATCTTACAACACTTGATTATAATGAAATACAACTTGGACACATAGAAAATGCTACCTGAAGTAGGTAATAAATAGAGTTGTCAAGGAGAATGTCTAATAGCTGGGTCTGCTGTGCACTAATCCATTTTATAGTGTTTCTGCAACTTTTGAAAGTCAAACCCATCTTCAGGAAATTGAGATGGATGTGAATTGCAGCAGCCTTACTGGGGCATGTTAAATGCCAGTGTTTAAACTCATTCTGTCCTTGTTTAAGCAATCTGCAGGGCAGTTCTCATCTTTTCTCCACTCTCTGAAATCTTAGCATTGAAATTGACAGAATGTGTTTTGCTTTCGTTTCTTACATGGATCAAGCCATGAAATAGTTAGCCAAGGTAAATGTTGACATGTTGTTGATGATTTTTGATATTGCAGTCCTTCAAATGAAAGGCGCAGTCTGTGTATTCACACCCAAAAGTTTTTTATATTAAAGCAGCTACAACTCAAAAGCTTGTCTGGTTGGAACAGTTAAGGATTTTGCTGAGATGAACTTATTTGATTACTGTTCTCTAAAATTCTCTTTTGCTTTCTTAAATGAATACTCAGCACTGAGAAAATGAGATTTGCAGTAATGAGGTGGAAAGCAGAGGGATCTGTTTTGTATGCCGTAAAGGCATGATGCGTACGCCGCTGTGAGAGCTGCACAGAAATTAAGAACCATGGTAGCAGGAGCTGTTTCTGAATAATATCTCTGTTGTGAAACCCTGAAGTGAGCGGGGAGAATGGGCTTTGGCAACAGCAGATGGAGAAACAGCACGATCTGACCCTTTTCTTAGCTGGAGCTCCACAAGGGACTTTTTTCTCCCGAAGGCCGCAGAAGTGGCTGTCACTGGTTGCCCAGCTCTGTCCTGGCTGGGCTGTTTGCTCTGTGCAAACAGGGTTTTGTTACTGGATTTGGAAGGAGCAACAGGTCAAATTAAGTTCCTGCTATGTAGCAAAGACAAGGAACAGCTCCAGCAGCTCCTTCCAGTCTCCCAGTGTAACTGCATTAGGGATAACCATCATATCATTAGGCAGTTAATTAAAATGACATTTTCCAATTGTATGTTGGCGGTCCTGTGCTCCAGGAGCTGTAGGATGAAATTATAATTTATGCATAAGGGTCATATCTGTGTTACAGACTTTTGCAAATCTCTGAGGGCTGCTGGGAAGTCTGATCCGTGCCCAGCATGCCTGTTCTGGCAGAGATGTTTCAGTCCAGATGGATAATCATCTTATACCACTACAGGGAAAAAAAAAAGCCTGACCTCAGGCCTTGTCTCCATCCATGTAATACTTCAGAAGACCTGTGGGCAAAAGAGAACCACAGAGATCAGCCAAGTGAGGTATCTTTGATTTTCCAAGAGACAACCCATCAGCCCTCCCATACAGTTGGTATCTTTTTGTTTGCCCAAGCAAAGAGAACCAACTCAGTATTTTCTTTGTGCAGCCATTTCAATATAAATGAAATATTTTTTCACATTTCATATAAATGAAGTATGTTTCTGGTGTCCTTAACAATTGACATGATTTGTTTTCCTTACAAAAAGGCCATTTGAGTTTCTCTTTTTTCTTCTTTTTTTTTTTTTTTTTTTAAATATCTAACCTTGATTAATGATATTTATGAAGTTCCATCACAAGACCTTCCTGTCAAGGAAGTTAAAGCTTGGAAAGTTTCCCTGCCAGTTGGCATTCTTCATGGAAAACAGAGCAGAAGAGGGTGGAAAATTCATAACTCAATTTGTCTTTTTTTGTTGTTGTGAGGCAATGTGATGTACTTCGGAGGTACACACAAATACAATTTTGAGACAAGTTTTCTGTCTGAGATTGATTTTTATAAGTATATTCCTCTATGCTTTGTATGTCTCTTACGTCAGACTACTTTTCTTCTTTCTTTCATAAGTAAGGCATAAGAAAAGCAACTTTGGCTGCACTCTTTTTTACATATAACATTTAACCATTGACCAGCAAGGTCTGGAGTGGCCATATTTTCCCTTAATTGTCCTCCGTGTCACCTCTCTTGCTCTAACTCTCCTGTCATAATGATAAGCAGTTCAGTTTCGAGCAGAAAGAGCCAAAACAAATAGGTAATGTAATGACTGAAATATTATTTCTGGACTTAGAGTGAACACATTACATTTGAAAATCCTTATTGTTCAGTGATTTTTCTGTTCACCGGTTTTCTTCCCTACACCTTGAAAAGATGCTCTTGCAGACCCTGTAGGTGTTGTTGAATCCAACTCCTTCATTTTTAGGTTCTTTAATTATTACAAACAACTTTTCAAGTAGGATCATGTCATGTACGCATGCGTGTGTGGCAAGTGTGTGTGTGCATGTGCATACGAAGGGAGAAAGGACAGTCAGGGACTTCTGGGAATAAGACATATAACAGTGGTTTACAGTGGCCGCTTATGGAATGCTGTGTCAAAATAAGCTGTCTTCTAACAGACCAGTAAGAGGTTTTGCTGGTTTTTCTGCTTTGACTTTTAATGCAGCATTTGCTGGCTGAGAATGTTTGAGAAGATAAAGATAAAAGCACTAAAACTATTTTCCTAAAACAATGAGTTTTTTGTTTTTCTCTAAGTATACTGTTACATATTGGACCTTTTTGTCCTGTTTGCTACCGAGAGTTCTGAGGTTAAAAGTTCAGTTTCTCAAAGTGAACTTAAGTAATAATGCATTTTATTACTTTCAGTTTTTTCTTCCTTTCAACTTTATTTTATAGGTTGAATTTTAATACATTACTTTTTACCTTTTTAGGTGCCACTGCTGAGGAGATAAACCAGCACTGGGAATGGCTGGAACAAAACTTGCTCCATACTTTGTCTGTTTTTGACAATAAAGAAGATATTGTTAGTTTTGTCAAGGGGAAAGTAAAGGTAGGGAAACTGTCTTACTTTTGTCCAATTAGTTGCAGGAAGTTATTCATATTTGTCTTTGTTCATCTTAATACTGTTTTTTAGTTGAGTGTGCTGATCCAGCTAGTGTTCATTCTGAATGCTGTTAATCACCAAATCTGCGAAATTTTTCTTGTTCATGTTCAATTATTTTACTTCTGCATATCTGTAGTCTTACTGATTTGTTTCCATGCAGACTTATAAGAAGCAAGAAAGTATTTATGCCATTGTATTTTCACACAATGACTCTATAGGTAGTGGTTTCCTGTAGAGCAGTGACTCCTAGGTCTTCTTTTGGCTAAGTCTCGCTATTGGCTTGGCTGTGCTGACTGTGCCTCCAAGGGGAGCAGGAGGACCTCCTGCTTGAGCAGACTCCTCACTGGTGGTCTTACCCATGACACGACTTCTAAACCCAGTTCACCTTGATCTGATGCGAGATGAAAAATATCTCTTCTGTCACAAAAGGATGCCAGGCGTTTGGCCAGTTTCTGTGTGATGGTTAGAGAAAAGTTATGACCTATTGTTTTTCCAGTAAGCATTAGCAGTCAGAGTGGCAGAACCTGCTGCCACGTGGACAGTGAGGTTGTCTCCAGTATATAGGGACAGCTGTCCTCTGGTGCAGAGCTGACCTCTGCCCAGCGAGCTGGAGCTGTGAAGCTGTTGTGCTGCTCTGTTGGTCTCTTTTCCTAAGGATTTGGCATGGAAATCACCAGGGGCTTTGCAAGGTGTCAACATCATGGCCAGTGTCTGCAGTGATGCCTCTGGCTGGCTGCCGGGTGTCTGAATGAGCATCTTTTTAGAAGGGCAGAAGTAGAATTTTAAGGGTAGAGGAATTAGGTGATGAGGAACAGATTTAAACTAATAATGGCATGTGCACTGAAACTTAGAAAGCTTGGCATCCTGTGCTCTCCTTCTAATAAAATACACGCTCCAAGGGCTGGCAATGGTGCAGGTCTGCTGGGGAACACTGTAACTGAGATCTTGCTGCAGCCTTCTCCTCAGTAAGAGGAGTAAGTCTTCTCCCCCCATATCCACTGTTTTGGTCTGGAAAATTGGTGGGAATGTAATGTTTCTGACAAATTTCAACCCTGCTGCTGTGATCTCAGTGGTTTCTGAAATGGGGAAGGAAACACAACACATCACTGTGTAAATCTTAGCATTTATCCTGCTTTTTTAAAAGAGCAATTTTGATGTGCTGCATGTTGCTGAAAGTTTGAACTTGCTGTGCTGCTTCTGTTCGTGGTGCAGAGGCCTTCTCCTGGCACAGATCACATATTTAAGTGCACTGACAGGCTCAAATAAAATTAATCTCTGTTGATAATGTTGTGGCAGCTGATTGCCTAGCACGGGGAATATTTAAAATTCTTCAGGTTTCATTACTTAATGTTAAACTGAGGTGCTGGACTTTGTCCTCTGGTTAACTCATTTGTTGTAACGTCACTGTTAAAATTCTCAACATTGAATTAAATCCACTGAGATGTTCTTGAAATCAGATGTTTAGCAGTTCAGAACATGTTACAACTTACTGACATCTTACTGCATGGCTTATTTGTAGGAAAACAGAACTGATCGGCATACAAAATTGTTATTGTATCTTTGCTCTGTATGCAGCAGAACCCAGTGATCATGAACTGTAAGTAGGTGATTTTGCCAGACGTACTGAAAAAGTAGAGGAAAAACAGGCAAAACCAAAATAGAACAATGGTGACAACAATGACAACAAAAACACACAAAAAAAACTCCAAAACAGAGAACACCCCACAAACAAAATCCCAGGAAAAACCACAACTGAGAGTCTTGATCTGAAAGCGTTCGGAGCGTATGAGAGATGCAACCGCTGCAGAAATGCATCCGTTTGTGAAAATGGCAAATCAACTTGAATTTCTTCTTTCAGAAGGAGTTGTGTTATTAAAATTTGAATGGTAAGCTTGTAGTAACTTGCTTGAATGCGAATACTGTAGGTTTATCATCTGTTATCTTCTTATTGAATCAGGCACTGATTGCAGAGGAAACCAGCAGTAAGCTCGCCGAGCAGGAGGAAGACCCTGAAAAGTTCCGAGAAGCCCTGGTGAAATTTGAGTCCAGATTTAATTTTCCTGAAGCAGAGAAGCTGATCACCTATTATTCTTGCTGCTGTTGGAAAGGAAAAGTTCCTCGGCAAGGCTGGCTTTATTTGAGTATCAATCATCTCTGTTTTTATTCCTTCTTCCTGGGCAAAGAATGTAAGTGTAAATATGTAAGAAATCTAGCACTGTGGAGAGAGATAAACAGAACTGCTTTGAAATGCAAAAAGAGTTGGGATTTTTATGAAAAGCGTAATTCTTCCCTGAGATTTTTATTATTCAGATGAAAGATCCTGTTTAATATGGGTTTTACTTCTTCCTTTGTGTTTATATTTTAGCATTAATCTGGTAATAAAAATGAGAACACGAGTTTGCAGTCACGGTTACTCTCCTGTCCTTTTTTTTTTTTCTTCATGTGAAGCAGGCTTAAAATGTACCAGACCTCCTACAGCTTCGACAGCTGGTTTTAGTGCTGCATACAGTCAGCCGAGAGCTGATGGGAGCACGTCGCCGCCAGCACCGCTGAGCGCAGGGTCGGGCGGTGAGGCAGGAAAGGAAGCGCTGCCTGGGGGAGAGAGCGCGGTGCTAGGAGTGCGTGAGGCTGCTGCGAGGCTGAAAATAGAACAGGAAGCACGGCAGTGACACTGCTGCTGCCCTGAGTCCTCGCCATCCTGCTGTAGTGAGCATGGTAGTATCGACCTGCACTGCCGTGACTATAGCAAGAATTTGACAGCGATTGGGAAAGCTCTACCATTTACTGGTGCACTCGTGCAAATGTAGGAAAGATAAAAGATAGGAAGTGGTGATTGTGAAGACTTAGGATCATAGAATGGGTTGGGTTGGAAAGGACCTTTAAGATCATCTAGTTCCAACCCCCTGCTATAGGCAGGGACACCTCCCTCTAGACCAGGTTGCTCACAGCCCCATCCAGCCTGGCCTTGAACTGGCTTCCAGGGAGGGGGGCATCCACAGCCTCACTGGGTAACCAGTTCCAGTGTCTCACCATCCTCAGAGTAAAGAATTTTTTCCTGATTATATAGTCTGAATCTACCCTCTTCCAGTTTAAAGCCATTTCCCCTTGTCCTCTTGCTACATGCCCTCATAAAAAGTCCCTCCCCAGCTTTCCTGTAGGCCCCCATCTTAAAGCACAAAAGGACATGCCTAGAGTTAGGGGTCCCTTTTCTTCATACTTCGTTTCATGCCAGTTATTTTGTCATATCTGCAAAAGGTGGCAGGGAGAGTTAGATTTAAAATACTGTTATACCTTGTAAATACAGAAGCTGAATTTTACTTTGAAGACTGTTGCAATGTTTCTAGATATCCGAGTCCTTGATTGATCGTCTTGTTTTCTGTTTAGTGTCAAACAATATGCTTTGTGATCTGTTTCTGCTTGCTGTCATTGCAGGCTTTCTCCCATTAAGCAGAGATATCCGGTCTGTCAAAGCAGGCAAAGCAAAAATTACACTTATTAATGATAGATAATGGGGGAAGGAGGAAGCGGAGATAAAAATCCTTTGTAGCGTTCCAGAAGTTTTGTTTGTGCAATATCACAGATCATTAAATGACACCTGAAGTACAATTTCACACTGTATTCTTTAAGAAGAAATAACTTTTTTTTTTTTAATAATATCTCATTGTGAAAATGCAAAAAACAAACAAACACAAAACCCAAAAGAACAACAACCCAACCTCAAATAATTATACGTTTGCAACCTTTCATTTTGAACATGGAAAATAGGCTGTTTGTTCACTGTTACAGTCAGTGGTATCACCTTTGTGGTCCATGCATGGAAGAGTAAAATAAAAAGTAATTGGAAGTCTTATACGTTTAAATGCTGTCTAGCTCCCTGATGCTGATAAAGATCATTGCTTCTGTTTGAAACCTGGGATTTTGTCGTATTGATGAAATGCTTGTATTACGCTGAATATTCAGATTTGCTGTAGCTATATTTGCTTTTCTTTGAGAGACTGCTGCTGATCATAAGTAGAACAAATGGTTCATTGTTTTTCCTTTTTTCAGGTAGCAATCACAAATCTGGCTAATTCCAATCTAGCAAATATTGCTAATGAATTGCATTTATTGCATTATTTCCCATCTTCCTGGGCAAAAAAAAAAAAAAAAAGAGGGTTTCAATAGAAATAGTTCTTTTATGTGTTTTAACTCTATACAAATTCCCCCAAATTGTAGATTGAAGTCTCTGTATAGTAAAAGTGTTAAGTCTTCAGCTTCTGGCAAGCCTGTTGCCTTCTCCGTGTTTTATTTTTTTGTTGAAATGACTTGGAATGCAGTGCTGGAACCTGTTTTCAGCTTGTCATACGATTTATGTGAGCATAGACTACATGGAACATATTTTCAAGACAAGTCTCCTTTTAGCTAAGTTTTTAAAGTATTTGCAGAACTCGGTAGGATTTGCCTGTCAGGTTTCTTGCAAGGACACGCCAGGGTTTCTTTACATTTTTTAGTTACACTTTTGTTTTGCTGAAACGTTGAAGACTTTGTACGTTTCCGTCAGAAGTCGGGGCCTATTGCAGTCTGCTGTTTCTGTGACAAGCACTGCGCAGCCTATTTGCTCCTGACCTGCCTGAACAATAGTGCTATTGCTACAGCACTCTTTAATCTTTCTTCCCTTGGCTGTGCCGATACAGATGACTTTGTGACCATTTGCAACAGTTTGTGTGTGTTGACGCAGCTGTGCTTTATTTAAGTAAGAAAAACTTTAACCTGCATATAATCTCGACAGCTGTGGTTCTTTTAATATAGAAAACTTGCTGAGGGTGGCAGCTTATATAATTAACGATTGTGGATAAGTGTCATATATACATGACAATGCTTGTTATTACTGCCTTTTTATTACTTTATTGGCATCAGGAGACCAGCTAGGGATGCTAGGAGATGTAGCCTTGATGTTTATTGGCGCATAGAATGCTCGGAAGCATCCAACAGTTAAGTAGAAGTTTAATCTATTTGAGAGTTCTTTCCAGACTAATTTCTACCTTGAGATTTGTATGAGAGGCAAGTAATGTCTTTTAGTGACTGTCTAAAATAAGCTGATTCTTTTCTTTGTATTTATATGATTTGACAGAGTGTTTAAGTGTGGAGAACTGTGTCCTGTACTTTTTCTATTCTGTAAACAACTTAAAATGCGTTTAATGTTTATTGCAAAACTTGCCAGTGCATTTTTTAAGTAAAAAGTAACCAGAACAGGAAGATCCCAATGTCTAGGCGGTTTTCTTTGACACCCTGTTTATAGTAGTGTGTAAACTTTACAAAAAAAATCTGTGTACAAAAACTTATTTTTCAGGGGAGTTACCTTTATTTTAATTTAAAAATACTGTGTATGTAATTGGAATAGGTTTCCCAACTTCCTTAAAACTTTACTTTTGCAAGGTTACAAGCCCTACCCCTTTTTTCCTCCCTACTCTTGAAATCCACCATTTCTTCTGGTAGTAATGAAAGCTGCGGAAATGACTTCTAAAGAAGTTAAAATCAAAGGTTCAGTAGAGACAGGGCTCCTCAGTCTAATGTTTCTTAAGGATAGAGATGAGATTCTGAGGGAGAGATTCTCAACAAGACAGTCTGTTGGAATGAGGGAGAACAAACGTGTAGTAATATCAAGCATTTCATCTTTTCCTTGGCCTTTGTAAAGATTAGCTTATCCTCTCTGCTGTTTGCGTTTCCTGAATTTGTGTATTTTTCAAATATGAACAATTTAAACGAGAATTTCTAATTCACTTTTGGTTTTTCTGCAATGGCAGTGAAACTCATCATTCCTTGGGTTGAGGTCCAGAAGTTGGAGAGAACCTCCAATGTCTTCATGACTGACACGGTCCGTGTCACCACACCAAATAAAGAGCGTGATTTCTCCACGTTCCTCAATATCACTGAGGCATTCCGGATCATGGAGCAGCTGGCAGATGTTACTCTCCGAAGGCTACTGGATAACGAGATCTTTGAGCTGGATCCAGGCCTACAGGATCCTACTCAGATTACCAAGAGGTGAGAAGCAAAACTGCTCTTCCATGTGTGAGCAGAGGTTCAAAAGTGGATTATCTGGATTGCATTGTTAGCTGGGTAAGGCTTTAGAGGTTTACTTGACTGGGCACACGGATTTTACAATGTACTGCAGTGTATCAAATAATTTTAATTTGTGTGCAAGATGCTGTTTTTTTCCATTTTTACTTTCTTCACTGAATATCACTGTAATTTTTTGTTTGTTTTGAAAGTACCGTTTCTTGTAGTAGCACAAATGACAGTAAGGGATATTTTCTGTCATTCCTGAGGAATGGCATTCCTTTGTTGATAATATCAGTAGCGTATAGGCCTTCCTAGTGTTGACAGTTCTGTAGAATGGTAACTTATACATGGAATCTCCCACTAGGAGGATTGCCATAGCTGACTTAGCAAGCATTTATAGGACCCAAAAACAGAAAGGCTGTTGCAACAGATTAATGTGCTGATGTCAGCTCTACACAGTGCATCCCTGAAATGCATCTATGCATTCCTCTCCCACTGCAGACATGCACTAAATGCTCAGGGAGAAGATTGATGACTATTTTTCTGCCAGTAGCATAAGACAGAACTTTGTGTTTATTTACTGGTATGTGAAAGGGGAAGAAAAACTGCGGGGAGGAATTTTAGGTGGGCATAGTGTAATATCCAAAACTGGAATTTGCCTGGGGCATCAGTGTTCATGTGCTTGTCCGTAATGTATGTTTTCTGAATGGAGTTAGTTTGGAGTGCTGGTAATGTTTCCTGCTCTTCCTTCCTGTCCTCCTGCCAGAGGTACAGGGGGAATTACCCAGGTGTTGCTTCCAGGGTGAAATGTAGGAAATGCACAGTGTTGTTTCCCAACAAATAGAAACATGTCCAGTAGCTATTATATTGGTTTTTTGGATGGCATTTTTGCAGTGATATTGGATATACGTCTTAGGGAAACAGTTGTGCAAAGTTTAATACTAAACTTTTAAAGTCTTACTGTTTTATAACTGTTAAAAGCATGAAGAGACAGGAGGTTCTTTCCAGCTTTCCCTTTAATTTCCTATGTACACACAGTAAGGGAAATGACTGACACCAGGATTTCATCCATTATATCATCAAGGAGTTCATTGGAGTTGTTTGTTAGAGTGATACAGTGGTGAGTAGCCATGAACTTCCTTACAGGCTTTTTTTTTTTTTTTTCATAGGCAGGACTGTTCTAAACACAAAGGCTGTCATTGTTTTTCACTGTGTGTGTGTAACTGGATATTGTTAACATTATGGGCTTTTTGCCCAAGAAATGTAGTTTATGTCCTTTGACTAATGTAGGATATGACTTTGAGTAATAGGTTGTATTGAAACCCGTTTCCATGCTTTACAATTCCATCATCCTCCTGCTTTTGGGCTGAAAAGTTAGGTCCATAAAACAAGGGAAGTAAACCCAAAAGAAGTGTAACAATCCGTGGGAGACATTTTCAATACCTACTGACTTTTAACTCTTAACTGTCTCTTCTCAAAGGAGTTTTTTGTATCAAATAAATGAACAGAGTGAAAAGCGAACAAAAAGACAACAAAGAGGCCCACCAACCTAAAATGACAATTACAAAAAAATTAGAGGCTTAATAAGATGCTATAATACGGGGCTCTTGGTAAATCAACCTCTATGTACCTTTTGGGATTTTTGGAATGTGGTATATCTGTTAGCAAACAAGTAACAGAAACCATCCCACACATTTATTCAAACGTTTTTTTTTCTTCTTCTTCCTTTCAGCTTTAAAAACAAGCAGAAAAACCACATGCGCACACACACACACATGCACAAACAAACAACAAACAAAACAAAAAAAGAAAAAGAGGAGAGGAAGGAGAAGAGTGGAAGGGAGTAGGAAAATACAATTGATTCCTGAGCAAGATGTTCTCTTAACCACGCTGATATGCTGTAACTTGAGATGGCAGAAATGAAAATGTGGAAGATGCTGAAGTCCCATTTCCTCTGTGTGATTTAGAGAGGTAGTAGTTGGATGAGCTGCTGTTTCTGGTGCCCTTTGTCACACTTCAGCAAACACTTTGATGTGATGTGATTAAGCAAGATAGCAGTTAGAGTAGTAGATAAACTGGTTTTTAATGCTAACGTGTTTTTTTGGGGGTGAACTTCTTTGGCATGTGAGGTTTTTGTTGCTGCTTTTTTTTTTTCTGGAATCATTGTAGTACTACAAGAACAATTATTTTCCACTTGACATTTTTCCCTAATAATTGTCTTTGTTATTTCTTGTGCATGATTAGGAAGCACATAGTAGTCTACCAAAATGAAAGCAGTAATCCATGCATCATTAAAGTTATTCCTGCTGTGTCAAATTAATGCTTTATATTTCTTTTGTTTGCTAGGATTTCTTTTACAAGAAGCTCATCACAATGTCTCTGTGTATAAAATGCATTTTTAATGTCACTATGGTCTGTATACATTCTAAAAAACAGCAATCTTTGATGCTTCCCCTGAGGCCTTGGGGTCATCCTGCTGAGCATGGACGAGACTCTGAGAGTTTGGGGGCTTGACCTGCAGTCTGTGACACCAGTTGTATCACAGACAGAGTCAAACAAGTCCATACACAAGTTTTAGTGCTGCCTGATGAAAGGATAAGGCTTGGAACAATGGATTACATAGGGATTAATTGCAATTAAATTAATTGCCATAAAAAGCAAAGTAAAGCAGAGGTGTTTGAGAACTATAAGTACCATTTCTTGCCGATGTATTCATATGCACCACACAATTTTACTTGAACACGTGGCAAAGATTTTTCTTTTCCGGAAAGAAAGTCACTAAAATCTCCAGTATAGCTTTATTGTATTTCTTATTTCCATCTCTTTCAGGATGTAAGGATATTCATCATATTCTTCAAACGTAATGAGGAAATTGATCAGAACACATGATTTATAAGCTCTAGTGCTTCTGTCAGTAAGGTTTCAAAAGCATAATACATTTTTCCAGGCCTGATTTCTTCATGTCTAACACTGAATTTCTAGGGAGAACGAATTTGCTTTGTATGAGAGCAAACAAGGTTTTTAACACTGACCTAAGGTGAACAGAAACTGAAGTATCTTGAATTGTAAATGTCACTTCAGTGTGCATTGATTCCAGGAACACCATAAACCTTCAGGAAAACAGAAGACGTGACAAGGAAGAACCTCATTTTATTCATCTGCTTGGCAGAAGGCAGGGTTTGGATTATCTCTGCATGTCACTCCTGACAGATGATTGCCTAATACATTTTAAGGATTTCCAATAATGGCAATGCCAGAGCCCATAGTGGTAATTCACTGCCCTACCTTTGGTTGGAAAGGCTTTCTTGAAGTCTCTTGGAACTTCCTTGCAGGTTTTTGAGTCTAATGCTTCTTATCCTATCCATTACAATGGAAGAGATCAAATGTTTCTCTTTACAGCAACCATTGTATATTTGGAGATTACTGTGCATCTCCTTTTACTTCTGTAATCTGCACTACTCTGGTTTATCCAGGTGTTTGTTACCCATCTTGTCTTTAGCTCCTCTGGTAGCTCCTCTCTGGACATTTGCCATTAATCCCATAGGCTGCGGGAGTGCAATGGCAGGGTGCAGGAGTATCCCCAACCCTGCCACAGCCCCAGGCCTTCCCTGCTACTTCTTGGGAGCTGAAAGCTTCCCTGTGCTGCCTGGTGTGGTGATACTTCTCTTCCCATCAGCAGGCTGCTAGCTTATGTTTGATTTAAATCCCTTGTAATTCTGAGGGTGGTTTTTTTTTTTTTTCTGTTTTGTTTGTTAGAATTCTGGTAGAGTTGGTTTCCAGCCTATACTTGCGCAGCTTTCCTCCTACAACTGAAAATACTTATCATAGAGTCGTAGTCACAGAATGGCCTGGGTTGAAAAGGACCACAGTGATCATCGAGTTTCAACCCCCTGCTATGTGCAGGGTCGCCAACCACCAGACCAGGCTGCCCAGAGCCACATCCAGCCTGGCCTTG
>JAOWBP010000001.1:109581703-109591804 GCA_028571105.1 Tragopan temminckii | reverse complement strand
AGGGCCACAACATGACTGTAGGTTGAAATACATGCCTTATGAGGTGAGGCTGAGGTCAGCAGGGATGCTTAGAAATCACTAACAACAGTGGTTTCAAAGTAACAACTCTTCTCTGTCGTACAAATAAATGATAATATGAATAAAGTCTTGAGTAAGACCTTTCCACCTGGAAGGTGTAAAACATTTTGATGCAACAGCCAAAACTAGCCCAGGAGGCGGGCTGCTGCTTGTTTTGAATGCTGTTTGGGAGGCAGTTCTTAACCTCTTCTCATTTGTCACCTCCTGTGGACCTAACTGCAGAACACTCCTGTGTTCACATCCGCATGTGTGCTCGGTGGCTGTGAGCCTGGTAGTCCAGGAATGGAGGCTGCCCAAAGCAAGGACAGAAGTGAATGCAACAAGGAGAGCAGTTACTTGCTTAATGCTGGAGCACTGCGATCAGACTTTCATCAGTCGGGAATGGCAGGCCTTGATTTTGGAAAGGTATGTACAATTTTAGGGATGTTGTAAGTTTCTCTTAAAACAAACAAACAAAAAAACCCAGGTAATTCAAAATTCAGACAGGTAATTTTAGTGTAGTAAAACTCTGTATTGCCTGGAGAAGTTACATGTGTGCTAAGTATGAAATAGTTATTTTTTTATTTGCATGTTTTGGTTTTTTTTTTCCTCCCCCACTCCTTTCTGATGAATATTTATAATGTTTTTCCCTAACTTCAGTTGTGTTCTCCCTTATGTGGTGATTCGCATATGCAAAATGGGCGTAGTTTAACACCTTAGAGCAGACTTCCCATATCCTTTGGTAATGGAAATATCTTGCAGAACTTCTAAGATGTAGAATGTTTCTTGTTTTACAAGTTCTCATATGCACATGATTTGTTCTTTTAAAGATACCTTCTTGTTCGCAGTCTAGGGAGCAAATCAAAGAGAGTCTATGGGATGACCATTTTGTGGAGTATGGCAGAACCGTGTGCATGTTTCGCACAGAGAAGATCAGAAAACTTGTTGCTATGGGAATCCCTGAATCCTTAAGAGGCAAACTGTGGCTGCTCTTTTCAGGTGAGCACCTGTAGACATGTTGGCTGTAGTCATGTCTGATTCTGCGCGTAGCAAAACACTTAGGTACAAAATTTCCCAAGGGCAATTAAATGTCTTAGGCATGGAGCTTATGTGCTTGTAGAGGACGAATGATCAATAATAACAGCAAGTAAGTACTTAGGTGGATGGTAAGAATTTTATCTCGGCATGATGGCACAATGTGCAGAAAAAAATTAAACAACATCTGCTTCATCCGTGTAATTTAAAATTAACGTCATGTTTTCATAGAGTAATGCTCTTCTTCAAGGACCAATTTGATTTTAGCATAAATATTGATTTAACCCTACTCAAATCAAATTACTGCAAAATAATGACATCTTCAAGTTAGCAGTGCTGCTCTTGCTCCATGCTGAAAGTTGGCAGGAATAATAGAAACTAAAGATGGAAAAAACAACTTGTTTCATCCATAGATCTGGCAGAGCCAGAAAGTTCCTGCAGTATGATCTCAAGTTTAGTCCTTAATCCAACATACAACATGCTCAAACATTTGTAAAGTGCACAACTTTTTTAATCCACTTGTGTCTCTTCCTCCCTTCTGGCTGCTTCCAGACGCTGTGACAGATCTCGCCTCTCATCCTGGTTACTACGTACATTTAGTGGAGGCCTCCATGGGCAAGTGTTGTATAGTGACAGAGGAGATTGAGCGTGACCTTCACCGCTCGCTGCCCGAGCACCCTGCCTTCCAGAGCGAGACGGGGATAGCAGCTCTCAGGAGGGTGCTGACTGCGTATGCGCACAGAAACCCCAAAATAGGATACTGCCAGGTGAAAAGCTCATAGTGGGCTAATGCTGCCTTTCCTCCTTTCCTCCTTTCCTCCTTTCCTCCTTTCCTCCTTTCCTCCTTTCCTCCTTTCCTCCTTTCCTCCTTTCCTTTCTTCCTCACTTTTATCGTTCTACTGGGAATAATTTAAACTGTGTTTTTTGATAAATAATGTCTTTTTAGTTACGGAAAATGCGTAACTTTAGGCATTAACTGTGAATTACTCTGGAAAACAAGCGTGCTCTGCTTTATCAAAAGCATTCCCTCAGCATTCTGCAAACTGCAATTAGAGGAGGGAAAAAAAAATTGATGCTTTTGTTTGTTTGAGGGGTGAGTTTCTTGCACAATACTTGGAGACAGTGCAAAGGGAGCTGGCCTACACAGATGAGATTTGCATAGTGCACTTGGGCAAAGGTTTAATGAAGCTCTGCTCTTTTTTCCAAAACTGATGATGTTGATGATGAAGTTCCTTACCCACTGTCTCCTAAATTAATATCTTTGCCTTCTGTCTGAATTCTAGCTAACATTGTAACAGTTCCAGATTCCCTCTCTTCTTTTGAAATACAAATACAGGGAGGGGGGAAAAAGTAGGCCCAAAACATCTTGCACTGTCAGCTACATACTTTGCACCTGGGCAAATCCAGAATTATGCCTTTCTCAGTTGTTTCCTATTGCTCTTAGGAAAAGCAGCATATATAAGCTTGAAAAACTCGTTATGCTTTTTTCTTGGGTTGTAATTATGTATTCACTGACTGTTACCTTTCATTGGCTGTTTTTATCAGCTGCTTACATCAAGTTAGGCTACTTTTATTTAAAAATATCCACAACTTAGCTTTTGCCAGTAGGTTTTGCTGTCGCTAATAAATCTTGATTTTCTTTTTTCCCCATGTAAGTCTATGAATATTTTGACCTCCGTGTTATTGTTATATGCCAAAGAGGAAGAAGCCTTTTGGCTATTGGTTGCTGTGTGTGAACGAATGCTCCCAGATTACTTCAACCACCGAGTGATAGGTGAGCTGATGTTTCTTCCACTCTTCTTGCTAACTGGGAATGGTCAGCTGGATGGCACTGGAAGAACTAAGTGCAGTTCTGGTGAGATGCAGAACCCATGAGTGAGGTGGTCCATACTGTGGCTTGTGTACTGTGGAAAGACAGCAGTGGTGGCTGCTTAAGTTCCAGTGTTAAATTTTGGTTCAGAGAGTTTGAGCTGCAAGAGCCATAAACATACAGACTGCTTTTTACAGTTTGTCATTTTTTTTTTTTTCCTGTTGGTCAGAAGGTAGTAGAACTTTTGCCTGTTAGATAAAAATAGAAGAGCTTGTGTGTCTTGATTAGCAGTGCTAGAGATTCTAGCTGCTTCAGGTCGGTTTAGGGAAGATCTGCAGGCTGTTTTTGAGCTGATGTGTCTGCCTAGCTGCTCGAGTAATTTTAGACATGCTTCTAAAATGACCCTTTGTAATGAGTGCTGGTACAAAACCAGATTGCTGAAAGTGAGGTGCAGCAATAAGAAATAACACCAGCCCCTCTGGAGCACATGCTTTGTACTGCACGTGACATGTCTTTGCTTCTTTGCAATGCAGCTGTTTTAGAGACTGTTGTGAAAATAATCATGTAAATTGCTAACGCCTGCCTCGTGTATAGGAAGAGAGGAGCTGAGCTGCTTGACAGAGTAATTGCATGCAGACATGCAAGAAAAAGTATGTGTTCTTTGCAGTGTTTACTTCCTCCTCTTACAGAAATATCTGATAGCTTTTCCCCCTTCAGTGCTAACCTTACTCTTTAGTAAGTGTCTGCCATTACACTGTTGCTGTAGCAAAGGCAGGGATCTGGGTACTTGTGAGGAGGTGGAGATAGGAGGGCCTGGCAGTAGTGGTTCTGGAGCATAGAGTTGGTGTTGGCAGTCTGGTGCTTCCTGAGGAGCAGGATAAGATGTCTGGGGAGATTTCTAATCATTTTCTTTCAGGGTGGGATTGTAATAGCTCCTGATGCTGTGCAGCTGCACAGTAACTGAACTGGCAGGTGAGGCAAATTAAAGCAGAATTATAGTCAGCTAGATGCTTAGAATGTTTTATGGTGTTTCCAGTGTCACTGGTGTTTTCCGCTAGTGGATTTGGCACTGTAATTCTCCACACTTGTTAGAACTTCAGTTCTTGTCTCCAGGCATGACTTTATAAACTGCCATCTTGATGACTTACTCCCATGTACGTGCATCTCTTCGTGATTTGGAAAAAGAATAAACTACACAGCATGTCTATTTGTCCTTCTGCATTCCTAGATATCATCAGCCTAGGGCCTGTCTTGATGTCGGTGGTTGCTGGCTAATTGTCTGTAAAGGAGAATTCCTCACACACAAATAAACTTGAACGTTCCCATGCAGCTGGTCATATCACTACCCTTGTGTTGTACTTGGAGTTTGTATCTTGCCTGTTGGCTAATGCTATAGCTGGAGCAGCTCTCCTACAAAGAAAGACTGAGGGAGTTGGGCTCCTTTAGCTTGGAGGGAGGGCTCTGGGGAGATCTAATTGCAGCCTTCTAGTACTTGAAGGATGCTTATGAGCAGGAAGGAGACTGACTTTTTACATAGGCAGATAGTGATAGGACAAGGGGGAATGGTTTTAAACTAAAAGAGGAGAGCTTTAGATTAGATGTTAGAGAAAATTTTACACAGAGGGCGGTGAGGCACTGGCACAGCTGCCCAGAGAAGCTGTGGTGTTTCATCCATCCCTGGAGGCACTCAAGGCCAGGTTGGATGGGGCCCTGGGCAACCTGAGCTGGTGGGGGGCAGCCCTGCTCATGGCAGGGTTGGAACTGCATGATCCTTCCACCCTGAGCCATTCTATGATTGTGTGATACTATGATGTCAGGTTAGAAACAAGGTGTGCTTGAGTCAAGAATGGAGACAAGAGTAATGCATATCCAATTCTCGTGTTACCATGACTCTTCCATCCTCTCCATAAATGTATTGGCCATTTTACTACACTATATCTGTTAAATTGTCATCACCTTGCTATTATCATTTTTCAGATGGTGAAAACCCCACTTCTTTTCTCTGAATTGCCTTTTCAGTCCTGGAGAAGTCATTTGGGTCATCCTTTTTTTTGAATGGATACCCTGATATTTTCCTACCTCACTATGGTTTCATGATGCAATACCCCAGAAATTCAATTGCTTGGTTATCGTGGTTTCTGGGAGCCTAATTAAAAAGTGGACATAAAAATATCTTTGAATATACCTACTTAACTTTCATCTACAATGTCAACATTTAGTTACAATATAATATTCTGCACACGATCTGGTCAGCATTGCACATTTCTTTTAAACTTTAGCTTTTGCCAGTCTCTCCCGTACTGCCTTTGAGCCTGAAAGGATCTTTGTATGTGTCCACCTATTGTCTCTAGCTTCCTTCAAATACCCCTAAAACTTTCTGTATCTTTTTTGATCTGTAAACTATTAAAGCTATTAAATTCTTTATTAAAAACGAAACAAAAACACTTAAGAAAGATGAATGCTGCAGAATAACCCTAGTCTGCTTTCTTTTCTGCTTTCTTTTCCCTTATCATATGAAAAAACTGTCCCTTCAAAGCAACCACAGTGCTTGGTGTTTCTCAGAAGATCTTTGCATGCCCCTGGGTACTTATTTTCAATTGTTGGTATTGTAATGTTTGTTCAGAGACCAGCAGAAGCTTTTTGTGGCTTAATGCGGGAACAAAGAATTATCATACCTGTTTTTTTATGATTTGGATGTAAAAACAAAAGATAACACAATTTTCCAGCTCAAAAAAAAAAGAAACAGGGCCTAAATCTGCTCCTTCTGGAAGGCCTGGTTGGATTGTCAGGAAAGATTGTATGTAGGCATTGCAGAAATCTTCTCTTTAAAAAAAAAAAAAGTATCTTTGCACTTACCTGTGTACCCATAAATATTTGTGTACATATGTGCATATCTATATATTCGTATATGTGTAAATCTTTTTCTTTTTGCTTAATGCATGTAGTCATCTCCTACATTTTGTTACCTGGAGTGAAAGCTCTGCTGCCTGCTTGCTTGAGTACATATGCTGTACTGTTTCATTTTCATTACATAGAACCCCAAGTTGAACAGTAAAATGCTTTAAGATTGCTTTTCCTATCACTTAATTATTATGTGCTGTTTTAGCCAAAAACAACAGCTGCTACTATTACTATTTTACTGCACCCTAAAGGCACTTAGCAGAACCAACATGATCTTGCAGAATGTTGCACAGTGAGGATCACAGGCATAAGGGTTGGGGCTGAGATCACAGCAGGAAGATAATGGGGATTTCATCGTAGCTGTATGCATATCTTGTCTGTGCAATTAAAAAAAAATGTCTTAAAACAGCGATCATTAGCTTTAAAGAATATTTTTTTGTGTGTCAATCTTGGCTAATACTGCTTCCTTGCACTTGCAGGTGCTCAGGTAGACCAGTCAGTGTTTGAAGAGCTTATAAAAGAGCAGCTTCCAGAACTGGCCGAACATATGAAGGATCTGACTACCTTAGCTTCCATTTCTCTTTCATGGTTCCTCACCCTTTTTCTTAGCATTATGCCTCTGGAAAGTGCTGTGAATGTTGTAGACTGCTTTTTCTATGATGGGATCAAAGCCATCTTCCAGCTAGGCTTGGCCATACTTGAAGCCAATGCGGTGGACTTGTGTAACAGCAAAGATGACGGGCAGGCCCTGATGATTCTGAGCAGGTACCGTCACGCATCTGGTTGCAGGAACATTGCTTCCCTCGCAAATCTTTCTGCAGTCAAAGGAATTTGGGTGCTGTTGTCATGACAACTGTAGGCACCCTCTGTGTTAACATGCTGCTGTTGCTTTCACGGTGCCTATCTTAAACAATGGGCTTTGTAAATTTGACAAATATATGTCCTGTGACATTTCCTGGCGGCGCTGAGACCTGCACGGACTGGGTCAGTGTGCAATATATACTGCTGCTCTTTGTGTCTTCCCTGGAGTGACGAGCTTCCCGCTCTCGACCTCAAGGAGACAGAAGTTTTCTTCCTTGGGCAGCGTTTAGTCATTTGGCGGGCTTGTTGTTCCTAGGATGAGTAATATTGAAGGCATTTCTGAAAAACGTAGCAGCCTAAAAAAAAATTTGTTTTAAGTCTGAGCCATAAGACTTATTATTTATATTGAAAAAAACGTAGTACAGTGTAATCTGTGTTGCTTGTACTTGTTCCCTCTAGGTTTTTAGAGCACGTCAAAAATGAGGAGAGCCCTCTGCCACCTATTGGTAATCACCATGCATTTTTCAGCGATGATCAGGAAGCCACTCCAGTGACTGAAATAGCTAATCTCATTCATGATTCTTATGAGGTAAAATCCAGCTTGGTGTCTACTGGTCAGATAAGTTACAATTTTGTAAAAGAAAAAGGGTTAAATTCAACACGGATGTTTCAACAGTTAATACACATTTTTAAAGATCCTTGAAGAAGGGCTCAAATGCAAAATGCTAGGTGCAGAATAAATACATAAACTGAGAGGTCAGTTAAGAGATTGAATACATTTAAACTGTGAGTTCTTGAGGGAGTCACGATACTTTAAAAGTTGTATTTCACATGTATTGGAAATATCAGTATAGTAGAATATACAAAACAATAAGCTTCTGTTGCTCCTTTCAAGAAATTTGGAGACCACTCTGTAGAACAGATAGAGCATATGCGCTACAAACACAGAATCCGTGTTCTGCAAAGCCACGAAGACACAACCAAGCAAAATGTGGTGAGTACAATGTTGTTTAGCTGAGATTTAACACTCCCCTCAGCCCCAGTGTTCTGTGGCAACCAGCTTTCAGTCTTTTTAAGGTGCAAGATTATGAAAAAAGGGGGAATCATTGCTGACTCTGGGAAAAAAAGCTCTTTTCTGGGATGCTTGATGTTTTTATTTTTGCAGCCACGTGCGTTATTTTTTAGGGTGGCTATAACATTCAGAACAACTGCAGGACAGTCCAGCCCAATGCTTTGTGTGGCAGTGGCCCTGGGCAGATGACCAGGGAAGAGCAAGAACAGAATGAGCATGATGCGATGCTTCCCCGGCCTCCTGTGACCTGCTGCTTAGGCACTTCCTGTCTTTGTTTCTAATAGCCCTTAGGGGATTTCTCTTTTCACAGATTTGTCCAACCAGTGAACCTAGAAAAGGGGGGGGGGAAATTGCAAAGATTTTTCAGTGCTCCAGTTTTTACCTGTACCACATAAGAACAGTCACTGGGAGGGTTTGTGTGCTTGCTTGTTTGTGCCAGTGATGACAGTAGCAAGCATTACGACTAACATGTGTTCTCTTTAAGCTTCGAGTTGTCATCCCAGATGTTTCGATTCTTCCTGAAGATTTAGAGGAATTGTATGACCTGTTCAAGGTTGGTATACATAAAAAGTATAGTGGATTAAGCTATTTGAGGCTTTTGGCTGTAACCTCCTCCCATTGCTTAGCACAGCCATCTCACACTTTGTGTCTGGGACGTCTTGGAGAGATGTTCTGTGTTACCTGGATGAGATCTTAGCTGGAACTTGTCGTTTTGTCCCTTGTGTGGTTGTCCAGTTGCTAAAGAGCAATACTAATGTCCTGATAATTCAGTGGAGAATTATTGAGAATACTTTTTCTAACTTGCTGCTTGGTAATGGTCCGTGAAAAATTAGGTCCCAGTAATTTTCACATGCAGACTAGACTTATTATGTAGTTCTGCTCACTGGAGATCTGTAATACTTTTAAGTCCTGCTATCTTAATGTTCTTTAAAGGCACTCTCAATTTACCACGAAGTGGGGAGGAAACCCAGAAACTTACATCTTTCCTATTAGTTCCCTTTTTTTTTTTTTCTTTTTTGAACAACTAAAAGCAGTTTCTTCTTCAATTCATTACTGTCAGGATGATATTTAAAAGAGCTGTTATAAAAGATATTTGGAGATGGAAACATTTAAGATTACATTACAGATATCCATGATTTAGAGCTCCACGCATGTAATGGACATTTAATGTATATTTCTTTTGATCTGTTGTTCATCCATAAATATTAGGCACTGAGAACATTCTTGTGGTATGTACTCAGTGTTAAGTATCTTTGTGGCTAAGAGCAGCTGTATTCTTGTTCCATTGGTTGTGGTAAGACGATGCTGCTGGGGCTCACTCTGTAGTGCTTTCCTCCTGCTCCTTGCTGCTATTTTTTATCCTTGACTCTTACTTGCACTCCTTCTCTTTTCTCACTTGATTTCCATGTGGTTCCTTTTTTTGTTACCTCCTTTGCTCCCTCAGGACAGCTCGTTTGTTTAGGACTCTTTGTTGTACATCAACCTTACTTACCCTAAGGGAAGAATAATGGGAACAGCATCCAAACTGAGAGGTCTGGGAGAGAATTAATGAGTGGGTCAAGCATGTTTGACACCTTGAATTTTCTCCACTCTCCTGTACCTTTGGGTGGATGTCCTGAGCCAGATACAGCCAATAGAGTGTCAGTAGCTCTTCCTCCAAAAGTCTGTCCAGTTCCTTTTCAAATTTATTAATTATCCATTGGTGATAATAAGAGCACTTGGATGCTCTAATTAAAGATTCATACTTAGCTTTTTCTCACATGAAGTCTTGGTATCTTTATAACACTACACACAAAGAGAATTTTGAGCATTTCCAGCACGCTTTGATGTGAATGCCTTTTTCTGCCAGTCATGCTCTCTTTGATATTACAGACTGCAATTCCCCTCTCCTGCATTTGATTTCTCCTAGAGGGAACATCTAATAAGATGCTACTGGGACACGGCGGGGCCTGCTGCTGAGCGACACGACCCCAGCAGGCCATACGCTGAGCAGTACCGGATTGATGCCCAGCAGTTTACTAACCTCTACAAGCTCGTTTCACCCTGGACATGCGGGGAGCACACCGACATCCTTGCTGAGAGGACATTCCGCCTTCTAGATGACAATATGGACCACCTCATTGAGTTCAAGGGGCTTGCCAGCTGCCTAGGTATTGGCTTCTTACATGGGGTGGAAGGTGGACAGAGGTGGGGTGGCATGGGGTGAGACAGATGTCACATAATTGGTGACCCTTCACCCAAGCAAATAGTGATAAAACAAGGAGGAATGATTTTTAAACTAAGAGAGGGGAGATCTAGGTTAGGTATTAGGAGGAAGTTCTTTATTTAGAGGGCTGTGAGGCGCTAGCACAGCTGCCCAGAGAAGCTGTGGTACCTTGGGGCCCTGGGCAGCCTGAGCTGGTGGGGGGAATCCCTGCCTAAGGCA
>JAOWBP010000001.1:109517883-109561973 GCA_028571105.1 Tragopan temminckii | reverse complement strand
GCGACCTGGTGTAGGGAACCTGCTTTGGCAGGGGGGTTGGACTCGATGATCTCTGAGGTCCCTTCCAACCCCTACAACTCTGTGATTCTGTGATTCTGTGATACTAAGTCCACTGCTAAGCCATATCCCTTTAGTACCACATCCAAACACCTCTTCCCTCGGCAGTCTGTTCCAATGCTTGATCACCCTCTCTGTGAATAAATTCTTTCTGATATCCAAACTAAACCTCCCCTGGTGTGATATGGCATCATTTCCTCGTGTCCCATCACTTGTCATCTGAGAAAAGAGACGGACACCCACCTCACTGCAGCCTCCCGTCAGGTTGCTGTAGACAGAGATGAGATCTCCCCTGAGTCTTCTCCAGACTAAACAGCCCCAGTTCCCTCAGCTGCTCCTCAAAACTCCTGTTTTCTGGTCCCTTCTCCAGATTAACTGCTCTTCTCTGTGTGTGTTTGACCAGCTCAGCCAGCGTCCTTGTAGTGAGGGGCCCAAAACTGAACACAGCTCTCAAGGTGCAGTCTCACCACTGCCAAGTACAGAGGAGCAATCACTTCCCTTACCTGCTGATCACACTGTTTCTGACACTGGCCCAGGTGCCTCTGGCCTCTTTGGCCACCTGGGCACACTGCTGGCTTGTGTTCAGCAATCTGCTGATCAGCACCCTCAGATCCTTTTATGTTGGGCAACATTCCAACCAAGATTCATACGCTTAGATGAAGCTGGAGCCTCACCCCCTCCCGCACTCCCAAAGGGCAGCCTGAGGCCTTGGACATCTCAAGACAGTGCAGCAGCCTGTGTTGCGCCCTACCTGAGCTGCTGGTCATGACTGCAGCCAGCAGCAGATGCACCAGGACCAGAGCTGGGGCCAGGGCCTCGGCGGGACAGAGGAGTGGAGGGGCCGAACAATGTGGCCGTGCTGCGAGTTGGGCGGCTGCTGCCTGTTGTCAGCTCAGTGCTCCTCTCTGCTTTTGGGCCCTGCAAGAGAGCAAGAAGAGGTGGTTGGGTAATAGACCTGGCTAGCCCTGCCATGAAAGCCCCACAATGGGAATAAAAGAATCATAGAATCATTAAGGTTGGAAAAGACCTCTCAGATCATCTAATCCAACCATCTGCCCATCCCCACCATGCCCACTGACCACGTCCCTCAGTGCCACATCCACACAGTACTTGAACACCTCCAGGGACAGTGACTGCACCACCTCCCTGGGCAGCCTGTGCCACTGCCTAACAGCTCTTTGTGAGAAGTTTTTTCCAATATCCAACCTGAATGACTGTTTCTAAGAAAAAATGTAATTGTCTTTCTATTTGTTTACTTTTAAACAGTTACATTAATGTGGGCTGGTAGGAGGTTAAATGCTAAGGCTGAGGGCGCTAAGCCCTTACCTCATCGTGGTGCAGCTACATTTACTGTGCACTCTGACAACAGCAATAGAGGCTGTGGCTCCTTTGAAGGGAGGCACAGCTGATGGGTGGAAGAGGAAAGAAAGAAATGCCCAGAAGTTTGCAGTAAGACAGAACTGCTGTGCCAGGCCTCCTCACTCTCACAGGTCTTGGTTACAAACACTAGATGCTGCACTTCCATTTCCCCACGCCCAGCCCATGCATCTTACATCAACATCCAGGCACTCCAACAGCATGGCAGGCAGCGGGTACCTTTCCTGACTGAGATCTCAAAAAGGGGTTTAAGGTGAAGTAAATGCTGTAGGGACACACTGTATATAGTCTGCATTTAGACAGAAGAATAGGACTGACATGATTTTACTTGCTTGTCTTGTAACAGCTCAATGTCTTCTTTCCATATAAATGCTTCTGTAGTCAAATAAATGATTACCTGGCTCAATATCACACTTGCTTCCCTCAGTACTTGCTGGCTTGGTGTTTGTGGAGATGCGATTTGCCCTGGGAGCTGAGGACTGGGGACAAGCTGCTGCTGAGAAATGACCCCCGGCCTCTGCTGTAGCGACTGTGGCTCTGACTGCTGAATATTGCTGAAGCTCAGGGACACTGCTGGCTGCTGCAGAAACATCTGGAAAAGAACAGGGGAGATGTTTTATTGACATAGGCCAATTGTTACAAGTAATGAAGGTGACGGATTTAAATCTAGAGATATTTCCTAAAGTAATCACAGCTCTGAATTCACCATCCATTTACTGTTAGTTGGAAATCATGTATTTCCTATGTTAACGATTCCGCTGTCTCTGGTTTCTTTCTTTCTTCTTCTAGAAGTGCATCATTACTTGTGAAATGTGTCCTGAAAGTAAAAGCCTTCACTCCATGGGGGCAGGCAGGGCCTTTCTGAGAACAGTTCACTGTGCATTTGTCATATTCTGGGGCACCCTGACCAGAAAGCAAAGAGTAACTTCATGTCTTTTTAATCCTTTCATTTTTCCTTTCAACAAATCAACTTGTCTTTCAGGCAGGGCTGCTATTGAATTTGTCTCAGAAAATTCAACACCTTCTATGCAGTTGGGTCGCTGAACGTATTTAATGAGGCCACAGCAAGGCCAGAGTTGTCTGTGTTGAATGACTGTGTCCTTATCATTGAGAAGATGTGTAAACAGGCAGTCACTGTCATTTATCTGATTTCCCATCAGGTAGCTGTCACCTGGTGTTCTTCCTAATCATGCCATGCATTCAACTTGTGCAAGAGAACTAGAAGGCTTTCTGTAAATGATGTACTCTCCATTCTTGCACTGCAAGATAAATCTTTCTTCTTCAAAAGTTGCAGGACTTTGGAATCTTTTTGCTTTCCTGGAGGCTATTTCTTTTACTAGAGCTATATAAAAGAAAAAGACGTCTTTTAAAACTATTAATAATTAATGCTACAAGATATCTTCGCAATATTTCAAATCTATCTTCTTGTCACCAAGGACTGTACAAAGCGACGCTTGCAAAGTAGTTGAAGGCATTTTTGGCTCTGATTCTGGTCCCACACCACTACTACAACTGTGGAACTCCATTAATATAAGTAGAGCTACCGAGAGTTTAAATGAAATCAGAATCACAATTATTCTCTTCATTATTCATCCATCAGTCTCACGCATAGCAGTACGTCTGAGGTACATCCAGTAATTAGTACACCTTTATGCAGCTTATTGCTATATTAGCAATTCCCTAAACTATCATGTCCCCTGTCATTTCTTTTGGAAAAAAACCCACACCTTTCTCCAAAGAACCGACACAATGCATTGATTTTCTCTGCATAAGTGTGGGCTGATCTACCATATTTGTGCTTATTTATCTAGCTTTAAAAACATAGTTTTTATTCAAATATAATGAATCTCTGTGCGCCAAGATTTTACTCAGAAGCAAGGTAGAGACAAATCTTACTTTAATCAGTTACTTTAAATGAGAGAAGTGGGCAATTAATGAAAATGTTAATGGACTTAAAGCAATGGTGTGGTGTGTTTCAGGTCCTGCAGGCTAATCTCAGAGATGCTTGATAGAAATAAATGGGTCAAGTCACAGAGTTGTGGCTGCTTACAGCAGGTCTGAAATTAGCACCAAGTGTTTTCTTTTAAAAACACTGCTCGCTGGGTTTGGAGCCATTACATACCAGAAAGACAGATGGTCTTGCAACTTCTGCCAAGTAAATAGGTCTTATTATGAATAAATCAAAGGCAGAAATTATGAAAATTCATTTTCTTGTTTATTTTTGTTATATAGAAGCTCAGCTTTGGACACGTTTAGTAAATGAACTTGATTAACTCCAGCAATGAAACTGCTCTCCTCTGATATAAAATGTTTGATGTAAAATTCAGAGGAGGCAGAGCAAATGGCCTGTTTCCAAACATATCATGTGGACTGTGAGCCCACTGTTCCTGACAATACTGGTACAAGGTATGACCTTAAGGAGCAACATCTTAAGCGTCCTTCCTGGATATAGTGTACAGTGCTGGTGAAATATTAAGTCCATCCAATGCGAACTCAGTATCCATCAGTGCAAAAGCTGGACAGGGTGAAAACTGCAGCAGATGACTTACTCTGCAGTGAACTGCCTGTGTGCCTGCCTTACTTCAAGGCAAAGGCTAAGTAGCTTATCCTTGACAGGAAGCAGAGTAACCTACTTTGCAATTACCAGAGTGTGCCACTGGGTAGGAAGGTGCGCAGTTGGCAGCCACACTATGAATTTATGACCAAGTTTATTGCAGTAAACCAATTTCTTTTGTTCATGTGTTCATACCCTGAGAGGCCTATGAGTGTTTCATACCGAGGGATGCTCTCCGTTGCGTTAAAATGGACAAAGCAGCATTATTACTGACTGAACATAAATGTCTTGGAAAAACAACCGAGGGCAGGAGGCAATGGTATCATTTAACCTTTATCCCTACAGAACTGGAAGACTCAAGACACCTCATAAAATAAAACTTAACTTGAGAGAGTACTGAAGTAGGAAGCTGCTACCTGCAAGTTAAGCCTGAAAGCAAAAATGTACTCCATTTGTACAAAACAGTTTTTTCATAATGTATCTCTTGTGATAGTCCTGCCTGAATTCCTCTGAAACACTGCAGCTTTAAATAGCAACAGAAACTCCATAATAAAGAAAGAAATCTTTTCCAGTCAGAACAAATCCAAACAGATAAATCAGCAGCCCCATAACTGCACTGCCAATAATGACATGTCTTGTGGCTGATTTTGTGGACTGCAAGACCAGAGAAGCATCTTACAAATAATTTTTAATTGGCCAGCTTGTTAACATACGCAGCAAAGCTGCAAGAGAGGGAAGGGGCCCTCTGACACTCGTTGCGGTAGTCGGTCTCTGCAGCTAATGGGTGGCAAGATGTGAGGGAGACAGCTCTTTGACTCTTTGCTGCTTGGATAATCAGGTGATGACAGCTCTTCGTTACAAGAATCAGGGCTCCCTCAGTAAAATACCTGCAGAAGAGAGAGGTGCGGCACTGGGGATCTGAGATTCACTGACTTTGAAGAGAGACTGGCTTGCAAATTACGGGTGGATATGTATGCTCTCATTTTCACTTCTTGCAAGCTGCTCAGTCTCAGCTCTTCTTTCTGCCTTCCTTTCCATCCGCAATTCATTAGCCAGACTGTTCAAATCTGGCACAGACACGGCATCCTTCAGACTTCTGAGGTTACTCCTGCTGCTGCTGCCCTTAACGCTTTCATTGGTCAGGAGAGCAGTACCAAGGACTTAATGGGGTTTTGAGCACTTTGTTCAGGTCCTACGGCCCTCCTGCTAGTTTCATCTTTCATTGTGCAAGGCTCTTGGAAATAGTTACAAATGCAGACAACTGAGCTTGACATCCGTCTGGTTGGGAAAGTGCTTCTTGGTGAAGTGCTGCACTACACATTTGAAGACCTCTGAAGGAAATGGAAATTGGGCTTAGTTCTCCACGGCGCTACCTGTACACTTCGGGACAATATGCTAATAAAGGAGCTAACGAGAGAAAACGAGGGAACGCTTCCCCCTTTGTGGCCAGCCCACAGCACTCCCCTGTGCTCACAGGCAGCACTGCCCTATTCTCTCCATGGAATATTAAGAAGACCAGAAAATCTGCTCAACAGTAAGGCTCTTCTGTTTGCTGCTATGCTTTGTAGCCTTGTTAATAGACATGGGTTGATGTCTGCAGCCATGCAGCTCCCTCAGTGATGAAATCTGTTTGGCAGAGCACATGGTTAGATTTCCGATTCCACGGTTTAATCCCAACCTCCTGTGAGTCACAAAAGTGCTAGAAGTGAAACTGTGAGGCTTTATTTTAAATTGCCCCTAGCCAAGTACGACAGAGCTAATCCCCAGACCCACTCCATCCTTGTAATGGCATGGTAATTTATTTCTTTTTTTTTTTTTCAATCTAGAGAAAGCAGAAGTAAAAGTGTGACTGCTCATAGCTTGCTGCCTTGTGAGATTGGTCTGGGGGGACTGAGAGGCACTCAGATCCCAGAGCAGGAGGACCCTCCTCATCCAACTATACAAAACCAAAATCTCTTTCCTGTGTGTAAGAAGGTGCTCTCATTTTCTACTTTTGCCTGGATTAGGTAAAAAAGGGGAAAAAAAGGATCAGGGTATATAAATATTGAAGACTTCACAGAGGGAGAGTTATGTTTTTTGCACAATTAGAAGAAGAAGTGAAAATATCATGTCTCTTGATATTCATAATAACAATAATAGCTTTCAGACACATGCCAAGATTCTGAATATTCTGGACAACTGCAGAGAGACTTCTCCTTCCTGCTAGTCAATGTCATTGCAGAACCAATAGAGGAAATATACTGAAATTAAGCCTGGTCTGCCTGTATGTTTATATGGAACCAGAAACAGGGAGGCCTGTTTCTAGGACCCTGCACTGCTGTGCTGCCTTATAGTAGTGCAAGTGCAGTATCTTAGGTGGCAAAGTTTCAAATTTGGCTTCACCAATCCCTTAATTGCCTAAACACACAATCCCAAATGGTTTTAATGCATGAAAATGCATTTCACAGGTGCTGATGAGAGGTGAGATTCTATTTCTGTGCAAGTCAGAAGCAAATTTCCCATTGGCTTCACCAGGTCCCATGTTTTCATCCTGTGCTTAAAATGTTCTTTGAGACCTTAATTTCTGTGGCAGAGTTTGTCCTCTAAAAATCTTGTTAGTACAATGCTCACAGTGGGTCCCCAATGCAACATTTCTGGCAAGGGTCATTTAACCTGGTATTTATAGTTACATAATAAGGAACAGAGCAGTAATCAACCTGCTTTTAGGACACTTCCATAAAAGTGGATGATTTCTTACATTTGTCAGTAAAAGAAATCTGAGATGTACTAAACTGAATTTGCTGGTGCAGTAGGGATCTGAGGTAGCACAAAGCAGACACTGTACCAGCTCTCTGCAGAAGATATCAAAGACATAAGGACAGCAGCCCCAGTCAGTTTCACCCTAAAGGCTTGGGCTGGTCCAGTGACAAATGCATTTAGACACCTCCCAGCTGTAAAGGAAAGAACAGCAGCAGAGGTTTTGGAGGTTTTAATATGAGAAGGGAATTCAACTCCTGTACTCTGTGTCCCAGCTGTGGTAGGGTCAGGAAAACAGGGAATGAGTGATCTGAAAGAGATGAGCACTTGGGGAATGCCTGAAGGAAAGCTGGTGGCTGAGGCAGGGACAGACGAGGTACTGAGCACCCTTGATGTTCCCAAGAAACACGCAGTGGATAGATGGAAACTAATGAACTGGAGAGATACAATCAGTGCTGAATATGAACATGAACATGTTTCCATTACAGCTGCTCACTCAGAAGACTCAGTAGATAAAGTATTGAAATATTAGTGTAAATGACTCAAATTCTTCCCCCCGCCACTACGGTTGAGATATTTCTTCCTTCTTTTCTTCCAGGGAGCTCTTAATCTTTCCTGACGTAGGCTACTCAAGAGGCTTTCAGAGGGCAACATCCTCATTCAGATGAGTTGGCTTTCTCATGTCCACATGCCATAGCCCCGGCCCACGGGCTGCATGTGGCCAGGCACAGCTCTCAGTGCAGCCCATCCCCTAGCCACCTTACCCCTCACTATAAAGGCAGTGGCTCTTCCTGTTCGGGTGCACAACCATCACTCAGCAAGGACCAAATGGTATGCTATTAACCATATCTGGGCTGAAACCAGGGTATGGGGTGCAGTGCAGTGCTAACTCAAATTATGGCAAATAATGTTATGGATTTGGATACATTGGATTAACACAGTCTTGTGAACAACAAAAAGTGTGCAGCTGTGCTTTCCATTGTGATAAAGGAATTTGAGAACAGGTTTCAAGATTGCAAAAAAAATCATCAATGTTTTGGTATATTTGCAACTCCATTTTCAATCAGCACAAATACATTAACTGAAAATTTTCAAGTGGAATGTATAGAGTTGCAATCAGATACTTAATTCAAAAGTCTGATCATGTCTCTCTACTGGACTTCCATAAGCCCCATTTTATAAATATATCACCACAGTGAGGTGGTGGGTGGTGTGTATCAGCAGCAATGCCATCATAGCAGCTGTGAAACAGTGGGTCACCTCCTCTGGTGCAGATTTTTAGGAGTGCTTCTTCATGGCTGGTGAAAATGTGTAACTAGTGGTGGTGACTATGGTTAAAAATAGTGTTTTGCAGCCAAGAATTTGCTCCTTCAAACAGTGTTATTGTGCTCTTTGTATGGATTGTATTTACCATGGAAATAAATAGGAGGCATTACTTGTGGAACATCCTAAGTGTACGTGGCCCAGGACAATTTCTCTTTACTCAGTGCAACCCAAGAAAGTGAAAAGGTTGGACACCAATGCACCTAGGCCCTGGGGCTAATTTTAAGTCACCAGCCCTATCAGATGCTTCACGGGAGACTAGTTGGCCCTCCCAGCAGCAACGCACCTGCACGCTGGAATCCTGGACTAGGCAGAGCTGCTCCTGGATCTTCTGGAGCTCCTCCTGCTGCCAGCGGATGTTGGCCTGCAGGATCCGCGTTCGCTGCTCTAGCTGGTCCTTGATGGTCTGGAACATGCTAAACTGGGCAGAGAACTAGAAAAAAGGAAGAAAAATGAGTCTTTACAAAGAAAACAGGCCTTCATGCAACATCATTCTGTAAGAAGTTATTGGTTTTTTGACTGCAAGGCACAGCCAAAGGACTAAAGTATGTGTTTGTAATATACTACCATCTAGGCAGAGATAAATCTTTTCTATTTTCAATTTTATGCCCACATATTAAATTGCTTCACTTACAGTGATCTGCTTACAACTGACCCTGTTCTGTTAGGGAATTATCAGAATGCCCGTTTTTGAGAGTATGCTGCTTTAGAATATCAAGAGCATCTTAAATGGATGGCAAATGAGTGCATTTTTATCATTGGCTTGTAGTTTGGAGCCCTTAGCACAGCATAGCTGTATATTTCAAATGCGTTTTACCAACTTCTTCCATGCAGAAATAGCTGAGGTGCAATGCTTTATTCTGCTGTTTACTCACTATAAGATTGTGCCACAGCTTACCACAGTAAACATTTTCTAGATTTCTGCCACTGTGTAGTGGCCAAGCTGCAAGAAATTAAGCTATTTTTATACATGAAGTAAAACAAATAGCTCAACTCAGTAGGAGAGAGGCTATTCTAAATAATAATGTAGAATGGAGATCACTAATGAGAGTCAAGAAGAAAGTGCAGCCTCCATAGCAGCAATGCCTCGCACCAAGAGGAATGGCTCCATAAGCACAGAGGGGACAACACGGCCATAAACTCCCCATTTTATTTGGTGTTTACAGGTATGACTCAATGTCCACCAAAACTCTTTATTACTTTAATTGGCTTTGGAATTGTTGCTGTGCACAAGCCCATATTCCAAAAGTAAAAAACACACTTTGAGAAAAATCCACGGTGCTATGGCTTCAAAAAAATCAGTGTGCTTTTCTGTTATCAGGGCATCCAAGAATCCAAAATGTCTTTGAAAAGACACAGTGCTGGGAGCATCCAGGAAACAAGAAAGGAGGAAAAGAAAGAAGGCATTTTGCTATGACTTGTTGAACTTGAAGGTGGCGTGTTGTTCCCATGGTTGTTTTTGTAGCTCTGTGCTGGTGGGTGAAGCGCACAAAAATGTATTGCTGTTGATTTTAAATCATTAGTCCATTATTTTATTCAGCATCTTTTATATGTAACATATTTGTTTAGTATTGTCTTTTTGTTTCCCACTTAACAGCAAGAGCAGTCAGCTGGTCTACCAGATGAGAGCTGCTAAGGAAAAGGACGAGAAACTCCTTCCTTGCTTTTTCCTACTCTAAGACCAAAGTTTATTGATAATTCTTGCATTGATCCCGGTGACTACAAAGCTTCTATTGTTTTTGTGCAGTGAGAAAATAACAGCAATTGACCGGCACAAAGTATTTATCTCAAGATCATCAACTGCTCTACTAATTAAGGAAGAAATCTGTAATTATATGATACATTAAAACAGCTTAACTCAGAATGTTCCACAACAAAGCACGGCACTGCTTTAACTTTGCCGTTAGCATCAGATAAAGTTGACATTCATCTCACTTAGGTAACTACAAACGTCTTGGGATCCTCAGAAGAGTGCATGGCACAGGTGACTGTACCAGCTTCCCACGTACAGCCAAACATGACAGACTTAACCTGTGAGATATCTATAATTGCAGAGGATCACAGTTTAATCCAAGCTGAGGTGTTCCCCCATTTGCAGTGTGCTGAGCAGAAGGACAGATGCCTCAAAGACATTCTGTTCCTTCAAGTTTCATTAAAATGGTAGCTGGGTAAAGGCAAAAGGCTATTTATTTTTTTGCTTGGTTTCCTAATGAAATGAACCTTTCAGTTCCTTCTGTCTTCCTACTTCTAAGCCTACTGCCCAATGGAGACGTGCAGCAGAGTTGTGAGAGCCTCAACACCACTGTGCTGCTGTGATGCCACGTGAGCTCTGGCCAGGCAGTGAGAAGGAGGACCCCTTACTGCATAGCTCTGCAGGGCACAGTCCCTGCAAGCCAGGTTTCATTGGCTTTGAGGTTCATGGAACAACTTGTTCATTCTCACTGCTACCAAACAACACCTGTGCAATCCCAAATGGAATTATTAGTGCTGATTATTATTCAGTCATCAGCATCCGCTGTGTTGTAGGGGATTTATTACAATGTGGGAAACAAACAAACAAATATTCTAATAGGGAGCACTTCATTTAATGTGAACCATTTACATTCAGGCAGCACCTAGTGCTTTAAGGTTCATTCAGTAGGCAAGGTTTGCTTCTCCCAGTTCAGAAATTGCCAATCAGGGCTGCACCTGTGGCCATGCAACAGAAAGGCACCACAGTCTGGTGGTGAAGATGGAGCTGCAGCACCAAAAAGTGTTGTGCTGGGACAGGGAGGTGGCAGGGCCTTTGGTTAACAACCAGAAAGCATCCCTCCAGAAAGGGCTGTGGGATGGAAGAAAGGAAAGCAGAAAAAAAGTCATGCAGAACATGCACAGGGTTACAATATATAAATTAATTGATGTTTGGAAGTGCGTTAATGAGTAAAGGAGAGGGATATCTGTAAAAGAAAATGACTGCTCAGAGCAGATAATTGATATGCTGTTTCTTCACCGCATGCTGGTGTGGAATCGTGAAAAGAATATTAAACACAAAAGATAAATGAGAATTTGTTATTTTAAAGCAGGGATCCTCTGGACTTCTTATGTGTTTTATGCTACTGGAAAAAGCACTGAGATCTTGCAAGAGAAGACAGTGTACAAACAGCAGCAGCAACTTAGGTCCAGGACTCAGGACCCTAATCTCAGAATCACAGAATCATTAAGGTTGGGAAAGATCACTAAGATCATCTAGTCCAATCATCAACCATCAACCCAACCAAATGAGACACTGAAATGGCTTTCTGAGCCATCACCCACATGTGAGATACAGGCTTAAAGATTTAAGTGGAGGAATTTGTTAGTGTGGAACATGTCCTGCTGTTGCTGGCACACTCACAAAATGGGTGCTGCTGTGCTCTTAGTGTGCCCCTTACTGCTGGCTGGTTCTGCTTCCATGCAGCCAAACAGGTGTTTTAGGAGGGCCTTTGTTAGCATTTGTTTTTTTAATTCTCATTGTGACCTTGATTCTGAAGGGATGTGATTACATAGAAACAAAGTTGAAAACTGATTTCCCATCTCTGCTTTCTGTCATCCTGCAAAGTAGATGTGTGAACCTATATGCACTTGGACTTCTGCTGAGAACGTTTGCAGAAAAATATTTAAACACACAAGTGTACAGTTCAGATTACCTTCCCACAGCATTTTAAGAGTTTGAGAGCTGGTAGATTTTTGATTTTAGCTACTAAAGAGATTGTCTAAAAACCCACAAGGGCCTGGACTCCTGTAATGAATTTATTTATTAGATGAAGGGAGAAAGCAGCAGGAGAGAGTTAAGTGACCTATTCCACTTCCCACCCCCCAACTAACCTGTGCCAGTGGTGCAGGCTGACTTTGCAAAGTTGCTTGAGGCAGCAACTGTTGTGGGAGAAGCTCACATGAAGGTTGAGAAGGCAAGGAAGCCTAGGTTAAAAACAAAGCAAAACAAACAAAGCAAAACTTTATTTGTAAGTTTGGCTCCTTTAAATTCTATGTTTCTTCTAATGTCCTGGCATTTGTGCAAGTTGTTTGGATTTGCTAAGCTGAGTACATGGCATGTGCCTTCTGCCTTCTGCCTGTCCCTATGGCCCTCTGGAAGTTACCTGCAGAGCGGTAGGCTGGGTGAGCCTGTGTGTAGATAAGTCCTGCTGCGTGCTGGATGTTCTTTGCAAGGGAGTGCTCGCCTCTGCAGTCAGCTTTGTTGGTGTAGCTGCAAGAAAAGTAAGTTCTGATGAGTTCTCACAAGCTGCAAATCATCCCCACTGGAAGTCAAGATTATGAGACCTAGCTAAAAATGATTATAGCCTGGCTGAATTCCAGCTGGAGCTGAGGCTGTTCTTGTTGGCTTCAATGGCAGTAGAATTAAACTGATAAGGAGAGTCTGGGCAAAGACAAAAGTCAGAGACAGATTACGGCTCTATGCTCCAATGAGCAGAAGAAAAAGACCCAAAAGCTCCCTTTGTATGGACTGAATAACTGGATTTAACTCACTGGCTTTTCTTCCAGGCCAAGAAGCAGAAAGAGCACATAAGGTGTACCCAACTCATGGCTGGAGCATCCTGAATCTTGGCCAGAAGAGTTCTTGCCTCCGGCTGCTATTACTCAAGTAAGTCAGGAGAGGCCTTGCATTGCTCATACAGGCATCCTCAAATCTGAAGACACAAGTCCTTATTTTCATAACAGATCTAAACAGCAAGTCTCATGGCTAGTCCTGATATCCATTTTCCAGTGTATGGATGGTTGCATTAGACCTTCCTTCTTGTACATTACCATTGCACTTCACTGTCAGTGAAACACATGTATCATCAGTACCTCAGCAATAACTATTACATTAGCAGCTGTGGCATACAGACACACATTCTGTAACTTGGCTAAATGTAAAATAATGCAACAACCCAGGAAAGCCACTCACTTGCTGGATCAGACTTCGGTGTGTGGGAAGATTTTGGTGAGCTCCTGGATGACACCGAGGGTGTCCGGCTAGCACTGAGGATTGAGGCACCAATATCAAGCGCATTAAAGTGCTGTTCAGGATCCAAGCTGGAGCCACTGTCCTAAAACAAATAAAAAAGAGAATAGCTATTGCATCTGTCAGGGGAAAAACATTTCAAAATGCATCTACCAGTACTTGCAGACTCAGTTCTTTGTCTGACCTGTATGACTTGAGCAGAACTAATCCCAGGGAGGCCAACAGAAGACCTGGACACCAGTGTCAATGTCCCTTCCAAGCAGCAGCTACTTAATGTGCTGTCCAATGAGCTGTTGCTGAGGTGAGCTTTAATGAATGTATCCAATTTAATTTAAAATTATTCAAGTGAGCAATGAATACTGAATTTGTTAGGGAACCTACACAGAAAGACAGCGCTGAAGTCTTCGGTGATGTTAGCATAGGAAAAAGTTGTGATTCCTACATGTATTCATGAAAAAAACTTTTCTCACTGTACCTTTAGTGCTGAGGACACAACCTCTGAGGACACTTCTTCCAAGCCCATCTCCTGTCTCCTTTCCACCCGCACATCTGCATAACTGAATGCAAAATACAGTTCTGTGGATCAAAGTGGTGGTCATAAAATGCGCTTCAAGCAAGTAGAGAAATGAATTACTGTAAAATTTTACAGGTTAAATGAACAGTTTAAAAACTCACTTGCATCAGATGAAACTGCATAGCATTTGAAAGACTACGTTTTAATTTTCATTTCTTTCTCTACCTATCTTCTTGAAATCAAGAACTGGATTAAACAGGTGAGATCAAGTTCACATCCAAGGCTACTCTTTAACTTCACTGAAAAGCTTCCACACATCTCTTAAAAAGCAACACATAAGGATTTAAGGAATTGAGTGGTTGAGGGATTTGCCTGTTCCCTATTTTTGCAGAAAACGGGAAAATGCAAGTTACTCTACTCCTAAGCTCATGGACAACAAATGAAGCATAGCATACAGCAACGCTTAGTCCAGTTGTTTTTCTGCAATGAACATGTGTCGTTCAGAGAGCTCAGGCTTCATTTTTGTTATATAGAAGAGAGTTCTTGTTTCTAAGAACAAAAGTTTGCAGTTGTGAAGATGCCCATATCTTACTCTACTTTATGTCCCACTGCTTGACAGGAGTTTCCATACCTTACCACCATATGCGTGCACACAATGAACTCTGGCTTGGAGTTCCACTGGTGGTATGTGATATAGTAATGGGTCTGGAGCCAGATCCACTGCTGTCCTTTGGTCAGAAACCGATAGCAGCACGACTTCCCCTTGCCAAACTGCATCACTGTCAAGAGAAAGCAGACACAGCTAGTAGCACAGTCACCAGTGTGAAAAGGTCATGAAAGCTGAGAAGTGGGACAAAGGTGTCCACAGCCCCACTGACTCCTCAGCATCTTTTGGGTTCCTTCTTCTGGCAATTTGAACAGCACATTCTTTAGCAGGACAGTCAGCTTTAACACTAACACATAAATGTCTGCTACAACTTAAACATAACTCTCGCTGGCTTATGTGCTGGTCACATACTCACTAATAAGGCACCCGGGATTAGTTTCTAGCAGTGATCATCTGTAGCAGTAAAGTACTGGATAAAAATGCTTGTGGAGATGAGTTTTCTGTACAGATGAGTGTTAGTGACTGTACAGAATGAAGTGAGTACAGGAGATAACATTGTGCAAACACAGAAATCATTTGAAACCGAAAGAAAATTCACAGATAGACAGGAATTTGAAGGGTAGTAAACTGTGTTGCATTACAGTCTTCAAAGATTCAAGGACAAAATTAATCTCTGCTTTTGTTCTAAGGGTTTCAGGGGGATCCCAAACATGCATATATTTAACCTTTCTATATTTTAATGTCAACTTATAAAAACTAATTTTGGCTGGATATTTTCAGGCCACCCAAAGGCAGTAAGACTGAGATGTTCCACTCAGATCTATAACCAAATATTTGAAAAGGATTGCCTCCTTTTCTTCGCTTCACAAAAGAGCTTTCCACTTAAATCTTAGTAGATTACATTTAAATAATCACGGGTAGCGCCAAATACATGGTGAGCAGCGTTATGGTAAATAGTCTGCAAGAATTTTACAAAAAACAATCTCCTCAGAGATTGCTTGAACTATTCCTGTATATTTTTGACTAATAAAGCAGGAGTCAAATCTGGCGTATTTTATCCATTCAGTGAGTCTCACTAACTGCTGCTTGGAATAGAGAAGGCAAAAGTGCTCTCCTCAGAGCTAGAGGAATTGGCCTCAATCACAGCTGATCAGCAATGATGCATCCAATCTGCTACAACTCCACTAAGGTATACAGCCATGAGGCAAAGGTCTCATGGCTGTGTACCTGCATACCTCTCCCCGTCTGAGTTTACATCTACCTTAACAGCAACCCTATGTCACCGAAAAAGGTATCCTGGTTAATTCACAGAAACTTGGGCTATGTGATACTTACAGTGTTCGTGGCACCTTGCAAGCAGCTCTAGGTCATCTATATGGTAATAGTCGTAGCCAGAAGTACCCAGCACTTCAAAAGGCAAGTATCCTATGATCGGCGGTGCTCTGCATTTGGGCACAACAGAAATGAACCCAGTCAACCACAAAACAAACAGTAGTTCTGCATGTTGACAGGGATGTGCCAACAGCCCAAAGAGCGGGCACCTTCCCCCCAGCACAAGGCCTGTGATAGCCCCTTCTTCTCAGGGAAAAAGTGCTTGTGGAAACTAGCTTGCTTCCTAAAGGGCCCTCATGTGAGGACCCGTGGTATGGGAGTCATAACTCAGTGGGAACTGCACATGCAAACATGGGCTGGATTTTGAGGGAATTATTTCCACAGTCGTATAATAATTGTATATTTTTGCTGTGGGACATGCTTCGGTCCACTGATATTTTTAAAACAAACAAGAACAAGCTAATCACAAATGCAACCTGAGAAACAGAGCGGTTTGTTTTAGAAGGCAGATAAAAATAAATGCAGGGTAGAATAGTAAATGTTAGCTTTTGTCTTAGCAGTAACTCTCCCATTCACGTGATTTAGATGCGAAACATAACACCTTTTGAGAGAATTGTGCTTAGGAAAATAGCAGTAAACAAACACAAAACACAGTCAGGATTGCTCTTCTTGTCACCTACCTGTGATCCAGGAATAAAAATTTCCATTCCAGACTGTGTCTTGACGTGAATTCCTCTAAAGGCTCTTCCACGATGCACATCTCCTGTATGGTGATGAAAACCAACTTATTGAGAGTTGCAGCTTCACACCTCTACATCTAGATTTGTAAGCTATAAATACACAGTACAGAAAAGATTCATACTCTCCCTGCTAGTTCCAAAGAGCAATCTATCACACTCGTTTCCGTGTCACTGGGCCCTTTCCCCTCATCACTGGGGTCATATCTGACCCCAGTTCCTCCCAGCCCATCTGATATCTTCACCACTCCCCCCAAGCTCCACTAGATGTTGCCTTTGGTGGGCATTTGTCCCCCATTTCTGAGTGGGAAACAAGGCCAGGCTTCTTCCTGGCTTCAAGCACAAAGGCATGGGATGACACCAGGAGTGAAAGTTTCTCTTGCAGGAGAGTCTCCATTGGTACTATTCAGGACAGCCTGTCTGTTGTCCCCTGATGTCCCCCTGCTTCCTGGTACTGTGTTCCACTGGACTGTGGGCTCAGAAACGCCTTCCCATCATCTCTTCCACCAGTCCTCTCTCTGCTGTTGCCCACAGGGACAGAAGTCTTTTGGGCTACCAACCCTCTTTGAGAGGAGAAGCTGTCACCAAGCATTCCTTTTATACTTATTAATGCTCAGGAAAGTGATTAAAGCTGTTGGCAGCACAATGGCCAAAGGCTTCGTGCATACTTTCAATTCCTCTCCTCCTCTCTCCACTTTACACCCAGATCCATGCTGATGCCAAGAATACACTCTGCAGTTCAGGAGTTGCTCAGGTGCAACATGAGAACACTGTTATGTGAAACCAATGTGCTGATTCTGCTGTGCTCAGCCAGTCAGATAAACAGTTCTGCCTCCATCTGAGAGGAGAGAGTCAGGACCGGGGGTTATGTGACTCATCCAGGTGACCTGGGGAGATCAGTGTTTAGGATTTCCTGGGTGATTTGGCAGCTGATGTCTGACAATCCCTGTGTCAATTGTCATCACGTGCAGCCCAGTTTGATTCTGTTCGCATTTTCACATTATGGTTACCCAACAATGAGGGAACTGCTTTCAGTGTTCTCAGAGAACCATGGCTCTGTCATCTGCTCCTAGCATGACTACTGTGGTTAGATTAATGGGAGGTGTCCTCCTGCACCCAGCAGGGACCCTGCATGCTGTCAGGGCCGTGAATCAGTCAGGAAAGACCTTGAGTCTCTGTGCAGTGACAGAGCCATGCTAGGGGACAGTGATTTCATCCAGAGCATGTCTCAGATGAGCTTTTTAACCTCTTAACCCCTGAGGACAGGACACCCGATGCAGCAGCTCACATTTGTTAATTAGGGAACCATGGTGTCAGACATCAGGTTGTGCTGTCCATTCTTTCCAGAAACAACCATTTTATTATGTAGATTTGAGAGGAGGTAAACTGGGAGCAGTGACCTGAAGACACCGAGGGACACAAAATGAGAACCATCTGTGCGCTGTCCCATCGGAGGAACAGAACACAAACAGCGTATCTGCGAAGTGACGTTGCTGTTCCTCACACAACCAGGGCTCACAGTGCAAGAGGGACAGAAGAGACACCACTTCTGCAGATCCTTACTCACCCTGATAATCCTCTTCACTGGATTTCTGTGCATGAAATGTGATAGCCGTAATCCATTCAATTAGCAAAATTGAGAATTTTGCACACTACCATTTTGATAACTCCAGGAGAGTATGGGATCGAGGATATGCCCTTACCTTTAAAAACTGAGGCGTTGCCAAACGAACAGTAGCGACAAAGCAGATCTGCTTTCCTGGTGATGCTCTGTAAGCCCTGGGAACAGCCTCATCAAAGCCATTGCAGGTGGAGTTAGGCACTGGCAGGACAAAAAGTGGGACCCAGTGTCATGCTTCGTACCAGATCTGCTCTCTCAGCATATTTTGCACACTTGAAGCATGCTAGTATTAATTTTATTCACAGAAGTGCTCTAAAAGCTTTTTAAAGCTGATATACATATATATATATATGCAAGTCAGTCATGTTAGGCAGAAAGGCATCAGAGCTTAACTTCAAGTATGGATCTTAGAGGTTAATCCTGATAAAAATAAGGCCAAACCTTATCACAGAGCATAAACCAGCTTTCCAAAAAGAAACCCCATACATCCAATTGCTCTTTTTCACCACTCACAATGCAAATACATGCTGCAGCAAGCCTAGTGTGCACTACTCCCATGAGACTGGGAAAAAGGCATTGGCAAGAGAGGTGGTGGAGGCAATTCTTCACGCTGTCAGTGAACAAACATGGAGGACCAAAGCCAGCAAGGCTTCAACAAGCTAACAGAGCCCGCCCGGGATCCTCAGCTGATGAAGTGCTTGTTCCTGTTCTATTTCTGCTTGTGTTGAAGAAGTATGAGTACTCCGTATATGGCAATATCTGCCAGAACTGGGCATTTCTCATGGGTTTGCAGGTATCTCCTTAACACTGGGCAGAGAGAAAAATGCAGCTAGAGTATGCGTGTTTTTATCTGTCTCTCATGACTGTATGGTTTTTGTGTTGCTTTGCGGGCCTGTTAGTACATCCTGCCATAGAGATGTATTGCCAAAAGAATGTGTTGCCTTACACTTGCCCACAATCCCATGTTAAAATGACATAACGCAAATTTGTCATCCAAGTTTGAGCTGTTTAGCGATGGTAATCCCATTCCCATGGGACTGTAATAAACTGTGAGTTAAGCTGCAGTGGGAACTGAACTTGCACCGTCCCCCTTGGAGGCAGATGGTCCCATCCAGCAGCCAGAGGTCACCAGTAGGAGTTAATCTAATGTGAATGGTGATTAATGCTAATATGGAGCTCCCTCTCCATTATCCAACTTTACCTGCTCTCTTTTCTTTCTATATCCAACTTTATGAAATAGTTTTCTACAATTTAGTTCTTCTGCATAGGGATAAGCATGTTGGCTCCTGTGAAAATGAAGGGTTTTATATCTGTCTGGGGAGGAATTCAATAGCAAATTTTACTCTGGGATGCTTCTGCACTGGGCTTTAGTTCACTGCCATAAATTGTAGAGACTGAAGAAGTCTCAGCTTATTCATCAGATGTGCTTCTGGAACCCAGAAACCTATTGAAAACCTTAGCGTAACAATATGCAGCTGATAACAAGGATAACAGGGTATAAGACAGTAAAGTAAGTACTCTGGGGAGAATTCACACCTGTGATTAACTGACTTAGACCACTGTATGCACAATATATTGTGCCAAAAGGGAGAAGAAAGATTCCTCATCTGAGAAGGTAGCACAGATGTGAACATCCACAGAGACTGCAGCTCTCTTGCAGAAGAGTCTTGAGGGCATGGCTGACTGGATATTAAAATAAAAAATATGGGCAAAATTCTTCTCCTTTCACCAGCAAAGCACGCTTGCTCTGGGGACTTTCTAGGAATATGAATTCCAGTTCTGCTCCTGGGGTTATGTGCATATAAGAGGGCTTCTACAGGATTATTAGCACAAGAAGTGGAAAAAAGAAGGAAGAGTTAGGAGCTGTCGGAAACAGGAGAAGCCTTAGTAAAGAGCTATTGGTTCTGCTCTGATGAGATTATTTCATGCAAGTCTGTTGATTTCAGTCAGTCCTGTTTGAAAATTAATGTTTAAAAATTAATGATATAGCTACAAACTCACATTAAGGACATTGTAAAGAAGTTACTTCCAAGCTTACTACCTAGTATGTCTCCAAATTGAAGTCAATGGGCCAATTTCTCTCTACAATGGCCAAGTTCAATAGCAAATGTTTGTAGGCTGGGATCTAAGAAGAATAGAATAGAATAGAATAGAATAGAATAGAATAGAATAGAATAGAATAGAATAGCTCAGTTGGAAGGGACCTTCAAAGACCATTGAGTTCAAACTGACAATCTCATCAGAAGTTATTGAGGGCATTATCCAAATACTTCTCGAACACTGACAGGCACAAGGCACCAACAACCTATCTAGGAAGCCTGTTGCAGTGTTTGAACACCCTCACAATGAAAAGAAATATTTCCTAATGCCCAGCTTTGTGCCATTCCCATCCCACCATCGGTTCTCAGGAGCAGAGCCTGGCACCTCCCTCTGCTTCTCCTCCTCAGGGCACTGCAGGGAGCAGTGGGGTCAACTCTCAGCTTCCTTCTCTCCAAACTGGACAGCCCAGTGCCCTCAGCCTCTCCTCACAGGACATGCCTTCAGCCTTGCTACCAGCTTTGGAGCTCTGCTCTGGACGCTTTCAAGGACGTTACCATTCTTTTCATATTGTAAAGCCCAGAACTGCACACCATATTCAAGGTGAGGCCACAGTAATGCTAAATATAGTGAGAGAATCACCTCTCTTGACTGGCTGGCTATGCTGTGTTCAGTGGAACGCAAAACATAAGAAATAAAAATAAGATAAGCACAATCAGCCTCCAAAGTTCAGGTATAAAAAGTTAACCTAGTTATTGAAGCCATGGACGCCAGCTCCAGGAGAACTGCTGGAAGACGAGTGAGTTGCGCCAAAGACAGCAGATGGCCTTTTTGATGTAAGCTGTTTGATGTAAATGGACACAAATCAGAGACATTCTATTCCCAGGAGAGAGCAGAATACATCCCTGAATGTGGCATTTACAAAATAGGATTATATTTCCAAGAAGTAAATGCAATCCTAAAAGGGTAATAATTGTCATATAATATAGCTGTATAGCATTTTTGCAATCTCATCACTGAGAATGTCGAACTTGGAGGCAGTGAGGGAATGAGCCCGAGGAGATGAGGTAGAGATGGCCTGGCTGAAAGTCATCCAGCCTACAAACTGATCTGTGCTGTCTCCATATGCAATCGTCTCTGACAAAGTCCAAAGCATGAAAAGCCTCCATGGTGCAGGCACATAATCACCAACTTGAAATGTGAATCTCAATCTGAAAATAACAACTACCATGACTAAAAGTAACAAATGCATGCGACTTGTTTCTGGATTAATTTTTGCCTGACTTATTTTGTTGTTATCTGTTCTTCCCACAGCTCTATCTGCACAGCCAATTTGCCTCTTCTCTTGCAGTTGGTTAGCAAATTCCAACCTTTTCTGTTTCATAGAATCATAGAATGGTTGGGGTTGGAAAGGACCTTAAAGATTATACTGTTCCAACTCCCTGCCATGGGCAAGACTGCCACCCACCAGGTCAGACTTCACAGGGCCCCATCCAACCTGGCCTTGGGTACCCGGATATCTGTTGAGAACTTTAAAGTGTAATTTAAAAAAGAGATCTGTACACACATTTTAAAAAGATATCCTGGCGTAATCTTTTAAACAGACTTTCTAAAAATCATACTTTATAATTTGCAGGGTCCATTGGAAAGAAAAACACACACAGCGTCTTTAGGTTACAAAGTTCAATAGTGAGCTCTTTGAGAGCACAACAGAAAAACAGTTTGCATAGGATGAAGTCTAAGGCTGTGATGATATTTACACTTAGAAGTCTTGGAGTGCTTTTCTCAGAAGGTGTCTGATGAAAATGTGGAACAGGCTATAAGCAGGTGGGGCCGGGCAACAGAGGACACATGTGCTTCACAATTAAATGATTTAGACAACATATCCTGAATAGGGAAATGTTTATTGGTTAGCTGATTGTGCTCCTTGGCACGAGTTCTAATAATTTTTGTGATTACCTATCAGATCTGCTGGTAGAGCTACAACACAATTCATTTGCAGTGGAGGTATTAAATGACCTGCAAATATCATGTAAGAAGATAGAAATAAACTGATCTGCTTGTACACAGGATTTAAAAATAAAAGGACCAGGAACATTAAGGACAAGATGTTAAAAATAAGTAATATATAAACCCCTTAGCTACCACAGATAAAAAGATTTTTGCCCTCAGGGATTCAAATCATGCCACACGAAATGAATGAAAGCATGCTTTAAAAAAAACAGATGACACATTATTCTGTTAATAATAGCACAGCCACGGGTTGCTCGGTCATCTTATTTTAACTTGGGATGTTTAAAACATATTCTTTCTCTAAAAGCAAGCTTCTCATTTATGTCATTTTAAAGAAGAAATCCTTCTTTCCTATTTTGCAAGTAGATGCTAACGTTTAAAGAACCAGTTTTAGTGACTGCCAAACAAACTGAATGGTAATTTCAAAAAAACACGAGCAAATAGACCAGCACAAAACCAAGAGTGTTTCATATAAATGAATTCAGACCACGGATAAACAGAACATTCAACAATTAATATATGTAATGAAGAACTCTAAAGTGCTAATGGCAAGCAAGGCTGCACTCAGTAGCTTTGAGTGAACAACAATGACGGTCTCCATACATCACTGTCTGTTTGGATCTGCTCTCTCCTTTTTCCTTCTTTTGCTCCTCATGCTGCCATCCTATGTGAATCTGAACCCCATGCAGACTCTTTAGGACATGAATTTTTTTGCTGATGTGCCCACAGAGAGCTTGTCGTAAGCAATGCATGCTGCAGCTTCTACTACTTTGTTCACAGTAAATAATAATATGTGGCTGTCAGTTCTCATCAAAACATTCATTTCGAGTTATTCTTGTAATCAGATGTTTCTGCATATGCTTGTAGAGGCTCAAGATCAATGTGTCTTCTGTATAAATCTGTTTACTTCCCTCAAAATGGAATTCAGACTAAGTTAATCATTCTGGGAGTGTGTTTTTTTTTCTCTCTGGCATAATCATTTCCTTGATGGTTATTGTTATCTCTAAGAGACACATCAGCTAATCGTTGAGCTATCTGCTATTATTAGCACCCAGTAACTAGATAATTCCTGAGTTTCCATATAATTGGGAACAAAGATGCACAGTTTTAAATCCCACTATAATATTTAATTATACTACTCGATCGTGAGCTCTTTCCACAAAACAGTTATCTGCTCCTTTAGGAGCAAAACCTCAGGCCTTTTGGCTACAAGGCCACATCTGCCCCTTTAAAGATGCCTGTGGTCCTTTTTGCTTTTGGTAAGCTATTTGGAAGGCAGATCTCAGGCTTTGCCCCTTTCAGAAGTGTTTAGACAAGTATGTCACCTCAGGAATACAATACCAAAGCCAATATTTGGTTACATGATTGTAAAAGATCTTCTGTTTATAAACGAACAAACAATTTTTCACAGGGGAGGTAAATCCAGCCCGCCTTATCTTTTCTAATCAGAGTGAGCTATTAAGCGGCTTTGTAAAATAATTTATTCTCACTTAAATTGACATTTCATACTGGAAAATAAACATTCCCTTCAACTTTTTGGAGAACTGTCTTTATTACTTTCCTCCCCTCTCAGCCCTCAGATCAAACTGGCTGGGGACCACTACATTATGCACTGGTAACACTGGTCTGAGTCTGCCCCATACCACATCCTGCCTGTCAACAGGGGCAGTGGTGGAACTCAGTTCCCTCAGATATCTGATGGATTCAGCTCTCCGGGCTACAGGAAAGGCTTCAGCTAGGTGAATGGAGATAGTCCTGGGAGGGATGTGGCCCTGGGCACTCTGCTCTGGGTAGCCCTGCAGGGGTTGGGCCAGAGGGACCCAGAGGGCCCTGCCAGCCTCAGCCAGCCTGTGAGTCTGAGATTTAAGCACTCAGAATACTGGAAGGTGTTCCTCTTTGAAACAAAACAACACAACAGCAAAAACAAAACAAAACAAAACAAAAACCCAAACCAAACAAACAACCAAAAAATATCCTGTAATATTTTCCTCTGTGAGCAACCAGGCCTTTCTCACCAAAGGAGATGGAACACAGCCCTCCTGTTCTGAGTGGCCCAGAGACCATCTCTCTAGGGACTCCTCAGTCTTCTTGTCAGGTTACAGCCCCGCTTTTCTCGTTGAAGCTTAATTAATGATGATTATATAATCCTCCCAAATGGAAAATCAAATCTCTTGTATTTGATTTAACACAGGCAGTGACTCATGCAGTTGCTCGGCACAGCCTGCACTGCTGCTTGGCTGCTCGTCCCCTCATGCCTGGGCACAGCTAATTTGAGGGGGTTCACTCCTGTGCAGGCAGCTTGTGACACATCTCTGGTGCAGAAACAGCTGCCAAAACACTGCAGTAGGTATCACAGAACACACAACCATGCCCAGAACTAGCCTAGGTGGATGCTGATGTGAACCTGGCTTGGGCCAGAGCAGCTCCTCTCGCTTCCAGCTATAGCTGAGCAGGGAGCTCTAGGGACAGTGATCTTCTGAAAGACTGAACACATGCCGGCAGCAATGTGAACTTCACCGGCAGTTTCTGGGAGCTGCATGTGCATCCCCCTGTCCTGCACCCTCTCTCTTCCAAGATGGGGGAAAGCTACTCCTGCACAGGCTCCGTGTAGGCTACACAAGGTCTGGATCCCCAGCAGCAATCCTGATGACAAGTCACCATGGTATAAATCAGGTATTTGTTCTGTTTTAGAGAAAAAATAAATCTCACTGGCATCTCAGTGTTATAGTAAAACAGCCTTCAAAGCTGAAGAGGGAATTAGCCCCACAGCTCCCAAGGAAGTTAGGGAGAGCAGCTAAGCCCCTAAGACTGTCTAAGTCTCAGTCCTTCAATTTAATCCATTCAAACCCATCCCTATATGATGTTCTCAGCCATAAGTGATTAACAGAGAAGGTACAAGGGAGGAGGGTTGGACTGTAAGACCCCAACACACATCACCCTTTTCCCCTAAGTATTGCAGTTATGTCGACAATGAAAAAAGAGTAAAACAAGTCTGAGAAAAGAATTCAAGGGAGGTTATGTAAAAGGTTATGTAGAAGTAAGATAAATCTAGTGATGTTTCTGTTAAAGAGGCCAAAAATGTACCTACCCATACTTCAAAACTCTCAACAAAGGTTGAGAAGAAGAGGTTAGGACTGTCGTTAGGATCATCCCTACCACAACACTAGGCCAGTGGGAATGGGACATCTTAGTGTTCTGGAAAGACCCTGTGCTGGGGCAGCAGGGCCATGCAGACAGAGAAGGCTCAGGAAACGCTCAGCAAATAGCAGAAAAACAAAGGTAAAATTTGGCATTGGACGGCTACAGGGAGCAGCAAAAACTTGTATTTAGAGAAGAACATCCTGTATCCATCTCCCATGCGTAAAAACATGCTCACACTTCTACTGCTGTGAAAAGCTACAGGGAAAAGCATTCTTGAATACATTCATAAGGAACATCTCCAGCTAATTAAGCTTAATTTGCAATTTCTGTGCTCCACTACCTCATTTTTTTTATCGTAGCCTAGCCTCTGCAATGGCATGAGGGAGCACCATCTCACAGATCAGGAATAGTGCCAGGCCCTCCTTCCTGACCAGATAGCCCCTCTGCAGCAGATCAGGGAGAAATTGGAAGAGGTGACATGAAGTGGAGGATTTAGAGAAAAGTGGCACATGGAAGAAAAAGCAGAAAATTGAAGCAGAAAGCTTGTGTCTTATTTGTGAGCTATAAGCTGGGGTCCTTGCAAAATAATTCTGTGTGTTCTGAAATCAATATGCTCACATTTAGTTTGTGTGCATTAAGCTAGGGGAGATATCTGGAGCAGCAGAAAAATGCAAGTTGTATCTTTCTTCTGAGAAATAGCCACTGATCCAAATGCAGAGATATGAAATCTCTAACAGGGAAGAGGGCAATGTTAAAGTCACATGAAAATAAAAGGCTGAGAATCCTTGAGAAAATGGATCAGAAATTCCCCCCGTAGAAATGTATCCTTATGAGTCAGCACCTGAAATCCGGTTTCTGCTCTAGAAAACAGAACAGCTTGGTGTGTGCATCTGCCACGCGGCCACATTTCACTCCATTCAAACTAGAAAGCATACAGGCGGTTGCATTTTTATACAAATACAGCCCCAAACCGTATGGCACCAAGTAAGAAATACATGCCTTCATGCTGCACGTAGGTTTCTATTCTAGTCATGTGGCTCAAGACCAGAAAGTTAAATGGGGACAGGGACATTTCTTCACAGTGTGGTGTGCGGTTTCTGGAAAGCACAGTGGGGAATTTTTGCTGAGGATGACCTATTTGGAGCAATACCAGCAACTTTTGAAATGCCACTCCAGAGTTCAATCAGACAAGTAACTACAGCGAACTCGAACAGGCAGGAGAGGGGAAAGCAATAAAAAAATATTTCATTTCTGACACTAATAGTCGTGGAGCGTGTTTGTTAGGGAGCACATGGGCTAGAAATCTGCCCCTTGTCCCTTTAAAGATGGTTTCCTAAGGATGACCATGCTGCAATGCAGGCTGTGCCAAGTGCATTTCTCTCCCCGTGCTGTGGCATCAGGCTCTGCGGTGCTGGGTAGGAGTGGGAAATGGCAGCCTAAGGGGAAGCCTTAGGGTACCGCACTGTCGCCCTTCCCCACAATGGCTCTGTGGGGATGAGAGGGCAAATCTGATAGGCTATTGCCTCTGGCACAGGCTGGGATGTGTGTTCCACATAAGCCAGTAGATAGGGTGGCACTCCTCTTGTGTAGCTAGTGGGTACAGCCATAGCTCGCAGTACTGGAGAGCACAACCCAACCCTCCTCTAAAGCTGGTGGTATTTGCAAATTTGCCTGGTGTCCAGAACAAGCAAAGGACATGAACAACAGGAACTGACAATTTTGGCCATTTCTCATTCAGCTTTTGCAAATCAGCTGTTAGATCCACGCAAAGCGAAATCTGCCCCACAACATTACAAACAGCCCTTTCAGTACAAGCCTGTGTTGTTCAATGGAGCAATACTTACAGATAATTTTACATAGCTAAAGTAACATTTATACAACAATTAAAGCTTACCATTGCTGTAAGACCGAAAATTTCCTACAAATTTTATGTATTCATATGTTGGAAATTCCTTTGGGTTCAAACTTCCTCTCAGAAGATGACAATAAAACTCTAGTTCATTGTCAGCTGGATTGTTAAAAGAAGAAGAAGAAGAAATAAATATACTATTTAAGCTAAACACAACCCCAATCTTGCAGCACAAGAGCAGTGTGTTACCACTCAGAGTCCTACACACCAAGGTGCAGTAAGTGGCAGGGCCAGAGCCTCTGCAAGAGCTCTGGGTGCAGCTGACCTATGTGGGCCTGTTCTCTTACACTGTCTTCACCATAGCACTGACACAACGTTGGCATATTGGGGTAGAGAATGGGATCCTACAGCTATGGCTTTTTTTTCTGTTTAGGTTTTTCATGACTCACAGCTGTTTTACATCTTGTGTTGGAAAACTATGCCTAATTATTTCAAAAAATCTATTAAATTAACTTCAGCATATTAACTATGAGCTGCAAGATTTATGTATGCAGTAGATTAAACAGCTGTACATCTCACATTATTGTGTGCTTTCTGCTTTCCTTCATCTTACCTCCTAGAATGAATAAGGTTGAGGCAAATAAAAGGATTTTTAAAAAAAGTAAAATCAATTTGAAAAAGAATTATGATGATTTTACAGCTACTTTTCAACTATAAGGCAAAACAAAGGTATGCACCGCTAGCATATCTCTGAACGGCATCTTATTTTAATGGGCTGAAATATCAATTAAGATGTGATTTGTCTGAGGCAAACTGTTACCACTGGCTAACCTGTTTTCCTCAGCTGTCTCAAAAGATGCTATATTTAATAATTAACACAACTGCAAGTAGACTTTGCCTATAAAATAAATGCAACGCGTTTAATTTAAAAATAGTACCAAAGGGTCATGCCAGGTGGCAAGATCTCCTTGAAATGCTATACTGCATGCCTCATTAAAAAAAAAAAAAAAAAAAAAAAAACCAAAACCAACTTCTTCTGTGAGAAGTTTTTTTATCCTACCCACGCTTTTTGATTTACTGGGAAAGATAAAATAAAACTTACTTTTTAGGTAATCTGATGAGGCAGAATCTGTCATAAGCATACAGGAAGATAACATCTTATAAATTTCTGAATGTTCTTGTTCCGGGAGGAAATTTAACAAATTCTGATCCAAGACATCACACTGCAAAAACAAACCAACAAAAATATTGATATTAAACAGCAATGTCACAACAAGCATCACCATGACATTCACGTTGCATGATGAATCCTTCCTCCAGGAGATGTTCTGCCATGGACATCACTTTGTAGCACTGGCAGTTCCCTCGGATGGGGAATTGGTGGCCAAGAAGGCCAATGGCATCCTGGATGGTACCAGAAACAGGAAGGCCAGCAGGAACAGGGAGGTAATCGTTACTCTGTACTCAGCACTGTTGAGGCCTCACCTCAATGCTTTGTTCAGTTTTGGGCCCTTCACTACAAGAAAGACATCAAGGCTGTGGAGCATGTCCAGAGAAAGGCAATGAAGCTATGATGTATCTGGAGCACAAGCCTGATGGGGAGCAGCTGAGGGAACTGGGGTTATTCAGCCTGGAGAAAGGAAGGCTTAGAGGAGACCTTATTGCTCTCTACAATGACCTGAAAGGAGGTTCTGGAAAGCTGGGGGTCAGCCTCTTCTCCTGCAGAACTAGAAATAGGATAAGAGGGAATGGCCTTAAGTTGCACCAGGGGAAGTTCAGATTAGACATTAGGAAGAATTTCTTCTCAGAAAGACTGGTGAGGCAGTGGCACAGGCTGCCTAGGGAGGTGGTGCAGTCACTGTCCCTGGAAGTGTTCCAGAACCGTGTGGATGTGGCACTGAGGGACGTGGTGAGTGGGCATGACGGGGGTAAGCTGACAGACTTAGATGATCTTAGTGGCCTTTTCAGCCTTAACGATTCCATGAATTCATGGTGCCACCAGCACAAGCCCTCTGGAACGAATGTCCAGGTGTTTCCAGCCTTGTGGCCAGTGGATAGGAACCCAAAATACATCCAACACAGAGTGAGAGCTACTCACCGGTACGGGGACTAGGGAACAGAAAGACGGATCCATTTCTGTACAAGGCCACGACCAGCCCATGGTGAATAAGACAAGAATATGCCACAAGATTGCCAAGAAAAAAATCTCCCTGTATTCATTACAGTGACCAACATAATGCCTGACAAGCCTACCTGAAAGGAAGTTGTGAGATAAAATAACCCTCTAATGGCATTAACTTGCACTCATCTCACTGGATACTACCTAAGGCTGAACTGACGTACTGACACAGCTCCATGTGTCATCAGAGCAGCTGCTAGCAGACTGCACATTTGTGCTGAAAATGTGTTAGCCCTGTATGAGACTGGCAAGTTATTAATCATCATCATTTATTCATGTATTTACTTAAGATTATGCTTTGGTTTTCCTCCGCTTTCCCCCTAGGCCTGCTGTTCTCTACGTAATTCCTATTTGGGGTAGGGAAATGCAGTGAACATACTTCAAAAATTAGAGTGGGACAGTTTGTACCCTTACCTTGATGCGATAATATATTAATTTATTCAATTACAAGTATTTATTAAGCGTGCTTGCTACTTGAATACTCCTTTTGTGAAGAATACTTGAAAATTATTTTTGTGACTTCAGTATGTACCTCTTTAATACACAACCCACTGATATTGCGTGTGGTACAGTTATATATAAATATCCACATTATAGTCACACAAAATATATTACATTGTTCACGTAATTTTGAGAATATGAAGAAAAAGCATCTGAAGGGAAACTGCTGTGCTGAGTGCAGTTCAAGGCTTATGGCACAGTCTTGGAAAAGTAATTTTCCTTCCCAATCCTTTTCTACCTGTAAATGGTAGATAATGATGCTTATCTACCAGTCTCACACAGGTGTCATGAGGGTTAATTACTCTCTCATCCACTCAGCAGTAGCTGCGGGAGGGCTGGAAGGACCTGCTCACTGCTAGATGCAGGCCATCTCCGCACCTGATGTGAGCTGTCACTGCTTCTCACATTCGCTACTACTTTGTTGGTGACCTTGGGATGCACTTTCAGAGGTGCCCAGTGCCAGGACAAGAGGCCACGGGCACAAACTGAAAGGAGGTTCCTTCTGAATACCAGGAGCACTTCTGTGCTGTGTGGGTGACAGAGCACTGGCACAGGCTTCCTGGCGGCTGTGCGGTCTCTTCCTTGGGGATCTCCAGGTCCCTGGGCATCCTGCTCTGGGTGGCTCTGCTGGAGATGTGTTGGGCCAGAGAGACCCAGGGGACCCTGCCAGCAACAGCCAGTCTGTGGTTCTCTGCTGCCCTTTGTCTCCGTATTATGATCAAGTGCTGCAGTATCCCTTCTATTTAGGGATAGGACAAAACAGATAGAATCTACTTCACATATTTCACAACTCTTGCTATTGGAGAAGTCAGGAACACCTGTGGAGAAATGCACAGAACAACTTCTGGATCTCATCCAACTCAGGAATACAACAGTATTCTTGAATCAATATGCCCATCAGAACCTATTGACAGGCCAAAAATAAAGAGGAGAGTAAATATACCAGTCTCACTGGAGCTGTAGGAAATGTCATGCAAGCTCCTTCTGTACCAGACCCGAAGAGCAGCCAGCTGCTGCCATGACAAACAGGTGAAAGGAGAGGGGAACAAAATATAATCACCACAGACAAAAATGCATAGGTTGGAGGGGAAAGTTTGCAGCTTTGCCCACTTGCTCTGCAGTGGGCAGCTCTGTAAGCCCTGATGTTTAACTAAAGCACCCACCACTGCCCTTGGTCAGTGAGCAGGTGCAGCACTTTCTGCCTGAGTCCAGTAGAAAGAAAGCAGAGTTTCCTCCTGTGGGTTGGAAATTGGCACTCTGCCATCTGCATTTAGCTGTTTCGTGAAGCAAAGCTGGTGACCCTCTTCCCAAGGCCTGCATGGTTTCTGGGGTGTAGTGTATCAGCTGATGCTAAATGCTTTGAGTTGTGACCAGATTTACAGAAGTTCACTTCACTTTAACCACAGCCAGTCTAACCACATTAGCTAAACCTCTCTTCACATCAGCCAACCCTGGGAGAAGTCTCCAAATCTTGCAATAATAGACTATTTAGAATTACCACAGAGGCAGCTGCTGTCTGAAAACACTCCATGGAACTTAGGGAAGCTGAATAAAAGAGAATTGGATATATTTACTCTCAGCACCAGAGTCTTCCATGATTTTAATGAAAGAAAATACATCAGATTTGTGGATAGGGGCCCTCAGAGAGCCCTGCTTTGTGCTCTGCCCAATTGTGCCTTCCTTTCTGTGTTCAAAGCAGCAGATTTACAGAGTATCTTTTTTTTCCCCTGCACTCACAGAGGAGGAAGAATTGGTATTGTGTCCCTCCAACAGTAACTGAATATAGCTTACCAATAGATCCTGGATATTAACAAAATAAGTAATGTAGATTTTCCAGATAGCGCTCTGATTAGTTTTAGAACTTCAGAAGACAAATAGAAAGGACAGCTGAAATTTCCCATGAGCCACACAGTGCACGTGGGCACGTGATTTGCGCACCTCAGACTGGTAGAAGCCAGCTTGCACAACATACTGCACAGGTACAGACTGGTGGGGCAGGGTTTGCCACTGTTGCTCTGTAAGCCCTGAGGTCTGTGGGACTTTTGCTGGTTTCCAACCCTGACTACTGTGTGCTGCTTTGATGGGAGCAGTTATGGAGGTGAGCTTGCTGGTTTTTGGAAAGGGCTTGACATCAGTGGTCCTCCTGAAGAGAGAATTTTCTGCAGCAAATCTACCATGTCCACTAAGATCAGTGTTTGCAAGGACAGGATTGCCCCCCACCAGCTCTTGCTGCCCAGGGGCCCCATCCAGCCTGGCCTCGAGCACCTTCAGGGATGGGGCACCATAGCTTCTCTGACCAGCTGTGCCAGCGCCTCACCACCCTCTGAATAGGGAATTTCTGTCTAAAATCTAACATAAATCTCCTCCTTTTATTCCCCTTTTGTCCTATCACTATCAGATAATGTAAAAAGTCATTCTCCCTTCTATTTATACGTTCCCTTCAAGTACTGGAAGGCTGCAGTGATGTCTCCCAGGAGCCTTCTCTTCTCCAAGCTAGACAAGCCCAGTTCCCTCAACCTTTCCTCAAGGAGAGGTGCTCCAGCCCTCTGATCATCTTAGTGGCCCTCCTCTGGACCCGCTCCAAGAGCTCCACGTAAATCAGTAAGCGTATGAAAACACAGCAGTTTGCACGCAGGACAGCGTTCTCTCTGCCTTTGATTTGAAGACAAATGTCAGAAAATAGTCAACCACTGGGTTCTCAACTGTTGACGATTAAAGAAAACTGGAGCAGATAGATTCAGTTCAATCTGTTGTTGCATAGCAATATTCTTGCATTTACCAGGAGCTGCCGCCTTTCATCAAGTTCCTTTCGCCTCAGAAGAAAATAATTTTTGTTTGTACTACAGGAAGGTAGTGTGTGTGAAATACATTTGGCTGGGTGGAAAACAGCATGTATTTGGTGAAAAAGTAAACGAGAGAAAAATAATTGTAATTTTCTGAGGAACATCAGAATGGTGGCAATGAAATAATGATTTGGCAGGTATTGTTTTCTCCTGGGCACGCATTTATTTGAGACTGAGCTACTAAAAATGAGTGTTTGGATTAATACTTCATTACTGCACCATTCCTCCCAGAGCAGCCTTAGCAACAGGAGCAGAGTCCAGCGCAGCCACTCTCTGCTGCATTCACAGCAACATCTCCACAAGCAGCTCAAGTAGGGGAACAGTTTCCAGCTACCTCCTGCCCCTCTGAGTGCAGTGGGGTTTATGTCTTTTACCTCCATGGAGCAGAATAAGGCCCTTAACAAGCTCCTTGCCAGGCTGAACTGGCTTAGAAATCAGAGATGGAAAAGATCAGCCAGGTCAACCCATCCCTCCCTTGGCCAGAGGATTCCCACAGAGCTTTTTCCATTCAAACCCAAGTGCCTCATAGCAACAAAAACTTGAAGTGCATGAATCACGCTGAGAGGGAGCAAAGGAGATCAACAGCAGTGACTGGCATAACGTAGGGACAAAAACTCTCCCTGCGTTTGCAAGAAAACATCCCCTCACCCCATCTCCCACCCTCCTGTGTCTGTTTTTAACACAGCAGGGTCCAATCCTATGGTTTTTAGTAGAAAAAAGCTTGTGCCAGAGTTACTCACTGGTAAATGCCCTAGAAGAGGTGTGATGCTGTCAGACACGTAGATGATGCTCCCACCTGTGGTTACTGCTATGATGAAGCCGTCCAATGCCTAAGGAAAACATGCAAGTGGAGAGTGCTTTAGTAGGGAAGAGGGGAGTAAACAGCATGTCTCACTGCATGTTGATCAAAACCATTTTACTTCAGCACCGTATTGTTGTTGAGTCGTAGGAACGTTATCTCACACTGCAGAACAGTAATTCTCTGATTTTACAGTCTGATTTAACTTTTACAACACTCTTTGTAGTCTAGCAAAACCTACTATTGAAGCAACAAAGGGCTCACAGGAATATTTCATGTCTCGGTTTTTAAATTAATCACACATTTTAATAATGCAAAATGACTAAGACTGGATCCCTTGGAAGTTATTAAAATGAACATTTGAGCTCTGTGTAAATATCAAAGGACGATGAAAGGATGCAGTCCCATCTCAAAATGGTAGTTCTCTGCAAAACTCATAAATCTCAGTTTGTATTAATGTAACGTTGTATATTACTGGGCTTTCATGTAAGTAAAAGCAATGCAAATGATCAAATAATCCTTAGTCTGACTTTTAATTGAGTGATTTATTCTAAAGGTCATGGTACTGGATTACTCATTCAAAGAGAAATTCCCTCTTCCACAGAGCTCCTTCCCCACACGGGTCCCACCTTGCAGTGAGCCCCCTCATGCCTAGCACTGAAGGGAATGCCTTATTCCAGTCCTCTGCACAGCAGCAGTTTCACCTTCAAAATTAGTTCCTTCTTTATTCTGAGCTGCAAAGCTTGGAGATCAATCTCCTTCTAAGTTAAACCTAGGTAGATTTCCAGATTTAAAGCAACGTTTCACCTACTCTGAGCAGAACACCTGAAAAATTCAGAGTCTATAGCAGGTGCTCAGAGAAAATATTAAAGCCTCATCATGACCGAGGAACCACTGGCAAAATGTCTTCAGGTGGAATGGGTCAGTGCTTTCTCTGCCAGGTCACAGGTGACCTGGAGCTGGTGCTGACTGCCCTATTGGAGCAGCATAAGTGCCATGAGCAGGACTGACAATTTCAGGTGTATTCCAAAGACAGGTAGGTGGCCAATAGCCTGGAGGTGGTGGCACCAGGTCACAAACCCTCCCAGCAAACCTGGGCACCCCTCCAAGACAGGCTTGGATCCTGCGAGCTACAGAACATCCTTCTCCCCTGCTGACTTCAATAAGGGTAAGAATCCTGAGAACACTAGAAATGTTAATTGTTTGGTAAAAAAAAAAAAAAAAGGAGAGCACAAAGCCTTGAATAAAGACACAAACATATGTTCCTTTTTCCAGAGAATGCTGAGCACCCACAACTATTTAAGTCAATGGGAATCTGCTGGTGCTACAATCCTTTGAAAAGCAGGTCAATAACTTACACCCCAGCAGAAGAGTATGTGTTTAGCATTTCTGAAAACCCTCCAGCTGCCTAACCCTCCAGTTACTTTGATTTTGTTAATCTAAGTGCAGAGGATATGTTTTTCTTTGGTATAGTACATTCAAGCTGTTTTCTAAAAGGCGTGATATCTGTTAACCCTCAGAAGAGAGCAGTGGTATCACAAGGCAGCTGGATTGTGCATGTTACTATGGTGAAGGATGGTTTTTTTTTTATAATTTTTTTAAAATCGAGTCTTTATTTCATATCCAATGCAAATCATACGAAGTGACTCATGTCAGACTTTTGTGGTAAGATCAAGTTAATGTGTGCATACATAATTCTGTTTTTATTTACTTGCAGTCCTCTTTCAGCATGAAATGGCATGTAGCTCATCAAAGCTTTCCGTACTGCAACAATCATGGATGGACCAACAGATCTGGTCCCCACTCGTGTGTAATTTCCTTACTTTTCATTCAGTAAAAAGGGGCTGTTTTCAGGAAAGCTGACATAATTCTGTGGTAAAAAACAACTCCTTTGAATCAGTGCTTGAAAAAATCCTTCCCATTCTTTGATAACAAAACAGGAAGAACTTTAAGAAGTCTTGTCCAAATGCTAATAAAATAAGATTAGAGGAAAGGCAAAAAAAGAAAAAAGAAGTGACTACTGAACATCTGTCTCAGTAGGACATCCCAATACCCAACATCAACTTGAAACTCACATTAGCAGGAAGATGTTTTATAAACCAGGAAGTTTGAAAGCAAGTGTTTTTTACTTTAAAACTGTGTGGCTGATACAAGCAGAATCAACAGGCAAGACATCTACCAACATATTGGTTCCCAAGGGAACTGTTTTAATGCAGACTGAAAGAGCAATATATGTCATGCTCCTGAGCACCAAACTGGGAGTCAGTGGTCACGGGAACAGTATGAGCAAAGCATCTCTCAACCCTGAATCTGGGGGATCCCATCACAGTGAACTTCAGCATGTTTACCATGGGAGAAGATCATTGTTAAAGAAGGTTCTAGCTGTTACTAAGAGAGAAAAGTGCATTTTAGCAGCTCATTTGCATTTCATCTCAAACGTGCATAAACGCCATTGAGTCACCTCCCTTCAAATCCCAGCTAGTGTTAAAAGCACCTATGGTGTAATTTAAAGATAATTTAAAACCTATCACTGCAAAATAACCCTGCTCTCTATTAGAACAAAAAATGTTTGATAAGGGCCTGGAAATTCATTATAGTGGAAGTATTAACTGCATCGAGCCTGCAGGAGCTGTCAGGTTTTATCTGGTTGTACAGCACCTAGCACTAAAGGGACGCGACACTGCTGCGTTGTAGGTGCTACTCTTGCATAAATATTAATAATAGCGCGTTACGAGATCAGAAGATAAACTGCTGCATGCCCTTTGCCTCACCCCTAGTTGTGAAAACAAAATGTAATCTGTGATTCAAATCTCTCTTTTGGATTGCATTTCTTGGAGCTCTTTGCAGGGTCCTGCAGCAGCAGTGCTGCTGGTGCAGGGGTGAGCAGCAGCGCCATGAGCCAATTCTCACTCCTTTGCTTGATGGGCAAACACAGTGGTACCTGAAACCTCTTTTGGAGCTGCGAACCACATTTTATTCTAGAAGCATGGGCATTTCCACAACTGCTAGGCAAAATTAGCAGAGCCGTATGCATGTTCACCTCCAACATCAGCTGGGTGAATTCCTCGTTGCTGAGAAATGAAGGCTTCCAGTCCTGCTGAATTTCAGAAATCTCCGTCTGTGCCGACACTTCTAGATAAATAAAACATTTCATTTTTTAAAATTCAGGGAAACTTATATTTTGCAAGTCTACATATGAAAAGGTAGAAATTATCTGTATATTCAAAAATTTCATTTTTCAAGTATGGGTTTTGCATACAGAGAGAGAATAATGACTGCCTAAACTGGGCCCAAGCCTGAAGTGTTTTCCTCTGTTTTTGTTCAACTCAGCTTGAACCAGCTTCTGTGGGAGCTTGTATTCACCTAGCCATTGGCATCAGTCAGCATTACTAAAGTATTGTTCAAAAGATAAAAACATTTTGCACAAAATTAAGATCAGGATGAGGTTTGGCACATGCCAAATTGGTATTTACAATGTGCTGTTTCAAAATGAGGACACCCAGGAGCTAGAGTTCAGCCTACAGCTACTGTGTCAAATGAAGAACAGCAAGAAAATCCCTTCTGAGAAGACCCAAAGCCCTATAACCCCAAACACCAGAGGAATTCCTCCAGTCACCAAAATGCAAGTGATACATGGGCATTGCATCACTTGTACTTTGGGAAATGTAAGAGTTGGAGCACTGGGGTTTCCTCCCAAATCCTGTCTGAAGAGGGTCTTCCATGCTCATGCCCTCATAGGCATCCTCCATGTCCACATGGATGGTGCTCATGAGGATGGCCCTGCTGTCAGCAAAGCCCATGGATGAGTGGTGCCTGAGTGGAGTGCAGGCACACCAGAGTGACAAATCATGATGTAGCAGTGAAACGTGGCACTGTACCAGGGATAGCTGGGTGCACTGTGGTAAGCTCCAAAAAACAGTGACCTGTGCTAGCTTTGCCTGAGAGTTGCCAGACTTGTCAGATGGTGTTATGGGGTAGATCTTATGATTTACAGAGTCTGGTGCTGTTTTTGTTCACTGCTCACTCTGCTTCTCCAAACGGACTTCGTCATTCAGTAGTGACGTAGTGAGTAGTGAGGGGATGCTGAGTGCAGCTTGCCTTTTCCTTTCAACACCACCTGCTAATTAATCCTATTGATTAACACTTACAGAGCACACAGTACCCAATGCTCCTTATTCCAAGCACATAGGCAAACTGGCCAGGGAAATGAAAATAGCTCAGTGCTATTAAAGAGAGTAAATTTATAATGCTGCCTGTGCATATTGTCTCCTAGAAATAAATGCAAGTTCTGTTCCAGGTTTATGAGTGGAGACACAGTGAGTTCAGCTTGCTGTCTGCACTGCTGGGGCTGTCATGGGCAGCTGAGATGGTCTTACATGGAGATATGAAAACCAGACGAAAGAAAAGTAGAGATCAGCTCCAGCCAGATTTGCATTACGTGGTCTCAAAATAGAGGATGCTTTCAGCTTGGGAAAGCTGATATACACAAAACATCAACTGCTAGAAGAATTACTTGAGATTTGGGAGATTCTGTGGATTATAAAGAAAGAGACTGTTTACGAAACCAAAAATTCTAAAAATTGACCTGCTCCTCTGTTATAACTAAAATCTTGGTTTAGCCTACTAAGTGAAAGGGAAATGCGATTGAATAAAGCAGATCCAAACTACTCTGAAGATAATCAACATTTTTAAACGGTGATGCTTTGTATTATATTGTGTGACTACTAATCTAGTTTAAAAATAGATAACATTTACTGTTTTTAGCGAGTGCACAAAACCAGTCACAGTTTGACCCAATTTCTGTGGAAGGATTTATGACTGTTGGATTTCTTTTACCCAGTTGTTTGTTCTTCTAGAAATGAAGTGCCTTTTGTAGTAAATCATTTGGGCGATCAGCCACACTTGTCTACACTTCTTCAAGACTTGTATGATTGCTCTTTGCTTGGCTTTTATAACTGAGTGTACTCACAGTTTGCTTTACTCTGTCTTGGGTAGCAAAAAAAAAAGTTACTGCTATCACTTTCTAATAAATATATACAATTATCAAACTTTGAGACGCCCTAGTCATGCTTTCTCATACGAAATCACAGTGTCTAGGGCAAAAAAAACCACAAAAAATTAAAACTAAAGTGAAACTATGCTCTAACAACAGAATCACTATATTTATTTCCTCAGTAAGTTTGGCATTTGCAACTCCATTATGTTGGGAGCTATGATACAAGAGTTGCTGTGCTCTTTTCTACTTCCCACAGGGCACTTCCAGAGAGGGAGATGTCCGACAAGCAAGGTGAGCCAGGTGGTGCAGTGCATCAGCCATGAGAGCCCTCTCCACTTTGTGGGACCAGGGATGTTCCCCATAGTCGCCTGCTAAATTCTCAGCCTCTTCCTCATGGAAGGAGAGCAAGAGGACTCCATGTCAGTCCTGATTTATAGAGGAGAAGCACTTCATCAGTCTTTTTTTCCTGCTGGAGGATGTGCACGCATCAGAGAGCCTTCCATGTGTGCTCACTGTGCTGACTGGAAATGAGACTGGTGGGGATAGAGCAGCAAGGTCAGGGATTTCTGCAGTGAGGGAACCTTTCTGAGACACCTCACTGTCACTGTGTTTGCAACCTAAAACAAGCTCCTGCCTTTCCAAGGCAAAACTGCATGCAACTTCATGCTCTACAAACATGACGTAGCTTTCTGCTTGGGAAAACCAAGCAAAGCTTTCTGTGGACGCAATTTACTGACACTGACTTCAAAAAACTAGGGCCATTCCTGGTTTGCATTTTCTGCTCTCTGTGGAAATTGAGTCCTACAGAGTCCACTGAGGAGCAAGGGGCTGATCAGATTGTTTCCTGGTACTTTTCTGTAGTGAAGCTGAGGTGAATGCTTCGTTCTTCTCAGAATATTGCTAGTTTTAAGGAGAGGAATCTTCCCTCCGGTCCCACACTCCTCTTGTTCAAAGCACCCCTTTTCTTCACATAAGCTCCAGGGCACAGCTGCCTCCATTCCTGACATTCACCACCTTCCATAACAGGTTGAGAGCCACTCTCAACTAAAGAGCAACTGAGGAGATGAATTTGGGCAGCACAATGACTGTAAATTATCTTTTTAGAAGCCAAGAGATAGAAAAAAGTACCTTACGTTGGCACTTTTAAACCCCTTGAGCCATTTTGATAATCACTGAAGGAAACGGGATTTTGTAACAGCGCTTGGCAAGTGCATGATGAGCTGCAGTAACTCTTACCATTGTGTTTCTGCAGAAAGCCAATGACTTTTTCCAGCACAGTAGTTTTGTCCATTTTACGGGTGTTGCCTGGAAGCATTGAGCTGAGCTCCTTGATGAGAACATTGAACTGATCACGTCTCTTCTTTTCAGACTTGTTACGCGAAGCCCTGTAGATGAAGAAAAAAAGATGAGAGGAGCAAGAAGAGGAATCATCACGCACCTCCTCTTTGTAATGCATGCATGCAGAAATCAGCATGCAGTATGCCCCATTATGTGAAGATTGGCACTGGCAAATCTTTCACAAAGGAGCAGAGTGGAGATTGATAATACTATGGGGCATACCCATCTGGGCAGTTTTAAGAGGAGAGAGGAACTCCAGTCCTTCACCTCAGCCACCGCACTGGAATGGGGTCCACCCAGAGACCGTCTCTTCATGCAGGTCCTCTGGGTACATCTAAGCTTGCCTGCAGAGAGCCATGGGGCTGTTGTCTTCCAGTCATTCACATGAGGGAGCTTAGCAGAAGCTTTCACCTGGCTCATATGCCCCCTAGCTCAGTCTCCTTTCCAAGGTCACCAGGGCGAAAAGGAGGGATGGCTGGTGTGTGCACCCTATCTCAGCATGGATGAGGGCCAAGGCTAGGACATATACCTGGATCTGGGGCTCAGAAGTGCTAGCACAGTCATAGCTTCTTGCCCATAATGCCTGAGTTCCACTGGGCAAATCACTTTAGGTCCAAATGTCACAACTCTTCAGGTATGAAGTGGTGACTCCACAGCTCTCAGCCAGTCCTGCCTATTTCCATTGCTGGCTCATCAGAGAAAGCCTACTTCTATTGCTGTATTTGAAGAGCTGACTTCATCTGGAATTTTTTGGCAACTTCATGACACTGTCATTAAGCTGCTGATAATCTTTTCAGCTTGTGTACTTCATTCATTTCTTAAACATATATGAAGCTATGCACAAATAAAGGTTTCTGAATGACCCCCCGGAATATGACAGTCTTTCTATATGAAGACTATCACTCAGACTTCTGTAGCTATGTTAAAATAAGCATGATACAGAAGATGTGTTTGTTCTTCTGCGAGGTCACCAAGCAGGCAAGATTTGCCTCATTAATGACATAAAGATCTAAAAATTTGGTTATATGTAGGCAGGAAAGAAAAGCCAAGAGGCCAGTTCTCCTTCTGAGTGTCTCATCCCAGCTAATTCTGCTGTATCTTGTAAGGAGTTCTGTCCGCACACTGGTGAAAATGAGAGCAGAATTTAGCCCAGCATTTACATGCCCCCAAGGACCAGTCCAGCAATAAACATTTTCAGCAGAGAAATCACTGCAGAGACTTCTGGATGTTACTACCAACAGAGGCTGGATAATTTTTGTTTGTCTTGCTCTCAACCCTGAACACACTTGGAGATGCACTGGATAGAAGCCAACGTTTGATTATTTTACAGCTTGGAACACGAGGGATTGGGTGGATACTGCCTGACTGATTCCAGCCTGTTCTTACTGCAGTGCAAAAGGCTGTCAGAACAAGATGTGAAAAGCTCCATCCTTATCCTATTTCTGTACAGTTCAAGGGGACTTAAAGAATGTCAACATTTTACTTTCTCATAATTCAGCCCTCAGTTCATTTTAAGCTCAAAGGGTCTCGATCCTCCTGAAAATAAAATAAAGTACCAGGAAAGTGTTGCACTGCCAAAATAAAGATGCTTTGACAGAAATATAAAGTACCTGTTTTTAATACTTGACATTTTATTCACAAAGGAAACATAAAAACTCCTTTAACGGAAAGAACTCTACCAAGATCTGAATCGATAATCACAGTAAAATCTTAAAAAGGGGAAAAAGAGGAAAAAAAAGCCCACAGTTAGGTCATCTAAACTATCCCTGTATGGTTCTAAATGCTTTAGTTCAGTCCAGTTGTAAATGCCTTAAATAATGCAGGTTTCATCACTTCCCTTGGAAGATTACTCCCTCGCCTTGTTTACTTCATTGCTAGGCCATATCACTTACAGTAAGCCAAAGCAGTCTTAATTCCACACCGCTCATCTCAGTTCTCCTCCCTCCCCGCTAGTCCAAAAAAATATACATACCCAAGGGAAGAAGGAGATGCAGTATGAATAAAATCTGGAATTGTAGTGAATATAGCTAGAGGCAATACAGGACAGCTTGAATTCAGAAAGATCAAACCCACCGATTCAAATGTGTTCTCAACAGCCATTTTTATTCTCACATACTTGCTGCTTATTGTCTTAGAAAGAGGCCGATACTTGTTGACCAGCAGCCATTGCACGACGCTGATCTACAATGAAATGTGACTTTACACTAAATTTCCGATTTCTTTTGGCTGTCCAATGAATTACATTACATATGCATCGAAGCAGGTAGCTGTACCACGTACTTTAATTCAGAGTCTGAAATTTACATTTTATTGGAGTGGAAAATGGCAACTGCTAGTCCTAATTTATTAAGTGTTGTCTCAAGGTGTACTCCAAGCTGATTTTAGCTGGAATTTGCAGTTCAATTGGATCGTTCAATATATATATATTTATATATAAATATATATATGTATATATACATATATATATAAAATTTTCTACTAGTTAAAGGAAACTACAAAAAAAAAGGGTTAAGAAAAAAAAAAGAATACTTTTCGTTTGATATTAATAGATCTATAAAATCAAGTACACTTAATCTAGCATCAAAAAATTGAAAATGAAATTACGGCTTCTGATCTCCATAAGAGCAGAATGTTCAGCCAATGGCTTCTCCCACATTTGTCTTTCTTTAAAGCTTTGGAACAAACCATACAGCTTTTAAATGAGTCTCAGTGGTTCTTGTATACTTTTGTAACTGTAGACTTCTATGAATCCTCTTATGATCAGGCTGGGAGGTGTGGAAAAGTTTCTGCATCAGAGGGCAGTGGGCATGGAACAGGCTGCCCAGGGAAGCAGTCATAGCCCCAAGTGCCAGAGTCCAAGGAGCATTTGGACAACGCTGTCAGACATAAGGCTTGGATTTTGGGTGGTGCTATGTGGAGCCAGAGGTTGGACTCAGTGGTCCTTGTGGATCCCTTCAGAATATTCTATGACTTCACAATTTCAGACTTAATTTCAAATTTAGTTTTATTTCTAAAAACCAAGAAGTGCTTAAATTGCAATTCAAAGAAGTGATTTTCTCTTTACATCTTAAAAGTTATCTTTTCTTTCATCCACCTTAGAGCAGGCCTGCCCCAGGGCACGTCAAAAACTTCCTCCCTGAACAAACGGCATGAAAATCACACCAGATGGTGATGACAATCGCCGATCGTGAGGATACGCCTAATTCTATTTTTGTCCTTTGTGTGTTCATTTAATGCATTTTTGTTTCAACAATGCTAATATCTGAAAAATGAGGTCTTAAGCATGATGAGTGGTGATACCAGCTAGATGTGGGCTGTCTTCTTCCCTCCACCTCCTTGACCCAAGGTCCCTGCATCTTACACTCCTCAGGTCCTTGTGCACTAAAAAGACAGATCGTTTAGTGATGTGATGCGACAGGAGGCATCCATTCCCCAAGACCACCCTGTCTGCAAGTGTCTGTGTTCTTTGTGGATGTCTCGGCACAGCCACACACCATAAAGTGTTCCTATTTTATCAGCCAAACCCCACAAAGGGCAAAGCAGGTGACTCCTTGCAGCCCTGCATATATTGGAGGAGAGAGCAAAGGAGAGCAGCTGAGCGTGGCTGCAGCGTGTACTGACCTATATTAGGGAGAAAAGGCTGCAGGGAAGGAAGGAGAGGAGAAGGAATCAAAAGAGATGAAAATGGTTCAACTAGTTGTGCCTGGACTGGAAATTACTCTCATTAGGGGGAACTAGGGAAAAAAAATGCATGCAACCAGAGGCTCCCTCTTAAGCAATTAGATTTGTAGGCTGCAGTATTGATAATGCTTCCAGAAAAAAATAAATAAATGCTTTCCAACAGCCTTTGTGACACTGCAGATCCAGCCAGATTGGACAGTTATTAGCGTTTTATTGCACGGCTCTTCTGCCTTGAAGCACAGCCCTCCCCTGCCCACAAAGTGTTCGCAACAATTTCCTGCCTACGTATCAGCTGGGACTTTATCGTGGAGCAAGGAATATATGGAAATAAATGTTTCTGTCACTTTAGGGCTGACACAGCACTTTGAACAGCCTTTCTCTGTTGTGAAGGTAACTTCTGGGTGTTCTCATCACCGTGAGATAGGCGTTGCTGAGTAAGTGGCCATCATATTACAAAAAAAACCCCCACATTTTTAAAATTCCTTTTCTTTTGCAATATGCTTGTTGTAAAAAGAAAGTCACGTATTTTTCTACACTCTGAGAGCTATGATGATGTGCTACAGCAGCAGGACTGCATTGTTGGTTCTTCAGGCCTTGTGCTCTGCACAAGTGTGAAAAAACACACCTTTGCTTTTTTTGACCATTTCTACAGGAAATTGGTAAGTTATTTTCCTCTTACAGGGTGTCCAGGACTTGCACTCTGTGATATGACAGTTTTTCAGGTTGGACTTGGCTTTATTTTCCTCTCTTCTTTTTGATCCCTCTCTCTGCGGAGAGGGACCTGGGCGTCCTGGTGTACGACAGGTTGGCCATGAGCCAGCAGTGTGCCCTTGTGGCCAAGAGGGCCAATGGCATTCTGGGGTGCATTAAAAAG
>JAOWBP010000001.1:109469012-109516025 GCA_028571105.1 Tragopan temminckii | reverse complement strand
TGGTCTGGTGGTTGGCGACCCTGCACATAGCAGGGGGGTTGAAACTAGATGATCATTGTGGTCCTTTTCAACCCAGGTCGTTCTGTGATTCTATGAATCTGTATTCTAGGACATGACATGAGACACAGGGCAGTGTCAGCAGAGGACCTTCTGTGAATCACTGAAGATCCTCCTCTGCTGCACCAGAGGCTCCTTTGTTTGCAGCAGATCCCCAGCAGAAAGCAGGAACACAGGGACTAGAGCTCTGGGACCAGAGCTCTGGATGGTGATAGATGGTGCATTGGGATAGGTGCTACTCAGCCCCATCTGCTTCTGCAAGACACATCAGTCCTCTGAAAAGTGGTTTCCTATAGCTGTACTGCATGAACTGTCAAGGAATTACATTGCTGGGAAGCCCCTACTCTTACTAGGAAGCAACAGGTCTGACAGGTCTGTTCTGCCAGGGACCTGGCTAGACCCACACAGCAATTCACAGCCAGACTCCAGTAAACCAGGTTTCTCACTGACTAACATGAAATTTTGGACCCGCTGTGCTGTCCCTACTGTTAGACAATATCTAATTGCCATTTTACTTCTGTTTGCTCACACGGCAAAATCTCCAGAGCATCACAAACGTTGCTAACAGCATTTTCAGGTACACATGTACCGTCTGAAATTAAAGCTGTTCTCCATAAAATAGGTACAGCAGAATCTGGCACTGCTGCCTGGCTCCCAACATGCAGGGCCAGCTCGTTGCTAGCTGCACAAAAGCTCGGTAGTCAGGTTCCTTTTGTACAAACCATGGCCCTCCCCACCCCTGAGCCACTGAGGTCTGCCAGAGGGCTTCCCTCACTAGGAGGAGTCTGGGCAAGCTGTAAATCCATCACCAGGGCTCTAGGTCATGACAACACATATAGAAATATTTTATTTTGTATGTTTTCCTTTTAGTTTTTCTCTGTTTTTCAAAATGAGTGCCTCTTCAGCTAGTGGGGAAATGGGGCATGCAGAAAATAAAACCATGCACCTCTGGCTTGGTCATCAGATGGGGAATTACAGCACAAACATCTCCTTCCATTCATTCATACAGACACTTGCTGCTTGGGAAACGAGTAATTCAGGGATGGTGCCAGCTCTCTGCAGGGACTCTCCAGAAGAAAGACTGCATGTGTTTATTTTGATACACCATTTTCCCAGTGGACACAGAGCTCACACTGTAAAATTCCTCCGGTCCTGATCAGGAACACCTGGTGGTACTCTGGAAGCACGTTTTTCAGTGAGTTAGACTCCTCTGTGTAGGGGAGGTTGGTTTCCCTCCTTACTGTCCTACTACTGCTCACGAGGATATACTGTAACATGACTGACACTCAAAATACAAGCAAGCAGCTGTCGATTTCTCAGTAAATTGCCACGTGGTGAGCTAATCTCAGCTCCTACAAATCAGCCTGACATTTAACAGGAATTTTCAATCACCTTCGGTTAATTCAGTTGAATTACATCTCTCTGTTGATAGTGATGAAGACAGAGATGTAAATCTCCAGAGGCCCAGGGCTGTGCCTGGGGAAGCCTGGTGGGTACTCACAGCACTTATTTCCTCCAGCCCTACACCAGGCAGCTTAGGAGGAAGATTAGGCTCTTCCTCTCCTTTCCTCTCTAGCATGGTAGGTTGTCCCATGGGTGTTCCACAGCATGGGTTTGGAGGGTGCTTGCCTACACTGGGAAGCAGTGCTGTGTCTCAGCGCTAGCAGCTGTACTCTCTTATTCTCAGCTATGGCAGAGCTCTAATAGGAGGTAGCATGGACTGAAAAGTGGAGTATTTCCTTTCTCTTGCTGGGAGGAAAGGAGAAAGAACTGCAAATCATAGGATCATTAAGGCTGGAAAAGACCTCTCAGATCATCCAATCCAACCAGCAGCCCACCCCCACCATGCTGACCACGTCCCTCAGTGCCACATCCACACGGTTCTGGAACACCTCCAGGGACGCTGACTGCACCACCTCCCTGGGCAGCCTGTGCCACTGCATCACTGTTCTTCGTGAGAAGAAATGTTTCCTAATATCCAACCTCAGATGGGAAACGAGGAGTCACAGGCAACAAATGATTGTCTGAACATTTACAATGGCTTGTTCTGTATTTCTCTGACATGGATGAAGCATTCAGACATCCCATTGTGACAGCTATGGTGCATACATACAGGAAGGATTCATATAAATGCAAATCAGAATAAACCAAGAGATTCACAGACAAATTTAATGTAACTCTCCAAATTTACTTTTCAGATGGAAATCTCTGTTACAAGAACACACAGAATCCATAGCTAAATACAGCACAGGACACCACTACCAATCCAAACTGATGTACAAAAACACAAACCGAATAGACTGAATAGAATTTAAGAGAAAAACTCACTTTCCTCGTGATACAGATTGTCATTTGAGAAGGCACTGTGCTTTTTCAGTGGGAGAAAGGCAGTCGGCAGTACCAGAGGTCATGCAATGCTGCAATTGTTATGGGAATCACTATTTTTATGATCAAAGGAGAACTCCGGCAGCATGGTATGAGTCTGAGTTTAGAGCTATGACTGTCTTTGCCTGACAGCGTGCAATTTGATCTTCCTTTAGTCAGTGGTTTACTACATTCTGTTTGTGCTGAAGAAAAGGTTGTTTATAGGTTTCCAAAGAAGACCCAACACAAAAAGAAAAGACGGAAACTTTTGGAGGAAATATTGGACCTCATGTAACTATGGGCTTCTCCACGTTTCACACATATGTTTACAGTGAATCTTTACGTGGTGACTGGCTTAAAGCAAAACATAAAAAAAAAAAATCCAAATGCAGACAATGAAAATGATGTAACATGACAGAAATTAATGCTCCACTCTTCCAAACTGGGGTTGGCAGGGACTGCTCACAGGTAGCACAACTGAGTGGTTATGAAATTATAATGAGAAGAAGTAAGGGCTCACACGGTACTCTGATTTTATTCTTTATTTAGTGAGAAAAGGTATTCTTTCCTGTCCATCAGAAGTGTTGCACCTATTGCTGTAAGCTATTTGGCAGCTTCCCCTGCTGCCCTGGTGGCAGTTTGATTTTAGGGTGCGGGATGTGTGAGCCCCCTATACGTGCAGCATCATTTGCATCTGCCTGAACTAGGAGGAGCACAGATGATGCCAGCAGTGCAGTGCTGCACGGATGGCAGCCAGGGTGAGCGCAGGGCATCTTTTATCTCCAGCGTAAAGTTTGTGCAGAGCCTGACGTCCCTGACGGAGATCAGGACGTGCATGCTCGTTATCTTCCTTATTATGATTGTTACCGAATGGCTAATGCCACTCAGACTTCAGTGAGCAGGATAAGTGAATCCCCAGGTCCAGCCCCACACTGCTCTCCCCTCACACGGCTGCAAACAGAAAGGCAAACAAATTAAAGTAACATTAATCAGCAAAGACTGCCATCTGTATAACTCCGAGCACTTTTCCGCGTGCCCGTCCCCTTCCAGCAATGCTAAACAGGATTAGCCTTCCGTGGGCGGACGGGAAAAGTAGGTCAGTTCGGTAACATTGCTGCGTGTGATGAACGGAGGACGTGATTGCAATGGTCTGCTCACAGCCTGCTCTCCTACAGAGTGGGACCTTGGCTTGTCGCATGGCCCTCATGAGGGAAAGCCTGTTCTTCTGGGCAGAAGGACCAGCCCGTTCACAGAAGGGTAACACATGTATAGAAGCAGGGATATGGCAAAACAGGGATGGTGGGATGGAACTGACTGGTGCGTTTTAACAAGGAAACTGAGGCACGGAGCAGTTAAAGGCTACTTCATGACTGGTTTGGCATATGTGTATTCCTCTCTTCTTATAAAACTATGCAGAATTGGGCAGTGTGTAACTACTGTAAGTTCAGGAAAAATAGGACTTAGAAAACTAGGGTGCACGGCCTGATTTTTATCAAAGTTGTGCACGAGCAATGTGGCAGGAGATGGTAAATTATCCACTGCAGTTACTGCCTGTCTGTATTGACTTTATTGGGTGTGTAGGGATAGTGTCTGGAAAGCCAAAGCTCACCTGCAGTTGACACTTGCAGAGAACATCAATGGCAACAAGAAGAGCTTGTTCTGCTATATCACAGTAGTAGAAGGTTGAATAAGGAAGGACTGCTACAAAACTGGACGGGTGGGTGGATTAATGACAGCAAAGGGATCACAGAAACATTTGAGTTGAAGGGACATTTAAAGGTTATTTATAGTTCAAACCCCTGCAATGAGCAGAGACACCGACAGCTCGATCAGGTCGCTCAGAGCCCCATCCAGCCCGACCCAAGGGACAGGACTTCTACTATCAGTCTGGGCAACCTGTTCCAGTACCTCACCACCCTTACTGTAAAAAAAGTTCTTCCTTATATCTAAATCTCTTCTCTTTCAGTTAGAAACCATTTTCCCTTGTCCTATCACAACAGACCCTGCTGAAGTCCGTCCCCTTCTTACTTACAGTCTCCTCTAGATACTGAAATATATGTCTGAGGTACTGATGCCTTCGTCCTAGCCTTCCCCCAGAAGGTCACTCAGGACTCTGTGTTGGAGGCAGGATCATGGAGGAGCAGAAGGACCAGCAACAGCTAAGGGTCAGTTCAAGGAACTCAAAGGACCTTGGGGCAACTTGACCCATTCAAGCTGGTGGGGCCTGATAGGCCTGCAGATACTGGGAGAGCCACTGCTGTCCTCACTAGGCTGATCTCTCTCATCTCTGAGAGATTGTGGAGACTCAGGGAGGTCCCTGTTTACTGAAGAAAGGCTGATATGCCCATCTTTAACAACAACAACAACACAAAATCAACCACAAGGCAACAGGGTACAAGAAGCCAGTCAGCCTTACTTCAGTTCCTGGGAAATTATGGACTAAGTCCACAGACCACATGTCTGGACGCGTGAAAGAAAACAGCATGGATTTACCAAGAGCAAATCATACCAGAGCAACCTGATTGCCTGTTATAAATGACAGGATCTGTAGATGGGAAGGGAGCACTGGGTGTCATTTATGTTGGCTTCATGCTCAAAGGCAAGGCTGCCATCAGGGGAACCCGAACAGGCTGGTGGAAAGAGCTGACAGGAACCTCATCAGGGACCACAGCCATATCCTGCATTTGAGAAGGAAGAGCTTTTGATGCTGGTATAGGCTGGAGATGGATTGCTGTGGATCAGCCCTGGGAGTCCTGTTAGGAAGCAAGCTGTGCATGAGGTGGTGGTGCGACTTTGTGCCCTGGGTGGCATGAACAGGGGCATGACTTGATTGAGGGAAAAGGTTATTCCTCTTGACTCAGCACTTGTTAGACCACGTCTAGGGTAGGACTGTCCAGTTCTGGACACCTCAACACAGAAAAGATTGGATAGAATTCATCAGAGTGCCCACAGAGTGGTGGGACCTGAACCACTTCCCCATGAGGAAAGGCTGGGGGAACTGGGATGGTTCACTGCTGACAAGGGATGGCTTTGAGGCACCTAGCAGGCCCACCAGAACCTACAGAGGGTTGATGAGCTAGAATCAGACTCCTCACGGCAATGCAGAATGGAAAAGGAAGAAATAATGAGCGTCAGTTGAAAGAAGAGAGGAGAAACATCTCCCATGAGGACAGCCAGGCAGTAGTGGAGACTGCCCAGAGAGGCTGCTCTGTTCCCATTCTTGGAGGCTGTTAGGACCTGACAGGACATCCCTGAGCAACACAGTCTGACCCCAGAGCTGCCATGCTTTGAGTAGGAGATCGGACTGGAGACTGACTGTGGTCCCTTACAACATGAATTGTCCTGTGGTTCTGCTGGCTACTACCAGAAACATCCTCGTGCTCCCTGAATAAGTTCCTACATAACATATATTCTTGAAATTTATTTTTATGTTTTTTTCTTTTCTGTGCTACCAACACCTTGTGCACTGTCTCCTCTACACTGACATCTTTCCCGCTTTATAAAACTGCCATCAAGGAGAAAAGAACGTGAGGTACACATTTTAACATTGCATCATTGTGTGTCTTGCATCTGTCGTGTCATCTTTAGACATCAATTTAAAAGAATATTCACTTTATTACGGAATTAGGAAGAAAAAAAAGAGAGAAGAAGAAAAAGTCCTGTCATGAGAAAGGCCCTTAACAGCAAAAGAAACGTATTTTTCTTTCTCTGCTTCTCATGTTCTTAATCTGTTTTAGGTATTCATAAAACTTTAATCCTCACAGTATCAGAAACCCCAAATGTACAAAGACTTTAACATGTGCTTAACTCTATACTGCTGTAAGAAGTCTCCCACTTATTTACGTACTTAAATTTTTGCAAAATTCAGGCCCAAACGTACAGGTAGAGCTGCACAGATTATTTTGTGATTACTAGCTCTGAAACCTCCCCCTGAAGGAAGATGGTCTCAGTTATAAAGTATTCTCAGTTGTAAAAATCCGTTAAAGTTTATTTGCTCCTGCAAATATTTAAATCAGTAGAATAATTTAACATCTGACCTATGATCTGATGGTCAAACGCTCAGCCAAAACAGGCAAACTGGCAAGATACGTGAATATAACACTCTGAAGATTTATTTGACTAAATCTCAAGGATTGTTGTGTTGTTTGGCACGAACTAACTGGGAAGCACTAACACAAACAGAAAATCAGTCTTTTCTGATGGGACTGTTGTCAAAGTCACTGTCTTTTTTTTTTTTTTCTTCCCAGCAGCAATAGCCTTGACAAGATCCTTCTAATCCTTTCCATCCAATTAAACAGGCTACAGTTGCACTATGGTGTAAAGCAGAATATCCAGAAGCTGAAATAGGTTGATCTCATTCCCCCCACTTTTTGTCTGTTTGTTAACTATTTAGGGATGGCTCTCAAGGAACCAAGTTACTCTACTTGCAAAGGCTCTGGGCCTGGATATAACCTTACCAACAGTGGAGAAATTTACTTCAGAAGGGACTTGTGAACTTCAGACAGTGCTGTCAAAATTTACGCTAGCTTTGATGTCCTCTTCACACTCAAGATGCTGAAATTTGAGGCCACATGTTTCTGTGGAGATTTCAGCAGGAAAGTAAAGCTACACCAGAAACTAGATGAGAACTCCAGTTTCTTTCTAGGCTTAGGTACTTAAACACATATGGCAACTCTCTATCCACTGAGCAGGAGCTGAGGTAAAAGTTCGTCCTCTTGGTGGCTTTGCCTTTTCCCTGCCCTGGTGGCACCTTGATTGCTTCCTGATGGGCCCGTCTCCACGGAGTGAAGCCTGGGACTCAAGGTGGACAGCGAGTGCTTTTCTTGGCCTTCCCCATCCTCACTGGTATCCCAGCATGGTGACAACCACGGGGGACTCAGCTGCTCTGCCTCTGATGGGAGCTGGAGGTAGGAGGTTTGTGACAAAACACAACCACTACTGCACAGAGCATGCAAGAAGCAAGAGCTTCCTCATCCTGAGAAAATGCAAAGCTGTGGCCTAAATCTGCTGCTGTACAGGGAAAAAAAAAATCCCTGCACAATATAAAGAAATACAGATATCAACACCAATAATCCCATCACTTTTGTGTTAACAGCTTGATAACATATCTGCTTATAACTCACACACTGCACTAAATTTTCTGCTCTATAGTAACTATCATATTCCTGTCAGCAGAACTAAATATTTAATCATCTAGGGAGATGAATCATGAAAATCTGTTTTGGGGAGATATTTTTAAACGGACACTTTGTTGTCATTTAATTTTGAAAATTTGCTGTCTCTCTCATCTCTCAGGAGGGACCTTGTAAGCCTGTGACCATACAGGCTCTTGCCCTATACCACCTGCGGTCTCTTTTGCAGGTTAATCATGTAAGCTAAGGGGTTTTAAGGTCACCTCTGACAAGATCAAGCTCAGAGTCTGGCTGGGCACTCCTAAGCCTAGAGAGATGGAGTCCGGAGACGCATGGTCTGCCTGTTTGCAAGGACTAAGTCTGTAAGCCTACCGAGAGTTCAGACACAGCATCAGACCAAAGCTGCACCCATGTTTTCCACCATGTAATGCATTTGTGACCACGAGTCTCTCCCAGTGCAGGCTGAGGCTTGGTGCCAGCACATCCCACCAATGTGCCAAGTGCTGCAGCTCTCAGCCCTCTCCTGCTACCAGCGGTTCCCATCTTTACACCAACAAAGTTTCTCCAGTGTGTTGTAAAATTCAAATCAGGTTTTACAAAATTAATCTCTGAGGAAAAAGGATAATTATTAAAGAGCTTCATTAGTGCTTTGCAATCTTAATTATGATAATTATATTTTTGTAGCTAATATAACTGAACTCCTGCTTTTAAATCCCATTAATAAGCATTTTAATCCTTCTCCTACTGGGACAACAAGCCCATAATGTTGAACTTTATATTTACATAGGACAGTTTTAAATAAAAATGATGCGCTGTTGTTTACTTAGGGTTTTCGTTCTCTTTTATCTGCACTTGGAATATGCATCTTCTCCCAAGATGCAAGAAATGAGATGAACTCAGCATCTTAGGCTCAGCTTCTCTTCCTGGCAATGAGATGGTGAGTGAAGAAGAGAGCAACAGGTTTCAGGAGCAGTGCTGCAGTGGCCAGACGTGGCAGGAAGGAGACATCATGCAATCACAGAGTGGTTTAGGTTGGAAGGGGCCTTTGAAAATCAGCTAGCTCCAACCCCCCTGCCATGGGCAGGGACATCTCTCAGTAGTACATCAGGATGCCCAGGGCCCCATCCAACCTGGCCTTGAGTGCCTCCAGGGATGAGGCATGCACAGTTCCTCTGGGCAGCTGTGCCAGCGCCTCACCGTCCTCACCATGGAAACTCAGAGGAGCCCAGCTACCATGAGGAGTCCACCTGCACCTTTCTGGCAACCACAACCACTCTACCCTACCACCACATTCCATGGCACTGCTGCAAGGAGACAGAGGAGCTCTGCCCATGCTTACCCTGGTTCTTCAAACAGCATGCTCTGAAGTGTGTCACGTCTTCCATGAATGCAGCTGGTACGGCCAAACCAGCAAGGCAGACACACTACAGAGGTATGATTTACTACTGAAGTCTGATACATCTGTTTCCTCTGCTAAGCTGCGCACCGTACCTGATGGTCAGGACTGGGGAAAAAGGAGGCAGCTGGGAGAAAAGGTCAAAAGAAATCTCAGTAAAAAAAGAAATGCCTAAATCCACAAACTATTCATCTGATGTGTGCGCAGGAAAAGCCACCTACCCATCCAGCTGCTGGAAATCTTGAAATGTACCAGCAAGTGACACCAGTACAAATAGCCTTTTCTGAGCATGGTTTATAATCCCTGACAGAGTAGAACTTGCTGTGTCCTACATTACAAACCGCCCACCACCACTCAGTTGCAGTGGGCTGGTGGAATTCTTTATAAGTCTGATTGCAGACAAATATTTCACCATTACTAACAAGGAGAGAAAAAAAGATCAAAGGTGGAACAGCATACAAACTCAGATATCTCAATAAAGAAATGAAAACAATAAAGCATATATTAAACATTATCTACCCATTAATCTCTGGAGTAAATTCAGAAAACTAATTAAAAGCTTCTACACAGATAAATGATAAGCTTCTTTATTCAATGAGCTCAACATATGAACAAACAGAGGTTTGTGTTGATACCATCGTTATTAGCGATTGCATTAAAGCAAATGATTTTTGTTGTGCTACTGGGAATACAGTGATTTGAAAAGCAAAATGCGAAGAGAGAAAAAAAATCAAATCTTCACTGCACTGAACATATCGCATTTCCTGTTCTTTTTTTTTTTTTTTTTTTTGTTTATTTTGGGTAATGATAACTCTTACAGGTCAACATGATGAAAAATGACAACAGTGAAAACTAGCAAAACCCAAGCAAACAAACAAATAGAACATAAGAAGAGAACAGTCTAAAGCCTGTACAGTACCAGCAGAAATTTCTGCATAACCCTTCTACAGTGCAAATCCAGCTTTAATGGGCAACACTGTCTTCCTGCAAGGGAAATTCTCCAATTCATCAGTCATTACTGCACCTTGTTTCTCTTTTCCTGCTATCGGTGTCAGCAGTGGCAGGGGATTTTGTCTGAATTTTGTAGGGAGGTTTGTCTCCTCAACCGTAATTGATAGATGTTCTATTTTTGCAGTGAAACAGCTCTGTGTTGTGTGACGTGGCGTTGCAGAGCTGCACAGGGAGCTCCTGAGGCAGCCAGTGCTACTTTATGGGGTGCCCAGGGCAGAGCCTCCTGCCAAGCAACTCTTCTTAGGGGTGCTGCTTGGAAAAGGGTGATCCTGAGCAATGCTTAAGACAACCGATTTTATGACTGAAGTTGTGCGTTCAATATAAATGCAGCATCTGAAATAATTAATTTAGATACATAGTTGGTCCTGAATCAGGTTATTTAGGATCCATTACAATGGATCTGGCCCCAGATAATATCTTCCATGTGGCTCCCATGCAAGAAAATACATCGTCAGACTTGATTTCTTTTAGCATTCTGGTGAGCCAGTGCCGTTTGGCATAAGAACAGCTTTAAACTGATGAGATGGAGGAATGAGAGCAAACTATAACTGCTTTTGTTTATATTTTTTATTTATATTCAAGCATTTCCCTCCTTCTTACTCTACAGGAAACTCTCCCAATTGACTAAAATGGAATAGAGGTTTCAGAATGTCTCAACATAATGTCCTGTTGAACACAGGCTAAATGCAAGATATAGTCCAGAGAGTATAAAGTGCATTTAAATGTTAGCATATTCATTCAGCTGCTGTGTTCCAGAAACAGAGAAGTCATTAAAAGCCCTATAGCAAAGCATCAAATTATGCCTCTGCCAGATATTAACTTTGAAAAGAAAGAATAAAGGCACCCTGAAAACCATAGTGAAGTGCTGATCTGCTGATTCACCTCATGCTCACGTACTGTGAAAGTTAGAATTGCAAAATAACGAATCTTTTCTGTGCCAAATGATATTGGTAGGAAAACATGTTTTGGCTATGATGGGTGCTTCTTTCAGTTCTGAATGTGCATTTACCCTTCCCACTTGCAAGCAAATTTGCTGTCAGAATGTCAGGCTGACTTGCTGTTTTATTTGCCATCTGTGTCATATATCTGCACACTAAGTGTGTGTCCCAAAAAGCCTGAATTGTTTCATGTTCTTACATATCATTCATAATTATCAGGGGTAAAAAAAACAAACCAAAAAAAAAAAAAAAAAAAAAAAAAAAGAAAAGATATAGATTTCTATTAATGCTGAATAGCATTTTATTTCAAACACCATGCCATGGCCATTACTGAAGCACCACAGATGGAAAAATAGGACCTGAACACCTTCAGCATACCATGATTTTCCCAGGTAATCTAAAAAAATCAGCACTAGCCACCTTGCAGAAAGTAAGATACTTTACAGTGTATCTATTCTTCAACATCTTTATCAATGACATAAGCAGCGGGATTGAGTTTACCCTGCAAGTTTGCTGATTGCACTAAGCTGAGTGGTGCACTTGACATAAAAGAAAGAAGAGACATCACCCAGTGGGACCTGGACATGGTTGAAAAGTGGGCACATGAGAATCTAATGAAGTTCAGTGAGGCCAAGAGCAATGTGTTGCAGTGGGTCGAGGCAATCTCAGATACGAGTACAGACTGGGAGAAGAACTCACTGAGAGCAGCCCCACGGAGAAGGACTTGGGGGTCCTGATGGATGAAAAGCTGCACATGAGCCAGCAGTGCCTGCAGCCCAGGAGGCCAACTGTATCCTGGGCTGCATAACATCCCTGGGAGCAGGGAGAAAGAGGTTACTGTCCCCCTCTGCTCTGCCCTTGTGAGGTCCCACCTGGAGTACTGTGTATGAGCACAAGAAGGATGCAGAGCTGTTGGAGCTTTGTGGCCAAAAGGAGGGCCGCAAAGACAATCAGAGGGCTGAAGCACCTCTCCTCTATGAAGAGAGACAGAGGCAGCTTGGCTTGTTTGGCTTGGAGAAAGCTCTGGGGAGACCTCATTGCGGCCTTTCAGGACTTGAAGGGAGCTTACAAGCAGGAGGGGGGTCAACTTTTTGCATAATCTGATAGTGATAAGACAAGGGAGAATGAATTTAAACTAAAAGAGAGGAGATTTAGGTTAGATATTTCAAAGAAATGTGTTACTCAGAGGGGTGGTGAGGCAATGGCACAGCTGCCCAAAGTGGCTGTGGGAGCCCCATCTCTGGAGGCATTCAAGGCCAGGTTGGACGGAATCCTGGGCAGCCTGATCTAGAAGTTGGCAACCCTGCCCATGGCAGGGGGGTCGGAGCTAAGATCCCCTCCAACCTAAGCCTCTCTATGATTCTATTATTCTGTGATTCTATGATTCTGCTCCCGTGAATCCAGCTCTTGTCAGCATACCTGATCCTGCTTTGAACAAGCAGTGAAACAGGAATGTGGCTCAGCGTAGGCTTACAAAAACTATGTTGTACATGATGGCTAGATGTAGGAGGAAAAGAAGCAAAAAAGAGAAAAAGGAGAAAAGAGGTGGAAGCACCTGGCAGGAAGCCCTGGAGGTTGATGGGTCAGATCCCCCTGGCTTCCAGACTTGTGCAAAACACCTGGGAGAGGCAGTCACAGGGCTATGGCTTCAGATGAGAGAAAGAGGAAAGTCCCTAAAATCCTCACAAAAAATGGTATCCTGATGGCATTATTAGGAAACCAGGAGAAAAGCTTTTGTTATGAGATGGATCAGGATTTGTGGTCACGGGGATGCTGCTGTTGCTCTTGTCTGCTGGGTTTCAAGCAGTCTCGAGGGTGTCTATAGAAACTATAGCAACTTTAGTGTCAGCAGAAAATATATCAATTTATAGAAACTATGACAAAAGTAGTATAAAATCCAATATGATAGCATTTCACTTTATTTTCATACATCCTACTGCCACATTATTATGGGGTATTTGGGTATGGAGATTTTTTTTTTTTTATAATCAGAACAATATTTGGTCCCCCTCGTGTGTTTTTCCCCCCCCACCATTCACCTTGCTTTCCATACTTCAAAAGGCAAGCTCCTGAAAAAACTTTGCTGATTGTTTCCTACTTGAAGTGAAAAAAAAAGTACATGATGTTAAATCTGAACACCAAGACTTCGTGAATGTGTAAACTTCAGAACTCTAAACCTTTCAGACTGTGCCAATGTAAACCACCCCAAAGTGCAGAGAATTAAGTACACTTTATCCTTTCTGTCTATGATTGAACGTGTTCCAGTACTCCTAAAATTGGCAGCGAGGAGTCTCTCAAATCCCTCAAAGCAGAGCAGAGCTTTTTCAAATGGGTGTCGGAAAAAGAGGGCAATCCTCATCCAAATCTCAGTCCCATCCCTGTAGTTCTCTCCTTTGAAAACTCTCACCTTCTGTTTTTAATCACCTCACCCTTGAGGACACAGGACTGGAAAAATAAAACCTGTATTTTCTAAGTGAAATGCTCTCTATTCACTTAGTGAAGATGACACAGAAATTTTAATGAGCACTTTTGCAAGGCACATCTGCCTAATATATCACTTACCCTTTTACACGTTGCTCCACTGTTGTCCAACCTACCTGCTGTCAAGAAATACAAGTTTCTTGCTCCAACCTCTGGAAGCCAAAATGGCTGAGAGGCATATTTTGGGAATCCAACCATAGGTTTTCTGATCTCCTCCCTGCCCTGTGTCTCCTACCCCACAGCACCCCAAGCCAGCACCTCCTCCCATCTGCAAGCCCCATACCCCTTCCTCATCCTGGACCCGGTGCACGGGTCAGAGGATTTGCACCAGCATTGCCATGAGTAACATGCTGCATGTGTTGGGGATGTGTGTCTGGGTACTTGTGAGCACTGCCAAGCCACATAAAGCTCAGTGTACATATGGGCCATAAGGAGATGGAGTGATGGAGTTTAGCTGCTGCTGTTCAGGTGGGCAAAAGGGTCTGAGCTAGGTTTGGTGAAGGGTGCTGGAATAGGAAAGCCACTAAAAGGCTTCACACATCTCCTAACTCAGAAATGTTTTACTGGAATGAACAGCTTCAATTTGTCCACAGTCTAATCCCAGGCTATTTTAAAACTGACATTATCCTGAGAAATAATGCCGAGTCCTAAACTGTACTGTGAGGCGTGCAGTAAATTTTTAGTCAGCTAAAGAGCGAAGAATGAAATGCGAGAGAACATTTTTCCTGATATATTTTTTTCTCTCGCTTCGTGGAAATATTGATGGGAAGGATAGTAGTTTTGCTGCTGAATGGTGAATCGCGTGGCTATAAAGATACATTATGTGCATCAGTCCAGCAGGCAGTTCTCTCAATCTTGCCTCCTCTGCAAATGCAGTTATCTTGCTCTGGCACTTCGCAAAATCCTCTAAATTACTATTAAATTAAATACTTTTAATTTATGGAAGATTTTAGCTGAACTCATATTTCTCTGCCGTTAATTATGAAGTATTTTACTGATGCTGTGAAAAACATTAATAAATCAATCTAAATGAACTCCTACCTTCCCCACTGAACTGGTGCTGCACGTCATCAGTCACACTCGAACCTGAGAAGGTTATATTTCCTTTGGATTCATCACTAATCTCATTTTGAATCATGCATTTCTGAGTGGGCTCAGGGCAACATTTTTAAACATGAGATTTTTAAGCTAGTGATGGGAGTATGTTTAAGTTGCGTGAATATGTGGATGGACTTTCAGATGTTTTCTGTGATTTGAAACAATTTCCCTTTTGCAATGTTAAGGTTGGCTCATATCTTTCTTTTCCTTTTTTTTTTTTTCTTTTTTTTTTCCTTTTTTTTTCTCCAGAAACAGCAATTACACTAGCTATCTTTCAAATAAAATACAACTTCCAGTGTATTCTTAGACACCATGGGGCTCTGGGGAAGGATTGGTGGAAACACAGGTAGTGATAAATCACTGAAATTGAAGAACATGTGGGTGTTTAGAAAGGTAGTTAGATGACTAAATATGGATTTCAGTGCCGAACTCTCAGCACCCAAAATTGAAAATATTGACCTTGATATACGGTGCTGGTCTTCAGTGTGCCTTAACATGGTGAAAGGATTTGCAAGGCTTCAATGCGGGTAAGTCATGTCCCAAAATATAGACTAAGCAGGACTGTATTCATAAAGCAGGCAGGTGAGATTTTCCCATGCTGACAACACTACTGGGGACACTCTTATTACTCAAAACAGTGTTGTTCCAGAGAGAAAAAACAGGTCTGTAATTTCACAGACCAGACAACAAAAGTAGATGTTCCCATTTCATCCACTGTTTTCCAAAGCCAACACAAATCTTGGCAAAGGAACGTATTTTATGAAGTTGGAAGTTGTGTGGACTGACTTAATGTATTAATCTTTACAGTGACACAGATTATTAGAAACTCAATGATATGTGGAATGTTTTATGATGTGCTTTCACTCTGATAAATAGCTAATCACCATATATTTGTGACAACAGAACATTACAGGAAGCAGTGATATGTGTTCTGAAAAACACCATCGGTCCTTTTATGCCCTCTGCATAATGTTCTGTCATCTGTGATGCTTAACTTTGCAGTGTTGCTTTCAAAAACACCAAAAATGTTCATAATGAAAACCCTAACATTTGTCAAATGCCTCCTTACTGGTCTTTTGTGGTGGTGTTTTTATTTCCCCAAGTAAAAGTGCATTACATGCCATTTGACAGCTGGTAATTGTATGCGTATTGAATTAAAGCATTGATTTTAATTTTCAAAGTCAAACTCACTCTCTTTTAGCTGAATGAATTACTTTTTTCATTAGAGAAAATATTGGTGCTGGACTTCAGATACAGGATCTGAGCTTACACAGCCTGTCCCCAGGGATATTTTCTACTGCACTCTTTTGAAATATTGAAAGGTTCTAACTTACCCATTATCCAGGAAAAAAAAAAAAAAGAGAATAAATCTCCAAATGGTTAGCACAGCTCCTAAATTCATTGCTCGCTTTCAGCTATTTTCCATTGCATTCCAATTCCCTGGCTGCTAGGATGGCTTTTTGTCATATAGGATAAGAAATAACAGGCTGGGCATAGTGTGGGTGAGAAACCTGGAAAGAAATGCAGGTGCTGCTAGGAGCTGCACAGATTATGCCATGGATATCAATCTATATTTGAGTCAATGGTAAGGCACGTTTGAGAAGACTCTCTGGGAAACAGAGGCTCTCTGATACTTTCCCCTGTATTATCCTTTTCATAGATCCGGATACTTTTCCCTCTCTAGTCTGCTCCTGAGGGGCTTAAGTGCAGACCGCAGTAGACACTCTCATGTGGGAACCATAGGGGGGAAAAAAAAAGAGAGATCATAGGTTGTCATCCCAAAGAGATGTTCAAAAAAGGACTGTAGCTTTGTGCCAAGTTTCTGAACACAGGCTTCTTCTACTGCTATCTCAAAACCTAATCACCATGAGCCAAGTCTCTGACCTGTTGCTCTTATCATGCATTCAAAGACATCTGCTGCTTCCTTATTCTTCGACTATCAAACCAATTATCTCTGGCTCAGTCTGGATTTTGTCCCACTCTGGAGTCTGTGAAGCTGTTCAGCCTGCCCTGACATCCGCCCCCTCCACCAGGGAGAGCCTCCTCCTCCCCTCCTCCTCCTGCAGCATCACCCCATCCAAGCTTGGCCTCCTGCAGTGCTCAGTTGGGATGAGGAGACTGGGCCTCTCTGCTCTCACTCACGGTCCCGAGGGGGAGATCAGGCCGCTCTGCTCCCACATCAGTAAGAAGCAGCAGCAAGTCCTCTGAAAGAAAAGGAGCTAAAGCCCTGTAAACCTGGCTTGGGATTATGGCCTAGCCCTGTATGCCAAGCCGCTACAGTAGAGCTGGAAGGAGTGAGAGCAGCAGCTGCTGCCCTTCCACAGACAGGTTTCCTGCTAATGAGGAATCGCGTTTTGGACAAGGAACGTGCCCACTACCTACAGCTCCATCCACCCTGGCAATGTGACAGTTGGGCTGAAGATTTTTTTGTCATGCCATGACTCCTCTATTTGTTGCACAGTGGGTTGAACAAAAAAACTCTCTGCAGAGTTTAAGAATTAATTTTAATACTATGTCTCGATTCCTCCATGCCTCAAGATCCCGTATGCATGCCACAGCTTTCTCTTATTTCTCTATCTAGCAACTCACTGCCTTCCTCACAAGCACTGTTACAAAATCCAGAGATAAGACTTAATTCAATTCTATCTCCCACTGAAAAAAAAATTGTATGTGGAGAAAAGCAGATGATGTCCTGCCTCATGCATTTTTGCAGCTCTGCTGGTATACGTGAAAGAAAATGCTAGTCCACATTAGTTACTCTGGATCTTTTCTCCTCTAAAACCTGTGATTCTTTTTGCAGCTGTGCATTAACATGGGTTTTCTCTGAGGCATTATAAAAATATCACAGTAGTGACATACATCATCTTTTGGACGCCATGTTCTGTGATGAAATTTTTCACGGTACACTTAGTTTGCATTTGTCCAAAGTAACTGAAAGTGAGAATGTGCACTGACCTGCTCCAGAGCAATCGTATTAGCCACCAATAATGCAGAAGATCACGTGCGTCAATTTGACTCTGTGCAGCACAGTGTGTTTATTATTTCTGCAATAAACTGTGGAAGAAAATAAAGTGTGAGAGCATTTCAATCATGTCTAGCTGTCCTATTGCTATAGTATTACTTCAGCAGTAGAAGCAGATTGGGGATATATGCACAGGTCTTTTCTCTGTCTGGCACAGATGTCTGTTTTACCAACCACTTTTTGTTTCTAATTCTTATTTTAGCCAAACTCTTACAGCCTTTACAAATAGCCAGTACAAATGCAGATCTCCATTTCCACATTTAGACCAGCTACTGTTATACTGCTTCCATTTCAGTGTGATAAAGGAAGCTACCGGTTCAGGAGTTTGTTGCTCATTTGAAGGGTAGCTGCTATTCTACAAATGAAGGGAGCAACTGATGCAATTTCTTTGCTGTACAGCTTTCACTCATTAATAAATTTATTCTGTGAAAATTGAGGGTGCAATTATGGATGAGGAGAGGAGATCATGCACGCATTCAAATACTTCTTGATACCAGAATTAGGGAACCTGACACTAATCAGAGCCATGCCCGTAATGAGGATTTTCTGAGAAGCTGATGATTCTTGGAATGCAAAGGTGAACCATACAGCAGCACATAGGATTGTTATTATCTGGAAATAATAGGATGATAGCAGATCTTCATGTGGGGTTGAAAGAATCGTGAGCATTTCTAGCCTCTATCCAAGGACAGCCAGGAAGAATTTGGGGGAATTAGTGGCCTCTTCAAGAAAAAAGGTGCTGGCAGCCCTGGGATGATGTGGATTTTATATATGATTCTTTTGTCACTAAGATTACACAAGCTTCCAGCCTTGTCTTTGCAAAATATTAAAAGATTTTAAATGGGCTTTACCCTAGAGAGACAGATTCCAAAAGGATGTTACACAAATAAAGTGATGAATGGGATGCCTATACATCGTTTATTTCCTCTTGGAATTGGTGACCTTCCATCACTCAGTAGTTTCCTTCACACTCCCTCACTTGCGAATTACAAGTTAATCAAGAGCACAATGGAAACAATGCATGCATAGCCTGCTCACTGCATTCATCTCTCTCCTCAGGGTGGATTACGGATGTTGAAGTTGTAATGAGTTTTCTTTTAGTCCAGTTCTGACCTCAATTCTGACTTTACCAGCAAAAATGTATTGTGTGAGATTACACAAGATGTATTTGGAAAATACACTGGTGATCTGGGAAAGGGTTTGTGAAGCAGGATTAGTTTTAAAAAAGTAAGAATATCTCCTGGCTTTTAACTATTCTGATCTAAAGTGAGGGATGGGAATGGAAAAGAGGTCTCCTGTACTACCTCCTAAATCCTGCTCCTGGTTTTGCCACAGAGAATGATTTTGATGCTATTTCACACTTATCAGCGCCAGAGGAAGCAGTATTTCAGCATGCCGATCTGTTTTACAGAGCCTGAGCCTGGGCTTGTGGGACTTCCCCTCAGAGGGAATGCAATGCATCTGTTGCAAATATTTATTTTCAGACTATACAGATACACAATACCAGTGAATGGAATACCAGGAAAAACTGTTCTCACACAGCTGATTATACCAGTGGTAACAAAGAAGGAATTATTCTCATTAAAAAAAAGAGTTGATCTGAAAGGTAAAGAGAGGTGGTAATTAATTTCCTTTAATAGTCACACTGGGATCTCCTGTAGTGTGCGGTCTGATGTTAATAATATATTTTCCCCCCTATAATTAATGTTCATGTTCTGTTCCTGGGGGATTCTTCTTCACTATCCTCAGCATTGTCATTACTCAAGCACACAGAAGCAACTTGAGCAACCTGGTCAACGCAATATCTAACTCAAGCTCTGCTTCTCTTCCCCATATCTGATCCCCTGCCAGGTGAGTGGCAAATGCCATCACTGGAACACGCAGCCTCAGGAAATCTGGGAAATAATAAAGCATTTTGCCCTATTTCAGAGGCATGTAAATGCTAACAAAACAATAGGATAGCACAAAGAGCGAATGACCCCCTCTGCCTGTCCTGCTTTCTGAGGTTTGATGTTCAGCGACAGGGAGGTGGAGACTGGCTCCTTGCTGACCTCACAGAGTCACGAGGCAGTGCCACAGCAGAGCGACTGGGGAAGACCTAGGACTTCAGAGCTCTTGGGCTGTGTGGCTGAGGGCACAGGCAGAGAATGAAGCCAGGGCAGAAGCAGCACAGCATGGGCTTCTGCTGGCTGGCTGCCAGTCTCTGGTGTAAACCAAAGCCCCCCTGAAATAGTTGCTCTATACACCAGAAGCCAGTCAGCAACAGAACTGCTCTAAAATCCTCTCACTAAGCCATGCTGGATGTTCTTTGGATGCAAACATGGGCATGATTCTGTCCTTTTTTGGAAAGAAACAAATCTGAGTGATGAGCTGGTCCTTAACAGTAAGAGCAGAAAGGCAAAAAGCTTAGAAAGGGCTAGGTAAACAAATGCTATGATGTTGTACCAGTTTCCCCTGGAGTTTTATACTAGTTTTTATTGTAGGGATCCTGCAGGACAAAGTTGCCATGGAAGTTACTCTTCTCCCTTTACTTCTAAATTACCTTGAGCTTGCAATGGATGCTGATTTGCATTCACCATGTTTTAGAAGATAAGGGAGGATGACCCCATGACTCTCAGCAGACATGAAAGAAAAGGAGGGAACGTGACAAAGAGCTCAGATATGTTCTTTCTGTTTCTGAAAGACAGCAGAGATGTGTGTTTAGGAGAACACAGATGCAAATGCCTTTTTTTTTCTCTTTTTTTAAGGGGCAAAAACTTCCCAAAAGTAAACATTTCCAGGGGTGCTACATCTCTGCTCTACTCTCCTACACTGTTGCTACACTGCTCTACTCTCCATGGCTGCTGCTGCTGCCCACTCCTAATGCACGTTCCCACCTCAGCACATCTAGACCTATACACTCTCTGATTTCAGCTACAGAAGCGTAGTTTAGACAAAGATTTACGTTTTCTGGAAATGCCTTCGTATAAAACATAACAGTTTCCGGAGCTTTTCTCCCCTTTGAGGAAAAACTGAAATACCTCCATGTTTCATGTTAAGACTAAATTTTATTTACCTCTTTATGAATAAAAACAGTATTATGCCTAATTTTGTTTGCGCATATAAAATTCTCTAGATGTATGTCTGAGAAAAAAGGATATAGTTCTGAGAAAAAGAGAAAAAATCCTGGCTTTTGAATATGGCCTGGTATTAACGACAGAGCTGTAATGCACACAAAGTGCTTCTTGATGTTTCTGGCTTGTTGACATATCTCTAAAGCAGTAAAATTAATGAGTAAATAACTAGAAAGATGGAAAGACAGTACTGCTATTACTGATCCATTAGCAAACAGGTTCCCAAGATTCAGAGACACTATATAAGCAGGTTTAAGGTCAAAATGCATAAATTCATACAACACAAATCCATCTTTCTAGAAGAAATGTTTGCAAAATCAGCATTCATATACAGGATATAGCTAATACAGCATAGTGACTTCATAATAACCTATCTGTAAATACTTTATCGTATGGAAAATACTTTGAAGGGTAAAGTTTCAGCCACTATTTTAAACACTGCACATTCTCCTGCTCAGTCTGACAAAGTATGTTTCTCAAATACATTCCAGTCTTTCTCATGTTTTCCAAATTTGTGTTTCCTATTTTGCACTGAAAAAAAAAAAAAAATGAGGAGGGAATGGAAAGCAGAGAGAAAATGTGTTGTTGAAGATATCACTAAATACCTGCATCCAATTCAACCTGCATCTGGTTAATGGAAAACTGAAATACATCGTCTCTTCTGGAGTACTGTGTCCAGGTCTGGAGCCACCAGTACAAGAAAGACAGGGAGCTGTTGGAGAGGGTTCAGAGGAGAGCCACGAAGATGATCAGGGGACTGGAGCACCTCCCCTACAAAGACAGGCTGAGGGAGCTGAGCTTGTTCACCCTCGAGAAAAGAAGGCTGTGGGGTGACCTCATTGCCTTCAATACCTAAAGGGAACCTACAAACAGGAGGGAAATCAACTCTTTGAAAGGGTGGATAACAGCAGGACAAGAGGAAATGGTTTTATGTTGAGGGAGGGAAGATTTAGGTTGGACGTCAGGGGGAAATTCTTTACTATGAGAGTGGTGAGGTGCTGGCACAGGCTGCCCAGAGAGGTTGTGGATGCCCCATCCCTGGAGGTGTTCAAGGCCAGGTTGGATGGGGCCCTGGGCAGCCTGGTCTAGTATTAAATGGGGAGGTTGGTGGCCCTGCATGAGGCAGGGCGTTGGAGATTCATGATCCTTGAGGCCCCTTCCAACCCTGGCCATTCTGTGATTCTGTGATTCTCTTTACTGGACAAATTCGGATTTTCTGAAATCTTCAGTAAAAAGAAACTAGTTGTAAGATACATAACAGCTCTTCACATTAGAAGTGTCTCATTTGCACACAACATAGAAGTTACTTGCAGGTGGTGTCCATTGGTGTACGTGTTTCCCAGTATAAGGAGTCCTAAATGACCTGTAGCTTCTTCTCCCACACTGAGCAATCAGCTTCAGACTGATCCAAGAGGCACTGCAGGCACAATGCAAACTGCCCATGCAGATTCCCAGTTCCAGAGACCAGTGATGGATAGTGAATCCCTGATAGGTTGCTCATGCCCTTAAATCACAAAGCTTTGGCGGGCCATCTCTGAACTGGAAGACACATAATTTCCAATAAGAGAGCCACAGTAAAGCCATGTAGTGGGGCTGCCTCACACTCTACCTTCCTAGCGCAACTGTAGACCTTCTAGTATCAAATTTGCGGGTGCCCCATCCAAAGCTTCACATGGGGGAATGGTCCTGCTGGGGCAGAGCAGCAAAGAGGCTCTGAAGGCTGTTTTTAACAAACTGAGGAAAATAATTTCACATTTTGAATTACATCGAGAATGCATCCTTTTGTCTAACGCTCCTGTACCCACCTGAGAAGCCTGTGTCTTAGGGTACACAGGTTCTGCTCATACCAAAAGCTGGTTTCCAACTAGAGGGTAACTAAAGTCCTTTTTAACACCTGTACTTTATGGATTTAATATGCTAATGTGAAAAACTGTCTTGAATATCTAATCCTAAAATGTTTTACTTTCTTCTTCTGTACTCTTAAGTAGTTAGTCCTGCTAATTCAGCTCCATCAGGATGAAAGGCATTAAATAAAACGTCTGGAAGGAATTAATTTAAGTGCTTATCAAAGACTGGTAACATCAGTTTTCACGGGTAAGTCAAATGAACGCACGTGAATGGGGATTAGATACATTGATTCAGCTCTATTGTGAAAATAGCTTGGAGATAATGCCCAGGAAAACATGCATCATGTTAATAGAACAACTACAATGATCCTGACTACACTAACTGCATTTCCACTTTGTCAAAATCAGTGTCAAAATGCCAACGACACCATAAAGCTCATATTTGTTCCATGAGGTGCCCATTTTACAATGGGGCTTTGAGAAAAAAGAATAAATTCATCCATCTCCTCTGTGAAGAGACCTCGTTGCAGCCTTCCAATACTTAAAAAGGGATTATAAAAAGAAGGGAAATCAACTTTTTACTTGGATAGATAGTGATAGGAAAAGGGGGAATGGCTTTAAGCTCAAGGAGGAAACATTTAGATTGGATCTCAGGGGAAGTTCTTCACAGAGAGATTGGTGAGGTGCTGGCTCAGGCTGCCCAGAGAGGTTGTGGATGCCCTGTCCCTGGAGGTGTTCAAGGCCAGGTTGGATGAGACCGTGGGCAACCTGGTCTAGTGCCAGATTAAGAGGTTGGTGGGCCTGCCTGCAGCAGGGAGGTTGAAACTTGATGATCCTTGGGGTCCCTTCCAACCCAAGCCATTCTATGATTCCGAGATTCTATGATTCTTCCTCACTACTCACCCTTGCACAGAATAAACTGTTAAACTCAATTTGCAGCTGTGGGACTCTTTTTTGCAGATACGTAAGATTTTAAGGGCTTTATTAGCTTACTGAAATGAAACTGCTGTTCATATAAAAAGCTTCAATGCAAAATCAGGATGAAATGACCAAAACAAGTATGGATTCCCTGCCTTGCCAAATAGACATGTTACAACAAGGGCTATCCTGCACTGGGTGGAGGCATCTAGAAGCTACTGAGGATTCGCATGCACATAGTGTAGGAAGGACACTGTTGAATGCTGCAGCCCTACCTTAAAAAGACAGAAGAAGTAACAGTTTCTTGAGACCGTGTCTCTGCTGCTGAAGAGAACAGTGTCTGGTCAGTGACTTGTTCATCTGGAACGAATGAGCAAGCGGAGCACCAATCACTGATGTGAGATTTCAAGCAGCTTACAGCTTTCTAGGCCTTGTTTACTTGCATGCAACATATGTTCATGAGTAAAGTTTCTTAGTATGCTTGCCTCTATCATTTGCAGTTATCTGAATCCCACAAAGCAACAGCTCTGATTGGAATGTCACAGACTCTGGAACAAACCTTTTATTGTATCTGGCTCCTCCTTGACCCAAATGACCTGAAGTCAAGTGTCTGTTATACAGGGTGAAGTAGCAAGCTAGAAGTCTCTGGAAGCCCACTAGGCTGGACTGTGTACAAACGCCATCAGAGCAAATGGCTTGTGAATAACCCTCGAGCAGATACGGGCCATAAGAATACACTGAGACCAAGGACTAGTGTTAGAGGCAACAGGTGGACATGTGGCTGCAGGAGTTAAGTGGTAAATCCTGAAAGCTTGGCAGGGATGGATGAAGTCAGCTGGTATTGGGACTGAAGAACACTATGTTAGTTGTGCTGTGGGGAAGAGCACATGAACTCTAAGCCCAATATGGAGCCAAACGAAGTCAGTAAAAAAGCCACCAGTAAAAAAGTTGACTAGTCCTTGATGTAGCTCAGCAGGCCTTGTTGGCTGTACCTGCAGACCGAGTACCTCAGACCCATCTGTTTTCAGCCCTAACCCTCATCCTAAATCTAATCCCGCCTTTAATTATCACCTGAAAACTCCTACTCCTTAATATTAACGTTAGATTTGGGTCCAAAGTGTTCACTGATGCATGTTATGAGAGATACGTGGTGAAGGGGGAGGGCCGTATAGCTATGGATAGCCCTCTGATCAGGAGATAAATTCATTACTATGCCTTGCAAGTCCTTCTGATCCAGAATGATATACTGTTGCTGGTTAGGGCTATACTTGGAATGTAAAAGAGATTTTTTGCACAGCATCTTTCTCTTCCTTGTCCGCAAAAATATCAAGCATCACTCAGTTTTTGTCCCATTGGAGAATTCCTTTGGAAATCCTTCATGGCGATGTGGCTGCCTAGTGCTATCTGTCTGTCCGGGCTGTACAGCATTACTGTTCTGCACCAAGAGGCTCCTATGGAGGCTCACTCAGTCCTACGCTGGCATTCCCCAGCTTCCCTAAAGATAAAGTAGGTGTTACAGCTGAAGCCTGAGGGTCTGAATAGCCACCTTTATATCTTGTTTGAGCCCTGTTTGCCACATAAACTAGCTTCCTGGCAGCAGACTGGATGCTTTTAGAAGTGTGGAGATGGGAAAATGCAAAGGTAGTATTTCTGTTTTAGGGCTGTGCAGGAATGCCCCAACTGGAATGTCCTACATGGAGAGCAGCCCACACGCAGGGCAGTGAAAGAGTTGCTGTCTTAGCTGCTGCAATGCACATTTGACTGAAATCTTCGGTTCTGAAGAAGCTGCATTTTTCTGGCACATTTCTAGGAAAGTAGATTCTCAGTTTGCTGCCAGGTGGGAAGGAAGAGTTAAGTTTTTAAGAGCACTGAGTGGCACATTAGCAAGTGTAAATGCATCCAAAAAATGAAAAAGGACTGTATTACTGCTTCTGATTCAATGTTCTTTGCCAAATAACACTCTTGCAGTCACCTTTTCTTCCTCAAAGAGAACAGGTTGCGACAGATTGAAGTCTTCTCCCCTGCTATGTCAGGAGCCTTTATGTGACAATTACAACATCATTTTTGTTTTACGATCAGCTGAAGTCAGTTCAAAACAGCACTTCACCTCACACACGAAATAGTATGGCTTCATGTGACAGGGACTGCAGTTTGGCAGAAGCAATTCCTCATTTACAATCTGCTTTCTTCTGTCTCAGTGTTTTCCACCCAGTGCAGAGTAACTTTAGTTTTGAAGTCAGTCAGGCTTATCTGGAGAAATGACTCATCTAGGGCAATCAGAGTAGCCTGCTCCCTCATGCTCTGAGAAGCACTCAAATGCTGAGCAGTGGAGGAGGAGAAAAACTACAAATCCATGACAGGGAAAACCTTGGTCCTTCCAGATAAAATCTGTAATATTTGTCAGCGGCTCTGTGAGTAGCGTGCTGGCACTCAAAGGGGGGAATTTCTTTATCTCCTCCCTTTCCATGGTGATTTTCTTTTTCTCCTGTTCCACCCAGCTCACATGCCACGGGCAAACCTGGCCTCAGAAACTTCAGAGAAGCCAGCTGGCTGTATGTGAGCCCCCACATCAGGGGATCCTGCTGATGTAATCTACAGCACCATGTTTCTAGCTTTTTTTTGTATGTCTCTAGTATAGCAACTAGCCAAGAGCAGGCCTAAATGCTGCAGTGTTCAGTGTGATTTTGGCTTCCTCTGGCAATTCACTCTTTCACATCATCCATTAGACCTATGAAAATAATACAGCATTTCCCATTAGTAATCTCCCCCACTTGTGATTTCTTTTCTTTGTGGCCGGAGGAGATGAAGTGCGCAGTTACCCCACAAAGAGCTCTCCAGAGCAACCACCATGAATTCAGGAAACCTGGCCCTCAGCCCATCCACTTTTCCTGATTTTGAACAGTTCCTATTTAATTTCTCTCCTGGCTGCTTTTCCTTTTAAAAATGCTTATCTTTTAAGGCTAAACACATGAAAACACAGTGTTCCTAACTATGGGAGGACGCACTCAAGTCTGCCTGAAGCCTGCCTTAGGCTAGTCCTGCACAGAACCGAGAGCTGCCCACAGGTGGCAACACCATGGCCAGAGCCACAGCTGGTTGTAAGCAGGCACCATCAGCAAGCAGCTCCATTTCATTTTACTCCTAAATCATACACTAGGAGCAGTTTTACACACATGGAGCAACTCATTGCAGATGCGAGTCACTTAATTCAAATTCAGAAGGAAGAAATTGCACATCATAAACCAAGTTCTGCAAGTTGTGAAACTAGTACAAGCTAATGTCTTACTGGATGGTGTCAGAAAGCTCTTGTGAAGGTCATCTGGGGTCTGTAGGGTCTGGCATACATTGTCACAAAACTTAAAGATACTTCATAGCTTTGATATCTTTACCTTTCTCATAAATTTAACTGATGTTGGCCAGCAAATTCAGAATGTAGCCAGACAGTCACATGCACAACCACATAAAACATGACCAAGTAATCCTTTATTCTCCCAAGAAACTGAGCAAAAAAACCCATAGTTTTGAACTCAATACCCAAACCAGGCAGGTTTCCAGGACTGGACCCTGTAAAGATTTACAAATCAAAAAGTTAGAGGTTACAGTGTCTAATCTTTAGTCTCATGGATTCTTTCTTCTTACCTAACTTGAGGTATTCACAGTACAGATGGCTGACAGCAGAGATAACAGTCAAAATGGCCTTTGTAGTCAGCAGAAAGAAACAGCAACTCTTAGCATTAACCCATTTCTAAGAAAGTTATTAACATCAATCAAATATGTCATGCTTGAGAAGTGCCCTGATAGTAAAGGCTCAAACTAAGCACCCCCCTCCCCCTCTAGTCCCCCAGTACCTCAGGAGACCACGCTATTGAATTTCTATTTTCTTTCTATCTTCTATTCTATTTTTCTATCATCTTTCTATCTTCTATTCAAACTTCACAGGTACCAGCCTGTAATCAGCTAGGTTTACAGAATCACAGAATCACAGAATGACCTGGTTGGAAGGGACCTCAAGGATCACGAATCTCCAACCCCCCTGCCACAGGCAGGGCCACCAACCTCCCCATTTAATACTAGACCAGGCTGTCCAGGGCCCCATCCAATCTGGCCTTGAACACCTTTAGAGACGGGGCATCCACAACCTCTCCGGGCAGCCTGTTCCAGCACCTCACCACTCTCTCTGTAAAGAACCTCCCCCTGACATCCAACCTAAATCTTCCCTCCCTCAACATAAAACCATTTTAAGGAGTTTAAGGAGGCTGTGGATGCCCCATCCTTGGAGACACTCAAGGCCAGGCTGGATGTGGCTCTGGACAGCCTGGTCTAGTGGTTGACGCTGTGACCCTGCACATAGCAGGGGAGTTGAAACTAGATGATCACTGTGGTCCTTTTCAACCCAGGCCATTCTATGATTCTATGATTCTCCACCCTGACTCCTCCGGAGAAGCTGTTTCGGTACTTTCTCCCAATGGTTAGAGGAACTTCTCTATCCGATAGCCTAAACTTTCTGTACCTATGTATTGGAAGTTTAAACCTTTTTGCTCTTGGGATAATTTGTGCTTTAGCTTAAATAGCTTTCCTTCATGTTTCCTTTTCATCTGCCTTCCAAGAGCAATCACACTGACTCTCAGGCTCCATTTTGCTCAGCCTTCTCATGTGCGTGCTTCCTGAATCAGATCCTCTTCACCTCCAAAAATGTACAAGGAAAGTCCCCTGAAGGAAGAAAAATCTTTTTAACTTTGTGTATGTAGTGATCCTTTATTTTATTATTCCTTCATACTTGTGCCCTGTCCTTTAGTTTGCCCTCTGCTTACACGGGCATTTCACAATGAGAGAGAAAAATGTGTTAAACACTCAGAAGCAGAATTGTACAAGCACTATATGGGGGATTCAGGGCTAAGAAGAGTCTCTGAAGTCACTCTAAGTTCCTTCCTGAAAAATCATCTGGTTGTCAGATTGGGCAAATCAGAGATGTCCCTCTGATTTCCGTATTTCTTGCGTTCTGAAAACCTAACTGAAGGGCATTAACATTTGGCTGCCGTACTTTTAAGAGATAATTTACAAATGAGAACATTGAGCACATCTCAGAAGTTATGGTATTTCCTTTAGATATTTGATATTCCATACAGCCGAGTGCTGCCTCAAGGCTGATGAAAACTTCTACTGTATGCTTGATTTATGATCTATTTGGAGAGAAAAAAAGTGCACTTAGTACTTTCATTTCTTTGTTTCCTCCTTCTTTTTTTTTTTTTTTTAAATAACCAGGCCACAGTCCAGGAAAAAAAAAAGTAAGTTTTGCGGATATGTTTATCGACCCTTGCATTGTGATTTAGTAATATACATCAGCTGGTACTTACTCTCACATAAATGAAAACCCGATGAGGAAAGATATTGAGCACATGTTCTAAAATAAGTATATGCTTTAAACATGCTATTAAATTGCAGTACTTGTCTTTCCTCATTTTCTGGATTTTTCCATTTCCTTTCCTGGAGTTTTAATTCCTCTGGGGCATATAATAAAGTCCTTACTCAGACAAAACTACTTTTCTATTTACTTTATGTTGAAAAGTGCATGAGACAGTAATATCCTCGAGACGAGGAATTTCTTATCATTTAGATCTACAAAATAAGATTGCTTTTTCATAGATTCATGGAATTGTTGAGGTTGGAAAAGACCTCTCAGATCACTCATCAGTCCAACCACCAGCCCACCCCCACCGTGCCCACTAACCGTGTCCCCCAGTGCCACATCCACATGGTTCTGCAACAACTCTGGGGACACCGACTCCAAAACTTCCCTGGGCAGCCTGTCCCAATGCTTGGTTAGTCTTTCTGAGGCAATTTCCTCTTGTCCTATAGCTGTTATCTGAGAGAAGAGGCCAACCTCCATGTCACCACAGCATCCTTTCAGGTCACTGAAGAGAGTGATAAGGTCTCCCCCGAGCCTCCCTTTCTCTAGACTGAACAATCCCAGTTCCCTCAGCTGCTCCCCATAGGACTTGTGCTTCAGACCCCCCACAGCTTAATTGCCCTTCTCTGGAATGCTCCAAGGCCTCAATGCCTTTCCTGCAGTGAGGGGCTCAAAACTAGGCACAGTACTTGACACAATAACTCTTGAATAAAATAATGTAAAGTTTACCATTCTTTAGTGGTAGGAATTTTCTTAAATTCCAGAGAGGGCTCCCGTTTTGTAGTCATGGTGTTTATATAACCCTTCTGCTTGATCTCTGATGGCTCACATGCACCCAATTTCCATACTGCTCATGTTTAAAAATCACAATGAAAGCAGCCCTGATCCTGCATGGAGGCCACTCTTGTGGTTTCAGTACTCTCATCTATTCTGTTCAGACAATCACAAACTTTGGAAGAGAAATTCTCTTTGATTATTGTCCTTTCCAGCATTTTTTATTATTATTATTTTTTACTTTTTTTTCAAGGAATTTCCTTTTGTGTGTCCCTTTTCCTCCACATTTAGGCCTTTAGCTCAGCCTGTTGGTTAATGGGCTGCAGGCCTTTTCCAGTGTCAAGGAAATAAGTTAACGTCATCATGTCACGTGCTATCTCACATTGCTTTTTTTTTTGTAATTGTAATTTCAATGGTCCCTTCAATACTGATGAAATTTATAACACGCCAGGAAGGCTACCTTATGTTAAGCTGTTTTCTTATGTACTAAAGGACGATTATGAAACATTAAACATGATACATCAGTTAAATGGATTGAGACTTTATCACAAGGTGGATGACCTAGAGCTGGAATTTGGTACCCTTTCTCATTATTACTCTGCATGTATTTTCAGTTTATTCACTGGGAATACTTGTAAGACACAGTCACTGTGATTAAGAAGGTCAGAATCTATCCCTATTGACAAAAGCTTATTTTAACACGATTTCTTTTGTACAGCTTTTGCTTTGACTAGCAAGCACTTCATCAGGTGAGTCATTCCCTTTCACTGGGTCTAAAGCTTGCACAGTTTGATCTGTCAAGATTTATGGGCATGTATGCATATACCCCATTAAGCTACACCACTGAAGAGGAGGATGCAGTGTTGGAATAACAGGACACTCGCTGTGAGCAAGTAATATTAGAGTTGGGCTAGAAATACATTGTAAGCATGCTGGCAAAGGAGATGATTCCTCTGAAAAGGGATCAGAGCTGGGGCTGATATTCAAGCAGCTCTTTCTGGAGTAGAAATCAGAAGCCTGCAAGTGGTGTCCCAGTTTCCCAGGCAATATAATGGGGAAGTGGGCCACACTGGGGGAGGATTCACAACCCAGTGGGAAAGATCTGTTGCCTCAGTGTAGAAGGCACTGGGGCTCTGTATTCCTATACTACATGTGACACGTGTAGGTGTAAGTAAGGCTTGGTTTGAAGCCACTTTCTCCTCAGAACTCCTGTAGGACATGCATTTCTCCTGCTCAGTCAGTAAGCAACCTAGGCTCTGGCTCTTGAGTGCTCAAGGCCTGAATCTGTGGGCTGGTAAAATGAAGTTGTTCCACCACTCCTCCTTTTTTTTCCCCTGCTTGTCTTCACTGCTAGTCTCTCCTCCATCTATGGGCTGATTAAATTCAGTAATTTGGCAAGAAGATAGCCTCTGGCTTTTATTTTTCTGATTTAGAGAGCTGAAGGAACTTCTGCAGGAGTCTCCCCAGGTCAGGTAGCAAAAAGCAATTGGCAGAAGTGTCAAGCTAGGAGCAGGGGATGGGTGGGGGCTGGCAAGCTGGCATTTGCCAAAGCAAGAGTACAAGTGGGAGCAGCCCTTCACCATTTAGGGTAAGCCAGTGGTAGAATGGACATCAATGAGCTTTAGTCTGATGTGAAAACACACCTTTCCCCCCTTAGGAGATCTGTGAATCATGCCAGCTACTCACAGCTACTTCCCTGCATGGCCTCACAAGGGGTAACTGTCAATTTTGTCTCATATCATTAGAAATTGATTTGGGAAAGAACACCTCCACCTTACCCTGATGACTGAGACAGTACTTTTCAGAGTACAAAAAATATCCTCACAGATATACAAAATCACATAATTAAACTGAAGCAGTTTAATTTTAAATTAAAATTCGTAATATCTTTCTGGAAGATTGCAAAGCCAACCTAAAGTAAATGCTGATCAATTCTATTTTATTTCTTGTCAAGTCTTCCTTTCATCTCACACTATGAACCAGAGAAATGCCTGAGTTTTTCCCTCAGACTTTGATCACCGCATTACCATGACAACAATGTATTTACTGTAGCTATAATGGATGGACTTCAGATGTCAACTGGGTCCCTTGGAAGTCCATGGGGAGCTTTAGGTCTTCTTATACCACAGTAAATGAAAGAATGATTCTCTCGACTGAAGAGCTATCTAACAGGTAACTTGTATTTGCTCTCAAATTCCGCCTGCTCTGCCAGCAATGTCCACTGCCTTCCATCAGTCTTAAATCTACCAGCTGTTTTAATGATATAGGAAAACAGGTCAAACTTTTATTTATCGGCATGCTTTGTGCTTAGCTGACTGAAGACCATAATCCAACAAGCTAATGTATCAATCTGACAGGATGTGATGCATGGACATGGTGAAGGTGTTTATTGTTACTGTTTATGTTACTATTCTTTCCAGAGCATTACAGCCTTGCACAGCAAAAGAGAAATGTGTAAGGCTTTGTTCTTACACAGTTCACAACTAAAGGATGGTATTTTTGCATGTATATAGACTTGGTGCATAAAAATATACAATAGAAACAAGACCTATTATGCTCCTGAAGACATTGATACATGGAGTAATCAAGTCACTTCACCAATAAAATAACGTTTCAGCTCGAGAACAAGCTTTATACCTTATTGAATTACAGATACAATACAAAACAGCACATGTAACTCCTGATCAGGATGCAAAAAACAACTTAGTTACAGCAAGTTTCTTAACGTTCGTGTTTTCTTACATTAAGGACTTTATGTACAGATAACAAAATCCCTTTTGCACAAGATTCTGCAGGGAGTAAAGTATAAATATATATACAGTTTTTCAACAATGCCTGTCAATCTGCTCCTAAAAGATGCAATTAGAAGATCAGAAAGCTAAGTTAAAAGCCCGCTTGATCTCAAGAGTTTGGCTACATACTGACAATTTTGGAAACAATTCATATCAGAAAGAACTGTTGAAGCTTTATATAGATCTGAACATGTATGACTTATATTTTCTCAGGTATAAAAATAGTGCATAGTTCTTTAAAATGAAATTGTATCAGCAGTCATAAAGATGACTCCAGATTTTAGTAGAAAAATTATTAGTCTATTAAAACCAGTTAACATTTTTAAATTTAAAATCTTGAAAAGCTAATTTAACCATACCAAAACATATCACAGCATCAGAAACACCTGAAAATGAGCAAGAAAGTAGTACTGTGTGCTCAATATTAATCATTTCTCAGGTATGTGAACTTCAAAATACAAATGCCAGATTCTATGGCAAATTTAATCTTTTAAACTACTTTTAAAGCTATATAAAGTCTTAGAACAAAGTTTGTAGGGAAATACTTTTCCACTAAACTAATGCATTTTTTTTCTTTGTCCTGCCTCAAGCTTGCTGAACCACAAAGGACCCCTCTTTAAAACACACAAAGAGGGCCAAAGTAGTCATACTACTGGAAAGTTGTGAAGAGAACAGAGCAAGGCAGGCAATAACATTGAATGGCCTCATTGCAGCCACAAAACTGCGTGATAAAGGCAAAAATTTGGTCACGCTGGAGTTCAAAGGAGGCAGCATTTCATAGTAAACATGCTTTCCACTGCTTGCTTGGTGCAAAGTAGATCTGAACCCAGAGGACATTCATTCAGAATACCCCAAAGTGAAGCGAACCAGCCATGACCCATAAATATGTTTGCGTTGTATGTATGCTGTTCTTCCAAACTATTTTTCGGGCCTGTCAGTAGCCATAATGATGAAACTGGACAGTGCTGGCAGTGGTGGTAGCTGTTGGTCATTCCCATTCCCTATCTGCATTAGATTCACTGACTCTGCCCTTCATGACCTGGCAGTGTTGTGCATAAAATTCTCTTCTTAGCCCTGCTTTTGTGCCTTGCCACTTGAAGACAGTAGATTTTGGAACTAAGAACAAACCATGAACTTAATTTTCGTTAATCACTCCCAAAATAAAGAAGTAATAATTTCAAGAGAAAATGGAGGAGTTCCTCTAAGAAAAGCTTAGCTCAGTAAATGAATCTACAAAATGATCGAGATGAAAATCTGAAGTCTTGAGGGTTTTACTAAGGTTCATATATCTGGCTGCAGGAAATGTGAATTTTATTTGTGGCTAGGCTTGTCAGATCTCCCACACCTCTTGGCTTTTCTAGGGAGTGACCAGGGTATAGTGCTTGCCTGAAAGCCTTGCAGTATGCCTCCAGCTAGGAGAACTTCTCTTAGCCACACAAAACTTTCCCATAACCTTGCACTTGAACTGCAGTTTTCCAGTCTGGTATCTTCCTTGAGTTATGATTATTCCCGATTTCTGCCAAAACAGTTAAAAAGGAGAGGTGGTACATTCTTGGGAAATGTTTCAACATCTTGCTTTGCAGGTGTGTGTGGCCTTTGCAACAGGATATCTCCAGTTAAAAACCAGCTGGAACGCCAACATTTAATAAAATTGAAGTTGCCACCCTGTTACATGGAGATCAGTGTTGTCACTTCAGAATTCGTTCAGGCCAGGATAAGTCAGCTTTGGTGGCACAGAAATGGTCCCATGCTTGACCTGTCCCTCAGCTTAAGCCAGCAGTTGGGCAGTGACTCAGAACTGATTGGGAAATGCCAGCAAATTAATATTACTTAAAATGACTGGTAACAAGAAACAAAAAAAAAAAATGCAAGCATAGTGCAATCATTAAATCATTAAGTACTGAATCATAATGAATATGCAGGAAGTGAATAAATTGAAATCACACAGGCAGGCTTAATTATACTATTTCCTAATTTCTGAGCGCTTGACTTTGCATCCACAGTGGATAACATTTAATGCAGCTTCTGGGACCACGTGACTTTGCTAGTGAAAATCCTCCTTACTGGACATTGTTGTGACATTTCCAAAATACCATCAGACTTCCAGCCACTTCAGCTAACAAGCTCTGGCAGCTGCCATGATTACAGGGTACCAACGCAGATAGCGATAAGGGGAAGCAGCAAGAGGCAGGGATGAGGTGCTCTTCCTATGGGCTTTCTGAGCGTTTGCTGGCAGCAGAGAAGTGCTAAGTTTGCCAGTTTTCCATTCCAGGTGCCTAAGTGAGCAAGCAGCCCCTATCTGTCCCTCTGATCTCCATCTCCTTCCACAACTCAGACCCCTCACTCAGTCCAGCTTCACATTTGAGAACAATCAGCTGCTCATCTTTCTTTCTGGCTTTCCAAGTCTCAGGTACTTCCCAAGCAACTCTGTGCATTACTCCTTGCTTTCCAATCTTACTTCCAGTCTTTGCTCAGCCCAAAGATCTCCTTGGCTTCTCTCCCAACCTCTTTCTCCCCACTGTGGTGCATGCAAGTTGCCACCCTGACCTTCCTCCTCCGAGGCTCAGGTCCACATCTGCCCTCTTTCCAACTCTTTTCCTCCAGTTGGCCACAGAACCCTCACTTTGCCACATCTCATACTGGGGGCTCTTTCTCCATCCCTCCCCTCTCATTTCTCTCCACTGCCATGATCTGCAGCTCAAAGCTCCTGGTCCTCCTTGCTCTTCATTCACTCTCTGTGTTCCCTCTCCTGCTGGTCATCATTTTCTCACTGCCTTCATCTCTCCACTCACCAGCTTCCTGCAGGACAAAACACAGCCCCATTTATCTTGTCCTCCAGGACAGTCATGAAAAAATATTCATGGAACACTGTAAGGTGACTTAAACCCACAGTAGCTCCAAAGGAAGTCCTGCTTCCTTTCCTTGAATCAACCACCAACATTTGTATATCTGTGCCATGAACCAGTTTAGGAAAACACAACAGCTGAAAATTAACTTATCCACACACAGAAAAGGTTAAATTTCAGCAAGATCAGCTTCCTGGTCTTGCCTACTGCTCCTGGAAAAGGGAAATAACAGAAATGAGTATTCAAATTTGGGAGTAGGGCAGGATCATCTTTTGCGGTAGCAGTACATACTCACTAAGGCAAAATTAAGGCAATCTTGCAGGTATGGCTTTAGTACTGAAGGGTAACATTTGATAAAGCAATGGAAAATTGGTCTTAAATGGAAGAATATCCTACACTGACAAGCTATCTGAGTTCATTCCAGAAATGTCTCACAACTTCTCAGCTATTGCTTTCTTCTCTAAGAAAATTGTCTTGCAAGAAGTGTTGCGTTCTGGCAGAGCAAGAGGAGTTTCACCTGGAACAGAATGCTCCAAAAGAAACCTGGAGACTAGCTGGGAAACAAAACTAGGGAGAAACATCCAGAAGTTATTAACTCCAGATAAAAAGCAGAAAAAAGGTTGGCCAGAATGGAGCCCCTTCCTACCTTAGAATCCCTGTAATCTTTGAAAAAATACATGCTTCTCAGCTCCTGTGCTACTGTGATGACTGCTCCCTTTCCACCCGGCCCATCCCTGTTGCAGCATACGCGTGAGTCAGAGTGGGGAACTAGTCAGCCTTTAAATATGCACTTAAATCTTTCCATATTCAGGAGAAGACTTAGATAAAATTCTTAGCAAATGGGTAATGAAAAGCATGTGCCTAAGTGTTTACCTGAATAAAGTTGCTTTGTTGAATCTGTGCTAAAATGTCAAGCGCCCATCAGGGCACGCTCAGCGTCTTCCCCAGTGCTCCTGCACACAGAGCCTCTGCCACGGTAAATGTTGCCTTCCCAAGGGGGAATTTTTTTTCCCAGAGAGTAGCCCAGAAGGAGAGGAGCCATCAGATCAAAGATAATGCTTACCTCTCCCTTACACCCCTTGCTTTCCCAGACCGCAGATCAAAGGGGAGGTCTAGAGACAAGGAGAAAAAAAAACTTTCCTAAGAGAGCCGTGAGAGACTCCTCATCTCCCATGTGGCTTTCCAAGCAGCCTGTAACACAGTGAGGAGCTGTCTGTGCCGCTTGCTTGGAAGCTCACAGACTGAGAGATGGAAAGTCACCGAGTGCAGGAGTCAAGTTCTTTATCAACATCTCCTCCTTCCGAGCTGCTTTGCAGATTGCCAGTGTGCAGGAGGGATTTCAGACTGAGCACAGCAAGCTGACCTTTTCTCCTACGTATGCAGGCTCACTGGGGAGGAAGCAGAATCATCTCCAGTCCGTGTGATTGAAGAAGCCATGGATACTTTAGCTAGTTGGCCATTATTCATCATACTTGGGAGACCAAGTTGTTTAAGCTGAGACTTCAGAGGGTGAAGAAAAAATGTTGCACATTTTACATTATCTCTTGAAAATATGAAAGCTTGCTGCAGTCCTTGGATACAATATTTATGAATTGGTCTTTCAGCCAAATCCACTTCTGCATAAGGATACACAGCTGCCAGTACCAAGAAGTATGGTACTTCCCAAATATATCTTTGCCATTTTTAAAATCACTCTAGAGGCTTGAAAATAGTATTTCTTTCTTTGTAAGTTAAATCTCTAGGTCTGGTGTTTCAAAGAGAGCCTGAAATTAGCCAGATTTTTGTGTTTGTTTGTTTGTGCACGAGAATAATTGATTAAATCAACACAAGCGTAACTGATTATACACTCTAAGAACAGTACTGAGGAATTCAGCTGCAAAACGAGCGGCATTGTGAAGAGCTATACTGAATTCTTATGCTTGCATCTCATATATGGAATCCCCTCTCAATTACACACAACCAATTTTGAAACGTCTCATTACCTGGATGTCTAGATTTTGAATGAACATAACCTGTGTTATCAAGACAGAATTTTTTTAGACGTCTCTTCAAACTTTCTCATGAAAAGGAAAAATCTGCATAGAAGAATATTTAAATACTTATGACTTACAAAAAAATATCATCCTTCTTTCATTAACCAGCATGATGACCCCGTAGTAATTTCACAGTGGAAAAAAATCTGCAGAGAAATATGGCAAGTCTAATGCCAATTATGACTTTGAAAACACATATATTATAGACCAGGCAAACAAAATGTGAATTCCAAAGTTAAACACTGAACTTATATCCCTGGGTACTCTGAAAAATAACCTATAAGACTATCAAATTTCATATTTGGTCAATAACAATAAATCTATTGTTCAGACATAATTTAAATCACCCACTGGAAAAAGACAAAGAAATTTTTACTTGCTTGAGCAAAGGAAATAGCAATTGCATTAAAGAAGAAGTGATACCTTTTAAACTGGCATTACACTATGCATTTTGCCCATAGTTTTTAATACATTTAAGGTTTTCCACAGTAACAGAAAATTGGACACCGTGTAACAATATTTGTAACCTTTACAAAAAGAGAAAATGTGTTTGCTTATTTGAGGAAGAATAAGCAACTTTAGCATTATGCCTTTTACATTAAAGGGAATGTCTGAAGGGATCCAGATGCTAAGGAATTGCAAGCCGGTGGCATTACTTCTAAATTCTATACTATCCATCAAGAAGGCATGCAGTCATTATTTACTTCACAAGCATGAATGGGGTCTTTTGGAAAAGAATTTGAATATCAGTTCAACTTGCAAGAAAATAGCAATACTTAGCACTTTCAAAAGGCTTCTGTCTTAAAACCAAAAATAATTAATAGGTAGAAGTGAGAGAATGACATTGCAGAGGTACCAGCAGAGACAGGGCATACAGGGAAGGCACAAGAGCAGCTGGAAGCAGCACTCTGCACAAGGAAACGCCTCACGAGGCTCAGCCACCAAGGTGGATCAACACCCAGACAAGGCTTCACCATGGCTCCTCTTTCTGCTAATCACAGAGTCACTAGGGCTGGAAAAGACCACTCAGATCATCCAGCCCAACCGCCAGCCCACCCCCAGTATGCCCATTAACCATGTCCCTCAATGCCACATCTACACGTCTCTTGGACACCTCCAGGATCCTCAGCTCCACCACTTCCTTTTGTAATGGCGCAGTCCCCTGCTCAGTGACCCTCTCAAACACATGGCTGTGAATGCACCCATCACTGATCAGAGCCTACACTTCTCTATTAGGCTGCCCTAGTTTGTAGACAAGAGAAGTGATGCACAAAGGCATTATGTTTGTGGTCTAAGCTCATATCATTGCACAGTACAATTATAAATAAAATCTATCTATTTTGAGATTTCCAGTTTTGTTGCCATCAACAAAACCCTTTTTACACTGACTTTAAAATCCCGAAGTATTTTCTTCTGACTGCAATACTGTGCCAAATATTTTTGTCATTTCAAAACCCAATTTACTGCTAAGACCCTGCATGAATGCTTCAGAGGAACTTTTAAGATCTTGCCAGAATACAAGGAAAGATTACTGAGATGGATTTTGTGCAAATAAATCTCTGTCTAAATCACCAATCTTATAAACCTGTGCATCACCCTAAGGCAAGTACATGGATATAGGCAACTATATGTTGAAGTAATCTAAAAGAGACAATGAAATTCCTTGATACATGCATGATCTACAGCAACTAGTACAGAGTACTGTAGTAGGTGAAGGTGGGGATAACAGGAGAAGTGAAAGAGGGAAGAAGAAAGGAAGAGAGGAAAAGGAGAGAAGCAGAACATACCAACTGAAATAAATTTATATAAACAAGGTTCTCTTGAAGAAAGCTAAAGATTAAAATGAAGTAAAAGAAGGAGAAGGAACAGATAAAATTAAAAAAAAAAAGGTCAGAAAACAACAAAAAAAAAGGCAAAGTTTAGTGCTATCAGAAACTCAAGCCAGTAATTCTTTGTCAAGCCAAATTCCCCTTGATTTCAGTGGGAGTTTTGCCTTAATGAGGACAGTAGGATAGACACCAAATGCAGCTTTATTCCTATACTTGAATAACAGCAAGATACAGCAAGATATTGTATTGTTGAAAAAGACTGTGCATTTTTGAAGAAATATGGATATTAGGGGCCAGGCAGTATAAGTGTAATTGCCATAACCAGCTGGGATACATCAGTGTGCATCAGCTTACAATAAAGCCCTTCATGCTGTAAGAAAGAGAAAAGATGAAAAAAGGGACTCATGTCACCTTGCAAATAACGAAATTAAAGGTCCAGAATTATTCCAGGAAAGTTTCCATTTACTTCAGTGACAGCTCTGAAAACAAACAAGATTCTTCAGTCCTTCTTATTAAAAAAATAATACAAATGCAACAGTGAATATGAGTGACCTATTTATTTTGTATCTGCATTGCTCTTGCTGAAATTGTTGGAAATGCACCCATGTGGTTCACAGAAGTATTCTTTGATTAGGATGTTTTCAGGCAGAAAGACCGAGAAAGTGTATTCCATAGATATAGCACTGATATAGCAAAAACTAAATTGGGGAACAAAATACTCTTCTGACCTTGGTAACCAAAGATAAAGCGACTTTTAAAACCTAGATGTTCATCTGATGAACAGGATGAAGATTTTGGCTAAGTAGTGGCCTTAATGGTCCATGAAGAAATCGTGTACCTTTATAAATCATAAATTAAAGGAGCTCTCACTAGAAGTGTAATTAGGCTGTGGGTATGTCAAATGCAAAGCCTCCAATTTAAAACCTTTTACTGTTTTAGATGTCAAAACCAGGAACAGGCAAAATACCACCAGTAAAATCTGTAGAATTACCAGTACGAACAACAAGGCAAATATTTTGTATAAGAACTACAAATAGCAGAAAAACACCCTGATTCCACCTGATCACATTGCATGCACTAATATTATTTATTATCTACAGGAATGTCAATCTTATCCATGCTGCATCATTTCTCCATGACGTACTAATGAGAGTCATCCCACCCAAATCAATAAGTCCAAGATGTACTCATAGTTGGATTCATTCTGCTGATCAGACAACCAGCAATTCTCAGGTATTGCAGTCACATCCACCTGTTGATGGAGAGATTACAGGTGGGAGCTTCCTTGTTAAAAGAGCCCTCCAGCTTAATGACTTGACACACCCAAGGGTGAATCAAGAGAAAAAAAGTGGGGTTGGCTCATCAGTGACAAAAAGATGAAAAAAATCAAACTCAATTATTATTGTTTGCAGGACTAAAATTATGTTAAAGAAATTCATTGCCATCTGTATGCTTGTTAAAGTTGATTTTCTTGTTCTGGTTTTCTTCCCGACAATTGAACAGTATTGTCTATTTTTAAAGAAAATAAAAGCTGCTTGAATAATAATTTGTTTTTCCCAAGATAGAGGAAATCATAGTGATGGGCTTTAAGAATGGTTACCGAATTAGAAACGAGAATGAAAAACAAGTGTTTTCCTGTTCAAGGTTTTCACTTTAATGAGTTTTTATTTTCAACTCGATTGAGTGCTGACTACAGAAAATTCAAGGCTACCAGGACATTAAGCTGCTCAACCGACTGAAAAGTTTGATGCTGTTTCCAAAAAGTGAAGCTTATCTGGGAAATGAAATCAGTGTCGCTGCTCCGAGATAACTCTTGGGAAGAGAAGTTAATATGGCTTATTAAATAATGTTAAATGAGATCCAGCAGGATCCACAGAATCCAGTAGCGCTCTTGGAGCTCCTGCTTGCTCCCCAGCTGCTTATGCAACACTGCTCTCCTGCTCAGTGTAAGGGCCTGCCATTCGGTTACATAAGGCATTCCTAAAATACATACAGGCACTCATACAGTTCAGTTACACGCTGCCTTTGAGTTTCTTAGCAGCTAGCATAGAGGAATTTTAAGAAATGACCACAACGACTTGCACGTTGCTGAATTTCAGATTGTTTCTGTCATTTTCATACAGCTAGTTCTCATCTAGAAACTAGTGGGTAACAGCAGCACAAGCTACGTGTAAATACTTTGACCACTGCTTAGGCACTATAGAGGTTTTGGTTTGGAACGGCTGAGGTGTTCATTACCCAGGGTTTTAAAATCTGCCTTTCAGATGATTAAGAAAATTCTGGTCCAGCAACCAGCAGCCAACACAACAGTTTCCTTAACCAGTGCCTGAGAGCTGTGGATAGGTGAAGAAAATGATTGTCCTAAAGATTCTCCCACTCTTTGGTTGGAATTTCAAAGCCTACTCTCTAATGGACGGATAAAACTAATGACAGCACTGTCAGGTCAGGAAACAAGACCATTGTGCCCCAAACCATCTCTCTGATTTTGGGCAGCAGCTAAGGCTGGGGCAGGCTGTGTGAGCGGGACAGGCATGTGGAAATACAACAGTCTTCCAGCAGAGACTCCTTCAGCCAGGCATTATAGCTCAGTATTCAGTAGCTCTTGGCGGAATTGCTTCTGTGAATGTAATTGCTTTCTGAACCCACTTGAACCCAAGGAGATAAGACTGCCATCCTTGGCATGACTGCATAGCTAAATAATAGGACACCAGGGAGCGAGCTTGAGCCCAGTACCCTGCCTTTCCAGCCCTGCTTAAGCTTTAGCTCACACCCTGGCTCTGCTCTGGAGCGTATCAACCAGTTTCGTCAAATCAGCTCTTTCCACTCAAATACACCATCACAGGGCAGGAAAGTGCATGCTTGCACTGGAGTCCCCAACACACCTCACGTAGCAGAGCAGGCACAGCTGGGGGACCACCTGGCCCAGCCACAGCCAGGCATGGTATCAAGGAGCGCATAGAGGAATGCAGCAAATCAAATGCAGTATTTCCTCAGGATATTCACCAGGCTTCCAAGAATTTGCAGATCAAAGCTTCCTAAGCGAGAGGCAGTGGTTTTGTATTTAATAGCCGGTGATGGATTTCTCTTCCATGAACTCATCCAGTCACCTCATTAGCTGATGTAACCTCTCAGCATCCACATCCTGTGGTGAAGAGCTCGGCATTCGACCACACTGCTCGAGGAGCCACCTCCCTTTGTCTCAGTCCCCATGACTGCCTGCTTCACCCGGTGCCCTCATGGCTGTCTCTGACAGCAGTCACTCCCAGCTTGCCTCCTCCATGCACTGCAGGATTTTACAGATTTCTGTTTCCTTTCCTGCCAATCATTGCTTTATTAGCCTTGTCGCTACTCATGCAGAAGCCGCACTGATCACCAAACCCTGAATCTCCTAATCTCCCTGCCACCATATGCTTTTGGAATGGAAGAATCAACATGTATAATCTCAAAGATGTGGGTACACCCATAGTTTATGCAGTGAATTAATGATTTTCTTTTTTATTATTTCCATTGTTTTGTTTAGTTTTCTACACTCACATCTGTATGTTGCTTTGAAAGTTTTCTGAGTTGTTTATGGAAGATTTTATATAACTTTCTGTATTTTCAGTGACTTGTGGCAATACATTTCTGTGATTTTGTTTTGGGTAACATATACTTTCTTTCATTAACTGTCAGTACAACATATTACATATGAATGCAAAACATATTACATTCACTTAACATGAGGATACTCAAAGGGAAAGAATGGTTTAGATGTCCAGGTAAATGATGCTTTGTCATGCTGGCTCTTGTTCCATGTTTTGAAATAACTAAGAAGTTTCATACTTGAACTTCCAAATTTCCATTTTGATCTCAAGCCCACATAAACATCCTTCAGACTTTTTTCCCATATGACAGAATCACATTGGCTTGGGTTGGAAGGGACCTCAAAGCCCATCCAGTTTCATCTCCTGCCATGGTTGGGCACCCACCAGCTCAGGCTACCGAGGGCCCCATTCAACCTGGCCTTGAGCATCTCCAGGGATGGGGCACCACAGCTTCTCTGGGCAGCTGCGCCAGTGCCTCACTGCCCTTTGAGTGGAGAATTTCTTCCTACTAGCCAAACTAAATCTACCCTCTTAGTTTAAAGCCATACTCCTTGTCCTATCACTTACATGTCCTGGTAAAAAGTTTCTCTCAAGCTTTCTTGTAGAATCCCTTTAGGTACTTCTGTATTTTATGCACAGATCCCTAAGAACAGTGGTAAAACAGATGAACACACTTTCCTTTCTGTCACAATCGGGTCAGCAAAAGATCACCTGTTTTATACAGACTTGTGCCCAAGCAGAAGAAGGTGAGCTCACCTCCCAGTACTCACCATTTACAAGGTCAGGTTTTGGAATATTTCAGAGCTCTCAGCATGGAGCAGGGTGTGCACCTGCTGTACATGCGCTGCAGAAAACAGTGGCAGAGCTTACAGATGAGGGACAGGATAAGGAACAACAGGAAGGTACTGAGAGCAGACAGCAAAGTGTGTGGCAAATAGATACTAACAAATGTCCAAGCTCACCAGTGGCCTATATGTTGGGAGAGGTTTACTCTTCTGAAGTCACAGGTGAATTTTCAGAATGATGCCAAAATTAAAGGCAGGCAGTATGGAAGAAACACTGACCTCTGCCATGGTTCTTGAATAAAGGAACAGAAGAGTCTTTCTGTTCTAAAGTGTTATTAAACACGACATTTGAGTTGGAGTGACGTATGCACCATGGTTTGCCTTTAGGGGAAGAAACACAAGAAATGAAGTATAAAAAACAGCTCTTATCCCTCCATCCCCAAAAGGTACACAGAATTTACATGCATTGGTAAAAGAAAGGTGTGTTCCAAAACCCCTCAGCCCAATCTACCAAGATCCCTGAGCCATGATAAAATAAATGCAAGGCGTAAACCATGTCTGCAGTTTCTCAGATGCTTCAGCACAAGCCTACAGGGTTACATCACATCATATTGTCCTTCCTGCCCTACAGCCGTTACACCTCTGAATTCAGCTGGTGTTACATCAGTATATACATCCTGCGTGGCACATAGCATCAGGTCCCAAAAAAGGGTCCCCAAAAAATCCCTGTATAATGCCACTACATGAACAAATCCACCACCATCTCTACACTCTGCTTAAACAGTATTACACAGCATTTCCTTTTCAAATTTCTATAATCAGTCTCAGAACAAGAAAGTCAGTCTCAGATGATGCTGATTTCTGTTAAACTTCCAGCCTGAATTAAGTTAGCTAAAATACAAATATTTGCATGGCCTCAGCCTAGTTTCTTAAAAAGAAGTTGTAATAAGACCAAGGATCAACAGAAAGCTAAGCCAAATCCAGGAAAATGCCTGGTTTTCATACAGATAATGATCTCCCTACAAACTTTGCTATTTGAGTGCATCTGTCCTAAGAACCTGAAAGCAAAACATTGTTAAACACAAATGAAAGTTACTTAAATCCTAATGTCCAGCTTAGGAAGAAAAAGCAGTAAAGTACTCGTAAAATACACATTCGAATGCCATTCTCAGTTATTATTTTTACCATTTACCAATTGTACAGAGACGTCATTTGTTTGCTCTAAACTTACGGCTGTGCAAAATGTCCTATCCTTAAGGAATGCCAAGCTACAAACTGGAACAATCAGCTGCTGATCTTCATTTTCCTACTTGAAGCAAATATGTTACGATGCAGCATCAGCTCCATGATGACATACTGTTTTGTTTCCACAGGACTTTGCTGCGTTGATTTATTCTTAATATACTGGGCTATAAATTCTTCCTGTGGAAAACCCACATCAGCTTACTGCAGGATGAGATGAATCCTGGAGGTCCACAGTACAAAAGCATTGTATGAGACTTAATGGGGACATACACAGCTGCCATCCCACCTGTGGCAAACCCACAGCAAGAGGAAGGTGGTGCAAAATGCACAATGAGCAACAAGAGCTGATCCTCAGAGCAAGGAGACCACAGAATGATAGAATCAGAGTATCCCAAGTTGAAAGGGACCCATAAGGAGCACTGAGTCCAACTGCTGGCTCCACATAGCACCACCCAAAACTCGGACCATCACCAGATGGCAGAGCAGTTCACGTAGGGCAAAGTAGAAGCAGGGGCTGAAGAGCACAGAAGGCTGTGTGAGGGGGAAGATGAGAAGGACAAAGAAGTGGCAATAATACAATCCAGTCACTGAAAGTTTGGAAACCACTGGTTTTGCGGACCAAGATCTCTTGTCCCTGTCCACCACAAGACTCTCACCATGTGTTTCTGTTCATCATTCCTTCTTTTGGTCCAGGTTTTCCTGCTTCCAGTTCCAGCCCTTCCTCTTCACCTTGTCAAACTGTGCCATGTACCGACTTCACCAAGCCCTCTCACTTGATTCCAAGATCCCTGCCTTTCCCTTCCACCACACCTCCATCACCAGTGCTGCTTCTCCCCCCTAATCCCACACTCTCTTTCCCCATGCATGCGAATGAAGCAGTTTCCCTTTCCTTCCCCACCCGGTCTCCATGCCAGCAGGCACACCCAGGCACTGCAGACACAGCCCCATGTCCCCTCCTTCTGGTGCTCACCACAGCAGCAACATCTGGGAAGAAGACCTGCGCAGGGAAGCCCACTCGGCCCTCCAGCCACAAGCAGGAGAGCTCCCATCCTTCCCAGGAGGATGAGCTCAGTGTGTCATAACACCAAGAGCATCTCCAGCAGTGCCATAGGCAAACCCCCAAATGCCCACCACTTCCAAATTCTGGAAGATTTTCATAGGCTCAATGTGACGCACACCCCCGTCACAAGGTTGATCCCGAGCCAAGTATCTTTTTCCTGCTCCAAAACACAAAGCCACAAGAATTCAACGGTTTCAATGAAAGTGTTTTTTTCAACAGAGCCAAAAAATGCGGATTCACGGAAAAACAAAGATCAAGGTCTCCTAATGCAGGATGGGATATACCTAAACCATCTTTGTCAGATACGTGGTCAAAGAATGCAATTTCCTCTCACCACGCTTTCAGAAATAGCTGAACCATTTTATCTGAAACTTCCCAAAGAGATTCTGTCTTCAGCAAATACTCAACCCGGAAAATGTCAGCCTACTTTCAAGCCTAGCAAATGCATAAGCACCTGAAAGCAGAGCATTGTATTAGAAAGCACAGGGTAATTTTAACTGTAGACAACATCTCTGCCTATGATAAAAAAACAATACCTTCGAGTGCTGGGCTAGAAAATGGGACAGCTGCAATTCTGCAAAGTATAACCTATGGGTTCAATGCATCGCACAGACAGGGAAGCACCTTTATGTGTGAAAGAAGGCAATTTTAGGCATCCCTGCTGGCTGCACGGGTTGGAGCAGGGCTCAGCAGGGCAGCAGGGCCACGTCTGCGAGGTGTGAGCGCTGCCAAATCAATGTCAGCACACAGCCTAACGCCACGGAGGGACGCAAACCAACACTCACTCAGGGGTGGAAGGGAGATGGCTTCCCGCTTCGAGATGCGGCCACTTGTTGAGCGGGCACTGAGAGCCTGGTTAGAATCATAGCATCACGGAACGGTTTGGGTTGGAAGGGACCTCAAAGCCCACCCATCTCCAACCTCCTGCCGTGGGTAGGGCCCCCACGCACTAGGTCAGGCTGGGCAGCCCCCGCAGCCACGAGTCCCGGCAGCCCTTTTGGAGACGTAGAGCCTCGAAAAGATTAAAGTTCCTCTGCCGGCCGCGATGCTCAGATCCGCTCATTATTTCTGAGTCACTCGAGTGAAAGTAAGCTGCCGCCCTGCCGACAGCTACGGAGCGCCGAGTAAAGTTTATGGACGAACGTGCTCGCTAACTGACAAACCGCACGGTGACCGTGCAAGAGAGCACCAGCGCACAACTCCTCGTGAAAGAAGCGCCGCGCTGCTGCCGAGCGCTGCGTTCAGCATCCCCCCATCTGGCACGCTGCGGGGAAACGAACC
>JAOWBP010000001.1:109454924-109468834 GCA_028571105.1 Tragopan temminckii | reverse complement strand
GAGCTCGGAGCCCGCGGCCGAGAGCCCGGCTGGGTGCGCGAAACGGGTCAGGGAAGGGGAGAGGGACCCCGGCTCCTGGCTGCTGCCCCCTCCCCGCCGCCGAGCGCCCGGGCTTCGGGGAGGGTCGGGCCGGGAGGTGGGCAGCGAGAGGGCTGCGGAGGAGCTCTCCCGCCCCGGCTCCGTTTGCACAAGTGCAGGGAATGTTCCACTGACCTACATATTTTTCCAAACATACGTGACCTTTTTTTCTCTCTCTCTCTCGTTCTGTGGGAGGAGACAGGCGTGGATCCAAGAAAAGGAGAAGCTGGAAAGAGAACGAAAGGGGAAGCAGGGGAAAAAAAAATAAAACCTCAACCAAAAAACCCAGCCCTGAATCAGGGATGGCTTCACAGCGCCTCAAGCAAAACCGGCGTGCGGGCTACTGTAAGGGTCCGGATCGGCATCCCCGCGCCGCACTGCCATATCCCATATCCCCGCATCCGCATGTCCCTATATCTCTACGTCCCTATATCCCTACTTCCCTATATCCCCATCTCCCTATATCCTTACGTCCCCCCATCCTTTCATCTCCATATCCATACATCCCCATTTCCCTAGATCCTTACACCCACATCCCTACATCCCCCTCTCTCTGATCCCAGGACCGTGCCGTTGGACCCCGGGCGGGGCATCCAAGTGCAGCCCGGCCCGGCCTCACTCGGCGGCCGGGGACATCCCCTACCCGCAGGGGACACCCCACGAGCTCGGAGCAAGTACCGGCCTCGCCGGGCACAGGCAGTAAGTCCCGATGTGGTTATGCAATGCGGTACCGGCAATTAGAGAAAAACCTTGAGAGAGAGCTCTATTTTTTTTTTTTTTTTTTTTTTTTTTTTGCAAAGTAGGTCATTCTTTTTATTCCTCTCTTTGCATCATTTATTTTTTTCTTTCTTTCTTCTTCTTCTTTTTTTTTTTTCCTAGCTCTCCTCCTGGAAAGTAGCTAGCCAGAGATAAGGAGCGTGCCGGAGCACACTCCCTCACTGCCCATCCCGACGGTTAGGAGCACGGCCAAGGGACACAGGAGCTGGGCAGGGGAGCACTTCCAAGCCCTGCTTCCCTCATCCCCCTGCCACCATACCCAGTGACTACGATCCCCAACGCACATGGGAGTTATCACAGGAAACTGTCACACTCTTCTGCTGAGCGCCTTCACGCCATCCTTTCTCCAGCAGGCATGACTAATGTTGAAAGGGTAAAGTTGTTTACTTTTTAACCGAGATTAAATAAAAAACTTTGCAAAGCTCCTCCCTTCCGTTGGATGGAACCCAGCAGTTTTTCCCATTTGGAAATTGTCAAACGGTGGTTAAACAATCCTTTGGCAAACAAGTAGCACCCGAGGGAATAAAGCATCAGATACATGGGGAGTGGAATAAAAGAGATTGCCATTCTGGAGGTATTTCTCTTGTGTTGAAGTATATAACACACAATCTTCAAGCCTTGTAAGGGTAAAGAAAAGGACCTTCCCAGGACTACATATCACACAAAGTGATGTTTTGGTCCTGTTGAAAACATTCCAAAACCCTGCCCCAAAAGGATCTCCAAAAATGAGAAAGGGAGCGCTCTGAGGACAGTACCACAGTGAGAAAGGCAGCACTGGGACATGCATGCAAAACTTTGCCTGCACTGGGTTTTAATGCATTCCCCATGAATTTGTAGTGCCTTCACTGCATAGATGAGAAGGGAAACTGGTTAAGGTTTATTTCTTCATTCATCCCCTAGATTACTGGTGTGTACTTGAATTACGACCACGGCCAGCAGGTTGGCTGAAGGCAAGGCAGGGTTTTCCCAGCACATACCTGAGCCTGTTGTGAAACAACGACTTCTCCATGTCCACGGACCTTCCTCCCATCCAGCTGCCAATGGAAAATAACTGGATGCTATCGCTGCTGTGTTTGGTTTGGAAGCCAACCAAGGGACTCCGCTGGGTGCCACGTATAAGAACACTGGGGAAAGAGCCCAGTATTCAATTTTAAGAATGAAATCGTTTTATAATCACAAAATACTGGTAAATTGCTTCTCAGCTATCAGGAGCCTGCAATCCCAAGTTGCAATCCCTTTGTTTCAACTAGAATAGGCTGGCCAACCGTGGCAGCCCAGAAAAGATGCACCAGGGCTACCAATGGACTGCCACCCACCACATAGGTGCCTCCCAAGGTGGAAGCCACAGGGAGAGTGGGAGATGACAGCAGCTGCCCCCAGGATGTTACTGCTCCAGTGATCTACACATGGAGCCTCCTTTTGGGTTGGTGGTTGCGTAGAAGGAAAAAGGGCCCCCAAATAATCTTCTTCTAATCAATGTGAATGGTGCCACAGTTACTGTGGGAGAGGGGGAGGGAGGACATGGTAGAAAAGAAGAAAGGAGCCTCCAAGAAAAGACCAGTTTACATAGAATATGGTGCTATTCTTTGACGTTTACAAGTAAGAAGGAGGTGAACAAGGATTAATTTGATGAATATTACCCTTGCATTAATTAATGGGCAGGACAGACAGATGCACTTCTGTAACCAGTTCTTGCATAGATTTCTGCGAAAAGAAGCAGTCTTTAGAGGATGAGCATTATTTCTTATTCTGCAGCTTACAAGTTCCTGGGAGAGGGAGAGGCATAGTTATCACCTGGCAGCACACCCCTGAACCAGGTGCCACAGAGAAACGGGAGCCACATGCACCCTGCTGTTGCTGCCCCAAGTGCTCGAGGAGGATGTTTGATGAATCTGTGCAGCTAGGAAACCAAGCTGCCCATTTTCCTACATGATTATTACAAAATAAGAACCAATGTGTTGATTTGAACATAGCATAGCCTGATTTATTTTGAAGGAAAAAATGTGTCCATTCCAAAGGGTCTTCCTGGAAGGACTTAGCCTTATGTACAGCCTACCTGAGAGTTTAATTCTTCAGCTTGTTCAAAAGAGGTTGTGCAGGTTTTCTTTAAGTGGTTAATGCTAGGAGGAGGTTGGAAGACGGGCTGAAAAATTAGTGACTAAACCTTGAATAGATTTCATGTCTGGAAGGACAGAAATTGTTGCTGGTTGTATAGAAAGTCCTGAATCCTACCACTATTCAGCAATCTTGCGGCCAAATGTCTGCAGCCTTCCTGTGAATTAAATCTGTTCTGCAGCACAAGCTAAACGTATGCACTCAGCTGCTGCAGAGCAATATGTGTGCCAGCCTGGAGACCCAACCTTGAGGCTGTGGAAATAATCATTTCTGGTGTGGGACAGACAAGATAGATAGTCCCCTTACCTTCCAGTTGTCCTTTTTTCCTGCCAGCCCATATATGACATTATGCTCACTTGTACTGGGATGGGAACACACTTCACAGCAAAGTCTTGGTCCAGCAGGACTGTGCTGGTTAATGTGAACAAGTTACTATGCCCTGGCTGTACCTGGGAGAAAGGCTCTGAGCTGAAATTAGGCTGTTAAAGCTTGGATAGCTTCAAAACATGTTCAAGAAATGAGTTTCAAACTGAAATCTAGCAGTAAAAGATCTATTTTTCTCTGGAAGTCTCAGTGAGACAGAAAATAATGAAGGGTTGCAGTGCCACAACTGAATTAATAACAGCTGGGAGAGGCCTCAGTGCAAATGCAGCATCTTTGGTTTTACCTTGACTAAAGGAAAGAAATGGCATTAATGGATCTATGGATCTGTACAAACATTTTAATTCTTGGCATGTTTCAAAGACTTCTACCTCTTCCAGAAGCTCTAAGAAGGTGTAGCTACCATTGCCTTTCTCCTTACAGCAGCTGCCTGATCCCTTTCTCCACTGACTTCAGGAGGGTTAGGCCTGTAGCTACCTCAGCTCAGGGTTCTGAATAATTTTTCCAAATTCTTTATTACTTGCTCCCACTATTTTCTATTTTTTTTTTCTGATTACTGTTCTTGCTCACAACTTTGTTTGTACACTGCTTAATGCTATGCTTTCTCTTTTACGTTCTTCTCAGCTTTCATTGATTCTCTGTAGAACTCTGCTCTTCCACCTACCTTCAGCTCAAAATATTTAACGCGGATTAGTAAAACTATTGAAAAATCACATGTGAAAGTTATGTAAATAACTGAAATAATACAAAAATCTTCAAACTTGTGGACATATGGATTTGGCCTTGCATGTAAATCTTACCAACTATGATTTTCAAAAATTATCAAGAAAATGCATATACCTGATATAGAAGCTTAACTTAAAAACATTAGCTCAGAAGATTTCACTCCAGGATGCTTGTAGCATACACAGCGAGATCTTTCTCATTATCTTCTCTTATGCATGATAAAGGACTAGCATGATCGCTGATTTTGACCACTTGCACCTCCAGGGTGCAGAATTTCCAGGGTGCATCTGGTCAGGTGTCACACTGTCAATCTAAGGAATGTTGATCTTGACTTAAAAAACCTTGGGCTGCCCCCCACCAGCTGAGGCTGCCCAGGGCCCCATCCAACCCGGCCTTGAGTGCCTCCAGGGATGGGGCACCACAGCTTCTCTGGGCAGATGTGCCAATGCCTCATTGCCCTCCGAGTGAAGAATTTTTTCTTAACATCTGACCTAAATCTCCCCTCTTTTGGTTTAAAACCATTTCCCCTCATCCTATCACAATCAGGCCATGTAAAAAGTTGATTTGTTTTCTATTTTGTCAGTGGCAATGGGCTTCTTTGTGGCCTGTTCCTTCTTTTTTGTCATCATCAGCTTCTCTTTGTGATACTCATGCCATCTGCAGTTCTGCTTTCACTGTGAGTACCCTGGGATAGTGTGGAACAGCAAACACAACCCTAGCAAACAATTTCCCTATTGCCAGATCTGCTAAGGTGATTCTGTCACTTTTGTGAAGTCAAAGCTTTGACTCTGACACCTTGGAGCTTTGTTAACCATCGGTGCAGGCTGATGGGGGAGGCTGTGCTGCTCTGTTCTCACGGAGCACTACAGAGGGGAGGGAGCAGAGGAAGAGAGAGTTATGGAGGTAAATATTGACTCAAAGAAAGGAGACGTAAAGGAGAATGTGGGAGAGTTGTAAATGAGCCAGGGAGGATGGAGAGAATTCTTCAGCAACTGTAATTAGGTTAGATTTCAGAAGTAATTGCAGTGTTCCAGCATCAGCAGATCCTGTAGGCAATATTTGCCCTCAGCTGTTCTCGCAGAGAAACAGGCAGGGCCTGATCCTGACGTCGCTCAGTAATTGTGCACAGATGTGGGCCCGCCGCCCCGCCGATTCGCTCCCATTGACAACTGGAAGCTGGAGCTGCGTCAGGCCGGGCCGTTCCCAGCCAGACACAAACACAGCTGCGTGTGTGGACACAAACACACAGCGCCTTTTGTTTCTCTTGTCTAAGTGAAAGAATATGCAGTTAACGGAGCTGCTTGCGAGGGGGTGTGTTAGCAACCTCATATTGGAAAAAAATGTGTCTGGGAGACGGAGGGGATGAGGGTGAGGTGGTAGCAGGGCCTGGTCAGGGCCACGTCCACTGAGGAGGGTGCAAGGAAGCCGAACAGGTGCTGATCTCACCCCACACGGTGAGGCAGAACCTGGGGTGCCGGGCCTGTTGCCCCCACAAGTCCTTTACATGTGTAAAACCAGATTATGTAAGCTGTCTGCAGGGAAAATGGATTTCACCTGTAAGCCTTTTGCAGAGGTTTTATATTAGCAGTTCATGCACCATCAGAAAATCAATTACCATTCGTATTACATGCAGATGAACAGCACAGAGTAACGGAGAATTCATTTTACACAACGCTTTTAATGAAATGCTAAATACAGCAAAATGTTTTCCAAATGGTTCTGTGTCAGAGGCGGGTCTCTGCAGGGAAGTCTGCATCTGTGTGATTCACATGAGGATTGAGTCTCATACTTCTTGGTGCTAACATTGGTCAAGTACATATTTCTGCCAAGATGGAATGAAGAGGACAGCAATCCGTCACCTGCACTCAACAGAACTTAGTTTCACACAGATGTTTTCTTTTTGACACAAGAGTTTCACAGACCGTGTTATTGCAGTGTCAGTTATTGCAAGACCCTAAAATAGACCCTAAAACTGAATTACTCCCTTGTTCCTAACACTCTTATAATCTTTTCCTATTCTTAATGCCAAAGCAGTCTGCTGATTAGGTTAGCTGAGTGTATTTCAGCAAATCATTGACATCAGCACCTTTTTACAAACAGATATATATGCAATAACAGCCCTATTCCTATCTAGGTTAAAGAAAGGAACTTAGATAGCTCTATCAGGAAGCAATTATGAAAATAAGAACAACTATGCAGGGCCAGACCAAAGTATTCTGCCTCTATCTGTGACCAGAAAGAGATGTGTGAGGAAGTGAGTAAGAATAGCACAATCATGCACTCCCCTGGAGTGCTCTCTCAGCCATCAACAGTTTATTCTCTGAAGCTCTCCTTATGCCCATGTAACCACTATGGGCAACATCTTCCTGCAGGGAACCCCGCTGCTTAACTATACACTTTATGAAAAGCCATCTGGTTCTGCTTGTTTTGAACCAGCTAGCTTTATTTGGTGTCTCTTCATTCTCATATTGGAAAAGAAAGAGAATACTCAGTCCCTCTTTACCTTCATTATGCTGCTCAAAGCCTTCTAGACCAGTGTAATAATTCCTCTCCATCAACCCTTTTCCAAGGTGAAAAGCCAAAGGCTGCTTCTTTGGTCCTTGTATGGAAACTTCTCCATGTTTCTGATAACCCTTTCTGCTCTTCTCTGATTGTTTTCCCCATCTCCTTGAAAGTGAGGATGAGGATTGCACATAGTATTTGACAGGCAATCCAAGTAGGCAAGCAATCATTACCTCTGCATGATGGTGTTCCCTGTTTTACTCTCTTTTCCTTCTCTAATAATTGCTAATGTGTTACAGTGACTCTTGAGTTTTAAGATCTCAAATTCAAGGTAAATTTCAGTTACATGAGCTCAATAATTTTTTTTTCCATTTACATTTTTTCAAGAACCTTGCTGATTCCAATGTAAAATTCTAAAAAAAATTTACATTAACTTATCTACATATTTAGTTTTATGGAAATAATACGATAACTGATATATTATAGCTAAGGAGAAAATGTGTTCATAGAATCATAGAATCATAGAATGGCTTGGCTTGGAAGGGACCTCAAGAATCATCAAGTTCCAACTCCCCTGCTCACAATATCAATTGTAACTTCCAAAATGTCTGGAAAGGCTTTATCTAAGTTGTGCACACACACAAAAAAATAGCCATTCTGAAATGGGAATGGGGAATCAATCAGAGAAAGCTTGGACAGCAAGAGGAAATCTTTCAAAAGGTTCTAGAGTTCTGAAAATAAATATAGGCTAAAATAATAATAATAATAATAAATGTTGACAACTTCTCCACAACAGAAGCTACTATCTTCTTTTAAATGTTTTTGTTAGTGCAAAAAGCCATGAAGCCATGAAGCCATGAAGAAAACTAAAATAACAGCTGAGCTTTTCTGCCAGTTGCTATTGCAATCCATTACTTGCAGGAAGGAAGCATGTTTGTTTAAAAATATCCTCCTCGCCCTTAAAGAAGTAGTCAGATGTTTGGATTGCTTGAAAATCTTTGTAAGTATCAGAATCATCCAGTTTCGTTTTCATTTTGCAGTTCTTTCTAGGTGTGTTACAGATCTGTGTTCCACAGATCTGTGCTGGTGCTATCAAGTAAGATTTACACGGTGCTGTAGAAAACCAGCAGCAATGACCCAACCTGTCTCAGTCTTGTCTCTCCTCCTTCCGGGGATACATATTTCTCAATGGACTTTACCAAACAAACCACAAAAAGACCTGTAGAATTTGCACTGTGTATGACACACCATGCGTGTCCAACAGCGTGACGGTGAGCACGTCTCAGTTTCTGCCTGGTGAAACCAGTGCCTGTAAAAAATTGATGGAAATGCACTGATGAGGATTTGACCCAAGGGGACCCACACTGCTGTAGACAGAATTGAATCTCCACCTTAAAATGCCTCCCCAAAGTTAGGCCTAAGTATGCCTACCTGCTTTGCAGGAATGAGTGAAATAGCCAGAAAGCTTTGTTTCAGTTGAAGTAACCCTTGCTCAAACTCTTGCAACAAGCAGGAGTGGCATTCAGCTTTCAAATGCTGATGGCACCATGGCATTGGCAGGAGTGTACCTGCCTGTTTTCTACTTCTGAGAAGAGCAAACAGCTCTGACTCTACATCACACAAACAGAACTTCACATTTTCTAAACCTTTGATCTGAAAATTTTCTACTCCTGCTGCTCTATCTTGTTTTCTATATTTGAAGGTTTTCTGTGGCTATGCAGACATTTCTTTGGGGCATGATGAGCTTTTGACTTTTCCCTTTCTTTGATTATTTTTAGAAAGAGAGAAAGCAAAGATCTTTTCTGTGAGCATGCCTGCCCTAGGCAGCTGCTATTCATACTGGAAGCTGAGTAGCAGTTTGCTATTCAAACAGAAATCTGTGTGTGTTGTACAACTGCAACAGTACAAGATGGACATGGAAAGATGACATAGAGTCATGCCATACCAGCAGGGAAGGGACCTTTTGGAAAGGCAGGTAGAGAGAAGGGTATGGGTGATGTACTGGCAAGGTGTGCAGCAAGGATGAAGAGGCCACCAGAAGATGCCTGGAATGAAGTATGGAGAGACGAGAACAAGCACCTAGGATGAGGCACAGAGAGTTGGTGGGAGGTATGTGTTAAGGCTTGCAGGGATTCAGTGTGCCTTAGTGATGCGAGCTCTTTGGTGAGATCTGAGCGTAAGGCTGACATTCAGGGAGATGCCTTTCTGCCTCTGGCAAGTCACTTCACCTCCCCACATCTCAGATTTTCACCTCACTTCTTTAAAACACTGATTGCCAAATCAGCGTCAGTGATGAATTGTCAAGAAATGAGAAAGACAAATTGTGCTGGGACTTAAGGATGGGGACAAAAAGCCCACATCTGAGAGAAAGGCGAGATGATGCTGTGTGTTTTTAGGGGAAGGAAATGAGGTGACATCAACTCCATTCAGTTAGATCTTAAACAGAAGATCTGACATTGTTATGTTCTCAGATCTAAATGCAAAGAGAAAGCTGCTACAGATGAAGTATAAAACGTGCAGCACGCAGCCAGCATGGCAAAGTCGTTGCCAGGTAGAGATAAATGTAGGACAGCCGAATTACATAAAACCCAGTTCTGGTCTTTGGCTGCTAAAGAAAGACGGAGTGTTCAGCAGCCCCTCCTGTGTGATGGGATAGAGCACAAGGAACCAAAGTGCCTCTGTAATTCTGTTCTGGGAACAATGCATTCCAGAGCTGCTTTGTGAGTATTTCTTTTTTTGTTGTTGTTTTAATAATCCAAATCAGATAGGCTATATCCTCATGGATATATTCAGGTTTGTTTTCAGTTCTCCTGTCTTTGATGATGCACCTTATCACGCACAGGGGGATTACTTTGTTTATACAAATGCGGCTGCAAAAGCTGAGTATGGTGTAAACACAGCACAACGGGTGAGAGCTGTGGTCCCAGCCTCAAGCCCTGATCACTTTCTCCATTCAAATGGCCCCACAATGTCACACTCCTGTCCTATATACGTACCCACCTCCCCACAGAGGCAAATATCAAATCTACAAGTCAATTTTTAAGCAGTTCTTGAGACCTCCAGTGACTCCAAGAGTTTTGGAAACTGCAGGATGCCATGTAGACATAGTTATAGCCTTTCAAAGAGAAAATATCTACCTTTTAAAAAAAGTTCAAAAAAATAATAATAAAAAAGACTATCATGCAAATCTCAAGAGCTCCCTTGGTTGTTCACTTCGGGTCACACTCTCATGTGCCAGGGTATAGTTCCTCTGTTGACTGAGAAGGGCAATTTTAGCCTAGGCTGCTAGCTGACGTTACAGAAGATATCCAATGAACTGTATACATCATAAAGCACCAGGCTCTCCTGAAATAATCATTCCTTCCGCAGAAGGAACACACATTGATTGGTGTGAGGGAGATCTGGGGTTCCTGAATATACCAAATCCATCCAGCACAGATTAATTATTTATTACTCTGCAAGGTTTAACTGAATTGTGAATGAGTTCATTTCCCCATTAAGCTACTTCAAATTTTGGCCTCCACGTGCCAGCTGGGTGTCTGAGTTTATGTTGTCATCACTGGAGATCTAAGGAATAAGGTCAGTTGAGCCTGAGGTAATCCAGCTAAGAAAATGTTGGAGTTTACTTTATAATGCTATGAATTCTCCTTAACACCATTATCTATTGACCAAATTTTCCCTGACTGTAATGGAAGTTTAAACACCAAGCTTGTGAACAGATATCTTTACTGCAGTGTCCTAAATTTAGGCATCTGTAACAGCAGCTAAATCCCTCTCTGAAGGGCTTATTAGGTCAAACTTGTCTGGGCAGGTGTCTGGCCTTCTGTTCTGCGTGCATTACTTCAGTGCAGAACTTCTCATACTGTCAAGATTGAACATTGAAGTGACAGGTCTCAAAACAGAATAAATTGCTTCAGAATATGCTTCATATAGATGAAATGTATTTGAACTTTCAGACTCCCAAGAACTAAAATTAAATATGCTAAAGAATACCTGAATGTGCCTTTGAAAGAATATGAAGAATATGATCCTGAAATAGTCTTCCTTAAATAATGGGGCTGGTTGCCACTGACACGTATCATAGTGGCTTAAGAAGTCTGCATTAGGCAGAATCAATCTCCATCTAACCTCACACCCTATTTTCAATACAGACAATTAGGAAATAGTTTCAGAGAGAGTGATCCTTTCCCTTCTGTGCCTTCTCTACTCCCAGCAATAAGCAGTTCAGATGCTTTGTTAGAAGGAAAACACACCCAGGAAATTTTGTGTAGTGCTCTTACTGTCTTTCTCCTCCCTGAAACTATTTGAACTCTTTCGGAATCCGTCCATCCCTTGAACTCCCTCAACATGTGTTCCTTCAGGTTGAGAAATTCAGGACCTACTGCTGTGACAGTAAACCTTATAATTAAAATTTAATGTGTGAAATAGGCATTCCTTTGTCTACTTCAAATGTATTTCTCAGAGATGTCTTGTTCTACCATCATGAGAAACAGTGAAAAGTAGTCAAGATTCATTTCAGACTCACCTTCCCCATCGCTTTTCTGGTTTTATGGATGTCTACCATATTCTGTCTCTGCTAGAACAAATGTTGTTTATAATGAGTTGGAAATGCTTTAAGTGACATTACCGTATATGAGAATCAGCTGTAGGAACTTGAGAGCTCACTGCAGGAAGACATCCCTAATGAATATAAAATATCAGGGGAAAAAAAAAGATCTTAAGAGATCTATACTAGATTTTCCCCCAGCAGAGTCCCTTGATTTGGTCATACATTCTTAGTACTGGAATTTGTCAGTTCCTGTGAAACAATGACATGTGGGATGACCAGAATATTTTTTTTTCCATTATTTTTAATTCTTACATGATATCTAAGGTATGAAATCCTTACCCATTCACAAAATACCCTCAAGCCAAATGCATTACTAGTGGTATCTTCATTCCTGAGTTTTCATCCTCAGGAATGAAATGTATACCTTTTAAAATAGAAATATTTGTAAATGGATATTGCTAACCACTTGCTTAGATAAATCTTGTCTATATATTTTGCATTAAATTAAAGCCCTAGCAAGGATTTCAGTCATCACAGGATGTCACATTTAACTGCAGTTTTTAATACAGCCATAACTAAATACAGAACCCTAATGGTCATTAACTTGAAGTTCTAGGTAGAGGGTGTACATATCTTTTGCAATAAGTTGAGAGAAGTCTACTTGTTTTAGGTCATTTTGGTAGTTGAGTGTGCTGTTCGATCATAAAATAAGCAGGAAGAGAATCTATTTCTATTGTTTCTCTATTCACACATTGCTTGACACAATCTGGGGAAATTAACTAGGAGAATTTCAGATGAATTTTACAGTAAATGCTTCTTAAGTATCAATAGATCTTCTGAGTTGTACTTATGAGTGAGAATTTCAACCACCAACAGGAATATGAACTGAAAAATTGAATGCAGATTAGTAAGAGGAAGACTGAAAATTGATAGATGAGCATGAGAAATTAGCACCAATAAATGTAGCATAAATTATAGAGAACTCTATTTACTTTAGAGTAGATTCTTTATAGTGTCTGAAGGAAAACTCAGGCTCTCAACCTCTGGGCTCCCACATGACTCCTAGTGCTGTGCATGTGTTCTATCTGTGTCTATCAGTGAATCACAGCTTTTCATGGAACCCTTTCTTTTGGGACATGCTATATTATCCAATAAACATTGAGTTTAGGATAGGGAAATGAATCTTTTCAAACAAATTACCTTCCTGAAGCACCCACCTTTCTTACAGTTTTTCAAAGCATGACCTGGTCTGGAAACAGCACCAGGTTCAATATTTCACATATGCAATTAAAATGCTTAATTGTGCAGAGCCTCAATCAGAGCTGATCTCCTGAGGAAATAGGAAATTTATGAATGATGTCTGCTTTCTACTGTGAGGAGTAAAATCACACTGTTTAAAAAGTATATGCATTAAGTACCTAAGGCTGTTTAGAGAAATCTGAGATCCCATAACACACCATTACAGTGTAGTAAAAAAAAGTTTTCTGAAGCAAAACTCGTGGAAGTTAAGAAGAAATTGTGAAAGAAAATTGAGTAAAATGATTTTTACTTTACTGGTAAGTAATTTGCTAATTAAGAAGAAGAAAGTGATTATCTTGAGCTATGCTGATTAAAAAAAAAAAAAAGAGGGGTATGAAAACCTAACTGCCTTTTGGAGAGGAAAAAAAGGAAATGAAATTTGCAAGATCACCATGTGCATCTCAAAAGCATGCCAATGAATCTTAGCCCGTTAGCAACTATAACTTGCATGGAAGTAGGTTATCAAGTGAAACAGAACAGCTTGGGGTGGAGATCATCTAGTTCCAACCCCTTTGTCATGGTTACCAACCACCAGATCAGTCTGCCTCGGCCCCATCCAAACTTGGCCTGAACGGCCCCAGGGATAGGGCACTCATGACTTCTCTGGGATGTTTCAGTGCCTCACCACCCTCTGAGTAAGAAAATCCTTCAGAATATCTAACCTAAATCTCCCCTCTTTTAGTTTAAAATCTTTCCCCCTTGTCCTATCACTATTAGACCCTGTGAAAAGTCAGTCCCCCTCCCGCTTGTAAGCTTCTTTAAAGTACTGGAAGGCTTCATCATTGCAGCCTTCGCCCCAGAGCCTTCTCCACTTCATGCTAAATGAGCCCAACTCCCTCAGCCTCTATTAATAGGAGAGGTGCTTCAATCATATTCACGGCCCTCCTCTGGACCCATTCCAAGAGCTTGACACCCTTCTTGTGCTGGGGGCCCCAGACTTGGACACAGTACTTCATGTGGGGCCTCATGAGGGCAGAGCAGAGAGGAAAAGTCACCTCCCTCTCCCTGCTGGTCACCACTTTTCTGATGCAGCTCAGGATACAGTTAGCATTCTGGGATGCAAAAGCACGCTGCTGGCTCACGTCCAGCTTTTAATCCACCAGAGCCACCAAGTCCATCTCCTTCTCAAACAAGCCTGCAGTCTGCTAGGTGTGGAAGTATGTGTTTTGGTTGGGATGCAAGCATGCTGGGCTTAGGCGGATGGTCTAAGCATGCACCTATAGACCTCATTGCAGGCACAGGGACTCCACCTGCCCTTGTCAGCAGACAGGCAGCTCCGGGCAGTAAAAATACAGTGTGCTGCTCTTGCACAGTGCAAGTGCCTCCCTTCTGTGCCAGCATGAGGGACTCTGAGGGACTCTGATGAGGCTGGTGACAGAGGGATAGAGGAGCTCAGCTGCTCTACCCAGATCTGGATGTTATGGCTTTGGTCTTAGGAGCAAGCCTAGGAGCCAGGCACATGCCTGGGAAAACACAGCTTTCT
>JAOWBP010000001.1:109427614-109444410 GCA_028571105.1 Tragopan temminckii | reverse complement strand
CTTTTCAACCCAGGCCATTCTATGATTCTATGATTCTATGATTCTATGATTCTATGATTCTATGATTCTATGATTCTCCTTTCTTAGAGGGTCCTTCCTTACACCGTCATCACTTTTCCTTTTTGGATCTGTCTGGGAATTCTTGCCAATTATGCACAATGCATCCTTGCTACGTTTTGGGGAAAGAGGATGCATTTCTCCTTGCCAGCACCGGAATCTGTATTTTCTATATTTAGCCTTCTAGGGAAAAGTATTTATACTATCTACATCAATTTCCTGCCAGTAGCTTGTTTTTCTGCACATGTTTATTAGATGTACAGACACACCTGGCTGGTTGGATCCCTTGCATGTCACTTCTGCATGCCGGCAGTGCTTCTGTGTATTATCAGAGCTGTTCAGTGACAGCAACATGGCTCCAGAAGGATACTCCATTCCCTACACTTGTCCCAGAGTAGACTTGGTCAAGTCAACCAATGTGGAGGTAACAGTGCAGTGACTGGACCTGACCTGCAGGCTGCGGGACTCTAGTTGGGCTAGATGACCTTTACGGGCACCTTCCAACTCAAACAATTCTATGATTCTGTGAAAATAATAGCATGTTTTTGCTGAGTATCAAAGCACATTTCACTCTATGTAAAGTCCTATTAAAAATCTACGATTTATATAATACATATTTATGCTTAGTCCTATTATTATCCCATAGGGCTTCTTAGAGATCCATACTGTTAACTTAATGACTATAGAGCAGAATCTGCTTGTACATGAAGTCATTGCCAAATATCCATTAAACCAGTTCCTAATTAAATTATTTTCTGAAGTTTTTGATCCCATTCTTAAAAATGTTATCTGAATTTTGTGGGAGATGATCATATCTAAGGCTGAATATTGTTGTCTAGTACCTACACTTAGTTTTACTTATTAACATCACGTGGGAAAAAAAAAAAACAAACAAGTGAAATGCTTCTTATTTCTTCAGAGGCCTTTGTTATTCTGTTTGCTTCCTACAGGCTCTACTGACTGCCTCACACTCATCAGCACACCACACATTTGCTGGAAAGAACAGGAGAGGTCAAGTTTTCAGTGATGAGCTTTGCTTTCATTTCTTTGAGAAAGGCCTAATCCATACAGTGTGCATGACTGAGAATACAACTGTTCAGTTTATTTAAGGATAAGCTCAGGCCTTAACGTCAGCTAGAAATATGTAAAGTTGCTTGGTTTTGCTGAGTCCTAGCCTTAATTACTCAGTGCACACTTTGTTCCTTCACTTATCTAAGTCATCCTAACCCTTAACGACTGATCAAAACCTGCGTGCAATAAAAGAATTTGCATCGCTAAAAATACAATGTTAATAATAATTAAGAGTAACAGAGATGTGTTATCTCCTACAGCAACACGTGAGGCCTCAGCCACGCTGAGGCTGTGTGAAGCACAGAGTGCAGACGTGGGCCCTGTGCATGGCTGGTTGGTGACCACAAGACAGGCCAGGCTGCGTCTGCGTGATATGCCCGTTAAGGAGGTTACAGATCTCAAGATGCTGACAGCAACTTCTGCCAAGGAGTGGCTTTACGTGTTAACACCCCCTCGTTATCAGCAGTAGATAGGAAACAACAAGCCATTTTCTCTCCAAAGGGAATAAAAATCCCTGCGACCTGTAAGATATGGCCACAGAGCCTCACCAATTTGGGAGTTAAATTACTTTATGTCAGAATCACAAACTCCTATGTACTCCCTCTCATTGACATCCAGAGCACAGAGACTGATATTTCAATCTTTTCTGTCAAATAAAATCAGACCCTGCTTTGCTTAATGCACTGGATATTTAAAACTTATTATTCTTGATCTGCGTTTGTGTGTTACAAGAGAAGTAGCCAACTCCAGATGACAGGACAGATGGAGTTTTACAGTGCATAAAAAAAATGGATTCTCAATAATAAGTCATATGTTACACTTGCACATTCTTCTACACAATTAAGATATTTCCTTTAACAATTAGCAAAAAAAAAAAAAAAAAAAAAAAAAGGAAGAGAATTGGCACCTCAGCGTTTTGACTGAGCTGTAATAAAACTGCAGAGCTGAGGCAGATGAACTTGCATATTCTTCCCACAGGACTCTACCCAGAAAAACAGATTTCAGAAAGCACTGTGAGCTCACTGGGATATGCTACAGCAGAAAATACTCCTCTTTGTGGGTTGGAAATAACTCTTTTGATAAGGAAAGCTTCTCTGGCTCTCTGGTGCTCGTGACACTCTCTCTGAACAGTGCTCTGCTCAGAGTCAGAGAAACCTCTCCAAGGAGGTGCCATGGGAAAAGAGCAGAAGATTTCAATGACGTGTATACCCTAACTCTCCACCACCTTTCAGCAGTCAGCATCGGATGCAACCTTCACCTTTCAGCCTGCTAGTGTCCCCCAGTGTAGACGGTGTTGGGTAGGAGTGTTGCCAAAAGCCAAACCATCCTAAATCCATAGCTTCTCAAGGAGGACATTTGCTTCCTCTGTGATTACCAGAGCCTGGAGATTTCATCTCCACTTAGGGAAAAAAAAAGAAAAAAAAAAGAAAAAAAAAAGAAAAAAAAAGATGAATATAAATAGAAAAATTTACTAAAATATCTTTCATCTCCTAACTAACTCCAGTGATTATTCAGAAAGGAGAGTTGTTACCTACCTACTTTCAGGTGGAAGATTTTTACTTAGATATTGCATCATCTAGAGTGTGATATTGCAGAGGCTGAAGCCAGTGGAGGTTGTATTATTAACCAAAGGAGGCAGGTCAGATCCCAGACATGAAATCATGTCACTAGAATTGTAATTGCTAATGCCCTCACTGTCTAGAAGGAGCACAGCAGCAATCGTGCACTTTGATGAAGTGTTGCACGATCTACTTTATGCCCCTGCCAGCCACAACAGAATTAGTAAGAATGTTACCTGCTGCTGGGTCACATTAACAGGCAGCACAGCAAATGAAACACATCTCATCTCCTCCACCTTGTCCTTCCTGAGTGTCTGCTGAAAATATCCTATGCTCAGCGCCAGTTCTTCCTCCTGAGCATTCGTAGGAGCAGCTGTGGCAGCCCCAGGAAGCACTGTAGAGTCTTTGCCGGCAATCTCTGGTCCTTGAACAGTGCCCACTTCATCTGTAGATCCCAGTGGGTGAAGCCTATGGTCCAGCATGAATATTTCTGGTGTCCCAGAGACAGATCGTTCTCAGCCTCATGATGTCCACAGGAGTAGAAAACTTTTCTTGGTGACCATTCCCATAATACAGCTCCGAGCTCAGCTGAGTGCTACATTCATCTCCCTGCTGGTGGGCTGGGAGCAGGCTAGCAAGGCAAGGGCCCTCAGCTTCCCAGAGATCCTCAGCAGCACGAAGGTCTGAGCCTTCTGCTCTTTCCATTAAGCCTATAAATAAGCAACACCAGAACATTGTGATTCTCTTACAGTTTCCGCTGTTATTTAAGGGTTAATCATGGTCTGTGATTACAGGAGGTTTGGTCATTTCCTCCTTATTATTCTTTCATAAAGTAACAGATACCAAGTGCCACCAGACTCATCCTGATATCAGTGGGTGGGTAATGATCCCCATAAATGTATCCCCCAGTCTGAGTTGTAAAGGGGCCAGTAAACTACAAAGCAGACTGCGGGGGAGGAAAGGTAGAGAACCACAGAGAGAAATGAGCTCCCAGAGCAGGCAGGGTCCCTTTCTGAGACACTAACACAATGGCTCAGTCCTTTACCCGCCTTCCCATGCAAATCTTGTAGCACAACTGAATCTACAGGATAATGCTAGTGCATTGTGCTCAAAGGAAGGAGGCAGCTCTTGCAGTGAACTCTTCTGTGGGTTTGAATATGGAATTTGAAGCAATCAGCTGCTTGTTCTCATATGATCTCAACTAACTGTAGCAGAGAAGTATGAAAGGTTTTGGGAAAAAAAGGATCTATATTTTTTATTTTATTTTCTCATTACTTTTTTTTTTTTTTTTTTTTTTTTTTCTGAAAGAATCCTCTGTTAGGAATCTCTTCATTTAGAAACTACATTTTTTCTTACAAACTAGTATTTTAATTGTGGTCATTTTGAGCTGACAGCAGAAATCCTTTTCAGTTTATGTGAGTTATCAGGGGCAATTTTACGAGTTTTTCTATTGAATGTGTGGCTTCCCATGGCCTTGGCCGACTGCTTTATCTAACTGAATCATACCCAGACTTCTTGCAATCTCTGAATGTACTTGTGGAACTTGTAGGGTATGGATGTTGTTAGGTGGACATTAGAAGCTAAGACATATGGAGCACCTGTTTGTTTCTTTCCTTGTCATTATCTGTTTTTTTAAACAGTAACTAAATATCTTGTCCAGCTTTAAGCATTTTTAGTTTACTTTTTAGTATCATTATGAATTTTTCATTTACTTTCATCTATTTTTTTGTAGTGCCATGAATACCTGAGGAAGAGTGAGAACTGAAGATGGATCCTGAGCTTAATGAATCCTCTCACTGAGAGCAACTGAAATCTGCACATTATTACTTGTTTACATGTAAAAATGACAGAGGATCATGCTGACGGTAAGCTGAACCTCAAAAGAAAGCATAAGCAGCCACACAGTAGATCACTGTGGAAAGACCTACCAAAGGAAAACTCTCTTTCTAATTCCAGGGCATGGTTATTTATCTTATATGCTAAACTTTGAGGAGCTCTGTTCCTTGTATAGTTTATCAAGTCATTTTACTCAGACATTCTCATCGTGTACATGTGCTTTAAATCCCTTTTGAAACATGCATGTTTATATATTCTTCTCTTTTTACATCGTGCAGTGTTCCCAGCGTCTGCAGCAGTTTGTGGTACTGGGTTCCTCACGAACTGTGAGACCAGGACGCCTTCCTTTTACAGGGGGACCCTGCCCCAGCAGACCTGACTCCCTGGTACACTTCTGCAAGTTTATGACAAAGTCACACGTTCGCTGAACTTTAACAGTGTCCCGTGACTTGCCAGCAAGTTCTTTGGTAGTCATAAACAAAGAAGTAGATAACACTGCTAGGGAGAATAAATGAAACCTGAACTGTAGTTTAATCCAAAGTCCTTTTTCCAGGAACCACGCTTCTCCCATTTAGAAGGTGGTGAGAAACGAATGACTTGCACCCAACAGATCTTTTTGGTTATTCCAAATTGAACGAATGGGTCTTTAACTGGTCAGTTGCTGGTTTGGAAATCAGTTATTTGGAAAGAACTATGTAACACTTTGTCTAATGAACCACATCTTAAGTTTATACCCTATGCCTACATCCAACAGGTTTCTCACTGTAGTAAATGTGCCACTCCATAAAAAAAAGCTGTAGTGGATGAAAAAGGAATAAAGATCCATGAACTTTGCTGGAGTACTGAGGGGAATATCAATAGGGCAGTAAAGAGCCAAAATATTAATTTATCTTGCACTTCCTTGACACTGACACGCTCACACATAAACACAAAGGAAAATCATCTCTGCGACCTCTGCTTGACAATGATAATATGGTAGTAACAGCCATGAGAACAAAAATGGACATACTTACAGAAGCAAGGTTATCCTCAGTTATAGCTCTATCAGAAATTCTTCCAGGTATTTTCTACCTTAATTCAGCTCTGGAGCCTAATTCTCTTTGTAATTAGCAATTACAGTGCGTATTGAAAAAGCACATAGGCAAATTGATGTAAAATTTATGTGCATCATTCACGCCAAGTTCCTTGCAACCTACTATTTCTGTTTTCCCTTTTTGTAAAATGGACAAGCAAGTCTACTTTAAAGAAAATTACTCCTTGGCAACAGTGACCTGAGAGGTCTGCAAGTCTGCATAGCAAGCAGTCTCGGCAGCTTGATTAGTTGTTGTAAGAACAGGTCTGAAACATTCAATCCATGGAATGTGTTATGATTTCTGTTGAGAAATTTTGTCTTCAGTGTTCCTGAGGAATGAACTAAAGTGAGAGGCGGGCAACTGCAAGTCACTCATTAGTATCCACAGCATGGTTTAATCCTTGTTAGAGGAGAATAACAAATGTAAAAGGGTTCCTTTTTCCCCTCACATGGGAAATGTGATTCTAGAGTGTATTTTTCAGCCTGCTCAGAAGCATGCAAAAATAATGTTCATTAATTTTAGGGAAGATACAGATGCTGCATAAGAAAAGGATATAGCGATGATCATTGATTTTGGCAGAAGACTTCAGGAGCTCTCTTTGAAGTCTGACAACAGGAATCTGTGCCAAGATTTATGCCAGGCTTTAATCTGTGACAATTAAATTAGGGGATAATGAAAGAAGATGGTGCTATCTTTACTCTTGGTTGAATTAATGATTTTTGAGTTGTGGGAATTGCTTACCTCTCTGGCTGGCAGTTACAGAACTTCTGTTCCATCCGACTGTGACTATAAACTCAGATTTCTAGCCCTGGAACTACTTGTAATTCTTCTTTCCTGTGACTCCACTGCTATTTCCTGGGACTGACAAGTGTGTACATTGTTAATGCTACTGGGACAAGCATTACAGTAGCTAATCCAAGAATGCATGGAAGGGATGCAAACGCCTATTATCTCAGACTAGGCACTTGGCTGGCCAGGCAGTGCAGCTGGATGCTGAGGGGGATGCTTTCTGTGGTGGGGGCAGAGCTGCTGTGGGATGCGGGCAGCGCAGTTTCACCACTTTCCATCCCTAGGCTGCCTTGCTGCTCCTTCCTCCATCACATCCCTGCACACTGAGCCTGGCTCCTGGCTACAGCCACCCACAGTTGGTGCCCGCACATCCCCTGTACGCTGTGCTCTTCCCGTGGCTGGACCAGGCTCACGTGACCTGTTACAAAACCATGTTATTGTCTGGCTTAAAAATGACATAGTTTAAAAATGCCCCAGAGCAGCTCAAAATTTTTCTTCTGGAGAACTCTTCAAATAAGATTTATGATGCTCATATTTAAAAATCATGCAATTTAATAAAAAGAAATGACTGCTTTCTTCGGCTACAGCGAGATAACATATTGCCAGAGGTAGAAAAATAATAGTAATTTGGAGATTATTAATATTTGTCCTCCATTTTTTACTTAGAACATTTTGTCATTTCCCAAGGCCTTTCCTTTGGCCCTCAGGAAATATTTGTTTATCATTAGAGTCAGTATTTAAAATGCATGATATGGCAGTACAGCAAAGGTACTGTGTTGTTCTTTGGTTGACCAAATAATCTCCAACTAAAATGGACCATGAGGAGGAGGTGAATTTGCAAACTGCCAGGAATTTTGTTTCCAAAGAGCCTGTTTTACTTCAGCTACTAGCAAAATATGCTTATTTTTCATAAATTCTTCTAACTATGGAAGAAACCCACGGCGTTCCTCCCTGAATATAGAATGACAAGATACATAAACATGGGAAAGAGAGAGCTGCATTACCTCAAGATGAATTGCTACTGGGGGAGGGAGACACACACCACCGTGGCTTTTTAAACTCCAAATTTGGAAATGCACTAACCTTTATTAATCTTCCAACATATTTTATATGTTTTGCTCCAGCCATGCCCTGTCTAGGCAGGATACATCTGCTGTAACTCACACATCTGAACGTCAAACATCTAAGTCTGACTTAGTCACCCAACCTCCCTTTATAGTCAAAGGACAGAGGCCAGCACCTGCAGAGGGCTGTATGTCTCATCCCCACGCAAGGTCAGATCTGCTGCCCTCAGGGAGTGCCTGGCTCTAGCCACTGAATCTAAAAGAAAGCCCCCGGTGACTGACGTGGTCTTAGATCTCTCTGAGCCCCCACTTTAAGTGTGATGACTCTGTTCTTGAGCAGAAGTGTCTCCACAGTGTTGTTGAGAATACTCACGTGCATTTACAGAGTAGAAGGTTTCAGGCTGGCTCCTGTAAAAAACAGATCAGATGTGTGACATGCACCTGATGTATAGGAGTGACTTCTCTTGCCAAGTCTATCGTATGATATTTACTTGGGTCTCTGTGAGACTTCCAAGGCTCTAATGGATGCCAAACTTCTTGTGTTTTGATTAGATTGAGCAGTGCAGAGCCCTTATGGGGATGCTGCAGGTTTGCTCTGAAAAGAAAACAGGAATTGCACTGTTCTCTGTGTTACTTACTAGGGCTATCTGGCAAGGTAAACTGCCTGCCTTGTTATTTGCAATTCACTTTCAACCAGAAGCCAAAACAAAAAGGAGGCAGAAAGTTAGCCTGAAAAAGCAGTTGTCATGGTGTAGGCAGACATTTTAAGTACACACACTTGAATCACATAACCGTTTTGAATTTGTGGGGATTCACATTGCAGCTGAAGTTGTATGCCATGGCTCCTCTGCTGCTCTATGCCTTGTGCCCTAACAGAAAATGAGAATGATTGTCTTTGGTAATATGAAAGATGTTCATAAAATTTCTTCCACCTAATTTACTAGAACTACTCAATTATTTAGCAGGTTATTCTATTTTACTCCTACCATACTTTTCTGGTTTGGACCCATCTGCCAGCCTTTGTGTTTTCAACTGTCTCTTGGGTGGTTTGATAGTAGGAGACAACCACCTGAATCCCACCTCGAGAAAAGCTTTTGCTGCTATTTTCTACATAGTGAGACTGTGTTTTGGATGTTACGAATAAGTGACTACATTTGCCTTTTAGCTTAACTTGAGTTAAATGTGATTTCAGGTAACTGGATAACAAGTCATTCTTTCCCCAAGGATGCAATCTGTGAACAAGGACCTGGTTTGGATGACAGGTCACTCCTGATATCTTTTTCTTTACCATCTCAAATGATGAGTGTCCGTGTGGGGTATCAGTTCAAACCACAGCGGTGAAGCGTGTTGTAATCAATATGAGGGCCCAGGGTGGAATTTCAGTCTTTCTCTTTGACTTTTTTATAATCTTAGTCAGTTAAAAACACACACTGTAGAGAAAGGATATCAGTAGGGTTCAGCATCGAACAACCAAATGTTAGTTAGAATTATGATCCCTGTGGAAACTTAATTTGGATTCTCTGTAAGTATGTATGGCAACAATGTTTGTAATTATGTGATCAGCCACTGTAACCTCCCTGAGCAATATGTCTGTGATCACTTCACTTGCTTGTACTATAGACACTGTAAGAACGTCACAAGCAAATTTCTACACCAAACATCAAAGTGGAGTTTGAAAAATGTTCACTAAATCAGAAAAGGATCTGCCCACTGAATAAGGCGAGAATTCAGAAAAAAAGGAAAGGTGTGCAATTATATATAATACTATACCATATTTAGTATAGCCTGTTGACTTTTTAGTATACAACTTTGTCATATCGCTTTTAAGGGAGACACACTGAGAGTAACCAGGAATTATCTGGTTTTGAACAGCTTGATTTTGCAAAGGCAGTAATGGTGGTATGGCATAGTTTACAAGTTATGTAAAATGTACATTTATGTGCATGTTAGCCAAATCGATGTATGTCACACATGGATATGTACCTCACAGACACACATACACATTCACTTACAACTTTGGGTGCCAAATTCTGTGTCAGGAAAGTCTCAGTCTCTCTCCAGCGTGTTATAGCTTGCATAAGTCCTAGTCACCTCTCTACATGTACATAGCATCAATCAAAGACAAGATTCTTTCAAACCTCTATTGTCACAAGATGCATATGCTGTATTTTTTTGGTTTATCACTGTTGGAATCATATCACAAAAAGGCCTTTCAAGACCTTTTTAACCACCAAACAATTGATGCAAAACATATCCCAATCTTTTTATATACTGAGACAGTTAACTAGACTCAAGACCAGATCTTCTGTGGATGTAAGTCAGTATAGTCACCACTGAGGTCACCTGAGCAGAAACAGCTTGTGAATTTATCATAGGAACTATAGGAAAATTCTCATTGGAAGGGACCTCTTGCAGGAGACCTCAGGTCCAACCTCCTGCTCAAAGTATGGCTAGCCCTAAGGTCAGAACAAGTTGCTCAGGGCTTTTTCCACTTGGGTTTTGAAAGCTTCCAAGGACAGAGGTGGCACTGCCTTTTCGAACAACTAAGCCACTGCCTGGCTGTCCTCATGGGCAAAATCTTCTCTTTAAGTCCAAACTGAACTTCTCTTTTTCTACTTGAGTTCACCATCTCTCACCTTCCTGCTATGCAAGGCCTTGAAGAGCCCGGCTCCATCTTCCTGATGGCACTCCTGGATGCTGGGGGCTTTTAGTTCCTTCTGAACCACTTCTCCTCCAGGCTGGGTAAGAGCAGCTACCTCCTGTGCCTCCTGTGCCTCATGCTCCATGGGCTGTCTCCCTTTGCTTCATCTCTGGAAGGTGAGAAAATCACCTCCTTCCTCCTCTGAGCCTGCAGACATCCCACTGACATTAGGGTGTTTTGAGAGATGGATCTCACAGCAAGTGAATCTGTTCTCTACACTTGCGCTTATAATTCTCCACAGGCATTAAAAGTTTTGTTTTGTATTGTTTTTAATTATAATACTGCCTTTGTCTCCCCTTCATCTGAGAGTGAGAGAGATAGGCTGGATTGCGTTATCTCTTGCCCTCAGCTTGGTGCACTGATCTGCAGTGTCATTTTTCAAACAAAGCTGAAAGGCTTGCTCTATCCGGGCGATTTTGATTTCTTACTTTACCCACTCCCACCTCCCTCCTCCCTGCAACGAGATGAAAACATCAATATCTGTTTTGGGCTCCCAAGGTATGACACAATGTCAATGGAATTTGTTTTTAATCTGGGTGACTAACAGTTATCTGACAATTCAAGTAATATTTCTCCACATCCATCCATCAAGCCCCAGCGAACTTACAGGGGGAGACAGCATCAGACCTGGCAACCAAACAAGCCCGTTAACACCCTGAGATTGTAACTCTAAGTCCTCGTGATACAATTTCCCTCCAGCCTATCCTGCGCTGCCCTTTTCATTTTTTATTCATGTAAAATTACAACTCTTGCGCTTGAAAGTTGTCCTCTTCATTTATGAGGCCGTTTCCTACAGCGAGTCAGGTCAGGCAAGCTATTATTAGGAGCATGTTTATTTATAACGAGCAGTTTAGGATCCAGCGCCACGCAGGGACAGGCTGCACGTTCCTGGAGGACGGTGGCAGGCTGGCGGTGCCAGCACGAGTTCACGCTGCAGGCATGGGGCTCCCAGCCATGCTGTGCCATGGGCAGCTTGCTGTCTGTATGGAAAGAGATGGCGAGAATGAAACAGGGACAGCTGGAGCGGGGTGACGTGGGCAGCGCAGGATGACAGCGTGCAGGCAGGGCTCACAGGGCTTAGAGCAATAACCAAAAGCAAGGTCCTGCTGCCATTTATTCCTTTCCTTCACCTCCTGACCTTTCTTGTTTATTGCCCCTTCTCTTCTGTGTTAATCCGGCTTGCTGTACCGCATTCCATGGTACTCTGCAGCACATGCTTGCTGTGTGACCGTGTCACCTTTCAATTTAGACAGCATGGTGCTGAAGCGTTGGGATCCTGATCCATCTCTGGCACTTCCCAAAGGGAAAGTAAGCAGCTGGGAAAATTTCTACCCTTCCCATTAATTGCAGCACCTCCATTCTCTCCCTCAAGTGGCTGAGAAAGTGCCGCTGGGGGTTGGTGAGGAGCCAAGCTCTCCCTCTTTTTCCTTCCTTCAACAATTCTCTACCTCTATTAGGAAACGTTTCTTCTCAGAAAGAGTGATGAGGCATTGGAACTTGTTGTTCAGGGAGGTGGTGGATTCACCATCCTTGGAGGTGGTCAAGACCCATGTGGATGTGGTCAGTGGGCATGGTGGGGGTGGGCTGATGGTTGGACTAGATTATCTGTGAGGTCTTTTCCAACCTTAATGATTCTATGATTCTACTTGCACTTTTCATCATATCAGTCTACAATTGGTTGACTTCTGTTTATGGTTTTTGAAGAGATAGACTTCAATATTTAGCATTCCATAATGACATCTGTGCCTTCACATCCATTCCTGTGAGTGGAAAGTTGTGACCATGGCTGTCAGGAGACTGATGTCCAAAGCAGCCAGCATGGAGCTAAATCCCACAGCCCTTATTCAGTTCTTAGCTTGGCAAAAACCCAGTGAAGATAAGAAGGCTTTTAATTGATTGAGGATGTCAGGTTCCAATAATGAGCATGGCCATCGTTCCTGAAATCTGTTTTCATGAATTTGCTCAAGAATACCACAGAGGTGTTTCTGACATTTGGCAACATGAATATTTAAGCCTTCCTGTGTTATTTTTGCTAAAGGAATTAGAAATTAGCATGTCATGATCATAATACAGCAGCTGAAAATAAAGGGCCAGATTGTGCCCTCAATCCACACGCACGATTCCCACTGATGTCACTGGAAATTGTGCGTATGCCTCTGAGGGCAGAATTTGGCCCAGCGTGCCCTTTCTCTCTTTGCAGCATGCACATTGCGCTCACTGCTGCTAGCAGCAGTGCTGTGCAACAAGAGAGGGAAGCACGCCTAAATTATTTAGCGTGCTGATGACCTGCAGTGTTTTTCCTTCCCTTTTTGTAAAGACTGAAACTGTAATTCTGTGTACAGCTAGAGCTGATGCCTTTGCAGAGAGGTTCTGCAAAGAAGGGGGATGAATTGCCTCCATGGGCATGTCCCTGGCGGATGAGTATATTGGACTCTGGACAAAAGGGCTCCACACGTTTCTGGCAGGAATGACAGAGATGTCACCAGGACTGTCATGGGGTAGGGAGATGACATGGGTGACCCCTTGGCGTTCATTCCAATTATGGGTGATAAACCACTGCATTTTTCTTCTCCAGAGCTGGGACCTAATGATCTTGACACATGCTAAATGTTGTCCTAAAGAAAGGTGCTTTCCTGAGCCAAGGCTTTTAGCTGTAAAGTCTTTTTCTTCATCAGACTTCAGAAGAATTGATGCTTCGCCGTGTTTATGACTGTTCAAAAAGCCTCTGATAGAAGAATTGCTCAAAAGATAGAGATGGAAATAGTTATTTGAAAAATAGCTGTATTTTTTCCTTAGCTTCCCTCCCCCAAAATATGCAGAAGTAAACCAATCTTGAAAACAGCTTGATTCATCAGCAACGGAGTACTCTCGTGTAGCGAAATCAAAAAAAGGTGTCAGCTGTGACAAGACTGTATGTGCTATATGTACGCTTTAAAAGTGAGTGGTGGCAGACATTTTGAGACACCATATTGTGATGTAGCAAACTACATAAATAAAAATCTTTGCTGCTGAAGCCAGAGATCTGACTCATACCCTGACGGAGTCTGAACGACTGCTTTTCCATTGACTTTGTTGATGTCTGCCCTGTTCCAGATGCCCAGAAGGGCAGCTTCCAAAGAGTGCTCCTTTGCTCACTGGTCCTGAATGGCAGAGCTGAGTTCTCGCTGCCCTTGCTTGCCTCCAGCTGCTAAACTGCAGTAGAGAAACATAACAAATACTTTCCAAATGCTCTTTACCCATGAAATTAATTGTTTTAGTCTAATTGCCACAGAGATCAGATGTCACCGTGACTGGGAGCAAATGCAGTCCATGTGAGGGGAGATGGTCTATTAACATATCTTGCTGTTGCATTTGATCCATCCTGTAGAAATCTTGGATATTCGTGAGTGATTATGATTCCTGAGCTTCCACTTTGGGACAGTGGAAAGATGAACAGTGAAAAGATCCATGAAAAGATACCCACATGGTGTACAGCTCTTCTCAAAAGAAGAGCGTGTAGACTGCAGCCTCTACCCCAACAAAGCTACAGCCCATCACTTGTCACTTCTGCAAGTTTAGGATTTCAGGCACACAAAAAACACACTGGAAAAAAAAATCCAAATTCTTTGTCCAAAATTATGCCATGCAATCAGCGAGGCCAAAACCAAAAAGCAGCTGCAGCAGACTATGTATCTGCTGGTATAACAAGAAAAGAATTAATGCTGAAAGTAGCAAAAAGAAAACCAGAGCATAGGATTCTGTACACTCTACTTTAGGAATTGAAGATGATAAGAGGCTTTCAGAGCTCCGGGACAGCATTTCTGGCATTACTATTATCACTGAACATTTTGTATGAAGTAGTTACAGCAGACTGGAGGAGAACAGGTCAAGGGTTGCAAATCTTGCTGTCAGTACTGCGGCCCTGCTCCTGCTTCCAGTGAAGAGAAGAGGACATCTCCCGAGGCACATCGGTGGAAATATATGAGTTGACACTTTAAAAATTAAGCCTCCTAGAATTGCTGTGTCGATTATTATCCCAGAGACAGCTTAAGCGATTTGCGCACAGTCACACAGTGAACTGGGGCTGCGCCAGGAATAGAAGACAGGGCTCCCGGTCTCCGGTCTTGCTCTCTTACTCACATCCCCAGATATGCCATAATCCATGTGGGGAAGAAAATCCAGAATCAAAGATCGATCTTGCTTCCTAAGGCAGCTGCCTACCACTCTGCAGCACAGATACGGAGTCAAATGTTTCTGCTCTGGCTGAGCCATATAACCCACTGATTTCAAAGGAATCAATCACCTGATGGCTTTTGGCTTCACGGTACTGAACAAATCATTCAAATCCTTAGAGCATCAAAATTTGTTGAGAGAAGAAGAGTCTGAGTGGTAGTCTGCAATTAGTGGCTTGAGCAATTTCAGCTAAATCTATTATATAAAATTACAATCGTGTTCTACTAATGGGTTCTTTACTCATTAACATGCAAAGGAAAATAACTTTGCTTGAGCTCTTGGTATCACCTGGCTGTGCGGCGCAGAGAGGTTAAATACAGAACAGACCATACTTGTAAGAAGATTAATGCATACAACAGGGATAGCAGTGGGCTTCTGCTGGCTCTAATCTGGCATTTGACTGGGACAGGGAGAGAGAGAAGGAAACTCTAAGCCAGTTAAAGTAGTGGATTATTGATGACAGAGGATTCACAGCTGATAGGGAAGCTGGAGTGAGCAGGCAGCAAGGCTGAAACACAGGGCAGCACGCAAAGCAAAAAGAAGACACTGGATTTAGATGCAAGCTGCCTTTCAGTATTGAAAGGGGGACTATAACAAAGAAGGAGGCAGACTGCATAGCAGGGTCTGATGTGAGAGAACAAGGAGAAATGGTTTCAAAGCGTAAGAGGGGAGATTCAGACTGCACATAAGAAAAAAAAGTATTTTCCAGTGAGGGTGATAAGGCACTCAGGTTGCCCAGAGAGGTGGCAGCTGCCCCATTCCTGGGCATATCTAAGGTTGGACAGGGCTCTGAGCAACCTGATCAAGCTGTACGTGTCCCTGTTTGTTGCAGGGAAGTTGGACTACATGATTTTTAGGGCCCCTTCTAACTCAAATGATTCTATGGTTCTATGATTCTATAATTTTACGGGTCTAACACACATCGAAGAAAACTGGTTGGAACAATAATATGAGTTTTCAAAGAGTACAGGGCTGGGGAGCAGTAGAATTACATCTTACATACAAAAGTAAAAAAAAAATCACACCAACCTCCTTGAAGAAGGATTTGAATTTGGCCAAGTAAATGATCCGAGAAGGGAGAAGTCTTGCAAGACTTCCCTGCCTTCTTCTGCTCAGATAAACACTGGGTGGAGAACAGCACTGCAAATCACTAATAATTACAGAAACTATGGCAAAGGCATCCAAGTAGATAATGTTATCTTGGGAAACAGGCAGCTGGGAGTGGGCTGGGGTTGCACAGACCTTCTGCAGCACAGCTGCTAATCAGGATAACCCCTGACAATCATTTTTAATGATGGATAATTTAAAAGAAATGAACTTTGTGAAAGTTCTGGAGCAACATTTAATAGGGATATTTGGTTCTTTTTGTTTGCTTGCTCGGCTCTGAGCAGCACTTCAAGGTATCGGGAATAGGTGACAGCTTTGAAGGGAGGAGTGGAAACCAGTTACCTCTACCAGCAAGCAATTTGGCACAGCATAATGGTAAATTCACAGTTGGGATTAGTTTTCCTGTTAAACCTGATAGACTGGGAGGAACTATTAATATAATTTCTTTAGTATGCTTCTAGGCAATAAAATCATTGCACTTCCAGGGTTTCTGTCCTGGGGTAGAGTTTGTTAAAACCAGCACTGCTCGTACTTCTTAGATTATAAATTTGTTCCTGTACTTTCTTTGTCTGTCTCACAGATCCTGGCGATGCTACAGGTATGACTGAGCTGGCATCTGTCTTCCAAGTTGTTGATATTTTAGTATGAATTTCCATTTGGGGTGTGAATAGGACAACTTGCCTGTAGTGATGTGTTAAAAAATCATACTACATTGTAGGTCATGATTAAGTTACAGTAAAATTACAGACTGTCTAGAAGAAAATGAGCAATCTCAGCTGTGAATACTGTAGAATGCATTATCTCCCAGGTTTATTTATTTATTTCAGTACTGCCTGTTTAAAATTCTGCAGGGCTCCTTGAGCTGTATATAGGTGCTAATTTAAGTCTGAAAAGGAAAAAAAAAAAAAGTATGTTGAATTGTATTTGTGCATAGAATTTGCAAAATGAGATTGGATTTTGATCCACTTATTTTTTTTGAGACAGTCAGTACTACTAATAGTTTATCTTCAGAATAAGTTAAAGCAACTAAAATTTAAATGGCTTGGAAGCCTGATTTCCATTTCGATGACAGCTTTCTTAATGTACAGCCTTCTACTGATTTTCTTAGAGAAATATATTGGCTATGTAGATACTACGATTTAAAAGCAACTCATTTTCTTTTATTTTTCATCAATTTGTAATCAACTTAGATACACAAAAATAAATTATGTTTAGAGACTTAAGTGTTTATTGAGCTTCCACATGCCTAGTCATTTGCCTATGCTGCCTTAAAGCTACACCTGTAGGTAAACTACTCTGAGACGTGTGTAGCCAAATGTTGGGGTTT
>JAOWBP010000001.1:109401361-109421351 GCA_028571105.1 Tragopan temminckii | reverse complement strand
GGGAAGGGAAGGGAAGGGAAGGGAAGGGAAGGGAAGGGAAGGGAGATCGGCATTATAGATTTTTTCATATGAGATTTGTGGAACTGAATGCTGAAAAATTAAAGAAATTATGTGAAAATTTTTGTTGTTGTTACAAAGAAGACTAACACTAGACATGTATTTCATATCTTTTTATCATGAAGTCCGACGATATTCAATTTTAATACCTCAGGCTAATTTCTGCCTTCTGACTTCTTTATTCAGAAGCAAGTGGAAAGACAGCTGGGCATGCTGTCATGCCAGGAGTCTCAGAAGGTATCAGCTCTTTCATTAATTACTTCTTTGCTCTCCCTCTGCTTTATGTTAAAAACAGCCTAGTTGAGTATGTAGAAGTTGCTTAGGCTTCAGTGAAAACGTGCTTATGGGACCCTTTAAACTGTCAGGTTACATCACATAAAATGAGGGGATCATATTCAAACAATTGTAAAACTATTTTCTTGCCCGAAAGAGCACACCATGATGCCATTTAGCTCGAACCTGAAGCTATGGGTATCCTGCTGTGGTATCATGTGCACCAAGCGCATGTGATTGTTCTCCTGAGGCATTTGTTACATGCATCTTGTTAACCCTAGTTTAGTCAAAATAACTGCCTTCACTGCTGCTTGACCTATTTTAGCATAATTTAGCCTTGAATGTGGTTTATTTCATTTTCAGTAAGCTATTCAACTGGCATTAATAGCATGGGAACTTAAAATGGAACCATAAGAGTTTGAAAATATCATTCTTATTAACTCAATAGTTTGGTTTCAGTAATTTACGTATCTTTCAGAACTGACCTAATACTTACACATACATAAAAGAGCAAGCAGTAATCAATCCCAGACTTAAAAGATTCTTTTCCTGGTAACAAACCAGACTTTTCCCAGGCTTTGGAAAAAGAAGCATTTATAATAGTTCTCTAAGCCTCGTTAATAGCTGCATCTATAGGAGTTGTAAAATTACATCGTTGCTAGAAGTGAAATGAGGATTTACTGCCCTTTCTGCAACTGCAAGAATTGAGTAGGATTTGTTTAAGTCTTGAGCACTAATGGTGAGATCCAGGCTGCCTCATTACTATCTGCACTGGGATCGTGATACCATTTGGGCATCTGCTCAAAAAGCCCCTCGATCTCAGCAGGCACCTCTTGGTTGGCCTAGGAGCTGCTTTGGGTCACGGTAGCACTCAGATGCCCAAGAGCATCCAGTTGGCAAACCCATGGCATTGGGAGTTGCAGCAGTGAAGGGTTGGGCAGTGTGTCTCAACAACTGCTTAGAACTGAAATTTAAGCCAGAAACATATGGAATCATGTACTAAAATCAGGTTCAGGGCAGTTCTGTATAAGAACTGTAACTGCCATAAACCTCGTACCTCAGTACAGTGTTTTGGGTTTTTCAAGCATCACTGTTTAAGACTAGGCACATGCTTACAGACTCTGCTGAAATGGGGTTGTAGAACACAGCTCCAAGTCCTTGCTTCAGGGAGTGTTGCACAGTAAGCTGTTAGGGGCCCAACTATTGTGTCCTGCACTGATCCTCCATGTAATAAGGCAAGATCCACTTCGGAAGTTTTAAGGGAATATGATTCAGGTAGGGGTAGAGACAGGAGGCAGAGTTAACCAATACCGTGACTATTCCTTCATTCCCTCAGGCTTAAATTAGCCTGACATAATTCAAGACCCATAACAGCTTCTCTCACCTGCAATCTTCTGCTAATTGACTCACATCAGTGCCCACAGTTCGGATCTCCAGGTGCGCAGAGGACTTGTGTTCCCAAATGCACATCAGGAGTGCAGGTCCATCTGAGCTGGGTTGGGAGGAGGGAGCCGGAACGATGCTCAGCGCACTGCGCAGCAGAAGGGCTCTGCAGGAACTTGATGTGAAGTCGAACTTGACTTCACTTGTCAGCCAGCTCTGTGTGACTCACCGAAGGTGCTGAACAGACTAACGAGTAGGAGGAGGAAACGGGGGGGGGGAGGAGGAAGAAAGGGAGACAGGCAGCTGAATGAAACTAGGAGCGCTGATTTATGACCAAAGAAAAGTCTGTTTTTCAGAAAGTTATGCTAGTCCTTTTCCAGCTCTAATATGAGTGACATACAATCCAAGATCTCTGAGGTTTTTGCAAAAAATAATATGAATCGGAACTTTTAGCTGAAATGAGATAATAACACTTTTAACCTGATTGTTATGATGGAACTCCGGGGGTTTGATTTATTCAGCCGTCATTTACTGCACATCCTGAGCGTAACAGAAGACATGTTGGAGCTGCAACCTTTATTTAGGGTTTGTTGGCGTGATTTCATTTTATACCAGCCTTCTGGGAGTTATTTTTCATCTTTAGGCAGTTGCCACTGCTAACAGCAAAAGGGAAAACCCTTTTTTTATTAGTTCTGGTGCAGGTGGTTATGAAGAAAGGTGGAATTGGGGTCTGCTGGGGTGAGACTTGGTACGTCATGGCGTCATGGGGAATCTCTCCTGACCTGTGTTGGGAAGGAGATACTGCAGTGGTGGGTTTTGTCAGAGCATCACAATGGCGGGGAAGAAGGGAATCCTTTGGACTCTTTCCCCCTTGAAGATACTACAAAAGAGCGAGTACATACTTAACATTGAGCCAGCTTTTTTGCTGGCGTCCAAAAGAGGATATTTGCCCTAGGGAATTGTGATCAGCAGTGGCACACGAGATGTCTCTAAAGGCCAAAAGTCATGTTTATTGTTTTTCCTGGAGAAGTTCCCAGCATCCTGACATGGCCACTTTCCCCCCTCTCCTCATCCTGCTTTCAGTCTCGCCCAGCTCTCCTGGGAGCAGTCCTTCATCGGAGACTGCAAGTTTGCCAAACTCTGCCGTGGTGCTGAGATGAACGCATGCAAAAAAAGATATTGTTGAGATAATCGTGCACACTTGAGAACTTGTTTGAGATTTATATCCCAGTGCACGTAAATAAAAGGTCACGGAGTCTCGTTATGGCACAAAAATATCCCTGCCCGCAGCTGCCCCCACATGAACTCTGTGGGGGGGGTTACTGTGAGGTCCCCCATCAGAATCCCACAGGGCACTCTGTGAGCACTGTGAAGTGGCTTCTCCATCCAACGAAGGGCTGACACGAAGGTACGTCAAAGAAAACAATGAATGCCTCCTGCTCTGACCTACATATTTCATTCAGAGAGACTCGGCTACATCTGCTAGATCGCTTGGAACAACTGTTACCCTTTAGAAATGAAAAATCATTTCTTCAGGGAATCAGCTAGGGAAGGGGGAGTGGGGGGACCCCATAGTGGCCTGCTAGGGCACAGAACATTTAAACTCCACTGTATTGATTGTAGTTTATGATTGAATGCAATCATTACTGTGCCTATATTTTTCTGTTTCAATGAAACCATCAGGCAGTGAGTCATGCTGTGCGTGTAACCTGGAGGAAAGTGCAAAGAGGCTGCCGAGGAGCAGCAGCACAAAAGTACCATTGGCATCGTTTCCCTAGGAGAGCAGGGCTCTGGACAATTTCCACACTCTATTGCTGTTTTTCTATTACATGCATTCTCCGCTAAAATGTGTAATAGAATTGAGGACACAGTTATGAGTAAAGAGCCTTCTCGCACATGCTGTTCCATAATTAAAGAACAGCTATAATAGAAAGCCTACTTTTTCTTCTTCTTTTTTTTTTTTTTTTTTTTTTTTTTTTTTTTTTTTTTTTGCATTAATGAGCTCAAATTCTTATAGGCATTAAAAGGGCATATGCTTTTTTTTCTAATTTACAGATTAAAAAAACTCAGAGCAGATCAAGAGGATGGCTGTAGTTTGAACTCTTTAGTGAAAGAAGATGCACTATCATTAGCAACAAAACAATTTTAATTAGCCCACTCCTGGATACTCAGTGACGCACGCCAAATGCATAGAAGTTTGGAAGAATGGAAGATATTATGCTCTTGGCTTGCTAAAGAGGGTTCAAATCCACAAGAAATGAATAACTTTCAAAGTATTTTCATTTGCAATTTTTAATTACCTATGTTTTATTATGTCCATTTTTTCTTCTTTTGTCACTGAAGGTTCCAAAAAGTGATTTGGAGATGTCCCCCTCCCCACCTTAATTGTGCTTCTCTCACTTCAGCTCAGTGGATGGAGCATATTGTTAATAAGCTGAAGAGGAGAAAGTCAGCCTAATTAGTAATGCCTCGTTGCATTAGGAATCAAGGTCTGTGGCAACCAACCTGCAGAGACGCAGTGGGAAAACATGATTGCTGTTTGATTCAGCTGCACCAGACATTGAGTTAAGATTATAGTCTCAGAGATAGGCGGCCTGCTTGGAAGAGTGAGCAAAGAGCATGGTCCTGAGTGCACTGAGTGGGGTCTCAGCAGTGTGTGAGCAATGTCAGCAGTCCTCTCTTTTGTGGCTGGAGCCAGGAATCTCAGCTCTGTTGTATTAAAAATCATGATTTAAACAGTGCAGTCAGCAGAACAAGGGAAGCAATCACCCCTCTGTACTTAGATCTGGTGAAGCCACACCTAGAGTACTGCATTCAGTTTTGGGCCCCTCATTACAAGAAGGACATCAAGGCCCTGGAGCATGTCCAGAGAAGGGCAACTGTGAAGGGTCTGGAGCACAAGTCTGATGGGGAGCGGATGAAGGAACTGGGATTGTTCAGTCTGGAGAAAAGAAGGCTCAGGGAAGACCTTATCGCTCTCTACAATGACCTGAAAGGAGATTGTGGCAAGGTGGGGGTCAGATTCTTCTCCCAGGTAACAGTGATGAGAGGGAATGGCTTTTATGTTGTGTCAAGGGAGGGTCAGGTTGGATGTTAGGAAACATTTCTTCTCAGAAAGAGTGGCGATGCAGTGGCACAGGCTGCCCAGGGAGGTGGTGCAGCCACTGTCCCTGGAGGTGCTCAAGAACCGTGTCGATGTGGCACTGAGGGACGTGGTCAGTGGGCATGTTGGGAATGGACTGATGGTTGGACTGGGTGATCTGAGAGGTCTTTCCCAGCCTTTATGATTCTATGATTTCCCAGAAATTTCATCTCTGTGACATGCTATATCCCAAAACCTCCCACTGTGCACAACAGCGCAGTGGCTTGCCTTTTGCCCCAGTCTGGAAAGAGTTAAGGAGAAAGGCTAATTGCAACACAGGGTAGTTGCATGCTGGAGCAGGCTAAAGGTAAGTCCCAGTTTCTCCTCCCCTGCTTGCCAAGTTACGTGAGACGTGGTCAATGGAGAGTAGCTGTGGAGATACTGTTGTAGTGTTTGGTGGCAATGAGGCTATACCTGTTTGTATACAGGTATAGAAAGCTTTTTACCTGCATCAGATACTAATTGCTTTTTTTTCTGAAAAACAGAAAAACCTCTCCAATCCCAGAGCCATCCTCAGGAGGAGTAGGCAGCACTGGGTGCTCTCAGGAGCCCACACAGGTTGACATATCCTCCTTTAACCCGCAGAGACATTTAATACCTGTTGAGGTGTGATTTGTCTTTTTTTTTTTTGTCTCTTGGGAGATAAAGCCTGTTTTTGTGTCAGCTTTTTTTTTTTTTTTTTTTTTTTTTTTTTTCTATGGGATGTTTTAGATTTATAGATCTGAAGCAATTTTTTACTATCCCATTATACAGCATTATGTGGTTTGAGGTGCTCACATCAACTGGAGATTAAGTGGACTTGGTAAGTCTAGCAGGGGTAACACTGCTGGTATGTGATGCAGCTTCCTTTCATGGAGACCTTCTCTCCATTCCCAGGAAGGATACACTCAGACACTCTGAGCAGAGGGTAGGTTTGATTTTTCACCCATATTTTTTTAGCAAAGCAGTGCAAGGTGACATTTGGCACATGCAGAGTGGTTAAGCCAAGTAATGTGATTCAGAAATAGAGAAAAATCTGAAGAAACTTTTTAAAAAATAAATCACTGTACAACAAGTGGTGCTATTCTTTTAAAGGATCTCTTTCTAAATGTCTGTGTGAAAAAACGTAGTCAGTCACTGCTAGCTGAGTAAAAAGACCTTCACCCAGTGACTCTGCAGAAAGGAGGACTGGCATTTTGATAGCAAAATCTTTCTGGCTTTTTGAATGCTATGTTGCATGGAAACGGCATAAAACAGAAATATGAAGGCAGGCATCAGAGAAGTTGATAAATAAATGAACTGAGAATTTTATATTTTTCTTTTACCCTGGGGCAAAATTTCCTTTTACAGCTGTCACACACCACTGACCCCAGGGATGACCCAAGCAATCCCCATTGCCACCAGCTTACTCCTATCCTAGGCTGGCAGCTAGAAACCTTATTATCTTGCTGGGAGACAGAGGATACTTGAGATAGATGTCATTGTGATGGCAGAATATCCAGAATAACAGCAGAAAAGTCCTCTTTTCCCTCTGAATTGAATTTTAAAGAGGCATTTGATATGTACTGGGAAAATGCTTCCACCTTGAAGACACAAATGGATGGTAACGGTAGTCTGCATACTTAGATGTACAGATGTTATGTATTTAATAGTCAGTGCTCGGATCTCAAAATCTGAGATTTGTCAACACTGTCAACATCCTACAGTGGATCCACAAGAGATAAATACTTCTGGCCCAAAGCATTCTGAAGCAGCTTTGGTATTTGCATTAAATTCCTTTTCAGAATGATTTCCTTGGGAGCAGCATTTCACAAAACCCCTTCCTTTGTTAAGTGGCAATGTATCACACAAGAGCACAGGCATTTGGATCTCATTCACAACAGCAAGATTTTACTCGGTGACAAAACGGGGCACCACCTTGGCCCATTCTGTGTTTCCTTCAGATGAGTTGGATGCTATGAAATAATTTCAGGCATCTACTTTTGCTTTTATATTCTGTGTGCCCTTTCCTCGTAAATGCAGTATACAATGGTAGTCTTAAAGCCTTTTCAGAATTGAGGCAAACACTTTTTCAGGTAAAAAGAATAAAAATTAAATCAGAAGTTATTCATAATCTCTAGAAAATAGTTATATTTAATGCAAGGGAAAATATTTTCCTTCTATGTTATTATCACACAGCATTTCCAAAGAGAACTTGGCATTTAACTCTGATATTTCACTAAAGCCCAGCACTCAGCAAAACTGAGTTGATCAGGAAAATATTGAGGAAAACGTGCTCATGTGCCTCAGAATGATCATTTGGCTATTAGAATAGCAAAATACACCCAACACGGGGACATCTCAGCCATGCACCATCCGTGTGTTTGTGGATTTGAGTATACATATGTATGCAACTTTTGGTCCTCCTTTGACATTAAATTTGTTGATGGATAATGACTGCTTTTATCTCTGTATACTGTATTTCAGTAAAATATACAATCTGAAGAGGCTAATTTTTGGACACCTCATGTAAGCTGCGAGTTTTTGCAAGTCTACTCTGCATCCTGAGCTATGAGAAGAGTGGTTGAAAACTGAGCAAGCTGCATGAACAAAGGTGTCTGAGAGCACATCCTTCTAAAAACACTTTCCTGGATCAGAAAAAGGCAACAGTCTTGTCCTGCTCTTCACTGGTGTATTTTATATAATCATAGAATCATACGATCATTGAGGTCGAGAAAGACCACTAAGACCACCCAGTCCAACTGTCAGCCCACCCCCACCATGCCTACTGACCACATCCCTCACACCTGACACATCCCTGAACACCTCCGGGGACGGTGACTCCACCATCTTTCAGGGCAGCCTGTGCCACTGCCTCATGACTCTTTCTGAGAAGAAATCGTTCCTAATATCCAACCTGAACCTCCCTTGACACAACTTAAAGCCATTCTCTCTCCTCCTATCACTGTTACCCGGGAGAAGAGGCTGACCCCCTCCTCACCACAATCTCCTTTCAGGAGCCAGTGATGAGCTGATCACCCCCATCCTCTCCTGGGGATGTATCTACCCAGAGGAGCAGTCAGTGGCTCCTGTTGCACCTCCTGCCTGTTAACAGAGCGCAGTGCCAGGCGTTTTGCCCTCTACCTCCCCCCACCTCCAGCTCCTGGGATATCCACATAAATGCGTTTTTTCCTTATATCAGTGACACAATGTTCTCTGCAGGATTTTGTCACTTTAATATTCCTCAGTGTGCCTCCAAATGCATGTTCATTTTTCTTACTTCTAGAAAGAACAGCTTGGCCCCTCTTCTTTATCACCTAGAAAGATTAAATTAGCTTCACTACTGATAGTAGACAAGATAAACTTCATATTCCAGAGGCAGTCTGACTACAAGACCTGAACTGAGCAAGAGTAATTCAATTGACTTCACTGAAGCTGCACTAATTTAGACCAACTATAAATTCATCTTTTCTTGTGAAATATGTCTAGGAGTGACCTTGCAGTGCCCAAATGACTGAATTAATTCTGGGCAGCATTTCACCCTCAAAATAATGCAGAAATTGGAGAACTCCTTTTTTTTAATTTAATTTTTTAAAATTTTATTTTAGGAAATTGGTTGAAATTTTGCATTTCCTCCTTCACAGAGTAAGTAAAAGGCAATGCTGGAATAAAGATGAGGGCAGAATTAGGCCAATGTCTTACATCATCCACATGCTAGCTACAGTTAATCCATGATGCTTTTAAAATACAGATGAGGAAAACAAAGTATGTTTTTTGCAATATTGTTCTTTCCTCTTTGTGTCTATTCCCTTCTTTCCACAGTAACTTTTTTATTCCCTTCAAAGTTGTTTTGTTTCTGTAAAAAGAAGAAAAAATCCCACTGTACACTTTATTGATTATTAATATGAAATACTGCAGAAGTTCACAGACCCAGGGTGGCTGCATAAAGACTGAGAGGCTGCAGCAGAAATCTTTGCAACCCTTTCTTAAGCCATCCATGTTTCATTTACCTGTTGAAGGTCACAGCTCTTGACAAGAGAGAGAGTTCGATTACAAGGAGACCATTATATGCTTCTAGAAAGATAAGGGAAAACGAAAATGAGCACAGGTGGTTTTCTGGAAGGATCACCCAATGTACCTAGGCCATACCATACCTGGTCAACCAAACCTGGGTGTGCCGTGCTGTCAGCAGTTTATTTACCATCATAATGGAAATCCATAGAGGTTGGCTCATTCAAACTCAGTGCTGCTATGCTATCCAGGCCAGCAATGGCAAAGCCAGCATGGGGCTTCCTGGCATTCCTACGGCAACGTGAAGAGGCCCTCAGGAGTATTTGGGAGATCAGGGAGAAGAATATACATTTTTTTCTATATGAATGCTGTGTATTCTTAGAAAACAGAAAAACAAATCAAACAATTCAGCAAAACCTGACTTCACTTACTGACCTTCCTCTGACAAAAAGTTGAACCAACATCCCCTTCTATCTGACAAATGAATTCAGATAACTTAAATAAAGGAGTACATTTGCCTTAACCTAACCTAGCTCCTTTTTAATCAGGGAAAGAAAGCACTTACTGTAATTTAAGTAAGAATCAGAGTATAAAAATCAGCTTATAAGTAAGTTTCTCTGCAGTGCCAATTATTTTTATAACATTTCTGACTGCTGAAATTAATTCCAGTTGGAAATCAAGATGCACAGTCCCATAGAGTGAAATCTGGGATACAACTTTTTCTCACCACTGCAGAATTTTATGGCCATATCTTTCCTCTGTTTTTGTTTTTTTGTGTTTTTTTTTTTCTGCTCATATTGAGTCCCGACTAATGAAAGTTCTAAATATAGGTATGATTAACAATGCAAACTTAAGAAACTGTATGTAAACTACCACAAGAAGAACAGATCAGAGAGTTACGCTCACCAGAAACTCAAACAACTGTTGCCAACCACTACACACAAGTAATGATTACTGCATTTTTCTCATTAGAAAGGCAGCTGTCATATAGCTTACGGTTTGGACAGAAAGAAATAAGTTAGCATATTGCTTAAGAGCTGTCTGCTATATCCCTAAATGTGAGTCTTTTCCTGTGTTTTGCCAAAAATATGCTAGAACATAAAATCCTTCATTCTGCAGAATAATAAATGTCATGTTTCCATTTCCCGGTGTCTTGTCAGACTGTTTAAGATAATCAGGATCAAATAAGACACGGATGGTGAGCTCAGGACCTCAGATTTCGGGGTGGTGGATTTGACACTGACAAAGGCAAGTGACAAGCTGAGCAAAGACTTTGATGCTGGGTAACACTGCTGAACCCATCACAGGGATCTGGTTCATAACTTCCAGCCACAGCCTTCAATAAGCAGCTACTGATACAACCCTAGAACTCTGCTATCAGACAGTAACACCTAAAGATTGTAGCAGACACACAGAGTAATTTGCCTGTATGCTTAAGCAGGGCCATGTAAATCAGCCTGGAAATCAGGCCTCCCTTTCGGTGTCGTGTGCTGGAGGACACAGATCTGTTGTGAGTTCTGAGTAATCCTAGCAAAAGAAATGCAAAAGTAAGTTTTCAACATGTGTTGCTTGTTAAACCATACCAACTCCCATTGTAAGAAATGGATGAATGCTTCCAGTGACTTCCTGCAGACAGAGTGAAAGTAAAGCTGCTTAGCGCTCATTACAGTAGGGATGAAAACAAGGATATGTCAACTATATTTTATCCATAACGCCTGCAAGTTCTCTTTAAAGCGCCTAGCAGCCTATGCTTCAACAATAACGCTGATTCATGGATGGGTAATGTAAAAGCAAATTCATTTTTGAGCCCCTTTTCCCCATCATTCTTTGCCACTAATTCTCCCACGGTCAGTTCAGTCATCTCCAGTATCTGATAACACAGATTATCCGAGCATTTATTTTCAGAGGATGGTACATTCAAACAAGTTATTTATGGAGAAGGCCACTCCTGCACAACTGCTATATGTTGTCAGACAGAAAGAATCTGTGTCTCTTGCATGTAACATAATTAAATATTCTACACTACGAGAAGCAAATTATTATCACCAAATTGTGTGAAGAAGTAAAACCTAGTTTGCAAATAACTTGACCAGAATCTGAACAGTGCTGATGTCGGATTTAGTGAACACAAAGATGCTGAATTTAGTGGAATTCTACCACCTTGTGTGGAGTTTTATTGGGAGTCTTCTGTTCTGTCCTATCCTTCTCTCACTGTATTCAATGCTATAATGTCTGAACCCATAAGGCTAGCTCTGAAAAAATCTGTCAGCTTGAGATGAGATACTCAGTGGGATTTTCAAAAGAGCTTATGTGTTTTTTTTACCTTGGCGTTTATAAAACTGCCACATTGACAAGAATGATTCCCCCAGTTTTTCGATACCATATGGTCCATGTGCTGTTAGGAGGCCATCTACTGTGTTTCCTTGTTAGTCATTCAACTACATATTGTGTCCATCTGCAGCTCTCATATGTAGTTTCACTGTAATTGCCCTTTTCTGAGTACTGTGTTCCATTCTGCTTTGTGCTGGCTTGCAATAATGTTCTTCCTATGACACGCTTCACCACATACTCCTTAAAAAGTGCAGTAGTGCCATGCTGAATGGTACAGTAGATGCGTACAGAGAGCTCACCCGTGACATGCAATAAACCAAGGAGCAGTGCTATGATCACATCCCATGCTTCAACCCGGGCAGGAGAGGCAGTGGAAAGGTCAGACACTGCACTCTGGTGTCAGCAGAGTGAGCAGAGTTACCAAGAGGCAGTTTCCCCCCTCTGTCAGGGCTCCACAAATTCTCCAGCACAGCACTGGCTTTGGGGATAATTTGAGAATGACACAATTTGTATTCTCAAAGATCTCATTACACATATTGCTCATTTAACCTTTAAAAAAGCTGGAAGAAAGTATGCCAATGAATTCTGGCTGATAAATATCTAAATTAAGTAAATTTAATTAAAAACTGTTGTAAATGTCATCTAATCTGTGGATGCTGTGACAATACAGCTTTGTAGCTTTGAACTAGTTTCAAAATGCGTAAAGATATCCTTACATGAGTTTGTACTGGATGGTTTCTTTATTCTTTGTTTCACAAGAAAAGGCAGGTTGGACTTTTATTGCTCAGTAAAAGTACTGAACTGAAATCTTGGAGAACTTTCTTGTGCCTTGTTACTGCCAGGTGATGCTGGCTGGAACAGTGCTTTCTCTCTGAAGTCATTAAGTGTTTTTTTGCCAGATAAAAGATGTGGGAGGAAAGAAAGATTTATGTTAAGTTTCAGCTAGGGAATCCTATTTCTCAGTACGCAGGAAATGAAAAGATCAGTGCATCTTTTTCAGCTTCTATTCTGGCCACATGATCAGCCCCTCTGTTACTTTAGTGCACACCAGTGGTATCTGCTCAGTAGGGAGCGCAGCTTGATGAATTTAGCAAAATCTTGTTGGCTGACCTTTTCGCGCTGGAGACATGATTTCATTTCTGTTGTCTGAAAATGAGCACCAACAAGACAAGTTATTTCCATGTCCCAGCTGGAATATTGCAGTGCTAATGTATTTCCAAACATCTCTTTATCTGTACGAAGCTATTACTTTCAGGTCTATCTAAGAACAATAACGTTTCTCTTTTTTCTGCTTTCTTCATGTACCAGCAAAAGTCACAGGATTTTGCTCCATTATTCCATTCAATCCGTAACTGCAAATATCAAACCAAAAATTGCTTTTTCGAACAGCAAGGTAGGAAAGCTCACAGAGGTGTACTGTCATACTAATGCTAAGGCATAAGCAGAAACCAGTTCGAGAATTATTTCACTTGCAGCATCCGCAATATGTAGGATCCCAGACAGGCAAACCGAGCAGAGCACTGGTGACATGAGCTCAGCCATTATACTCCATTAACTGGCCGATGTTGCTGCCAAATTAGTTCTTCTGGTTTAATTACTCCTCAGTTTGTGCCATTAATGCTCAGGTTTAAAAGTTCTACCCTATTACAGAGGAGTTTTGGTTTGGTTTTGATAAAAGCGAAAGGGATCATCCAGCAGAATGGTCTTAAAGAGTGATTGGGCAAAGCTACAGCAGCAGAGCTGACATGTTGTTCTTCAGGGTTACCCAGAGGCCAGGGAAGTAAAGGAGTAACAAACATCTATAGCAGGACAGAAGCAGCAACCAACATTAACAACAAGAATAGCTTATCAGACAGTGCTGTCACATTGTCCTCTGTGGAGGTGTCAAAAATAAGCCCACACTGAGCTAAGACAGGCATCTCTTGTAATATTTCAACAGGTGACGAGTGGCTTTTGTGCTTTTGCTAACATTCCCCTGCAATGCAGCCTTCAGCAAAGTGGTCTATGAATCCCAAAGGAACCCAAGAAAGATGTAAAAAATGTTCAGATAATTCAAAATATTCAAATCACTATTCATCGGGTCACAGGTCAACTTCTACCACAGTTTGAGAAATGTTTCGAGCTCATTTAATAATTCACCTTCTGAAGATTTTGAAGCCTTTCTCTGTTGCTAGAGAACAGATTTTGTTCTAGGGAACACTTATACTTTTATTGCTTGTTGTTCATTCAAGGTGAAGAATGCATCCTGTTCTCAACCCATGCCTGAATCCAGTGGCACCTGTATGACTGAACAGATTCTGTACAAGGTGAATAATACAGTAATATGCAAATGGATGTACAAAAACGTGTTTTGGAAAAATCCTGTTTTGTGATGAGCAAAAGGAACAAGAACAATATTTCCCTTTCCTTGAATTCAGCTCTCAGGTCTTCACAGGTATGTTCATTTCAAAGGGAACATTTTTTACCTTTTTCCCTGGCACCTCCTATACAGAAGTGAGCCATCTTTTTTTTTTCCCAGTGTCAGTTGAAGATTATTAGAGTAGGCACAATACAGAAAATCATAGATAAAGTAGATCGATTCTTATTTACAGACTTACTTTACAGTTTTGCCCATTGCTTGCTCTTTAGACATTATTTCTTTACTCATATATTCTATTAATATTCACACACTCCAATTAAAAATAGCATTTACCTGGATAAAAGTCCCCCTAGCAGTTCCACATCTGGCTACACCTGTGTCTACCCAGCACAGTTGATCTCAGGAGCTCTGCAGACCATGGTCTTGTCTCTTCCTTTTGGTAACACTGCCCTTCTTATCATTACACCCAGCTTGTTTGGATTTTTTTCCCCAGGAAATTAAAACCCTGGTTGAGGCCCTTCTACCCACAGTTGTGCCCTCACAAAGACCCTTTGCCTCAGAAAGCAATTTCTACTCAGAGACTCCTGCCAGAACTGAAACCTGGCTCCCAGTGGTCTTCAATACACTCTTTAAGAATAGGCCTCAGTGACAAGACCAAGAAGGAGCTGCTCGGGTCTGGGGTCAACACAAGTGGGATTTCGTCAGTCACTATCTTCCTTCTCCTACACCAAGCACCAGGTCACTGTAGGCCTCCTCATGTTGGTGCAGTGTGGGAGCAAGAAGGAAGGGAAGGAGACATAAGCTTGTAGGGACATCAATCAAGGGAGCAAAACCCACCTCATGCTTTGCTGGCATTTTCATGCACTTCTCAGTTAGGCAAAAAGGAACCTCCAGCTCTGTGAGTGCAACTTGCTTGCTTCTTCAATACCCGGTTCCACTGGAGCACTCCCACAGAAACTGAAAGGCCAATTTATGTGAATAGGCTCTGACCATATTAGTAACAGCTTTTAACACTGAGCTGTAATGAGGTCAACTCAAATTTGAATATGTGTAGCCCCAACTCTTACTGTCTGAATTTCCATAGAGACTGTCTGTATTCAACAGAGCAGAACATTCAAGTGGATTAGACTAAAAATGACTATTCTATAACATTAATTTGCACATATTTTCTTGCAATGCTTTCTCCCTCTTTGAAAAAAATCAAACTATTTTCCCCCTCAACATTCATACAGAGTCACAAGGTAGATTCCTTTGCACGCAGAGCCAGTTACAGAAATGGCAGGTGATCTGCACGTACTTATGCCTGGAAGATGCATATTGTATTGCTCCCTTATGGCACTTGTGCTTTTCCACTGAGCTGGACACCCAGCATTGTCACTCCTAAAATATTTGTGAGTGCTACAGGATTTTCTAGGGAAAGATTTCTTCAGGCAAGACTTAGTCAAATTTAATCCAAGTCACTCGGTGCAGCTCTATTTGTTAAGAACAGCTCCTATGCAGAGAGGAGCCCATCACTGTGTTTTGTCTCACAATGTTGCAGAACACAATAACAACAACATTAAAACTCAATACCCTTAAGGGGCAGTTGTAGTCAAGGGTCACATTTTCTTTCATTCCAATTAACCTACTTGTCATGTTGGATGGTAGATGCACTCCACAAACTGCCCTCAAGTGTTTCTCATGCTCTTTTAGTAATAGAAAGTGGGGAAAAATAAAATAGATCATGCTTTGCTTTTTGACTTGTCCTTGGTATTCCATCTTATTGGAAAATCCACAAGAAATGAATACTCTGGTAAAGATTTTAATGGTTTGAAAGTATAAACAGGCCTCTGATTTGTGCTAGTATGATTGTGATGGCAGTGCCAGTAACGACGGTCTTGAGAATAAGGACCAGAAACCTTGCATGACCCTCCAGGTATTGTTCAACTCATCTGACCCCACGTCAGACAAAGGGTAAATAAAAGCTTGGCTTCTACTAAGCCTGACTGTTTTCTTCCTGTACAGCGGTATGTTATGTAAGAAGAAAAAAAGGAAACCAGTTCCACTGAAGAGATCTCTTGGACCACTCACACTGTGCCAGGCCCTAAGTGCACCACCAGGCCTGGCTGTCCCTCCCAGTCCCAGTGGGACCTCCAGCACCCCATTTCAGCCCTACAGGCCTCCTCCAAGCACAGGCCTCCCCATCAGCTGGGGGTTGCTAATCTCTGCCCCATTGAGGCTGCAGCAGGGCTAGGCAACAGCCATGGCTTTTGCCCAGCTGGGCTCACTCATGAGTCCTTGTCCTGTTCCTGCCTTAGCCAGGCCCAACCCTGTCTCTGGGGATCTGTCTGGTGCCAGGGCTGGAGCTGCCCAGGTCTGGCAGGGGCAGCAGAAGAGGATGGGCTGCCAGGGTCTGCACTGAGCTCCACTGTGATCCCCAGGGAGACCCAACCCTGTGAAACTATGGCTGTTGGAGCTGGAGGGCCCAATGATCTAATGTGCTCCAGGCTTGGGGAGCTGCTGTATATGCCCCTATGCATGCCTACAGACACACCAGACAGCTTGTCCTCTTCCCCCTTCTATCTTTAAATTTATGTCTCTTGAAGCTGCTGTTTGCAACACCACAGGCTGCCCAGCAAGGTGGTAGAGTCACCATGCCTGAAGGTTTTCCAGTAAAGGGTAGATGTGGCACTGAGGGACATGGTTAGTGGGAGTAGTGGGGATGGGTTGATGGTTGTATTAGGTGATCTTACTGATCTTTTCCATCTTTAATGGTTCTGTGATTCTATTACCTATCATACAATAATGGTGACAAAGGATATCAGTCTTCCTGTCAAGTTCCCAGAGACCAGCTCCTCACCAAACTCACCAACAGTGTTAGATTAAGCTATAAGAAGGCTTTTGCAGTCACATGAGCCTTCCAGTCTCTCTTTATAAATGAGGGGCTGAAATCAGTCAATCCAGCATTTGACCAAGGGCTTCTTCTCCTTAACCAAATACAACAGCTCAACCTGAGCCTCCAGATAGAACGGCAGACTGATACTCTCCATAGAGACCCCGCCCAGAGGGGGGTGAAGCTTATCTGCTGTTGAATATCTCCACAGGCTGACAATTTCTTGCAGCTGTTAGGAGAAACAGCCACATGTCTCTTTGCAAGCATTAGTTTCCATCCCCAGTTGCACTTCAACTGTTGTCCAAGTTTACTGACATCCAATCATGATTGTCCTTGATTCACCTAACCTATTTCTTTATAAACTTGCAAATATCAGTTCCTCCAATACAGATTTCTTACATTTTAGGCATTCTTATCCTGTTTCCTGTTAAATAAATCATCAAATTAATGACAGTATGTGATTCACTGGAAACATCCTGTAATTCCACCACATTAAATATGAATCACTGTCATCTTTTACTGGGTGCCTTACTTTTACTCCATTTTCACCTCTCCCCTAGACTGATGTGATGCAGACCGTAGGCTTCATATCCAAACTTCTGCTTTTCTGCAACCCGCGTGAACTCATGCCATTAGATTGTAACCTATTGTTAAATAACGTATCAAACATCTTGACTGATGAACACAGCATGTATAGAAGTCTTCTTGGCCACCTAGGCACACTGCTGGCTCATGTTCAATCAGCTGTCCACCAGCACACTCCAGTTCTTTTTAGCTAGGCAACGTTCCAGCCACTCTCATCCCATCTGCATGGGGTAGTTATGGGACCACAGCACTGAGCATTAGCTTTGTTGAATGCTACAGAGCTGGATGCAGCCCTTTGATCCAGCTGATCCAGATTGCCCTGCAAAGCCTTCCTATTCACAGGGAGATCAACACTCCCACCCAACTTAGTGTTGTCTTTAAACTTACTGAGGGTGCACTCCATCCCCTCATCAGTGTAATTGATAAAGATGTTAAACAAAACTGGCTGAGCCCAAATACTGAGCCCTGGGGAACACCGCTTGGATGAGTAACCTCCAAAAATGGCCACAAAGGAAAGGAACTGGAAGTACTTTATTCTCTGAGAAGTGGAATTGGAAAAGACTATATTTTTGTATGATAATAGAAGACATCTTTCTCACAGACAGAAATCTGGGAGCAATCACTGTGGATCTTCCTTGCCAATTACTTCTGTAGAGCACGGTGGTTTTGCTGGCAGCTTGTAAGCAGGATGAGGGAAAGGGCTGAGCAGAAGCTCATGCAGAGTGGGGATCCCACCAGCCTGACGTCAGCCTGGTGCTCAGCACTAGCCCACTGCTGCAGGGAAAACCCTCATGGCTGGGAATCCATCCACAGATAAGTACATCTCATAATACAGCTTGTGCCTTGAACCCATGCAGTTTATCCTGACCCTTGATATTCAGTTCTGTTTTCTGAGGAAGAGTAACACTGTCTGAATTTGTATGAGCACAGAATTCCCAGAATCTTTTCTTACAGGGACCTAATTGAGAAGGCAAAATGATACCCATACAGACAATTTATTTCTATCATCAGTTCCTCAATTTCTTCTCCCTAGTGAAAGCGTCTTGAGCATCTAGTTATTTTTTGACAGCTAGAGTGATAATGGGAGGATTTTTTTAAACTACCGTGCTATTCAGGATCAGAAGACTTCATAAAACATCATTAAAGTGTGAACTCAAGGTTGGGAAAGATGAGGTCTTTGCAAGACTAATGCAATTAATTCTGCTTGTTAACTACATCCTCAAAATATGTACACAGAGTCTGATCTCACTTCTCCTGTGGGGGGTTATGTCTGAAAAATAATTGTTTTCCAGTGGATTTCCTCGTGATAAGGGAGTATGGAAAGCTCTTCATATCACATACCAATGAAAACAAAGTTATTGCATGAGAACAGAATCAGAATCTTTTGGTGTACAGTAACTTGTCAAAGTAAGAAGCTTAAATAAATTATGGCTCAATATTAAATAATGTCAGTAATTGAAATGTGCTAGATTGAAAGTGGGTTTCTCTGCTTTTTTTTTTTTTAATTTTAATGTAATCCTTCTAGCTCTGCCATTCGCCTCAGCATTTGAATTCTAGAAAGCCTCAGTTCTTTACAGTTTACCAGAGCTAATTCTAACCTCAGTCCTTCTTGCTTTCCTTTCAAAGAGGAATTTGCACAGTGGGACATTTTTAATATATGGGAACTCTGATGCAAAAAAAGCAATTTATTTTGCCAGCAGCTTTCACTATTCCCTTTGCTATAGCTGAAGGTATAGCAATAGCATCCTCATAATCAGTCTCTCCTTTCTGTCTGGTCCTGAAAGAAAGGGTATGCTTGTGTACACTTGCAATCATTAAATGAGCATGTTTCTGTGCATGTGAGGGAAAGAAGAGAAGAGAAATAAACATCTGTCTTACCAATACACAGCCCTATTATTTGGGCCCTGGGGAGACTTCCACTTCCTCCATTCCCTCTGCACACATTCACGCGGTGCTTCTCCTCTCTCCAGTGATTACCCACATTGTGCTTCTGCAGTCTGGCATTTCCTTGGGGCAGGGACCTCATTCTGTATCCTGAAAAGCATAATGTCATCACCATAAACTAGTTTCCTGCAAGCAATCAAAGTGCTGAAGCCTGCTCTCCGATGGACATGAAGGAAAGGTGAGAAGAACAAATCAAGAAGTTATTTGCTCCACTCTGCAGTGAGGAGACGAAGGGGGTGGCCTTAGAAAATGAACTCATAGAAAGGTACTAGAGGTAAGAGATTAATGGCTAAATGTAAGGATCACCAAAAACTTGATTCAGTGCAGTGCATTTGGTTTTCTCCCTTGCTTACACTGGAAATGTTGCCTACAGTTTAATTTTTTTTCCTCCTATGAATGCATCTCTTTAATGCTTCTTTCATAGATTTTTGTTTCTATCTTATGGTCTTAAAGTCTATTAGAAACACAGCCTTGAGGCAAACTTTCTCACAATAATGTCTTACTTTGTTCTATGCTGCAGAACACGCAGTTGGCTCTGACAGCGTTAGTTCAGCACTGATAACAGACTGCAAGAAGAAACTGGCTGCAAGAAGAATTGTGGAAAAAAATCCATGTGCTAAGTAAAAAAAAATCCTGATTTGTGTTTTTATGTGAATATTTAATTCCATTTCAGTGTCCTGTCTCCCCACATCTGAGTTTTGCAATGAAAATCCTACAGCAGCAACTAAATTTGACCTGTTTTTGCAGATCTGAGTCCCATCAATAATGCTTAGATGTGCCTTTCAGACTCCCTATTTTATAAGTCCTCCAAACTGCTGAAAAACTCAAGTAGGGTTGTAATCCAGCTGGTTTCTTGAAACATAGAATTACTGAATCATAGAATGGCTTGATTTGGAAGGCATCATTGGGATCACCTAGTTCCAATCTCCCTGCTATAGGCAGACACCTCCCTCTAGACCAGGTTGCTCACAGCCCCATCCAGCCTGGCCTTGAATGCCTCCAGGGAGGGGGCATCCACAACCTTGCTGGGCAACCTGTTCCAGTGTCTCACCACCCTCACAGTAAAGAATTTCTT
>JAOWBP010000001.1:109373434-109391511 GCA_028571105.1 Tragopan temminckii | reverse complement strand
TCACTTCACAGACATGCCTTATTCATATAATCTCTTTTGGCAGTACGCACATTTGTGAACAAAAGCTTTCAGAGATGAATCACAGGAAGAGTAAAATTTCACCAAAAATCTCTGACAAACACCTTGGGAACTAAGAATTGCAACCACTGCCATCAAACCAGACATTGATGCATTAGTTTCACAAAAACAAAGTCAAATATCTCATTGGTTTTATGGTTTTGTTCCTCCTTGTTTTTCATGTTTTAATTAAAAATATATTAAAAATAGATTTTGTTACTTATATACGCAAACTATGTGATGTATTTTATATGTGACCCATGGCATTTGCTCTTCACTCAGTGAGATCAGGCAAGCCAAAATGCTCGTGGACTAGATGGTTTAAGTTGAAAACCAAGCACTCCAAACCAAACCAAGAAAATCCCTGATTTATGAGTGAAAAATAATGTGGAAGGATGAAATCTGCAAGTTCTAAGATAATCAGAATATTATCTTTTGATTGACCATAAACAATCAATTTGATCTGGCAAATAGAAACATTATGTATTTGTTTAATAAACTATTTAGCTGCATAATGTGCTATGGCAAATTTGTTTTCTCCCACGTGTGGAGCACTGATGTCAGTATCACTGAAATAATTTAAATAATAAAAATGCTCATGTCACGTATTTTAATCCATTCAAGTTATAAACAAGAAAGAAGCCTCATCTAATCAATAAGAGATGTTTTGCCTGATGTTTCAAAATTAAGTAACTTAAAAATTGAAAATCTGAGTCAATGTTTGTAAAGAGTAACTTCACTGATAAATCCATGTAGATTTTGTTTACTTCCTCGTCTTGCAAAAATAAATATACAATTATATTAATTATTGTGCGTGGGCTTTTGTGTGGGGACATATTTTAGAAGGAAAAATTCAAAACGAACTGCAGATGAGGATTAGCTATTCTCTGCTAATGACTGGAATCATAATTAAAAACAACTGCTTATGTCACTTGGATTTAAATCAGTTCAACCTGTAGATACACACCAGTTGATTCTATCACTCCTCCGAGACTCCACGAGTCTTGCTGTCCATTGCTTACCTTCTGCAGAACTACTAACTCTATCAGGTGAATGATTTTACTCTTCAAGGGACCACAGGCTGTCCTGGCCAGGACAAGACATCAGTATCCATTATCCTGAGCAGGCAGACAGACAACCTTCTTAGGTTGTACAGAGCTGCGCTGTACTGCTGCAATGACCACAGCTTACCTAATGTGGCTGCTGCCCATGCCAATTGGCTGATGTCATCTCTGGGTTCAGTTTTCCCACGTGGCTCATAAAAGGTATGAAGCCAGCCAAAAAGAAGTTGAAGAAGCCCAAGGAAGTTGTTGAATGGAAGAGAAATGAGAAATCTTAGCTCTACATTTCTGTCCTTGCTTTTGTGGATTTGTTAATGACTCTGTTCACCATCGGACGGCTGTGTTTGTCGGACGATTCCTACAACTGACGTATCAGGAAGGACTTCCAAGCTGCTATGGATATCGTATCTGCTGAATCTGAATTTCTGAAAGAGGTTTTCCAAGGGGGGAAGTCCAATACAAATGAAAAAAAGAGAAATAAAAAAGAAAGAAGATAAAGATGGAAAAGCTTGGCACTAAACTAACACTTAACAATTAAAAAAAAAAAAAAAAAAAAAAAGAGCCTAAAAACCAACAAGTGTTTGGTTGCACAGTCAGAGGAGAAAAATGTGTAAAGATCCCATATGATCCCATATGTTCTTGACTTAGTGTTGCAACAGTAACATAACCAAGCATATTTGTACCAAGAGGGATAAATTAAATTAGCAAAAAGAGAAAGACTCAGAAAGCCAGAAGGTGAATTTTGTCACTGGTGACTCTCAGATGGGAAGGCCTGGACAAGAGTGGAGGAGACTCCACTAAAGGATGTGGGGCTATGCCTGAAGGGATGCTTGTGAGACATATGGAGCTCAGGCCCAGAGCAATGCACTTCCTTTTCCCTCCCCATCATATGGCCCTCGCCATGAATAAGGTGGAAGTTGCAACCCAGCTCTAGGTACAAGGTGGAAATTCCCAACGTTGTGTTCCCATCACGTCTTCTTAGAAAATGAAAGGTCAAAAATAGTTGGGTTTTTAGGAGGCAGCAGAAAAGCATTTTAAGTGCCTTGGTCAGTAGCAGAAATAAGGTCGTACAGGTTTCTGGAAATGATTTGCAGTGTACTTAGGCACACAGAAATTGTAATATATGTTGCTCTTTTACTGTGAAAAAACCCCACTATCTCTGTAATGCGATTTGTGAGGTCTGTACAAAGAGAGGATGAAGGCATTTCAGTCTCAGAAACGTTCTCAGATCTGTGTTTTGGCTTGCAGTATTTGAGCTGCAATGCCTATTTAGAGGCAGTGATATGCACACAGTGTGTCAAATGTAAGAATGCGCTAAAGCTCTTCCTTCTCAGCGGGCCGAGTTCTTGCTGTCAGGTTTGCATTAATGACCCACTGACCTACTTTCCTGATTCACCTGGCAGAACACCGCAGCCACGCAAACCCAGATTGGTTTTGTTTAGATTTTGTGACAGAAATCATTAGAAGAGTGACACTGCAGATAAAAATGAACAGTGCTCTGCTTTTTGGTATTGTAAGTGAATTTTTTGTTTAGCCGTGTAAATATTATCCATCATGATGGACTTGTCTGCTTCTTTTTTTAAGGCTCTGTGTTTTATAAGGCTTTCTTCTCTCTCCTTCATATTAAAAAGAAAAATAAACTGTGTAGTGGATCCAGTGACACTCAACCAACGCGGCTTCTTTGCTGCTGCAGACCAGGAGCAAAGGGAAGAGGCAGACATAATGGATCCGTGAGAAAAACGCATCTTCTGCCTGTCTTAAATCATCTACTTTACAGAGAAGCTTAAATTGCTAGAAATAAAAAAAGCTCCTTGGCAGCTCAATAACTGCATATAAAACAAATCATATTTTTCAGTGAATTGTAAATGTCACTGTCTCAAATAACATTTATGCTTTCATAGAAATAGGAACTTAATTTTCCCCAGCTATATTATTACCTCACACTGGTGAATCAGATCACCTACACTGAAACAGAGCGAGCCAGTGACTCAGAACCATGGCACATCTAAAGATGGAGTGCACTGAGCTGCACGCAGATGGGAGGCTCCGTTGAGCCACCAGATAGAGCCCGGTCTGCTACAATCCTGCTAAAAATGGGCACCAAATGCTTGTTGTCAGAAGTGACTGGCAGCCCGTGTCCGAGCTGAAAGGAGGTTGTTTTTTGCCTATTCATTCAGTGGGTGCATGGTGACAGCATAAGAGAGAGGGAGGGCTGTGGCGGGCTGTCACGTGGCAAGCTGTCTGCTGTCTCAGCCTCACTGTCCTTTTGAAAACTTGAGTAGTTTAAAAAAATGAATCACTGCTATTGAAATGCCTTAAATAATGCGAATTATTTAATATTTTGGTCTTTCTGTTATGCTTCCTTCAATTTATTACTTAGAATCACAGAATACGTCTAGTTGGAAAGGGCCCATAAGGATCATCGAGTCCAGCTCCTGGATCATAGAATCATAAAATCGTTAAGGTTAGAAAAGGCCACTAAGATCATCTAGTCCAACCACCAAGCCATGCATGTGAGTGTTCTAGACCATGTCCCTCAGTGCCACATGTACATCATCCCTGAATACCTACATGGACGGTGACTCCACCATCCTCGGGCAGCCTGTGCCAGTGCCTCACTGCTCTTTCTGAGAAAGAACTTTTCCTAATATCCAACCTGAACTTCCTCTGGCACAACTTGAAGCGATTTCCTCCCATCCCATTGCTGTTATCTGAGAGAAGAGGCAAATCCCCACCTCTCCACAACCTCCTTTGAGGCCAGTGTAGAGAGCAGTAAGGTCTCCCCTGAGTCTTCTCCATACTGAACAAACCCAGCTTCCTCAGACACTCCCTATAAGACTTGTGTTCCAGAACCCTCACAGCTTAATTGCCCTTCTCTGGACACACTCCAGGGCCTCGATGTCTTTCTTGTAGTGAGGGTCCACAGGACATCATGTGTCTGAGAGTAGTGTCCACATTGCCATAGTGAGCTCATCTCCCTTATTATAAGCTCAAACAATTAATGTTGAAAACATAGACAAAAATGGTTATCTGCTTCAGTCCTGGCAAGTAAGGAGATGGTAGTTGCATGTAAGATAGGCATTGCTTGAGTACAGTTTAATTTCTGCATGACTCATCTCTGCTTCAGAGTAAAGAGATGCTGCTGGTGACAATGCCAATATTTTTTGAGCAGCTGTATATTTGACTTACAGCAAAGGAGCCCAGAGACTGACACAGATCCTTGGAAAATATGAGCTGCAAGTCTAGCTCACACAGAAATGTGTGTGAATGGTGATAGTGACTCCTGCATGCCAGCAGAACACTGAATGGCAGTGGTGTTTCAGAATTATACCTCAATGAAAGGCTTTCTGTTAGTTTAGGGGTTGTGGCATCTCATCTGCATTTTCATGAATTAGTGGTTTTCTCTATGTGACAGAAACATTTTGATATATTAATGAAAGCAATTAAAAACATATGTCGCTGCCAGATTTCAAGCTGAAAAGAAAATGATATTTCTCACAATGCATATTCCAACCATTCCAGCTCCAAGTATGTTCCATTTCATCCTAGCATCCCTCACTCATAAAAGAGAGATGAATCACAGGGCATATTCTACAGCCATTTGATTCAACCCCTGCTGACTGCATTGATTTTTGTAACAAAACAAATGTTCTCTTCACCAGTATGTTTTGCTTAAAAGATGTTTATATTGCATTTGTTAGACTTCAGAGCTATTGAGTTTGGAGTTATCTTGTAAGGCAAGTCTGTAGCGGTTTATTTTTATGTCCCTAGATTGAAGGCTATCTTGACATGGGACTGACTGAAGTTATTTTTTCAAGGTGCTAATTTTCAGTAAAACAATGTTAAGATATCACTGGAATTGACGTGGCTGTTTCAGAAAGCCCACAGTGCCCACAGTTGACCTCAGCAACATGGAGATGCTGAAGGTGGCCTGATTTATTTGAGTAATGGTGTAGCATTAGTCTCTGTGATCCCAGAAACGGTTGATGAGGAAAGATGTTGAATTGTTGGATGCAGGTGAGCTGATCCAGTTTGAGCATTTATCTCTCTTTAAATGTTCTATGGCTTAAAAAGTAATAATAAAATAAAATCACAGTCTAGTACAAATTCCAGGCATGGTGGATTCTTTTTTGCAGTGTCCATTAGTTCCATCTTTCTCACTATTCGTGACTTGCCTTCATGATCATCGGGATGGTAGTGGTTTGTTTTTCAAACTAAACCTCTGTTGGGCTATATCCTTTTACACACAGTGGCATGTGTGTTTGCAGATATTAGTTCATTAAAAAACAAACAAACAAACAAACAAAAACAAAACCAAAAAAAAAAAAAAAACCCAGAAAGGTCATTGAAGAGCAGCAAATTCAAGGGTTGCACTTGGTTTAAAGTGAGTTGATTTGCAAACAATGATACTGTTAATTGCAGGGAGTTGGACCAGATGACCTTTAAGGGTCCCTTCCAACTCAAACGTTCCTATGATTCTATGATTCTGTGATATTTGGGAAGCAGTGAATGCTGACTTCCATCCCACACTCCATGGAGGGGCTGGAACCCCGCTTTCACAGCCCTCATGTGTCAGTGGAGCACTCAGCATGTCACTGCCCAGCATGGCATTTTGCAGGAGCAAGCCTCTGGCCCTTTGCCTTTCCTTCCTGTCTCTTCTTTTGTATATTCAACTAAAGAGCTATCTATAATTTTTGTCACTTTCATTTCCAGTATGTCACCATGGATTATGAAAAGTAAGCCACCGTCCGCCCATTTAATGGAGTGCATCACTGCGGATAATCGCTTTGGAATGTAAATCAGTTTACTGTTACCTGGTTACTGCTGGTACATGCACGAAGCAGAGAGAAGATGGCTCTAGTACACTACAAGTATAGCATGCAGTGGTGAATGTATATCAAACTCCCCTTCTCCTCACAGTTGTGCTCAGACCTACGCAGCAGGGTGACACATTTGTCTGCGTGCACTGGAACATGTCCGCCCGTATTTACAACATCACACTGATAAGAAATGTTCCCACAAGCAGGCTTCAAATAGAGGTTGCCTATCTCATCTATTACATCCAGTTTTCTTTCAGGAAAGCTGCTTGCAGAGCAGACAGGCTACAGGGGAGGAGGCCAGCCTGGGTCACACAGCTCCCATCTTAGCACTGAGTCTGGCTCCAATGATCCAGAGCAGCTCACGGCAAACAGCCTCAGAGGCACAGCACATCCCCTCTCCTCCCTGTACATCACCTCCAAACTGGATAGAAATATGGCAGAAAGGAGTAAACCCCAGACGGAATTCCCAGGAGCAAGTGTGATGGGGCAGAAGAGAGGGTGAGAAGATAGATAGACTAGAGTGAAAGTGTGTGACAAGTTCTAGGTGTGCTGGTGCTGTGATAAGATATACAGGTACAGTTGTCATACAGTGCAGGAAACACAGAGCAATTAAATCCTTCTGTGCTCAGGATGGGTCCCTTTTCTGTCAGAAGAAAAGCCGTGTTGCATTTGGTGCACTTACTCTCCTGACAAGGATGCTGTCACTATAGTTTTGGGTCGATTGTCATTGAAGGATCCAACATCTTTCAAATCAGTCTCTCTCTTTCAGGCAGACTTTCTTCACATACTCTGAGAAAAGCTCTGTCCTTGAACTTGAGCCATTTCTCTGGCAGTGCTCAATGGAAAACTACTGGATGGATTGCAGTACAGGTTTGCCTTGCTTTTGTCCACACAAAGTGCTGAAGTTAGACATAAAGAGTGAGCTAGGGATACAGGTGTCCAGTTTGCATAGTAAGGGCTTGTGACAAAACAAACACATGAATGCACACATGCCCTCACCCCACAGCCACAGAGATAGGCATGAGAAGATATTGAACCTCTTAATGGATGTGTCAAAATAAATAAATAAATAAATAAATAAATAATTATTTGTATTTTAAAAAGTTGGCCATGTTGTAAAAATGGTATTCAACCACTCATACTACTGCCATGTTTGTTGCCAGAAACAAGGGCATTTCCAAGCAACAAACTGCACATGTTTACCGTATATTTCAGCACAGAACCATTCAAGTTTTACAGCCATCACCTGCACTGCCTGATGTGATTGGCACTGCCTGTATCTGGGTGCACAGTGATAGCACACAGGGTTGTTTTTAATGGCACCAAGCAAGCCCCCTGGTGACACTGAGCAAACCCCTTTCCTATTCTTGCAAGATGCTGCTTCAGAAGGCTGTTTATTCACCTTGTCTAAGCTGCTAGACAATCATTCCATACCTTATTGCATTCCTAGATGCAGTTCTCAGATCCTGCCTGGAGGGAGAAGTCCCCACCGCTAAGGAGTCATAGAATCATTGAGACTGGAAGAACCACTAAGATCATCCATCAGCCCATCCCCACCATGCCCACTGACCACGTCCCTCAGTGCCACATCCACACAGTTCTGGAACACCTCCAGGGATGCTGACTGCACCACCTCCCTGGGCAGCCTGTGCCACTGCATTACCGTTCTTCCTGAGAAGAAATTTTTCTTAATATCCAATCTGAACCTTCCCTGGTGCCACTTAAGGCCATTCCCTCTCATTCTAACAGAAGTCTTAGTGAGAAAAGTGAGGAGGGGGCACAGGGTGAGAGTGTAAATATGACTGAGTCTCTTTCCTTCTTTGGGGAAAATTCCAGGGCTACCTTACTAGGAAACCTGTTGTGTCCTCATCTCTGCATAAATGTCCTCGACTGCTCATTTAATGAGAGTTTGTTGGATTGAGGAGTAATCTAAATTATAACTAACACACGTCTGGTTGTTTGCCAAAGTTTTTGAAAAGTGAAGCCCTACGTTTATACTCCATTGTTATTTTTATTGTAAGTCTTTATTTTGTGCCGCTGTGTGATGACTGATTAGTGGAATTTTTTTTCCTCAGATGGAAAATATTTTTCTCTCCCCCTTCCTCCAGGTTTTCAAATCGCCCCTTTCCCTGCCAACAATATCACTCTGAAACAGTTCTGATTTTACTGCCAGCGTGACAGAATTTAGACACTTCTCTGAATTACACTTGACAACTCATTCAAGTAGCCTCTTGAGCCTTCAGAGGTATCTTCTGCATTATCTGTTGGCACGTACACTTTTCCTACAATTGTATCCAAAGTTTGTGCATATTCCTTTTTTCAGGTTCCTTTCCTTGAAATGTATAAAGTTAAAAGAGGAAACATTCTTGACAGCTTATTGTGTAAATCCTTCTGACATAGTTTCCATATTTCTGTAGGAGATGAGAACTGATGGATACAAAGTAGGTCAAGAACCCCTAAGAGACACAGTGACTGCCTTTGATTTTTCTACCTTGAAGTTCAAAGAGCATGAGTAAGTTCATTGGAAGAAGACGAAATGAGTTATTTAAAGAAATGAGGATTCCACTTTGCATGTTGTGCCCTGAGAACTTAAGAAAGAGCAGGTCATGAGTCAGCCAGAAGCGTGCATGCACATGCATGTGTCTGGATGCACTTTTCTAATATTGTTTGGAGACAACTCTGGTTTTTAATTTTAATAAAGACTCCAATAAGAAATTTGATATTACATGCTACATCTATACACGATTGCCTCCTATCAACCCGAGTAGAGCAACTGTTTCTTCAGGCAATTTACTTCGGCTGAAACCAAGTGGGCTAAAATTGAGGAAAGTGAGGAGTCACTACCCCTTTCACCTTGTATGAACTAAAGGAAGTTGACTTTCAGGACTGGAGCTGTCTACTTGTATAGGAGCTGTACCCAGAAGCCACTCAGCTTTGTGCTAAGGCATTGGTACCCAACCCAATTGTTATTTGCAGCACAGGCCTTGCCTAGAATATTGCAATGTAGAGTTACTGCAGCAATAGAAATGTTGAAGAACGCTATTGTGCACTCTGGTGAGGATCATAGGGCCAGACCCTATGATCTTTAAGGTCTTTTCCAACCTGAGCAGTTCAATCAAGAAGAGCGACACTTCTCACTAGACAAATTAACTGGGGGACGGTTAATTTCAGGGGCAGTAGGCTCAGCTGCCGCATTGCGTATGCATGCTAAGCCACGTGGTGAAGGAAGACCACACCACCTCACGATCTCCCTAATCATGTAGTGGCTGCATCTGACCCCAGTTAGCTGGCATTTAGTAGAGAAAATCAGAGGAAGGCTAATGTAACAGGCGGAGACAAAATGCAGAATAATGAAGACCTTATTCCAGAAATGCTAGTGTGGTCCATTTGAAAGCCTTTACTTGGATTAATTCCTCCTATGAACAATGAAAGATGCTTTGATTAAAGCTGTGTAGGTAGCTGAATTTTGCTGTGCATGGCTGTATCACTGTTAAAGGCGCTCCCTTTGTTTCATACCAGAGACAGACAGAAAATAAACCTGTATGCTGATGTAGAGGTAACATGAATAAAAATTGAAAGTAAATAGCTTCAATTTATCTTCACTCTATTTTATATTGTTACAGTTGGTGTTACAGCTAGAAAGTTCATCATGGTGAAAATGGGAAAAGAAACAAACAGGAAAGGAATGCACACCTGTATCCAAAAATCTAGATTCACAGGAAAGACTCCTCAGAGGAGGGATCTCCAGAAAGAGATCCTTCCCCAGTGGCAGTCAGCCCTTAAATAGGGTCTAGGAGAGATGCAGCCAGGCTCCACCCCTTCTGGTCACACAGCTGAATTGCCTTCACCTGTGCTCCCATGGCTGACTCAGTCCTTTCCTCAGGTGATCAGTCAGTGGTTCAGGCCATGACTCGACAGTTCCCATATATATATATTGTAAAACACCAAGTATTACTGCTGCATGAAAAAATGAAAAATAGGTTTTTCATGCTCCACAGCACTCGGAAGATGTGCCATGACATTGCAATGTGCACCTCTCCATTTGCATTTTCCTGGCCCATTCTGACAATGGGCGCAAGATAGGACTAAGGAAAGGTTTATACAGGATAAAGAAGTGCTTTATCTCCATCAGACATCACCTATGGGCTATGCCAGAACCTGCTGGAGAGCCTAAAACTGGACAGCTAGGCTTTACTGGTGACCAGAGAGCACAATTTGTCCTGTGACAGCAGAAGTCCCAGAACTTACAGGCAGCACTCATAGAATCATAGAATCATTAAGGCTGGAAGGTCACTGAGATCAGTCCAACCAGCAGCCCACCCCCAGCATGCCCACTGACCACGTCCCTCAGTGCCACATCCACACGGTTCTTGAGCACCTCCAGGGATGGTGACTGCACCACCTCCCTGGGCAGCCTGTGCCACTGCATCACCGCTCTTTCTCAGAAATAATTTTTCCTAATATCCAACCTGAAGCTCCCCTGGCACAACTTGAGGCCATCCTATCACTGTTGCCTGGCAGAAGACGTCAACTCCTGCCTCGCCACATCCTGCTTTCAGGCAGTTGCAGAGAGCAATAAGGTCTCCCCTGAGCCTCTTCTTCTCCAGACTGAACAACCTCAGCTCCCTCAGCAGCTCTCTATAAGACTTGTGCTCTAGATCCTTCACAAGTCTTAGGAGGAGGAACTTGTAAGACTTGAATGGACAAAGTTATTCACAAATATTAAAGCACTGAACTTCATCAGGATATTGAAGTAGGTCCTAAGTCACATAATAGGAATTAAGAGCAATGTTGCTGTAGTTGTGATTGTCAGAGATGCAAGCAAGCCATAATAAATAGCATGGTCTTATTTCTTCCTAGATGGACTGACGTACCTGAAAAAAAAGTCTAGATGAGCCCTTAGGAGAAGACGACCTTCTCCTTGCCAGGTTCTGTTTCAGGCCTTGCTCACAGCCCAAAAGCTGGGCTGCTCCTCTCTGACTGGCTCAGCTTGTGTAAGGGAGGTCATCCCTTACAGCAGCTCTCCTTTGCCAGCAGCTCTCCTTTGACTCAGAGGGAGAAGTCAGACTTTGCAGCCTTGTGATAGGCTGCTCATGAACAGCTCTGATTTTTTCCTGCTACGCAGTGACTTCAGCCAACATGAAGCGCATTGCTCTTGCTTGAGAACATGTGAGCCTAATTGGCATTCTGTAAAACTCCTCGCAACGCCTTTTAGTTAAAGTGAATGTCAGAAAACACAAGGTCCCATTTTCTTTGTGAAAATTCCTCCAAAAAATTCCACACCACAGGCTGTGCATCCGAGCATTTAATTCACACTTTCAAAAGCAGGGCTACACAATACGAGATTCAAGATGTTTACTTCCCTGAGCCTCTCCCTGGCCAAGAAGAATGACCTAACCCAGGGGGTGGTCCAAACCATGGCTCTGTGCACCTGCAGTCCAGATGTCTGCCCTGAGATTGCTCTTGATAGAACCTCCCAAGGCAGGGGATTGGCTGGATGTATGTGGGCATGGCAGGAGGCTCTGGACCTCCCCACCACCTCATCCCCATCATCCTCCTATGTCCCACATGAAGCAGTGGAGCTACACCAGATGGAGTCAGCCCACAGGCTGGATGAAGTTTCCAGTTGGATCTGTTTGATTTCATGCTTGGAACTAATTAAGCTAATGATTGATTACTATATAGTGTTCTTTTGTTTTGTTTTGTTTTTTTTCCTCTAATGCCATTTAGATGGTATTCTCCCAGGTAACAGCATTAGAACAAGAGGTAAGTGCTTCAGTTTATGCCAGGGAAAGTTGAGGTTGGTTCTTAGAAAATTTTTCTTCTCAGAAGGAGTGGTGGTGAATTGGAACAGGCTGCCAAGGAAGTTAGTTGGTGGAGTCACAGTCCCTGGAGGTGTTCAAGAACTGTGTGAATGTGGCACTGAGGGACATGGCCAGTTGGCATGGGGGAGGTGGGCTGGCTTTTAGAGTAGGTGATCTGAGAGGTCTTTTCCAGCCCTAATGATTCTATGATTAGATCAGCTGTGAGAAGCATTGCAATCTGATGGCTTCTGAGACCCTCACTTTGGGTTTGTGTCAGCCAAGTGTTTAAGTCTTAGTTGGTCACTCAAGACTCTTCCTGTAGATGATGCAGATAAATGGGAATCTCCAAAGGTGAGTTGGCTTGTCAGCCTCTGCCAGCTCTTATGCTTCTTCCTACTAATTATAAAGGGAAGAAAAGGGCCACCAGCCTAGGATGGGACATTTTTATATTCAGATACCTAACTTCAGGTAGATGAATTTCTCACTCTTTTAGGCAGATTACCAAATTAACTAGAAGAATTCAGTAACCCCTTTCTCCAAAAACTATACCCTAAGAAGTTGGTAAGTATGGAGGAGCCTCACTCAAAAATTCACTAGGTCTACTATGTCCTATATGTGTAAATAATACCAACCACCAAATATGCCCTATATGTGAATATATATATGTATATATGAAAGTCAATCTCCAGAATATGGTGGTTTTGTGGCCTATTTCTGGGGTAGCCTAATTTCTTTGCTCAAGAGACCTCCTTTTGTAGGAAAAAGTAGCAAGTCTCCAGTGAGTTTCTCTCTTCTATCCATTCTAAAAAAGGGAAGCAGCACCATCAGTGAGGATAGGGATGCTAGTGGCCCACCTCTCATTGCTTTTCATCTTTTTCTAAGTAGCTAAAGGTCCTCTCCTAACCGCACCTGCTGCAGAGCCCCCAAACCCAGCCATGTCTGGCAGCTGAACCCTTTGTCAAGGAGCTTCTCTCCAGTGACTTTGACAGAAAGAATGGAGAAACCCTGCTGACTTTAGTATTTCTGTTTCTTGCCCCTTGACAAGAGATCTTTCAGATGCTGGACAGGTATTGGAATTCCGAGCCTGCCTGGTGCACAGTGAGGTTAATAGATTTTTATGGCCAGAGGGAACATCCTGACCACCTCATCCCCTCCAGCTAACACAGGCCAGAAATAGGAGCTATAAGTACACCGAGCTTCCAGCTGCAATGAAAGAACACAGCACACTCATAATGGCCCTGCCAATCAGATCATCCTGCCAGTCTCCACATTCCTTCACCCTCAATCGCTTTACTGGGGAGAGTTCAGAACCACATGGTGTCTCAGCATGCAGCTCGCATCCTATGCAAGACAAGATGGATGCCTTTTACTTCAGGAGAAGAAGAGAAATAATCTGTGTATAGCTTCCTGTGAGATGATTTTTCCTTTCCTTTTCCTTTTCTTCCACGTCAGAAAAAGCAAAAGGTGAGAGCAGCTAGAGCAGCTTTCTCCTTATTGACAGCTGTTTGCAGCTGTGTGCTCTCTCCAGCAGAATCAGGCCAAAGGGCAGAGTTTCAGCTCCTGTCCAACTGCAATGTAACTAACAGAAGCTACTGGCCCTCTGACCCCTCAACTGGTGGTGTGTCCCCCAAGCATGCTTTCACAAGACTCCAGACCAGGACTCCCTCAGACAAATTCATATCTTTAAAAGTACCTAGAGTGTGGGGAGAGAGTTCCCAGATAGATTTATTGATGTTTCTGCTCAGTCAGAGAGTTTAATAAAGACTGGAGAGTCTTCAGGCATTGTTGAAAATACTCCTTAGAGTTAGTCTCACATTAGTTAGGGATCATCTCTATTTACATCAGCTCACCAGCAGCACAATCAGCAAATCATTAAACCCTAATAAGCGGGAGGCTTGCGAGAGGGTTCCCTGCACTTGTGCATGGGTTGCCTGAAACTAGGTGCATGGGGACTGCAACTCTCCTCCTCTCTCCCAGCCATCACTTCACCCAGTAGATGAGGACATTTTTCACTGACACTGCACATCCTTACCAGTTGCTTTTTCACCAAGTCCTGTGGGATGTAAACACTCTCCCTCTGCTGGAAGCAGAGCACTGAAGGGGAGAAAGACTTGATGGTATGTCCTGGGGTGCTGTGGCCAAATTGGCAGTCACTGCTCATCCATGCTATCTCTTCCCATCCTTTGATGCAGCAGCTCAAAGCAGTAGTGCTGATTCATGCATCACCCTGATAGTATTCTCCGGCCTGCCTTTGAGTGCACAAGGCCCCTGATGAAGGCAAAAGGAAACCTGCCTTCCTCACTTGAGTAGTCTGGAAAAAGATGAACTCTCCAGAGAGCAGCACGGTTGGTTGGATACTGGGAAAATTTTTTTCTCAGAAAGAGTGGTGAGACATTGGCACAGGCTGCCCAGGGAGGTGCTGCAGTCACCGTCCCTGGAGGTGTTCCAGAACCGTGTGGATGCGGCACTGAGGGACGTAGTCAGTGGGCATGGTGGGGATGGCTGATGGTTTTACTGGGTGATCTGAGAGGTCTTTTCCAGCCTTAGTGATTCTATGATTCTATGGTAAGTCAGTTGCTCAACGCTGCCAACTACAGTCCTATATGGAAGCTTGATAAACAATTTACATTGAGCTATTTTTGTGTTTTAATGCTGACATAGCTCATAAATCATAGGGTGCTTGACTGGATGATTGGAAAAGGTTATGAGAGATAACAAAATAGTAAAAACTTTCATTTTTGCAACTCACCTCTTTGACATTAGACAAGCTTTTCTCCATGTGGACTGTTCTCCTCTAAAATGTGGTGGCAGTCCCAGTACCTGTAGCACAGGGACAATCCTTCTGAGGCTGTCTGTTCATTTCCTTTGCCAAGAAGCACTGGTTGCTTAACTTGGTTTTAAAGACCTCCAGTGAGGTCTGCAAAATGTCTCATCACACAAACCTGCTCAATGTTTCACTTTTCTTCCTGCTAGAAATCTTTCTCTTAATGCCTAACTTAAGTCATCTTTGCTGCAATTTGAACCCATTATTTATTTTGCTTTCCACCAGGGAGAACAATTTTTTCTCCCGCTCTGTCAACAGCAGTCTTTTGCATATTTGAGGAATACTATCACTCTCCCTTCCCGCATCCTTTATCTTCTTTTCTTTAAGGAAAGCAGCCCCAGTGCAGTCATTCCTCCTGGTAGGTTGTGATTTCCAGCCCTCTGATCCTTCCTGTAGCTCCCTTCCAGATCCACTGCGGCTGGTCCGTATCTGACCAGGTTCACAGCACTGCAGACAGTGCTCCACTGAGGCATTATCTGTGCTGAAAAGCACAGACATTTGTTCAGGATGCTGTATGAGTTTTCCGTTCTATCTATTGTAATCATCAAAGGTAAAAGAGAACCTGCTCTTCTACAAAGAGCAATAAACTATGCCTTTGATCGGGATCCAAATAGATTTTCTTGCTAAAATAACTGGGAGGGAGTGAAATCAATAGACTTATTTTGAATATGTTTAAGTTGACAGTACATCCTTAATCCAGTGCATGGTGCACTAGATACTCCTGTATAAGTACGCATTTGCTCAAACATACTGGCAGGACAAGTTCAGGAAGTGAGAATGAGAAGGTCTAATAGCAGGGAATGAGGTCCCACCTTTTTCCTGTGTTCTTGGGCAGACAGGAATCTTCAGTTCCAGTTTGTGTGACTCCCCAGATCATCCTTATTTTGGGGAACACTGTGATATGCATGTAGCATCAAGTATCAAACTGAACGGCACACCTAAGTAAGCGGTTAATTTGGGAAGGGAAAGACTATTGTAGGATCAAACTGTTCTGCCCCTACTTAAGGGGTACAGCTGTAAGAGTCAGCACCAGCAGCACCATGGGTGCAATGTTTCCACTGCCCAGTGTCCTGGTGCCTCTCTGCCACATGTGAATGTCACCTCTAGCAGAGATTTACTCAGCTTTATCTGACTGACAGCAGTGTTTTGCCTGGAATCTTTGAAGGCAGGCAGGCGAGGGGGCAAAGAGCACTAATAGAATTCTTCAATGTCATTTTAATAGGATCACTGTTTTGTGGTAGCTATTTTTTCCCCCCTTTATCTTTCTCTGTCCTCTGCTAGGCTCTGTGTTAATGCCCTCTGGTGATACTGAATTCTTTCCAAGCTTCTCAAAAAAAAAAAAAAAAAAAAAAAAAAAAATCCCACCAGCATTAATTATTGTTCCAGGAGCCTTAAAGATGCAAGGTTTTCTCTGAAGCCATCTGTCTGGATTTTCTTCCCTTGGGACGGAGAGAACTGTTAGCGACTCAGTATGTCCAAAAGGCAACTTGCAGCCAGAGGAGATAATACGAGTGACCCAGTTGCCCTGTGAAGGGAAGTGCTGTCTCTGTGCAGTGTGTTCCATATGCTATCCATCCACCTTCCCCACTTAATGAGCCTCAGACTTCTTCATGCTGGTCAAGATAAATATAAAGCTTCCAAGCCCTGAAATCACCATAGTGAGGTTGCCATGGTAAAAAGAAAAAAAGTTCAGTCCATCACAGCTTAGGCTAAAACCTGATGCAGTGAGGCACCAGCACTGCATTGAGACACAGAAATGTGTGTGTGATGTTCTCCAAATTATCACGATCTGGGCACAGTTTAGACTTCTTAAAGTGTCCTATTCTGTTCTTTTTCTAAAAAGATGCATTAGGATTCTGTCTTGAAGGAAGATGGTCTTATAGCGAGGCTGCAAAATTGGACCTTCCTAAGCCTCCAGTTCAAGTATTGCTGATGAGTTATGCCAGAAGCAGAAATCCTAAGTCCAGGACATTTGTCTTAATGTTTCATGACCTAACCTGCAGAAGAAAAGGCTATCTCATACAAAATCTAGATCCCAACTCTCCATTGCTGTTCCACTGTTGATAAACAGGTGGTTTAATTACCTCCTGGAGTGATTACATGACTGGATTGTTTAAGGTTTGAAAAGCTGTGCAGAGGTTCTGATAGCAGAATGTTATTCACCTGACAGGATGTGCAGAGTGGGCACAGCGAGTTGGGACAAGCACTGCACAGCAGCCAGGGATTTTCTGGCCCCCTGTGCCCACCACGCAACACATACATGCCCTTGGAGAGTCCTTAGAAAAGGGAATTGTACAACGTGTCTGCAGCATCCCATATGGGCAGGGCTCTGAGGGAGAGGGCAGGCTGCCCAGCAGCCTGTCTATTGTGAGAAACTTCACTTATTGCATTTAACATAGCTTTTTTGTTCTGTTCTGAGTGACTGCACCTTCCAAGCAAAGATCGGTCTCCCCAGACAGGGGATCTTGAAATCCCACAGAACAGTGCTACAGCTTTGCAAAACACAGCTTCAGATCCTGGCGCTTCAGAGATCACACACCCAGCTTGAATGTAAGGAGAGATGTCTTCCTGAAAGGAGATTGTGGTGAGGTGTGGGTCAGCCTCTTCTCCCGGGTAACAGTGATAGGATGAGAGCAAACTGCCATGTGGATGTGACACAGATGGACATGGCCAGTGGGTGGTGGGCTGGCAGTTGGACTAGATAACCTGAGAGGTCTTTTCCAATGAGACTATGATTCTATGATTTTATGTCTACCCTGACACATTTATTGCTAGTGGATATACTTGATGCTGTTGTAGGCAGGTCCTCTTTGGCCATTTCTCAGTGTGTTCATGTAGAGTCCTGCTTTGCTTTGGAAACTATCTGGATACCACTTTTCTCTTCATCATACCTACTTTGACCATTAAAAAATGGGGGCAATCTGAATTCTTTCTTCTTTCATAAATAAAATTGCAAAGCAACACAGTCCTGCACAGATGTGTCTTCAGGAAGAAAGAGGAAGGAGAACCTATGAAGATGAGCTGGATCACCCCTGGTAGCAGGGAGATAAGACAAGAGCTGTGTAAGGATTATCACATTAGGACTAAGATCCCTCTTATTTTGCTCAGAACATGGTAGCCACTGAAAAGCTTCTGAACTGGTTGCGCCACATGGTGAAGTAAGGATAGACAGCGGCAGATATAGTTGCTTTAAATCCAAGAAATATAGCAGTCACAATCCAGTAATAAAGATCCTTTCTACGGATCAGGGTTCACCAAACAGCCCACAAACAACAATCTCCAAGTAGAGATGCTTCCCTTGCAGCTGCCAGCCCTTACATGGGGTTAGGGAGATGTCCACCCCTTTTGGTCACACAGATGAATTGCTTCCACCTGTGCTCCCAGTGCTGGCTGCAACTCTTCACCAGGTGCTCAGTCACCAGTTCAGGCTGTGACCTAACATTTCCCATACAGGAGCACATCACAGAGATCTTCATATGTTCACCTCATGCACAGAGGTGGGACTGCTCTG
>JAOWBP010000001.1:109361204-109373387 GCA_028571105.1 Tragopan temminckii | reverse complement strand
GCTGGTTTTGGAACCAAGTTCTTGCTGAGGAGTGATGTAGAAGCGACTTTTTTTTTTGTGGACAAGATGCCTGGATCTGTGCAGATGGGAAATCGGAAGTGTGTACGGCCAGCTGTTCACAGTCAGCATGATGACAGATGCATTCTTCCTGAAAAAGAGTCTTGTGAAATTAATGCTATAGATGCCATGTTCACATGCAGTATAACAGAGCCACGTCAATAGTTAAAGCTTGCAGAAACCCACGGGACAGATTCACATGTGCCCACAGGGAGACATACTTGACATACAGCTGGTGTATCTGTTTCTTAACAGACTTCAGACTGCATGCAGCATCTCAAGTACTGCCACTGATACTTCACTGAAACCAGCATTGTGTCCAAAAGCACGCAGACAGATCATAGTAAGGAAGCAAGTTTGTTTCTATAGAGAACATTGCCATCTTGTGCACAACTGCAGTTACTTCGTGCCTGGCACACTTTTGAGAGGCAATACTGTGGAGTTGCTCATCCCCCCCATTTTCTGAAAATTCAAAGATACCTGAAGCACGCTTTGAGCCCTTCAGTAGGGCTCCTTAAGTAGGATGAGCTTGTTCCACTCCTCAAACAATAACAACAAGACCTGAGCTTCTTTCTGAGCTAGCAAACATTTCCTCTCTATCTTGCTTTCTCTATTAGCACATCATCATCTAAACACAGAGAACAGCAGCCTGAGTGTTCTCCCATGGGGATATCTAAAAGATCTGGCATCCGTACCTATTGTCTTATCAGGAGAGGTTGTAAGGCCTGGTTCACCCTGCAGGATCTGGTTCCTATTCATTCCCCAGCACCATTACATCTGCTAGTTCGACATAATCAGAAGTTTGGGGTAGCCACCGGCCAGGAAATTCAACTCCAAGTTTTGCATATTCTCTTGTGTTTTCATCCCAACAAACTCTGCCCCTTTTACAATAAGCACTTCCTTGCTGAAGAGAATAGCCCATGCCTTGGTGTCATAGCAGAAATTAACTTTCACTAGGGACTACTGCTGACCTTCTCCTGCTCTCATTGCCTGAGCCTAGAAATAACAGTGCTACAGAAAGTGGCTGTCACCTTGAAGGCTCTGAATATCACTGCTTTCAGCTTTTTGTAACAAACATCCTCATGTGAGCAAGTAATTGATGAAGTCTCCCAACACCCAGAAGGTCTGTATGATTTTGCAGATGGATAAACTGCAGTGAAGCGAGAAGAAAAGTTCAGCAGTTGGTTCTGCTGCCTTCCTTGTTGATGGCAGTATTCCCAATGGGTATTTAAGGGAGTGGGATCAGGATCATAGAATCATTAAGGTTGGAAAGGACCACAACTAGCCCAACCATCAACCCATCGCCACATGCCATAGCAAGAGGCAGTGTCACTTTGCAAGTAAGCAGCAGCTGTCTGGAAAATCTTGCTCTCACTCACAACTGTTGTGACTTTTGCCTCCACAAGCTGGGGCCTCGTAAATAATGTTGTTCTTAAGCTGTTCAATGTACTGGAAGAAATGTGACTTCTTATAGTAGATATATGGATCCAGAGGCTTACAAATATGAATGATTACATTCATCTTATTAACTGTCTGTTAACATCTATTACATGGGATTGTTCCACTTTAATTCCTTGATCACTTAACACGTTAAGTGTGAAATGGAAACGACCTCAGAACTACTTGATGTTTTTCCTGCCATTTCTTATCAGACCTCAACTCCATCAGTCAGCTCTGTAAATTAAAATTAAGCTGCTGAAGGTCTGAAAAAGATGGCACCGTGTCAGGAAATGAAAGATTGAACGCATTACATAAAAACAAGTTGGAATGCTCATCAATCTCCCACACAAGTCTAGAGAGACTCTCGCTGCTTGGATTTTCTTCTCGACAGTTCTCATCTGAAGCTCAAAGCTCTTCCAAGGGAGGGAGTGAATCCTCTCCTGACATCACAAAAGCCACCTGCAAGTAGACCAAAGATATTCAATACTTTTTCTAATTCTGTGACAAGATAAGTGCATCAATGAAGTACTTTATGCTTCTCGCACTCCTTTGATGACTGAATTAGCTAAATGAAATTGAAATGAAGAGTGATTTAAAATGGGCTGTAATGAGGAATGAGTTTAACTGGATATATGCTGCATTCCCAACAATTGACAGGGAATAGATTAGGTTTAGCAATGCAGTGGTTTTAAAGGATGTGACTGGCATACAGAGAAGGGAAAGCGGTCCCCTTTGATCTTAGCAAGAGCGGTGTTCCTTTGGACATGATCTAATCCCAATAAATATGCAGAAAGAGATTCATATTTTGGTGCTTTTTTTTTTTTTTTTTTTTTTGCCCCCCCTTACAAAACAGGTTAGTCCAAGCTAAGTTACTGTGGTTTGCATTAGAAGTCTTAATTCATATTGCTACGCAGACTCTGAAATGTAGAACTTTCTGGATTTTGAGAAAATAGTGATAAACTATTGTGAAATTGAACTTGCAGTACAGGAACAAAAATACAGCTGAAGTCTGATGGAAATCACCTCCTGAAATCCAGCTTCTGAGAACACTTGTGTCCAAACACAGGTACTCTGGCCATGGTAGGACTAAGAACCTGGAGAACTGGCTTTGCCCCTCCATTACCAATGCACAACACAGAGCTCTGTGTGTATAAAGCGCACGGAAATTGTTACCCTCCAGGTTTGGCAGGATTTGGTAAGTGCAGATCATCCCTGCAAGCAGATCGAGGTAGAGGAAGATCAGAGTGGAGACTTAGCTGGATCAGGGCAGCCTGCCATCAACTTAATCTCTCTGCTCATACAACCCGGGTAAGCAGCAGACTTAAGACCCACACTGTGAAGACTGCACTCTTTATGACTACAGGTTTACTCACATTTCACACACACAGAAAGAACTCGAGTGACTGTCCACTAATGGTGAATCATCCACATCTCTCTATGGCCCGTGGTTACTTTTCTTCCCACCCTCAGGCACTGCTGCTGTGTGGGATGAGTCAGTGATGCTCTCATAGCACTGCACAGAACAGGATCTTCTATGAAAACTCAGCAGGCTTTACAAGATCAGTGCCTTTGACTCTCCAGAGCCTCAATGCACAGCGGAGATCATTGGTCTGACACTAACTGTTGACAGATTGCAAAAATATCAAAAGTGCATTTAGTGACGGTGCCCCAAATCTTTGCAAATGAGCATTCAGTTTCCTTGGTTATTTTCCCACATTATATTACCTCATTCTGCTATGGATATTAATGGCTGGTTTGGTTTGCTATTTAGCAACTGGTTTCCTTTTAAATGAAAGCTCATTCCCCTTACCTGAATGCTTCCGTAGTTTCTGCTATGCTGAAAGGTTAAACAGAGCTCATTATCCATCTCCAGCAGAGATCTAATTTCTACAAAAGGCCTTGATCAGGACAATACAATTGGCAAGAAAGAGAACAGGATTACAAAGAGCTGTTTTCACACTTAGCCAAATACCAGGAAGCACAGAGAGCATTAAAAATGATGCTCTGCGTGAGTGTCAGCAGCTCAGCAGAACCTTCAACCTCTTTTGGTTTTCTGTTATTGTCCCATCTATCCCATTAAGGATGATATTCTCTAATGGCACCCCACATGTCAACTCATCAAGCATCTCAGAGTACAGAATGTACAAGAATACAGAGTAGAAGATGGTACAAGTCATAGGCACATAGCACCCTCCTATGGTCTGGTCATTAGGTGCATTTTGTCCTTCAGCCACCCAATGATCAGCGCTAGCAGGTGCATCCTCATGCACGTCCAGACTGCTTTGTGCAGGAGACTTGGTGAGAGACCTTTCATGGTCACCTCCAAACTACCCAATGCTATTAAATACATGCCCCCATCCGTGGTCTGAAATTAAGGGTTGGCAGTACATAGGCTGTCCTATCCAGCACCGGTCACAGATATGTATTTAAAAACTGAAAAGAAAGTGCTAAGACTAGACATTATCAGTACAGGAAGATGTACACAGCAAACCCATAACCAGAGCAAGATTTCTCACTGTAGGTCCTTGGATGAAAGTACCTGACACAGAGAGGATGTGCTGGAAGCAAAGACTGAAGATAGAACAGAATACTGATTCAAGGACCATAACAGGAGAAACCAGTGGTCCAGAAAACCACAAAAGCCTACCTGCAGTTATTGCCACCCTCCTTCCTTAAAGAGGCTCAAAAGAACTAGTAACAGAAGCAAAAATGCATCTAGAGCTCTAGCTACTTTTTAGATAATACTTTAAATTGAATATGTTGCAGCAATGACACAAAATGGAGTTTCTGCCCTCCTTACTAGAAAGTTGATAAGCTTTAAAAATAAATTGAGAAGAGTATGGCAGCTGTGCCCGCACTAAGAAAGCTGAACTGCTAACAGCAGCAAATGTGGAGAGAGAAAGGCTGAGGATACAACATTCATTCCAAACCATCTCACAGAGGGTCTTATTTCAGACTAGCTCTTGCCTTACTTTTTGGATCAAATGCCCCTTGGTGGTTGCTCCTCTCAGTTAGCATCCTCCTAAAGAAACCCAGCTGATATGCTCAGAAGTCATTCCAAGGTGTGAAACAACGCACACTTAAACAAAGACAAGCAAAGGAAAATCATGCAGACTTCTGCTAGAATCTTTTTAATGTAAATGACTTCTATAGAAGTCACTTCTTGGTTTTTCTGTAGAGAAAGAGTTGTCCTTTTCCTAGATTGTAAGAAGATACAGGTAAGCACCAAAAAGGCTCAGGTCTGATAACATTTTGCATAGCCCAGTGTCGAGAAGTGTGTCAATACACACAAAATGTAATAACCAATATTTATCAGTTTGTATCTTGCTGCATTTTACTCACTTCCATAGTGTTGTTTTAGATGTTTTACCAAAGATATAAAAGTCAAAAAGACTTAAGTTACACTCAAATCCCCACGCAGATCTCAAAGAGAAAGATTTCATCAGCGTCTAGTGTTCCAATCCAAAATAAGCACACAGCTCACTTTTAGAAGAGCTATAATTCAGGAAAGGAACAGATAGAGTTGAACTAAGACTTCAATTATTACTGCTTTACCAGGAAGAGTATTTTATTTTTGCTTTAATATAGGAAGATATTAGCTCTTCAAACATTGTTTTCCCTTCCATATGGCAGTGGCATTATTGCAGTAAAGCATCAAACTTCTCAGTAAGTGGAAGTCAGTAATTTCACACTGGAATGCCACTATCTTGAATCTTCTTTCCTGATTAGAAGGTGACAGCATTGCAAAAGGCAAAATACTGCTGCTAAGCAAACTCAAGTACATGGAAGGGAGTTCTGGACTTAGCAGGGCCCAGAAGATACTGACCATAACCAATGCATCTCTGAAGATTTTGGGGCCCCCAGCTCTCACACTTGTGCTAGCCCTTCTGCCAGTACCCCATTGCAAAGGGCCCACATGTGGCTTTCAGCAGCATCCATGTCACCTCCCTGAGCTCTCCACACAGTCCACTCTCTCCATCCAGCATCTACACAGGACACATTAACAGAAGACCAAATTCGGTGCTGTGCTGTAACTCACCATGTTTAAGATCAATTATTTATACTAACATAGTTAAACAATTACACTTTAGGCCACTTCATATTTTATGTTTAAAAAAAAAAAAAAAGTGTCAGCAGTTCATTAAGAAAAGAATAACAAGAGACTTTTGTATCTACCAATACCTATATTTTAAAACTTGGAGTAAGATTTACTCAGGTTTTGTAATATAAAAAGTCTTTCATGATCTTAAGTGAAGCTGCAGTAATTTTTTTTCAGAAAAAAAACCCCACATCACCAAAAATCAAAAAAATGCCGACTTTAAATTTCTAGATAAATGACTGTCTTGAAATGCTCCACTTCTGGGGTTCAGGAAGATCTTGATGAGCACCTCCAGTCCTTTAGGCAGGAACACTGGCTGCAAGTGTACTGTATCAATCCTGATGCTGATGCAGGAGTTAGTCATCCTCTGAGTCACTCTCTCCCCTGGTTGGGACGCATGCCCTTATGGAGGACATGAGCTGGTCCTGGATCTGTTTCCTGGGGTTCTCCTCAAGGTCTGTCTTGATGGCACCTGACTCCGAGATCTTCCACTCCAGTTCTACAGAGCAAAATAAGAGTGCCATGAATATGGGGAAGCAAACTAGGCTGTTCTCCATCTCTGACTCCTTTTGACATTTGCTCATTTATTTACCTCAACACACAGCTCTCACCTTTCTGATTTACTCTCAAAAGGAAAAAGGACCTCAGATCTTGACAATTCTCCTCAGTTCTTCCCACCTTGTTTCCCCAGCTGGCTTCTCTTACCACACTACCATCATCAAAACCAGGGCCATACTCTATCCCTCCCCTGCAACCCCATCTCAGCTCCCCTGCCCTATCCCTCACCCACTCCAGCCAAGTCCTCCCTTCAAGATTAGGAGTGTTGACTCAGATCTCAGCCCAGGGCACAGAGCCACCAAAGTGCAGGCTCAGAGTACTGCTCTGCAGACAACCAGTGTCATTCCTTGTGCCTCCCGGCTCCCTTTACAACAGGGAATGTCAGAGACAATGGACACAGAGCAGCAGCTTTGGATAAGGCAACTTCCCTGTTGAAAGAACACAACCTCCTTCTATCCACTGAAGGAGAGAAATCAGGTTTGAACATTCATTGCTGAGAGATTACAGCTGTTTGCATCAAACAGCAAGCTCAGCACAATCAGAAGAGGCAGGAATAGCTACATTTCTTTAGCCACTCAGGCTGTTCCATCAACATACCTGAACTGTAAGGTATATCCCTGAAAAATACTTATGTAAGTGCAATTCACCCCTTTCCGGCTACTCCTTGCACTGATTATTAGTTCATTTGCAAGACAGTGAAAAAAAAAACAACAACTCCCCATCAGTAGCGTGCCTGTTACTAACTAGATCCAAATTGGATTGCTTCCCAGAAGTAGAGAAAAGTCAATACAACACACTCAGTTGAAACCTTTCTCCTAGTCCTGCTGGAAAATCCATCATAAAACCAAATTTTCTTCAGATTTTACAGACTAATGAATGCAAGCTCACACTTTATTCAATCTCCAGTGGAAATCACCTAGAATTAGAGAGGGAAGAAATAGAAATAAAAGTACAGAATTTCAGTGCCCAGCTTTTCGCTATGACTGAATTAAGCTAGCTCAGCTAGCTACTCTGAATCCCTCAAAATCAATTATTTATGTGCTAAAAATGGAAGAAAGATAACTGTATGTTCTGCTACCACTGTTCCTTTCAATGCATAATTAGACAACCTCCATATAGTTAGTTATTCTCAAATTAGCAGTCTCACATGTCAAACAGAGCATCTTCTACAGCATACACTCAATATAACCTGTAAAATTTAGGATTTTATTAAAAAACAAAGTAAAGCACACTACAAAATCCTCTTTGCATTCCACTGCAACACAGACAGCTGCTACCATTCAGCAGGGACCTGAAACACTCCTTATCTACAGCTCATTTCAGATCAAGATGCCTTTGCAAAAGCTTGAAAGCATCTGTACTAATACACCTACCCAGAAAGCCAACAAGTATCCTTTTGCCTCTAGTGAAGTCCAGAGATTGCATCTGTTCCAGTTACTTTCCAACAAGTAGAGCTTTTTCCATTACACACCTGTCTCCAAGCACTGCTTTATGATACTACTCCCTGCCAACCTCCTGCAAACCACAGCTTTCTAAATACCTTTACATTGCCCTATACTTGCTGCTTTTATATACTGCTTCAATCATGTGTTGTTGAGCCAAAAGGTGGGGAGGAAATAACAGCAAAAACAACTCATCACGTGGCTTTTAGTGATCTCCATTCCCTTAATTCTCACTTCACTTCCTTAGCTTCTTGCAAAGATGTTCACAGCAGTTGGATGCAGACACTCACCATCCCTCGTTAAGTTCATGCCACCAAACACCAAAGGCCCAATGAACTGAGCTCTGATGTCTCCTTCAAGGTAGACAAATATTGTAGGCAGATTCTTATCAGGATAGTTGGGTATGCAGGTGGTAGAGATAGCTTTGATGAATTTCACATCTCTGAACTTTTTTGCAAGTCCACTTAAATGTTGGTTTATTAAGGCACAGAGTGGAATTCTGTCAAGAACAGCAAGAGACACATATAAGAAGAAAAACTAAAAAAAGACTCATTTGATAGCAATCTTCTCCAGAAGAGTCAGAAATAACAGTTCAGTGCGAAGACAAATGTACAGAAAGCAACTTCTGACTACTTTTGTTGTCCAGTTCTCTAGCATTCAAATTAAATTAGTACCACTGGAAGTTAGTGTGTTTTTTTCTTTTCTTTGTTTTGTTTGTTGTTACTTTTTTTGTTGTGTGTTTTTAATTAAGATACCAACAGCACCACTTCATAGTAACATCCTAACAGCAAAGCTCAGCAGTCTTGAAGCCAACAGAAAGCAAATTACTAACGATTCTTTTAACTCCAGATTCAGTTCCTCGATTTCCACACTAACTATACATTTCTCAGGAGCTATGAAAGGTTTAAAGGTTAAATAAGTAAGATCTTACCCCTGTTTGTAGAGGTGCAGGACTACCCATATACCTTTCCCAGCTTTTGTAACCTCTTGAACATAATCCTTTCCCGAAATCTCCAGAACTTCTCCAAATTTATTCTTCATTTGAGCTGCTTTCATTTCTGCTAATCTTTGCTGTCTGAACAATAAAGAATGGGAAAGAGATCTTAAAAATAGATACATTTAAAGTACCTGGCTGAAACCCAGACTTTAGATGCAGGTTACGAACACACTGAAACCCAAAAGCGATAAAAGCAAGTTGAAGTAGGCTACGGATGTTGTTGTATTTGCACCACATACTCGAGCTATCAACATGCAGTGAGTACAATTGTGCTCCATAAAAGGAATTTGATATTTCTTCTGCAGATGCTATGCTACCAAGCTACATGGTAGAAATCACAAGAGATATACAAGGGAAAAAAAAAAAAAAAAAAAGATTTCATTAAAGCCAAGTTCCACATGATGTCCTAACCTGTACATTTCGATAGCTTTTTCATCTTCCTCATTAAATTCATCCTCGTTTTCTTCCAGCTCCTCCAGAGTCATGTCCTCATACGTTTTCACTAGAAAAGAAGCAATATCAAATTAGCAAATACATCATTCTGGGAACAAAACTCATCAGCCTTTTAGTCTAACAGAATTCAGGTATGGGAAATATATTTTATGTATGGGAAATATGTTTTTTCCTCTCCAATATTACATCACTTTTTTTTAGAAAATATTATGAACCCTATACATATAGATGTAAAGACAACGACAATTCTAAGCCAAAGGCTGGCTACGCTGGTGCAGAAGAACCACAGCTAGCTTTCAAGCTCTGTAACTGCAGCACAAACATACAATACAGCAGGGATGGCTGAATAATGGAGGATGCATACAATGATCATGTTTACGAGATGTTTTATTTGTACATTCATATAACGTGCTCCGCTGAGACAGTTTTATTTCAATTGTATATATGTAAATGTTTCAAAATCATGGAGTTGTCATCAAGAAGAGAGTCTTCCTGCTCTGGAAGAGGCCCCCCTCTTCTAGTCTAGAACGTATTTGTCTGATACCATTAACAGATGCAATACCCTGCACAACAATTAGCTTTGGTATCGCCTACAGGTTTAGAAGAGGACACATTGCTTCACAGGCACATGCACGCACCGAGAGATTTCTGAAGGATTTCAAGCTGCTCCTCTTCCTTTGCGCGCTCCTGCTCTTCTCGGTTTTCCTTTGGAGGAAGGATACCTTTCTTGCGCAGGATGTCATTCCACTCGGTGTCTTTCTCTGGGTCCTACAGTAAAACAAGAAGTGGATGACTGGTATTTGAGGAGAGCTTTGCTACATTCAAGCAAGTTTTTCAGGAGACACAGCACAGTGGTGAAGCGTAATCATCCAGACAGCATCAGAAAGCCACAGCATGCATCCTCCTGACACCAAAGCTTCCCTGTAGCCCCATGAGAGGTAACTTGATTCCACCCGAGAGCACATTTTGGCAGGGAACAAGGTCTGGAAGTGCTGTGATCACCACTAAACCAGCACTTGGAGGGAAGTTCACACAGTCCCTGCAAGGTAAGGCCACTGTGAAGGAACATATCTGGGTCCGTACCGAGGTTGCTCCTGAATTTTAAAAGCCTTTGCAATGAAGAAGTTCCAATAACCCTAAAAAAGAAGTCCAATGTGCACCCCTACGTTGCTGAGAAACTCAGTAGAAACGTTTTTAAGTTACACACCAGGTTGGTTTTGTTTCGGCAGCCTGCTGTAGGGAGCCTGCTTTGCAGGGGGCCTGGACTCGATAATCTGTGGAGGTTCCTTCCAACCCCTGCAATTCTATGAGACCACATCTTTTCTACCCCAAGGCACACTACGAGTTATTCAGCACTCTTGCCATCTGTCAACAAGCAGAAGCGCTTAAGCCACCCACCCACCTGCTTACTACAACAGCAAAAAAACGCACACCGCCCTTAAAGAGAGAAGAGCCCAATCCGGCGCCCCACAACGCCACGCACGGCCGCAGCCCCGCTCGGGGAGGAGCATCGGGAAGGCCCGGGGCCGTTGGCCCTTACGGCTCTGCACGCCGCTCACGCCGGGCTGGGGCAGGGCCGGACTGCCGCGACCCCCAGCTCTCACCTGCATCTTGCCTGCGGGACCGCGGCCCGGGGAGCGGCGGTGCGGGGCAGGGCAGGGCCGGTCCCGGCGTGCGCGGCGCGGAGAGGCGGCGCTGCCGGACGGGGCGGGACCGGTGTCGCCACTGCCGCTTCCCGGAGCGCCTAATAAGGCAGGGCTTGCTGTCAGTGCGCCCTACTCCCGATTGGAGGCTCGGTGCCTTCGGCTGAGGCAAAGCGTGTGACGTAGGGCTACGGACCGTGGGTCTCTCGTCTGCCTCTCGCAAGCGAGCTGTGTGAAAATCCAGGCAGTTCTTTCTAAATTAGAGGAAAAGAATTGAAATCCAGCAGTTTGGGGCTGTGATCACTGAGCTGGGGAGCCTGTGCCCAGCCACCCTCAGGTGGTGCCTAGATAGTCACTTTTACGTTCGTTTTGAGCACCACTGAGCAACCACAGAGGAGTGGGCTGGGTATGGGATCCCTAGCCCCTCTGGAGCTTTGATTTCACGCAGACACGTAGGAAAATCCATCCCTTCATCATTCCATTGGGGCCAGCACTCCATTCCCTAAAAACACACCTCCAATCCTGCAAAAAAATTCTTATCTTTCTTCATTTTGTGCTGTAGTTTGTTAGCCAGCACGCTCAGGAATGGGGAGCCTAGCCCTTTGTCCCCGGAAACTACCTCACGCAGCCAGTGTGCAAGCCTTGAGATTGTTCTTTTTCTGTGCTCCACCAAGGGATTGAAATAAAGATTTGTGTCTCCTTACAACCCAGCTAGATTTTTGCTGTGCTAACCACTAGTCTGTTCTACTGAATGGAAGGCATAATCACCTGTCTTCCCTTTGAGATTGATAGCCACAGCTGCAGTTGACAGTGTTAGTTAAAATGAATATTTGGATGCATGGAATGTGTCCCATATCCACCTCCTATGGCCCTGAAGGAGGGAAAGACTCAAACTTGGTGTTTAGCTGCACCAGATGTTCATCACCGTGGAAGCTGTGGTTGTCTGAGTGGTGCTGGAGCCACAATTATAGATTACATAAGAACTCTGAAGCCAGCATCTGTGCTGAGGTTTTTAGGATTGCAATTTTGGAATCTACTGCAGGCCCTCTCTAGGAACCAAAGTATTTTGGTTCTGACCCACAGTCAACACCTGGCAAGCAGAATAGAAGGCTTAACTGTTTACACAACTTTCAGTGTACAAATGTTTTGTCGGGGCCTGAGCTTTAAGGAGGCCCTGCTGGTTTAATATTCATCTTCTGAAGCTGAAAATACCATTCACGCGCATGGTTCTTGTATGTTGTTCTTGGAACCTGTTTTGGACACCTAGAAACAAATACAAAAAGGGCATAAGCACAAAAAGTACACTCATTATTTACAAGGTGAATGAAATGAGTATTTACATGGGTTGATAGTAATAGGATGAGAGAGAATGGTTTTAAACTAAGACAGCGGAAATTTAGGTTAGATATCAGGAAGTAGTTTTTCACACAGAGGGTGGTGACACACTGGAACAGGTTGCCCAAGGAGGCTGTGGATGCCCCATCCCTGGAGGCA
>JAOWBP010000001.1:109350818-109361182 GCA_028571105.1 Tragopan temminckii | reverse complement strand
TGGTCTGGTGGTTGGCGACCCTGCACATAGCAGGGGGGTTGAAACTGGATGATCATTGTGGTCCTTTTCAACCCAGGACATTCTGTGATTCTATGAAAACACTCACTTGTATTAGGTAAGATTCTTACCCAAGTGGATTCAGAGGAACTAACCAAGGACCCTGAGCACCAGAAGCCCATGTTCTCAGACTAAGCCCTGAGTTAACAGAAGCAGCACACACCTTGGAAGCATCTCCTTCACATCACTTCAGGGGGCTTTGCTCACAGAGCACAAGTGAAGCTAACAGTCTTTCTCCATTCTCTTTGCTGAAGGGCCTCCTCTGCCTAGGAGGCGCCCATGTTACTCCATTTCCCTCCCTCTTTCTTGATTAAAACTCACATTTCCTTTATATACCTGTCTAAATCAAGCCTTAGCAGGAAAGGGAGGATTGATTTTTACATACAGTACACAAACAGAAATATTCCATCCCCAACAACTAAGAGCTGATGTCACAGAGACTGAACTATAAGCATAGTTTAGCCCTGGAACACAACCAAGACTTTCACTTCCTCTCCAAGGATTTACCTCAGGGTGTCTGTATTTCTTCCTTTTCCCTCCAATCAAGCATTTGGAGGAAGATGAGCCACATGTGGGAATGACTCATTAATTGTCCAGGTGACCCCACTAATCAGGAGAAAATCTTGCTCATAAAACCTGCTCCAGGTTAAAGGAAATGGTTTTCTGAGGACTGTGCCTCTGACTGTTGGCCATAGCAAAGCACAGATTAGGCTAAAAATAGCTCTTTGGAAGGTAAAAGGATATCTTTTTCCTCTATAGCGTTTAGGGAAAAAGTTGGGGTTCCTTTGTAGAGAAGATGTATGTGTAGCATAGTATATCTGCAGTGTAAGCTATCAGGAAATGTTTTTTCTGAAGGTAGAGGTAATAAGCTATAGCTTGGCTTTGCTTAGACTTTGTTATGGCTTTGTTATGGGGTGGGTTTTTTGTTTTGCTTCTTTCCCTTGAAACTTTATTCTGTTATTTCTTAAGTATTAAAGCTTCTCTATCTAAAAACTACACAAATTATGTTAATCTAAGGATATGTGTTCTTTTATATTATAAACAGTTGTGCTGGAATTTAAACAATACTTAAGTCCAAATAAATAGGATAATCAAGTGTTTTTGCCACTTTAATTGCGGATATTCTCTAGCTGAACTGAATTTCTTAATTAGCATTCTAGTAAATTGACAGTAATATTTATTTCTATGTTTGTAATACTATGTTCAAGTTGATTCTTTCTCTCTCATGTACAGTAGCCTCCATAGTTTTATGGCAGCCGGAAAATGTATTAAAGAATGAATTTAGAAACTATAGTGAAAATCTCTTTTCCTCAGATAAGACTTTGTGGGTTGTATGAGTCCTTGAAGTGTTGTATTTAATGTGAATTCAGAAAATCTAATATAATAATAATAAAAGAAGTTTGAATGCAGAGTTCTCCTGGAAAAAGAGGCAGCCTTGGCTTTTGCTAATACTGAGATAAGTTATTGTTTGAGGCAAACCTTGTGTAAGGTGGTCCATCTTGCCTCAATCTCCAGTACATTCTAAATATTGAAAAACTGCTTTTCTGAGTTCTTTGCATCTGCTTCAGTAAGTCTTACTGATAGCTTTTCAAACCACTCTAGCTCTCTCAAAAATAGGCTGTTAAGGGACAGTAGCAGTTATCCTAGATCTGTTTTTAATGAACTTAAGTGGGTAGCTCTTCCTAACCTCGTGAAAAGAACATGCTTTTTTCTAGGTGTAGAAGAGTAGAAAGCGTAACTATCCTTACTGTTATCTCCTCTTGTTTTCAGTTACCTGTATCCTAACCACCTGGGTACTGTGAAAATCTCCAATTCTTTGTCTCTCTGTGCTATTCAGAATGTCTGGGCGTGGGAAGAAACTTACAGTGGCTAGCAAGCCTGAAGCTGCACCAAAGAAAGCGAAATCAGCCATGGCTGGTCTGCAGTTCCCTGTGGGTCGAGTCTACAGGCTCCTTAAGAGAGGCCACTATGCTGACAGGATCAGCCCTGGTTCTGCAGTCTACATGGCTGCAGTGCTGGAATACCTGACTGCAGAGATCCTGGAGCTGGCAGGGAATGCTGCACGGGAAAACAAGAAGGCCAGGATCCTGCCCCGACACATCCAGCTGGCTGTGAGAAATGATGATGAGCTGAGCAAGCTCTTCTCCTGTGTGACCATTGCTCAAGGAGGGGTTATGCCAAATATCCTCCCCCAGCTCCTTCCCAAGAAAACTTTCAAAAGTACTGGTGTGCCTAAGGAACAACCTGGGAGCCAGTGAAACTTGCTTTTTCTGGTCTGATCTATGCACTTACGGACAATGGGACTCAGCACTAATTTGTTTAATTCTTTGTAATTTTTTCCACTGTTTTTAATGCATTTTTAAAGATTGTAATAAAAATTCCCAGAAAGCAACACTTCTCCTTTCTTTCCACAGCAATGTGATTGCCTTATAATTTTATTGGTTTAGCATACCACCCAAATAACTCTTTAAAATTGCTTGTTTACTTCTATAATATGTTTTCAGGTAAAGGTTGTAGAGCAGGCAGAGGAATCAAGACATGTTCATGTGAACATTTATCATGGCCTCAGTGCAGTTAGTTCAGCACCTCACATGTTAATTATGCTTTAGGAGTTGATTACCCTTTACTTTAATGCCTTACTGCTTGGAGAGCTGCAGTGAGCTCTCTCACAGGAGGCTAAACTGGTTTCTCCTCATCCCTATACTGACTAAAGGGAGCATATTTTAACCTTGTGCTGTTGGTGGAGGTGACTCTCTTGCTTCTTTCTATTGGTGCAGAATAACAAATATGTTCTCCTCTACACAAACTCCTAGGCCTTTGCTAAGTAACTCACTGAAAGTGAAAGCTTTCTCTTGAGAAGGTTCCTAGGTTTTTCACTCTGTTTATAGTGGATGTTGAGACTTGCTATTGAGTGGGGAAATGAGATCTGGTGCAAGTGTATTACGATCAGTCTGCCTTTGAGGTACTGTCTCACAGACTTCACAGCATCTTACAGAGAAGAGCTGGTTAGGACCGTCTTCCTAACCTGCAGGCAGAGTGAAAACCTGTTTTATATAAGATACGCCTATCATGTTGAATTTGACCTGGGTGCCCTCAAAGCATGAGTGTGTCAGAGCCTGCAGCTCAGCTTTTACAATTTTGAGGGACTTTGAAGCTGTAGTGATTCACAATGTAAACAACTCAAAGCTGCACTTAAGTAAGAGTGGGAAAGAAGAAGGATTCCTGAGCAAAGCAAACATCTTGAATTTTTCACAGTAGTGGGCAATTGAAGGAGTTGTATACAGCCTGTTTGCAAAGATCAGTTTGATGAGATTTTGGTTGGCCTACGCTTTTCACTGAAGTGAGAAAGTGGGGGATGCTGGAGCAAAGAGATGTAAAAATGCCTGGGAGTAGATCTGCAGCTTTGTGCATAAAGATGTACTATATCATAGAATCATTAAGGTTGGAAAAGCCCTTGAAAATTATCTAGTCTGAGTGTTCACCTACCACCAATATTACCCACTGACCACGTCCCCCAGTGCCACATCCACACGGTTCTCAAACACCTCCAGGGACGATGATTCCACCGCTTCCCTGGGCAGCCTGTGCCATTGCCTCACCATTCGTTTGGAGAAGCTGTTTTTCCCAGTATCCAGCCTGAATGTCCCCTGGCACAACTTAAGGCTGTTTCTTCCAGTCTCCCTTGTCCTACATGCAACTTCAGCCTTGTGCTGTTAACTGGGGAAAGAAAAAAAAAAAGTTTTAAAGGATATATATGTGAAATGAACATGTGAAAATCAAGTTAATCCCGCTGTTTGACCATGCAAATCAATGGTGGGAATGATTATTTCTTTCAATGAAGCAAAAATCTAAAAGCTTGCAGTAGTGAGAGAAGATTCAAGCAAGATACTCATTTCGTGCAGTTTTAAGTGTGGCAGTTATAGCTCTCTGCTAATCAAGAGAGCTGTGTTTCAGAGTTCTGCTTCAGGATGAAAACTGCTTCTGTGGTTCTGCTCTGCCCCACTCCAAACAGACCCTCGAAGGCACATCCAGTGTTCATGCAGCTACTGAAAAGGCCTTTACTTGACATTTTCTATGTGATGAAAGAGCTGAGGGAGAAGAAAGGCCCTATCCCCAAAGACTGAGTTTGTGGTGAATTCCAAGGTCTATTTTTTCAGAATTTCTTTGAGAACAATCTCATTTGTTTTTTTCTAGCCAGTAGTTTAATTCATTCATAAACTAACCAGATTGCAGAGTGAGCTGAAAACACCCCTCTGGCTTTGGATGTCAAAGAATGGATGCCTCCTAGCTCAGCTGCTAGTGCAAGTTTCTTTTGGGCCTAGGCTCAACCTAGGTTCAGCATTCATACATTGGAGAAATAATAGATTCAGCTGTCACCACACACTCAACCCTTGAAAGAACATATAAAACCTTGCAACACAGCTACGCATGACTTTGGAAAAAAAATGAACTATGTGAGAGAGGGGACAAACCGTAGAATGGAGGCAACCAGAAGTCCGGAGCCTTTCCCAGGCTTTGCAGTGTGCTCGTAAAGCAGTTTGGCCACTGCTGGCAGCAAAATCAACCACAGTAGAGGCTACTGGGTTGAATTCTTGATGACTGCAGCAGGATGCGGTGTGCCCCCTTACCGCTGTAATAAACGAATTGCCAGTCAGAGGTATCACCCTTTGAGGCAGTAAATAACATGTGTTTTCAGAGGAGAAAATCAGCTGACAAAGTGCAAAGCAGCTTTTCAAGGAAGAGTACCAAATTCACCTGCTCTTAAGAATTGCACTGTGTTGCTCAAGTGTTGTGACTTTCATTGTTTCTCATTTTGAGAGGCTGAATCTTCACTCACTCAGGTGGCATTAAATGAGGCAAGAGCTGCTAATGATATGGCTGCCAGTATGGAGCTTAAAAAGGGGCAGCTGTGGGGAGAAAGTGCGGTTTGTTTTGGTTTGGTTGGGGTCTTCCTGGAGAGAAGGGCTAAAGCAACTTGTTGTATAGGTAAGGGCTTTTTCTCTAAGGGTGTGCTTTGTTGTGTTAGAAATGAACTGGATGAGTAAAAGCCACTATTGAGTGAGATAGTGGCTTTTATAATTTTTTTAGTTTGTATAAGGCTGTCATTTAAGGTGACTCTTTAGCTTTCTTTGTTTATCTGGGCTACTTCTAAAACTCACTTTTTCTAGGGTCCTCAGAAATCTGTAAGAGCCTTTCTTTTATTATATTTCAAAGTGCTTTAATGTAATATTTGATTAAGTTTCTTTTGAAATCTAAGAGAAGTCCCTTCTTATTTCAGAACAGCTAACAATCAAATCTTAAAAGCAATCCTACACACAAGGGCAGAATTTTCCTATGTTTGCCTTCTGTTTTTTGTTATGTATTAGAGGAGCTAGTGTTATTCAATACCAAGAACTTCACCAGTAATAAGTAATGGAGGCTTCTTTAAAAAGAGAAATATTATACAAGTAGATGGCACTCATGTATTTGTAGTAATCTGCTGCAGTGTACAGAGTAGAACAATTTCAGTCTCCCAGTGTAAAAACAGCTTCTCTTCCTTATAAATCTTGTTTTTGTTTGTAGCCTGTCACTTTGCAGCAATAGGTCTCCTCATCTTTAGAAGACAGGCTCTGTTTGAAGTGGTTTCCAGCAGATGAAGGGGATTTTTTTTTTTTGTTTATTTTTCTGTTGTTACATCAGAAAAACATAAATTTTTAGCTCTGTTTGCTTGGAGGACGTGGTTACAGAAGCTGTTCGTGTTTCTGCTAGGAGTAAGTTCAGTGAAGATTCCCTGCAGGCTTTCTGAATGCTTGTTGCATCTTGAAGCCTTGTTTGCTTAACCTTTTTCCTTAACAGCGGTGCTCCTCTGATATTGGATCAGAAAACCTTGCTCACATGTTCCACTTCTCTTTCTTGAGAAGTTTAGAGCCTAGCAGAAAGCTGACCTCTGCTCTGACTGAGTTGGTAGGTATCCCTTGGCTGGAAACATGTCAGCCTCCTGGAGAAGCAGCCTAACACACCTGCTCCTCCAGACAGGAATGTGAAACAACTAGCAAACTTCTTGAGAAACAGAAACTGACTTCTCAGGAATGAGAGAGGCAGTGGAATGGCGAGGAAGGGAGGATAGACTTAAATGCTCAATTTTTGCTGTTTTTCTTTATTGCTAATTCTTCCTCTTCTTACACTAGATTGACACTAGAATGTCTGCACATGAAAATGAAAACACAAAGCTCCCTCTTGTGTCAAAGAAAACGAAGTCAGCCCTGGCTGGTCTGCAGTTCCCTGTGGGTCGAGTCTACAGGCTCCTTAAGAGAGGCCACTATGCTGACAGGATCAGCCCTGGTTCTGCAGTCTACATGGCTGCAGTGCTGGAATACCTGACTGCAGAGATCCTGGAGCTGGCAGGGAATGCTGCACGGGAAAACAAGAAGGCCAGGATCCTGCCCCGACACATCCAGCTGGCTGTGAGAAATGATGATGAGCTGAGCAAGCTCTTCTCCAGTGTGACCATCGCTCAAGGAGGAGTGTTACCTAATGTTCTTCCTGAGCTTGTTCCTAAGAAGACAGTGACACTTAAGCCACCCCACAAAAATGGCCATTCGCAGGAGTTCTAGCTGCTGCCACACACCTGAGCTTGTGTTGTTGCTGTTGCTGGCTTCTTTTCCCCAGCCCAGTGCTCTGCATAGTTTTTTGGTCTATATTTGTATGCATATCTAGGTGGGTGTCCAAAAGGTGCTAAAGTTTCCCTATCAACATTCTTCAGAAGAAAGAAGTCAGACTGCTTTTATGAATAACTGTGAAAAGGATTTGACCTTATGCCTTTCCGTGAAGTATTTGCTGCATCAAACAGATGGTTTTCTTTCCACTCCCTGTTGTCTTTAAAGCAGGTGGGTGGGTAGCTGGAATCTCCTTATTCAGTGTGTGAAGTCTGCTTCATCTGACAGCACCTGAGGAACTTTATCTGGGCTTATTCACAATGATGATAAAGCTGATGAATTATCTAATATTGGAATGCTGAAGTAGTGTTGTGCTGTAACTTCAGTGTCACCACATGCACATTGGGCTGAGGATTGTGTTTGGCATTGTCCCCTTGGTGTCTGCATTCACAGAGTGCCATCTGAGGAGTCTTCTATAGGCGGCGTATAAATGTTGACAGCAATTCAGCCTTAAGGATGTGTAAAGTTGTTTTAAGCGTGATTCTAATAAGACTCTTCTTAGTTTCTTTGAGGCTCGTTCTATTAGGATCCAGATCAAGCAAACTTACACAATAAAGTGCAATCCAGAAAATGACCTTTCCCAAGACCTTTTAAAGATTGTGTTCTGCACCTATGTAACTGGAAAGGCTGCTTGAGTGCTATTGGGTTTGTACTTGAGACTATAGTACTTCTGAGGATGTACCAGTATTAATGCTTGTTGTGCATTATTGTTTTATTTATTCTGTTTGGAGCATAGAACAGGAAGGCCCTACTGTCCACCAGGTTCAGATATATTAATCCATTCAGACAAAAATGTTACTTACAGAACTACTTCCAGGCAGACCATACCAGCTCAATATTTGGGAGCCTGTTTCCTGTATTTGACCTATAGTCATTCAGATGGTGCTGCTTTTTTCTCTAGGGCAACTCGGATTTCTCCTGGTTTTTCTTCTCCAGTGGAAATGGATAGTTTCTTCTCTGTATGGCTAGGGGGTTTAAATGGAGGGTGAGAAGCCTGGAACTAGGCACTGCATGTAAAATTGCAGTTCAGGGTCTTTCAGTGTGTTAGATCTGTAGTATGCCTGTAAACTGCAAAATACCTGTGAAAAGTCAAATGAGGGAGCGTGTAGGTATTCAGTCAGTCCCAATATCACTGGCTGCAAGGAGCCATGGAGATGAGTGGTTTCTAGCTTGGATATTAGATGATTGTTTTGAGAGTAGCCTTAAGATCAGCCATTGCATCTGCATAAGCATGGCAACTTTGGCTTGAAACTTAGGGGGTGAAATTATGCTGAAGTGCTGACCTGTGTCATATACTAAACCCTCTGCCTTGAAAAGCAACAGCAGCTCTGTATGGGGCTGCGGGATGTCTTCCTACAGCAGTTTCAGTTAACACTGACAGGCAAGATGTATTTGAAGAAAAACACTCCCCCATTCCCTCATCAGGCTGGTGGTTACATTTCATGCTGTGCTGGCTCCTGGCCCATCCAAGATGCTGCCCCCAGCGTGGTGCTCCAGCAGCAGCAGGGGCCTGTGCAGCTCCTACCATGCTGTGCTGCTCCCTTTGCTGTGTCAACACAGCTGCTCATGACATCTGCTGCTGGTATCATGTGTGTTAAACCATTTTGCTTCTGGTTTGTGCTTTTTTTTTTCTCCTTGATTTATTTTTTTAGCCTAAAAAGCAAAACTCATGTCAGTTTGGCAAGCTATTAACATGCATGCCTGAGCATGATGCTGCCATAACTGCACGGGGGGTGGAGAAAGTTTGGAATGATGACAAGAGCTTCTTAGGCAGAAGTTGCCTCTGATGCCTTCATAATGAAAAATCATGAAAATTTCAGAGGTTTCTTTCTGGAGTGAAACTGCATCATACCAGGTACGTGAATTGAGTTGTTAATGATGTAGTAGGTTTCAGCAGCAACCCCCCGTGTCTGTATTGGCATGTCTTACAGAAAAAGGGAAATGTTAATGACAACAGTTCCGAGTCTCAGTTCTGCTGCAAATAAAGCAAAGGATGACCCAGGCTTGTGTAAAGAGTTTCCTCCAATCTGGAAAGCTCTGTGGCCTGTGCTGAGATAAGATGGCTATGAGTTACTGCTCATGCCCAAGGCACAGGAGTCAACTTAAGACTAGGTCAGAGGGAAGGCAGCCATCAAGGTTGGTGCTGGTTGTGGCCTTTTTCTTTCCTTTTTTTTTTTTTTTTGTTACCAAATAACCAATTATCTACATCTTACAAAATTCATCTGGATTAACTAAAAAGTTTAAATATGACTGCAGCATGGCTGGCAAACTGAGGCATTCTATCACCTTTCAAGCAACAAACTTAGGAAGATGCAGTCTTCCAGGGCTGAATGCTCAGTAGGCCTGCAAGGCTGTTTTGGAGGCTGGTAGCTTAAAAAACCTGGCTGGGAGAGGCAGTACTGTTGTTGGTACCTTGCCCCTTTTTTTGGCACAACTGCAGATACAAGAAAGACTTAGAGTGGTCCACGAAAGAGCACCCTTGGAGCGTGAAGGATTCCTGTGTTGTTTTTGGATCCTTTTTTTTTTTTGCCATGTCTGAAGACAGTTAAGGAGATAACACTCAATGTTAAGATGGAAGCTTTTGTTGACTGCCAGTACTGTTTGTCTCTTGCAGCAAGGAAGCCTATTTCATCTTTAAGATGTGTATGCTCACCATGGTATGCATGCTTCAATGAGGGTATTCTTAATCACTGTCAGTTTAAATATATAATAAAGCACCTCTATACCCCAAATAAACCTTACACATTATCTGTGTATTTGTGAAGGCTACCCTAGCATCTGGGTCAGGCTCTGCTCTTATTTATATCTCTTCTTTTTCTCTCTTCCTCAGCTCTCTTTGGTGTCACAGCTTATGTACCTCTCAACTTCAGGGGGAAAACTGCTTATTAACTAGCTAATGTTTATTGAATATGTTGAGGCTGCTAAGTATGATGGGCTGGAAATTTATTGTTTTGTTTGTACAAGCTGCTCAGGAGACTCCTAAACAAGGGATTATATAAAGAGTGTGCGTGGGAGAGAATGAAAAAGCTGTTTCCAGCATTGCGATGAACACTGTGGTCTCTCCAGCTTGCTCTTGCTATCTGTGTAGCTTTCTTAGCAATGCTGTGTGTAGCATCTGTGAGGATATTTTTGTCAGCAATATCGTGATGGGAAACATATAACTTCACTTAAACTTGGCTAATGACAGTTTTACTGGTTATTATGCTAACAGCTTGGCAGCTTGGAGGAGAAATCGGCCAAATGCTTTGAAATGTGTAATTGGTGAACCAGTAAAACATGCAAACTGACCCTGCACTATCTCTGTGCTCTCATCTCCCTTGGTTGCAGGGAGTGACAGGCTCAGTCACTGAGATGCATTAGAATTTCGATGTACTTATCGAAGTGAGAGGCACAGAAAGAATATTCCCTGCAGAAACATGCTGCTTTCTTCATCACAGTGTAAGCACTCTAAGTGCCAGGCCAAGGAAGGTGAATGTGTTCTCAAGTGTTGCCTGGTCTGGGTATACCTCATGTACAATCAATGGATGTATAGATATTATAAATACCAAAGAGCTCAGCTAAGCTGTTATTATACCGGAGCAAAGAAAAGATAAAGTGCTCACCCGTATCCTG
>JAOWBP010000001.1:109320913-109345858 GCA_028571105.1 Tragopan temminckii | reverse complement strand
CCATTGGGCCGCGGGTGAGCGCCCGGGGCTGGGGGCGAGAGTAGCGGGCGCTTCACGCCGCCCGGGCAGCCACCATGAGCGCCCGGCGGTCCCCGGGACGCCGGAGGGGGAGGGCGGAGGCTCGCCCCAAGGTAGACACCCGGCAGGGCTCGCTTCAGCGCGAGCCCGGCGCGGCGCGGGAGAGGCGTACGTGTGGCGGCCGGGACGGTGGTTGGTGGAGGGCGGAGGGCAGAGGAGAGCCAGAGCCGCTTGGTGGCACCTTGCCGGCTGCAGGGAGCCCCGGAGAGGCTGGGGGTGCTCCCTGTTCCCTTAGGGATGCAGTCGGTTTTCAGATGATCGCTTTGAGTTTTGTAGTGTCCAATTGTGTCCCATCTTATTTACTGTATGCTTATTTCTGTGCACTCAGTGCTGTGCAATGAAACGTCCGAACTCAGTAGTCAAGTAAAATCTGTGTGCGTGCTGCACTGCTTTAATTTTATGTACAAACACACATGTACCCTTCTTTGTTTTTCTTTTTTTTTAAAGGAAACGTTATGTTTTGCAATATAAAACCAATATTAAGGCTTTGGAAATACTACTGCTGTTTTTACTCAGTCAATAATGTTCACCTTCAAGCATTTGTTAAATAATACTTTGTGGAGCAGCCCAGCTTTGGAGGGTTGGCCATTAGGCTGCTCATTGGGCTATTGGAAGAAGCCTCATGTTTGCAGGTCCTGCTGCTCGTGGCAGACTGTAACTGCCTTGGTGTCTGCTGAAGGAACAACACAGCAGGCCACGAGCAGATCTGGAGGTTTCTGAAGTATGGTGATTACTAATTCCTGATCTAGGAGATCGAGAAGCCCGTGCAGGGTGGCTCTCTTCTTACAAGCAAGGAGGAAGTGATACAAGATGTGAAGATTGACTTCATTTCAGATTTAACTACGGTGACCACAGTCTAGCCTCCTTCTCTGAAGATATTCGGGACTCATTTGGACACTTTCCTGTGCCATCTACTGTAGGGAACCTGCTTTAGCATGCGGGGGTGGACTTGATCTCCAGAGGTCCCTTCAGATTCCTACAGTTCTGTGTTTCTGTGTGACCACAAGATAGTTAACTTCAGGGTTGTGAGAGGCAGGAACAGGGCAAAAAGAAGGATCAAAATCTAAACTTAAAGAGACTTTGACTTGTTCCAAGATCAGCTTGGAAAACTCCCCTGGTAACTTGTTCTTTGCATGAGTGGTCCAGGAGAGTTGGTTGATTTTCAATTCTTGCCTTCTCCGAGCTCCAAAACAGTCCATGTATATGAACAAGAAATCAGGCAAGGGGGCAGGAGGGATCATGGATAAGCAGGGAGCTCCTGACAAATCTGAAACGTACATTAAAAAAAAGAAAAAGAAAAGAAAAAGGAAACACACAAAAGGTGAAAGAGGGATCTCTGTACACCAGGGAGGTGTATAGAGATGCTATCTAAACATTCAAAGATGAAGTTAAGAAAATCAAAGCCCATCTGGTGCTGAATCTGATGAGGAATGTGGAGGGCACGGAGAAGGGCTTCACAGACACATAAGCATAAGGAAGCTATAGAAAATGTGCTCACTGTTGTATAGGGTGGGCGACTTGGTGACAAAGGACACTAAAAAGTCTGAGGTACTCAGTGCCTTCTCTGCCTCTGTCTTCACTGGAAAGACCTTCATTCAGGAATCCCAGGTCTCTGGGATTGAAGGAAAATTCTGGATTGAGGAAGACTTTTCCTTAATGAAAGAAGATCAGATTGGGGAACATTTAAACTATCTGGACAAATGCTAGTTCATGGGACCTAACTGGATGCATCTCATCTCATGCTTTCAAAAAGGGTGGAAAAGAGGTTCTGGAGCACTATTACAGGCTGGTCAGTCCCTATCACTAGGAAGACACAGAGCAAATAATCTTGGAAAGCATTTTGAAATATATTAAAGACAAAAAGGTGATGGAGGGTAGTCATGGATTTGTGAAGAAGAACCTTCAAAATGTGAAGACGGATCTGAGTATGTTCTGGATATTCAGTTGCTTCTGTAGATCTTTCTGAATTTAATAACTGAATGTGAACAGTTGAGGTATGGTGAAAGTTGTGCACGCCTGTGGTTGGATCCCACAGATTTTGTCACTGGCTTTCATGAATAAATTTTTACCATCTAATTGCCTACTTTTGGTCATGCTGTAAGGCCTGGTACAAGTATCATTTAGTGTAGTATGAAGCTTTGCCACAGTTCAGAGGAAGGTGGCAGAATAGTGGTAGTTAAATTGTACTGCTTTATGACAAGCACAAATATCAGTTATTTTAGGAAATAAAAAATCTCTTTTTTTCTTCAAAAAGTTCTTTTTCCACAAGTTGAGTAAAAGTAGTATTGTGAGGGATCAAATACCACATATTCTATCTGTAAATTTGAGTCCTTAGTGCTCAGTGAGATACTGAACTACTAAGAACTTGCAAATCACTAATCTTTTTCTCTTCCTTTTCTGGAAAGACTAGCAAAGTTGTTTAGTGTCACTTTTAGAGAGAACAGAATATTAAGGCTGGATCCATCTCATCTAATTTGACACATCAGTGGTGATGATGGCTGTAATAGAGATGTCCAAGCTGTCCTCACTCCTGGGGAAAAGAAACAGGTACTCCTAGGGCATGATTAATATTAGGATGAGCATTTAAAAGGGATCATGCAAATTCCGTTTTAGAAATCTCTTTGCAGATAATCCAGATTAAGTCAGCTGTATCTCACTCGTAACAAAGCCATCACTTACATTGTTGCTTAAAACACTTTGAGGCTAATAGTCAGACTGGTAGTTGGTGACTGACATTTGATTCAGACGACATTTTAAATGGTAATGAAGTAACACAGCTGCCCCAAATTCCCTGGACACTCCTGAATGCAAGTAGGGGCAGAAGCTGTTGTAAGCTTCCTCCTGGTGAACAATTGTTTGTCTTCTATTGTTAGATCTATGGGCTTCTTTATATGTTAGAGTTGTAGCAGGATGGCAGGTATTGAATAGCACTGCCAGGCACTGGTGTGCTCGTCACTCTCCCTGTCTCATTAGCTCTTTCATGTCTCACTGACTTGCTCCAGTGACCTTACTTTATCATGGTTATTCTTAGAAAGTTGCCAGAGAGCAGTCTATCTTTCTCTCCCTTCTTTTATTCCAAACTCTTTGTTGATTTCTGAGGAATCATGGGCTGCAGCACTAGAGAGCTAATGATAACTAGCTTCATATCCCTGTGTTCTGCACAGAATTTGAACATTTACAAATGTTTCTGGCCATGCTCTGTGTTTGAGGAGATGCTGGTAGATGGAGATACATGTCCATGTTTCCTATTAACATGTATTTCTTTTATTTTGTTACAGCAAAAATACAGAAAATACTTTTCTCCATTCTTTTGTGGCTAGGAAGTAAATAACTGGTACCATTCTTCTCCCTGGTTTACGTTGCTGGAACAGGCCGTTGTGAACTACAGTAGAGTGCAAAGGCATGATAGAAACAACATTTTTTTTTGTAATTTATGATTTTTGTTGGTGATGCAAATTTGTTAATAGTGTGATACTGGGTTTTGAGTCTCTAAGGCCTTAAGGGATCAGCAATCCTATCAATATATTTGCATAGCCATTGAACAGAAGCAGTAGAATGAAAAGCTACAGAATGTCATGGGAGACAGCCCATCCAGAAAGCTTTTCTTCCACAAACCATCTTCCACATCTTCTTAAGTAATTAAAAATGTTGGGTTTTTTTTTGCTAGCAGTACTTGAAGAAAACTCTTCAATCAAGGGAACTTTACAGAACTCAATTTTGAGATACTAATCTTTTCATGCATTACAGGAACAGTCTGTGTAAACAAGGGACTTTCTGCATCACAATGTATGCATCTCTTGATTAGAGTAAAATTTTAGAAATCTGAGGATTCAGAAAATTGAAAAGCTGCATGAGGAAGTGATGCTCCATTAAACTGAGAAGTTAAAGATGACACTTGCCAAAATGATGCAGCAACTCAAGTGTCTTAGAAAAAGGCCATATAATTATCACAATTTTTTCTTGAAGATTGCATTTTTTCAGGAAAATAATTAATCCTATCTTTCTTAATTTTTGAATTAATATTAGTAATTGACCTGCTACTTTTCTGTTGGCCTTCACTATGTATGAAGGGTATGGGTCCATTTCAGAGGATGATTGAAGGGCTCTCCTAAAGCCTAACAGAACCACGGTAAGTCGGGCTGTCAGAAAATTGAGAGCAGGCCTTTTCTTTTGAAATGTTCCCTGCAGATCCCTGAAGACGTAGTAAAATATTTTATTCCTCCTTGTCATCATAGACTGAAAATCTGAAGAAGATAAGCCATGAACTAAGGCAACATGTCCTACAACTGCTTAATAAGAAGCAAGTGGTTGAAAGACAGGTGGATAGTTTGACCTGTAAAAATGATCACCTGTGTAAAGAACTTGCTGTAATTGCCAAACTATCTGATCAGCTGGAAAAGGAAAACGAGTTGTTACTGAACACCACTGATAAGGAACTAGAAGAAGCAAAGGTATCTACTTCTTGGAATTGATATTACACTGTGATATTTTAATGTTATTTGCTACTGTTATGGGGAACTGATGGTTTTTTATTTGTCTTTACCCTTTGAGTTGAAATTTTAGCTTTCATCCCTGCTTTCAAGTACATTTGCTAGGGTGAGAAAAGAGTAGGTTCTGGCCACTGTGATGTTTTTCAAGTGAGAAGTGGTTCAAGGATTAAAATCACATTTGCAGTTGGAAAGAATGTAATTTCATTGCAGATTGAAGTTGATTTCATAGAATAGAGGCAAATTGTATTTTATGGACATGCAGTTAATAATAAAATAATGACATTATCTAATGTAGTGTTCAGATGGCAGAAAGGATATTTGTTTGCCATTAATGTAACTACGCACTTAATTCTTTAGCTGATAGGTATATAGTCAGACTGTCCCTGAATTTGAAAGTTTCCTGGTAAAATCATTCTGGGAAAAGGTATCCCGTGCTTCCTTTTTTACTTTTTGACCTGAGAGTAATTTGACTGTTACTGTTTTTCTGAATCCTGGACTGCACCAAAAGATAAGACTTTTAACTGATTCCCCTCTAGATTAAACATATTGTTGGTAAATAGCATGTTTTCAGCCTAGTCAAATTAGACAGCACGTACAAAATGTTCCTTTGGACTAGAAGAGTTGAGCTAAAATGTCAGATTTGCACTAGAGAATGTAAAAGATGAATGCATCTGTTTCAATTTTTTTATGGTAGACTCAAGTTCGACGCCAGCAGAACAACATAAAGAAGCTGGAACACACGGTGAAAACATTAAAATCTGTGAGTTTTTTCTTAATACATACGTAGCTATGAAATTGGTTAATTTCCACATTAAATTAATGCTTCAACAAGTTAATTTCACTTGCTTTGTTTCACTGATAACAGGCAAGTTATAGAATAGGTAAAAATGTCTGTTCTCATTTGTCATGCTGTTGCTGGGTGGCTGAAAAGCTGTTTCTGTTTTGCAGCTAACCTGCAATGATTTTGCTTTTGAGAATCTTAATGGCTTTTTTTTTTTTTTTTTTTTTTTTTTTTTTGCACTGAACTGCTTTCAGTACTTTGCAAATCGCTTATGAAACAGAAAGAAGCAACTCTTTTTTTTTTGACATTTTTATTTTATTATTCTCTCTGGCTTAAGATATTATATTGTTGGAACATTGAGAAGTGTCTACCATGTTGTAGAAATATTTGCTAGTAATAGATGCAACTTACCAAATTATTATTTGATTATATTAAAAGGATTCATAAGTGTGTATTTATAGAGGGGGATTTTTTGGTTGTCAAAATTGTATTTAATTTATGTAATTTTAAGATTCGTCTCAAATTTCAGTTGTGGCAGTGCTGGAGGGAGTGTGGAGGAAAGGAATTGATTATTACTTTCCTGTATAAAATATTTGAGTTTATACCACAATCCTACGAAGAACTCCCACTCAAACAAATGATCAATCAATACTAAACAAAACAACAATAACAAAAAAACCTCCAAATTGGCCACGTAGAGCTTACTACTCAGTTACCCATGAAAGATGGTGACTCTTCAGGAGAGAAGTTGGCATTTGAGAACAATTTAACAAAAAGAGAAATGCAGACATTCAAAAAGTTGCTTTAAAATATTAAATAGACATTTATTTTTAATTAGATATCTGCTTCCACTTCATTCTGAAGAGTGTGTTTGTCCATTTCACATTGAGGTGTCTTTCTCTAGAAAAGTTCTGTCTCAATGAGCGCGTCATCTTGTGTTTGCACATGCAGGCTATTTTACAAACAGAGAATGAAATAAGGCAAGGGAAATCACCTTCAAGGCTTGATACATTTATTAAGACATTGGAAGAGGACAGAGACTACTATAAAAGCAAGACTGAGAGTTTGCTGAGGGTATTTCGAAACGCGTCTTCAAGTCCTAAGCGTAGCTCTACTTGGGACAGCATGTCAAAAAAAAAATCACACATCCAGGTGAGCTTGGAAAACACTTTGCAAGAGGAGGAGTGCCTTCTTTATAAGGATTGGTTTATCTAATGGCAACTGACCAAAGCTAGAATTACCAGGAAGAAAAAAACAATTATAAACAAAAGGATGCAAATGAACTTTTTAAAGTTCTGTCAGTTCTGAATTTGTCATTTAAATACAAGACTGTAAGTGCTGTCCTGGATTAGGAATGCTTTCCTGAGGGAAAGCATATATATATATCAGTCATTGTTTCATTTTTTATTATTGTGTGGTTTCCAGGATGCTCTGCATTATCAGTAGTGCCTTATTACTAAACATAGTTCACACCAGATTTATTTATTTATTTATTTATTGCACACAGTATTTTACACTTTTAAAATATCAAACAAAAATAGTTTTGCTAAAGACCGAAATAGTTTGATTTATAAATATTACTGAAAAGTCTCATGAGTGTTACTGGTTGAGATCTTTGTTCTTATTCTCTTCAATGAACCTGTTTCATTGCTCAAAACTAAATCTGCTGTGATGTGCTACTGTCATGCGTTGTTATTTTGGCCTACTAAAAGATAATGAATATTTCTTTTTCACTGATGATTGCTTTATAGAATGTAAATCTATTCATTCAATTGAGCAAGAGCTAACTGACTCTAACGAGTCCCTGGTTTGTGTACACAGTAACATGTTACATTATTTCCATATTTCTAGTATACTGCTATTTTAAAAAACAGGCCCAGGAAGAGATTTCTCATCTTCATCAGGAAGTCATCAAATGCACCAGGACTCCAAGAAGTACTGTGGCAGCTCAAGCAATGTTAAGGCATGTGGAGACAGAAAGGGATACAGCACTGTCACATTTACGAAGGATGACTACAGAACACGACAGTCTCAGGGAGCAGCTGAAGGTTTAAGTTTTTTTCACTCAAGCTTATTTTAACACAAAAATTACTTAGTATTGGAGTTAAAGTTGCCAAGGATTTCTATTCTAGTACTGAGAGTTAATTGCATTATCTGTCTGTGGTGAGTTAAGATTTATTCTATATGTGATTTTGTTGTTGTTTGACACAGATTTCCCAAGAGACTGCATTTAATGAAAAAGCTCATTTGCAGCAGAGAATTGAAGAGCTAGAAACTACTATTCAAAATGTAAGGCGAGTAATTATTTAAATAATTGTAAATGTAATGAAGGTGATACTTAATACTGTGGGACCAATCTGAATGCCTTCTTTGAAGGAATAACGGAAGGAGAACAGTGGATGTCATTTGTCTAGGCTGTAGCAAAACTTTTGATACTGTTACCCAAAGTGTCTTTGTATCCAGGTGAGGGTTTGGGGTCTGGGTGGATGAGCAGTTAGACAGATAAAATCTGGATGGTCAGGCACACTTTGGAGGCTGGTAGCATGGATCACCACATGGGACTGTTGTGAGGCCTGTTCTTTTTAAGGTGTTTCTCACTGACCTGAAAGAGGCAACATAAAGGTTGCAGATTTCCCCAAAGTGGGGAAAATAGTTGATATACCCAAGAGCAGGTCTGTCATCCACAGGGACAGAGGCAAGTGGAAAGAATGGCCAGCTGTAACCTTATGCAAAAATCCTCATGAAACAAGGATTGAAGGCCTGAATTTGGGAAGAAGAATCCCTGGCACTAACACAACCTGGGGACTAATGGGTTTGGGAGCAACTCTGCTAAAATGACCCTGCAAAGCTGTGCATGAGCCAGCAGTGTACAATGACAGCAGAGAAGGCCAAGAGTATTGCAGGCTTTGTGAAGAGGATACAGCCAGTAGCTTAATGAAAGTGATTGTCCCCCTTTACTGAGAGCATGTTAGATCTCAACTGGAATACTGCATTCAGTTTTGCCATCCTAGTACAAGAAAGACATTGCCAAACTGGCGTGACTGTTTTCAGAGAGGGCTCCAAAGACAGTCAGAGCTGGAGCACTTGCCCTGTGTGAGAAGACTGGGGCAGCTGGACTTGCTCAGCCTAGAGCTGAGTGGCTTCAGGAGGGACCTAAGTGCTATCTGCCAGTACTCACCATTTAGTCAGAGAAAGACTTCACAGCCATGCATGGTGGGAGAATGAGAAGCAACAGTCATAAACTGGAACAAGGAGCGTTCAGTCTGACTACCAGGAAGCACTTTTTCCCCGTGAGGACTGTCAGCAGTGAAGCAGTCTTCAACCTTTGAGATTTTCAAGACCTGATTGAATAAAACCCTGAGCAAGCTGACCTCAGAACTACTTTGTCCAGGGCTTTAAACTGGAGACTGCCTTCCAACCTGGATTGTTTTATGGTTGCACATTACTAAGACTTGATACTCCACAAAAGAAAATGTAATTATACTTTATCTCCAATATAAGTTACTTATATGTACAATTGTTAGCTAATAGATACAAATAGAAAATGAAAGCATTAATAAAATGAATACAGTTCTTGAGTGTATATACAGTCTTAGTAAAACTTGATTTAAAATAGATAAGCATTGATTTATATAGTGCCTCTTTCTTCTAGATCTTGTGGTTATAGTTTTTAGTTCATTTTCATTTCTCCCTTTCAGCCTTTTAAACTGTACCAAGCTTGTAAGTACAGTTCTAAGAATTAATATATCAAATTGATTGTATTTGTAATGAAGAATCCACTGACTACTCTGAGTGGCAGATCAGCTTTAATCATATGCTTGATGTATGAAGCATTATGAGTATCAGGAATAGTCTTGTTTTAGGTACTTGTCTCATTTGTTCAGTTTATTTGATACCCTTTGAGGGTGATATACTTCAGTATGAAATTTATGGCACTAATATTGAGAAAGTCACTGTATACCAAGCTCTAATTGACTTGATCTTCAGCAATCTGACCTTTGTTGTAGTAATGCAGAAACTAGTCCTGAAAGAATTAGTAAAGAAGAAGAAGCATGATGTGAGAATTTTTTACCTGAAAAGAGCTGTTTCAAATCATTTAGAAAGGAAAATACTTTGAATGTAAAGTGTGAATGTTTTAGTAATCAAATACAGCTTTCCTTAAACTGGACATTCCAGACTAACTTTGCAGGAACCTAAGGAAGATTTTCTGGGACAGATCTGTCGTTGTTCTACGTACAGACTTAAAGGCCTCATGGTAGTCTCTTGGCCATAGGGTGCGTAATGGAAGTGCTTTAGAGTGACTTCTCTGCCCAGTTATCAGCAGAGCTGTATACCTTAACAGAGACCTAAACCCATCATTGGTGTTGTTGCATCTGTTTCTCCCTTCATAAAGCTACAGTAGTGTTTTCTGTGACTGAAAATTTTAAGGATGACCAATACCAAATGTTTTTACCCTTCCACCTAATTACCAACACAATATTTTACGTAAATAAATCAAAATATTCCAGGGATCTGAAAGACAGAAACTGTACTTCAAATCTCACCTCCTGGGAGGTTCTGAGTAAACTTGGAGATTTCTCCTTCAGTGAAAGATTTGTCTTAAAAATAGAGTAGAATTTGAGTAAATTGCTGAGTATCTACATGTAATCAGCTTTTTATTCCAGCTTTTCCTGTTTAATTAATGTTTAATTATATTTATAGTTAGATAGTGAACGGTTAGAGCAGATGTCCAGAATGGCTCTAATGAAAGAACACATCGATTCTCTGGAAACAGAGGTAAAAATAATGGCAAGAAGATCCCAGGACTCTGAGAATGAGCTAAGCCACCAGAAAGATGAATATATTTCACTGAGGTCAGTGAAAGTATATCACTGCATTAGTTTGAGTAATGTCAGCCTATGGTTTTTGGGTTACATTTAGCTCAAAGGGAAGAGAACTTATGACTGTTATGTTTGTGAGCATTACATCTTTCTGTTTTGGAATTAAATATTTTTCCTCATTGCTTATTTATATGTAAAACGTTGATTTGTTGTTGTTATGATATAAAGAAAACCATCTTCAGTGGAAAAGCAAAATGGCTTGGATTAGGAACTTGCTATTAGAAGCCATAGCGATTGATGTGTTTTGATGAATTACATTTTAATTACAAATACGTAAATATCATTTTCCTTTGATGCTGTTGTTCTTAAAGAGGCAAGCAAACAAACACAAACTAATGAGTGTCATGTGTTTAGTTAGTTTCAAACATCCATTTCTTAGTCCTGCAGTTTTTTCAGGAGCAGAAACAAAACTGAAAACTGAAGCCTTGCACGGAGTTATTGGCCTCCACTGCTGCTCGACTGGAGTTCCTAAGAGTGTTCAGAAACATACAGTGGGACTAGACTCGAGTAAAGCTGTAGGGAAGAAAGCATAGGTCAGTGAGTTCATGATGAAAAGGACCATTTACTGACTGTAGAGGAAGATCAAGCGCATGAGAAATTTGAGCAGAGAGATAAGAAGGAACAGGTCACAGGCTGAACTATGTTACAGGGTGAACAGACTGCAGCAGAAGATACTGTGACTTTTCTACTTCTTCTATACCTGTAAATGTTCCAACAGTATAACATCTACATGATGTCATGATGTGGAACACCAAAAATCATAAGATCATGACAATTTCATAAGCTGTAATTCAGTTAGGCAAATGCTCTCCTAAACCCACATGTCATTAACAGTGACTTATGTAGGTGATGCATAGCTGATGTAGTTTTTTTCTTTGGTTGATTTTAATTGGTGGGAATGATGTGCTGTTCCACAATACCTTTCCAAGAATACTGCAATTTCTGAAGTAACATGAACTCCTTTGTCAAAATCTGTCCAGCATTGCTGCTGTTTTTTACAAGTTGTCAGATTTATGAATACTATAAAAACTGAGTTCTTGAAGATTAGTTGCTACTAGTAAGATATAACTTAAAATAGGCCAAGCGTTCCAATGTGTGTTTTAAGGAAAGATTTTTCTTATAATCATTTCTAACAATTTTTTGGTCTCTCTGTTGTAAAAAATTCTTACTTTCCTGTGATTCTTTATAGTAGTATTCAGACTTTAATATCTAGAGATTAAGGCTAACATTGATAAAATATCCTCAATAGTCTAAGATAAACAGAAGTATCTTGCTTTTACTTAACTTTTGCCATTTTGGTCATTTTAGTGGCATTTCAAAAAGGAATTAAGTCGTCTAATATCTGAACTCTCTTCTTTTATAGTCTAATGAAGGAAAAGACGGAGCAGATTCTTTCAGAGACACAGCGAAGCCTTACTAAGAAAAAATATGAAATTCAACTTAGTGAAGAGAAAATTAGGCTTCTGGATGAAAAAATTGGTGAGTGACAGATACAGTTTTTCTAATAAAATTCCATTGGATAATTATGTTGCAGCTTTTTCTTTTGTTTCTATTATGTAGAAAGAACAAAATTATTTTATTTATAACAAAATAAATAGACTTTTGATAGTTCTAATGTTTCATGCAAAAAGTCCATTTTCTTTCATTGTTGGAAGGTTTTTGCATTTTAAAATTATATAAATAAAGCTCTTGCAACTAAGTTTTGATCACTACGCCTACTGTTATTTCAACAATGTATGTTGGTATTAATATGCCATGTCTGAGCCTATCAGTTGTATTTATGATACACATAGCTGGTGGTTGTACCCCTCAGCATCAGTAGATGATGATAAAATCAAGAAAGCACCTTCTGTAGAGTACGTTCTATATGAAATGTTAAGGGATTGAAGGAAGTGGATACAGAAATTATTCCTAGTGTGCCAATTAATGAGTTACCGCTTCCAGAAATACAAATGCATTGTGTCTGAAATCTTATTTTTTTCTGTGGATACAGTCAACATGATGTACTGTTAAATGCAGTGGTGAATTTGTGAATGGAAAATACAGTTATTAAAATATCTTCTTCTTCATTACTTACAACTTTTAAACTCCAGTTACTCAGCTCTAAACCTCTAAAACTTGAATAAGCATTTCATTCACAGCAAATTTAAATTTTTGAATGCTTTTGCTGAAGTGTTTAAGCCACTCCTGAGAAGCCTAGGAAAAGAAAAATGTACTTTGTCCACATTAAAATCTACATATCATGTTAAAAAGTTCTAGATCCCTGATGTGGTGAAATACTGACTTAATGTTTGATAGGGGCATCTGCCTATGTGTTATTGCATGTTTAAATCATTCCCAGGAGATGTGTCCAAACTAAGCATATTTTAAGCCTTTTAGTTCTGAAAGCTGAAAGGAGACTTTTCAGAATCTCACATCTAAGACCTCCAGTCATCTGACCGAAGCATGTTGCAGTCTAGATTCATAAGGATGTGGAAATCTGAGTGTCTTTCATCTTGTGTATTAAAATAGGGAGAGTTTGTGGAAAAAGACTGGAAGGTGGATATATGGGTATGATGTCTTTAAGTGACTGGGCCACATATGATTTTACTTTGAATGTTTTATCTCCTGGAAGTAGTTAATAAGTATCATTTAGTGTGTCCGGTTACACTGACATTTATGAAGCAATTTTCAGCCTGCATACTTTTTATGAGATGTAAATTTCACTGTAACAAGAATTCCTGTAGTTTTCCCCTGAGAATGCAGTGTATGCACCTCAAATAAGGATTGATTATCTGACCACTTAAAGGTAAATGCAGTGCGTAGCACTTTGTTGGCTCAATGAAGACAGGGAAAGAGATCTTTTCAAATTTCATTTTCTAATAAGTAGATTAACTGCTTTTTTCATTAATAGTTTTGAACTTCTTAAGTGACCTTGGATTTTGTAAATGATTTTTTTTTTTAAAACTCTTGTACACAAAGTTCATATAAACAAAGGACTGTTTCTGAAAAACTGTCTAATGTTGGGATATTTATCTCTTTTATTTCATGTTAGACTTTCCAGGTTGTAGCCTTCATGAGGCTTCTGTCTATTGTAATTCTATTTAAGCCATTTATTTTTACAATGTCCAATAAAATTATTTGAATTATCTAAACATTAGCCATTTAAGGATAGATATTTTTTTTTGAGCCAAGTAATTTAAGTCCTTGAAAGAAGAATGCAGTTCTACAAATATCACTGGGATTACCTGTGTTTCTGAAAACACACTTGCTTCAATATTTTCTTGAAGGAAAGCTTTTGTCATGTTCTTTTATGCTTCAGAAGTGTATCAAAATAGTTTTTATCTTGAATGATTTGAATTTATAAAAACAAGACCTTTCTGATTGTGTTCAGATGACTTTTCAAAACAAAGTTCTGCACAAGAAGAGAAGATCTGTGCATTGAAAGATACAGTTGCGCAACTTGATAAAGAGAAGGAAACTTTGCAAGAGTGTGTGGAAGAAGAAAGAGAGAAGATCGTCACTTTTGAGGAAAACCTGAAGATTAAAGTATGTTCTAACATGTAAATAATCAGAATAAATTATGGAATCACAAGAGATGAAATAGAGGAAGGATCTGTTGGGTCATCATAACTCTTATAATGCTATCTGCAGTGCAGAGTTCAGTGCTGACCTACTTCTGCTTCAGTTTCAAGACAGTAAAACTCATGTTAACATCAATAGCAGTGGGTCTGAGCCATGTTGAACCCCTCGTGTTTGGCTTTTGCATAGCTTATACTTATCAGGAAAGGAGACTTTAATTACTTTCCTTAGATGAAGAAAAGTAAATTAGCTTACAAAATATTTTATCATAAAATTTAGCCTGAATTCTTCCCCAGTGCTCATTAATGTTAAAGATGCAGTCCCAGGTAGTACTGCTTTTCTTATCATTGATGTTGCATTTGAATAATATCCTTTTCACTTTAAGATGTTTACCTAGGCTAAATGCATCAGTTTTTTGTTTTTGTTTTTGCATAGTGTGATTTCAGTCTCTATAAAGAAGCTGCTTAGGTCTGAAGCATTGGTTTTCTCTTCAGCTTAAGTTATCTTGATATTGATTTAGGACACACTAAATGAGGTACTTCATAAACGCAGTGATTGTTAACTCAAGAAGTTGCAGTACTTTCAACATAATATTGAAGATAGGATATTGCAAGACAGGCCATAATCATCTTGCTGTAAACAATGACTACACATATTAAAAACTGTAAATGGTGCCTATTTTGCAGAAGAAATGGCTGTATTTCATATATATTGGGTTTTCAGTAGAAAACATTTTCTTAGCCTATCTATACTTTTAATATCTATATGCAGAGACACGGAAATGAACTAATACAGTTTGTGCTAGTTTTTAGTTTTGTTTTCTAATGGAAATTCAGTGCCAGAGTTCTTGTTTTATCAGTTAAAAACTACCAAACACTGGTACTCTATTAATTGTAGAAAAACTGTGATAACTTATCTAGCAGACAGAAGACATTTACTTTTGGGAGTCTGAGACAAATGCCACCATTCGAACCACAAAGGATTAAGAAATTTAATTAAAATGGTTACATTCTGAAGAAGATAATAATATTTGTTCCTTTATTTGCCAAAGTAGGTTATCAGAATTCTCAGCTCTTAACAGTACATGATGAAACTTTGAAAATTGGAATCCGTTTTGCATTAATCAGCTAACTGAGTAAAAGGAAATTAGAGCTGTGAGGAGTTTATCTTAATTTTGTATTTCTTTTTAAGGAGAAAACCATTTCAGATTTGAAGATTCTGATTTCTGATTTGGAGCGTTCGATACAGTAAGGATAACATTTCAAGGTCATAATTAAATTTTGATTAATGCATAGCATTAACGCAAAAAAATGGATCATAGGATGTGCTAATGTAGAAAGTTTTTTTCTACTCTATTACATATTAAAATGTTACAGCTTTATTTCACAACTTGCAAACTTAACAATGGGAAAGCTATCGTTTTACTAGGTTGAACAACACTGTCATACCTAAAGTATTTATTATTTGCTACATAGAAAATCTGCTGAAGCGCTGTGTATCTGTGAGAAAGATATCACCAGTTTGCGTCAACAGCTGCAAGAAACCAACAAAGAACTTGCACAGGCTAACAACAACAGAGAAATGTTAGCTCAGGAGAAGGACAGGTTACAAAAGCATCTTTCTAACGCTAAACAAGAAAATCAGGTATATATACATAAAGAAATCTTGACCAAAAAAGAAAATGGAGTGTTTTTCTGGTAGCGCATAGAATTGGTGCGCTCATTTTTCAAACTGATTTTTTCACTTCCTGCTTAGGTCACTTGTATAAGGAAGCTCAGTTGTTCTTGTGTTATGGTTTGGATGTTTATCTCCAGGAACAGCTGCTTGACTCTTTTGTTTCTGGTCTTTTTGTAAAAATAATTGTGGTGGTTATAACCATTGCTTACGTTGAAAAGTACTGTAAAGGATGCAGCAGCTATTTATTGTACCATGCTATGACTGGCTCAGAGCACATACAAGGTTACGTATTTGAACACAGTATACATTTGTTAAGGTTCATAGCTTCATTAACAGGATTGTATTTACTGTTCTTTAAAGGGACTTTTGGGTAAAAGATAATGGCAATATCTGATTATCATACATTAAAATATCTAATGTGTTATTTATCTGTATATAGTTACTCAGAAAAGTAGTTAACACATCTAGGCTACAGTCTCATCTCATGCACACGCAATGTTCACACATCAATATGTTTTCCAAGCAGCCAGAAATTAAGCTTAGTACTTGCAGTAGGTCATCATTGTATAATGTTCTATTTTTTCTTCTTTTTGTTGAAACTTCTGCCTTAATTCAGGTTTCCTCATGCTTGTTTTTTCTCCTCTACACTTGTTCAACTGCTTAGAATATCTTCTTCTTTGAATATACTTTTCAATTTCCTGACTTTCTCCTCTTCTTCAAATGTTACAATCACTAAAGATAGATAGTGTCAATAGAAACATAGATTACTGAAAGGTATCTCTCTATTCATCTGTATCTCTCATCTATTCAGAATCTTTTATAATCCCCATTGTTTCTGATGTGGTCAGCTGGTACAAAATAAAGTTTCCTGTTCCTTGTAGCTACTTTCAAAAGCTTCATGGTTTCTTTGAAATGTGTCTGTATGCTTATAGAAGCAGTTAGAAACAAAAGAATCTTAGCCTCATGTGATCAACTAATTTTTAATAGATGTGTCTTTATAGTGTGTATTGTTTACTTGCGGCTTTTCTATTAATTTAGGTAAAATTCCAAGTATCTCAATTAGCATTCCTCTTTCTTCAGTAGGGCTGGAAAAGTTCGCAAAATTCCAGAGCACCTTTCTCAGCAGCTCATAGACATTTCACAACAGAAACAGGGATTTCTCCATGGTCTACATCTGTTTTTCCATACGTACTGCTTCTCACAGTGGAGTGTTCTCACAGCAGTTTGCAAGGAAGGGAGATGATAATTGACTTGTCCAGAAACTTTTCTGCAACCCTTTGCATGTTTTTCTGTTTCTCAAACAATAGTTGCCAGATCTTCTGTGTGCATTCTCCTCATGCTTGTGGTTCTGTTTTTCCTGATCAAGAGATGATCACTTAATCAGTTGCTTCTTTTTCCCTCTCCCTCTCCCTCTCCCTTTCCCTCTCCCTTTCCCTCTCCTTTTCTTTTTTTTTCCTGCATTTTCTAAAGTGCAGCTTTAAGGGATTATACCATCCAAAAAGTGGGAGCTGCTTGTTGACCACCTAGCTGCTGAAGAAACCATCTGTCTTTTTCTAGCTAATGGCTATACTTTCTGATTTATATTTTTCTTCATTTTAAGATTTATTTTAAAGTCAAAGAAGGTAAATATTTTTGATATATGCCAAATTTTGTTTGTAGAAATCCACATAGCTTATATTTTATATACTCTTTTAAAAGGTACTTTAAGAATGCATATGCTCTAGATATGTATGAATTCTATTTATTTTTGTCAAGGTACAAACAGTATACTTTTAAAATACTTTTTAAACAAATATTTCTCCATAGGTACTACATATGAAAATAACTAAATACCAGAATGAGCTTGATGAGATGAAGTTGAAAGCCCAGGATTCAAACACGGATATTGCCAGGCTGAAGGGAGTACTGAAGTTTAAAGTGAGTATGTGGATTAAAGCTGTTCTAACTAAAATTGGAATTGTAACCATATTTCCATAGAAGAACTTTCCAAAACTCATCTGTGTTCAGCTACTACAGTTTTAATAGTTTGAAAGCATTTTCTTAGCTGATTTTCTAGTAGACAAGTGTATGGGAACTGCTGAGTCATGGCCTGAACCTCTGACTGATCACCTGGGGTGAGCCACGAGTCAGCCATGGGAGTACAGGTGAAGGCAATTCACCTGTGCTGCCAGAAGGGGTGAAGCCTGACTCCACCCCTTCTAGACCCATTTAAGAGCTGACTACCAGGGGGGAAGGATCTCTTCTGGAGGTCGTCTCCACTGGAGATTCTTAGTGAGCCCAGGGTATGGGTGAGCATCTTATCTTTTTCTTTGCTCTGGTATAATAACAGCATAGCCGAGCTCTTTAGTATTTATAACATCTGTACATTCATTGATTGTACAACAAGTAATGAAGTATATTTCACCGTTTTATATGTGTGTGTGTGTGTGTATTAAATTTAAAACTTCAGTGCATAATATAGAAACTTGGGACTCTTTTATCTCTGCTACTGTGTGGGATTAACAGAAAAAAGTTTGCAATATATTCCTATACTTCACATTTTTAGTGTTAATTCAGCCATTTTTAACAGATGTCTCTTGCACATCAAAATGTGGCCATATGGAACAAAACACATGTTCTGAGAAGTCTCTCAGTGTTTTCACTAAATGCAAGGTTCTCAATAAAAAGAGAACATCCAATACTATGTCATACCTGCGCAGCTGTAAATATCCCTATTTTAAGATGTATACTGTAAAATATTAAACAAGTATTATGTGTTAGGAGAGAGAGAACTGTGAGCTTTTGGAGAATTACCACAAAGCCTGTGAACAAGGAGAAAGTTGGGAAGCAAAGTGCCATCAAGCAGAAGAAGATTGTAACTCTGTCAGATTGGCATTAATCAGCGCAGAATCTGAGAACCGCAGGTTGCAAGAGAAAATGAAGACTCTTGAAACAGAGATGGAGCAAGTAAGTTGAAATCATTGTTTCCGTAGTTCACGTTTGAAATTATCTGGTAGTATTTTAAGCTTATGGCTGTTTAAAATTATAGTTTATACCACTTCTATTTGAATTTTAGAGATAGTTGCTACAGTGAAGTATGTGGGGTTTATTTCATAACATAATTAGCAGTCATATGAATGTCATACTTTCTGTTTTATGATTTTTTTTACAAATTAAAAATAATACATAAAAATAATACATTTCAAAGAAAAAAGTTAAACAGCTATCATGTTTGAAGGCATAACCTTGCACAGAACTCCACAGCGTACCTGAAACATACCTAGTGCTTTGTCCCCTGGTACATTCCAGTCCTTGCTTTCCTCGCTTTTCTTGCTTCCAACTTTTCAACCTTCTTTCCAGTGCTTTAGGTGTCCCACACATCTATTTCCTATTTGAAAATGTGAAAAACTTAAAGCTATGAACATTTAAACTGTGTTCTGGTTTGGGGTTGCTGTTTTTGCCACAGATCATCTCTGCTTCCTAAATATTGCAGAGCCTATTGAGGGCTGCTTGCTCACGTTAGATAGTCAAGAGAAGCTGATCTGCAGCTGTTCATAAAGAAGGATGAGAACATAGTAGCAGACTAGTACAGGCCAACTGTGTGGCAGATTTTTAATATAATGAAGCTGGCTTGTGGTTCTAGTTTGTCTAACCAGCCTCAAATGAGTAGAGATTTTATCTTTCTACCTCCTTCCCACATCTGATATTAATTATAGGAATAAGCATGCCTCTTCATGTGTCAACAAATGCAGTCAGAATTGCAGATAGATATCATGTTCAAGTTTGTAGCATTTATACTGAGGCATGTATCTTAAACACACTAATTTTAATTCAGAAATCTTAATGTGTGCTTAGTTATGCCCTTGTGCTTTTTTTTTTTTAATTAATCTATTTATTTATTTATTTTGGCCAAGTCAGAGCTAGAATTATGTAACGTATTCCCCCAACAACCATCTCTTTCCATCTCAGTCATAAGAAATCTTTCAGGGAAGTCGTTGCTTTGCCTCTTTGCTCCCACTGCCTTTGTCAAAATTCCACGCTCAGCCACACTGACAATTAAATGTTTAAAAGTGATTGGAAATACAAGACAGGTATGACTGGCCAAGGTACAGGCATTTTTCAAAAGGGAAAAATCTAGGTCATGTTGTTTTAAAATACACAATATTCAGAGAGCTTCTAGTCAGAACTGCTGCTGCTGGCTTGTAAACTTCATTTTAGTGTGGCTTCTGTCAGTTCTTCATCATGCCTGAGTTTATGGGTGACAGCAACGTGAACATGGCTGACAGTATTTGAGCATTCAGTGCTCTTCTACAGGCAAGAATACATTTTATTTTAAAAATAAGTGGTTCTATCTGGGAATGAAATGAGGCCCATGGCAGAATTTTGAATCTTAATAGCTCAGAAGAAAGAGTAGAATCCTAAGAAGAGAGTTAAAAATGTTGGTAGCTGAATTTGCTATCAGAAGCAAGAATCTTTTTTCTACTTATTTTATATACAGAAGTTATTTAAAGAAATAACTTTAAAATTTATTCCAGAATAAACTACTGCCACCTCTTAGATATCATCACAACAATATTTTTGTAGGATGTTTTTATAGGAATTTGGAAGCAGTTTTATAATTTCTTTGCAATACACTTTTGATTATCTGATATTGCTTTATTATAGCATTTAACAACAGAAGAAGCATACCAGTCTCAGCTTTCTACCTTACACAAGTCTATTGTGAAAATGGAAGGAGAGCTTCAAAACATACATCAGGAGAGAGTCTCTATACTTGCAAATCTCTCATCTACGCAAGAACTTTGCATTAAATTAGATGCAGGCAAAGAACTATTAAGTCAGCAGTTAACTTCCACATCAGAGAAGGTAGAAAGGGTATGTGAAATAAATTTAAAAAATAATTTTATGTTAATGTTATACTTTAAGGGATCTCAAACTACTTTCAGATCTAGAATGATCAAAGAAATCTCTACTGATGATCATTGCCTCTTTCTTTTTTTTTTTTATATGTTTAATGTAGCATACCTCAGAAACATACTCCTTGGAGCGCAGATATTGTGTGCTGTCTATACCACCACTGCTTTACAAAGTTTTACTTCGAGTACTGAAATTCAGGATGTAATATTACTAATTGTTTTCTTGACAGATGTCTTGGATTTCACATTCAGCCACTTAATAGGCAGAATACCTAGAGTAGTTTATTAGCAAAGAAACTTCATATGGACATCAGAATGCCTGACAGCTTTAGGAAGCAACAGAAGTGATTATTCTGTGAAATTGGCAGTGAAGAGGCTTGCTGGGATTGTAGAGGGGAGCAAGAGTTCCAGGATAGGAAAACGCAGAAATGCAGCTGGAGAGTTTAGTGAAGATTCTGAATGCTGATGCTAAAATAATATTGTTCTTTCAGTGTTTTAATACTGTTTATTTTCACAAAATTTATATGATTTTTAGTATTCTTTTGTTCTGAAATACAAAAGTAGAATTTCAAAACTGTTCATAGGCAATAGAACTATAGTTTTGATTGACGGTGGAAAATTGGCTTTTCAGAATAAGGAAAACTCCTTATTTTAATTCATTAAGACAAAATAATTTGGATTTTGCTTTGTCAAGTAAAAAAGTGCTCTGTTCTGTGCTGAGGCCTCACTTCAAGCACTGGGTGTGGGTTTAGGTGCCACAATATAGGAAGGACATAAAACTGTTAGAAAGTACCCAAAAGAGGGCTATAAAGGCGGTAAGGGGTCTGGAAGGCAAGGCATATGAGGAGCAGTTGAGATCCCTTCCAACTCAGGATGTTCTGTGATTATATGATTCTATTTCATAGAGTTTCTTATTTCTATGAAGTATGCCTAAGTTCATAGATATGCTTTGAGTGAGTTTATAAATCCAAAACAGAATTTTAATTGAGGTCAAATATGAGAGTAATCAACCATGTTGAACCATCTTGGAGTAAGAACAAATTTGGGTCATCGATACTAGACTTCTTTTACTTTTAAAGATTACTTTAACTGCTGACCAGTGAACTCAGCAGACATACATCTGAAACATTCCAAACTTTGTCTAGCTGCAGAGTGAATGTGATTCATCCCATTCTGAAATAGAGCTGCTGAGAAGACAACTGGGTAATGAAAGAGCATCTCTGAAAAACCTGGAATCTTTGCTTGCATCCAATCGTGAGAGAGAATTTCAGTCACAGATAGCAGAGCAAGAAAAGGACTCTGAAATTCAGCTTCTCAAGGAACAACTTCTTTTAGCAGAAAATAAACTGTGAGTAAATGACCAGGAGGACATTGTAGTTGGGGTTTTATTTTGTTTTGTCTTTAAATTCTTTAAATTCTTTCATAGATGTGCATGTATACACGTGTCTATCTAGCTGCATTTTCAAATGATCAAAGTACCTTGGGTACCTCAGTAGCAGAAGATAACAAAAACCTGCTTCTATTTCCTCAGCTGTAACCTGAAATACTTTTCTGTACATATTTTACTCCAGAAGGGAATCAGTTGCATGATATAGCTGCCCTTTTCATTTTGCATAATTCTATGTGGTAACATACTTGAGGGTTATAGCTGCTATCTAATTAAAGTGTACGAACTTTACAGCACTGTGAAGAGTCGAGATTTCACTCAGCTCAAAAATACAACAGCTCAGCTAGAGTCAGAACTGGATATCACTAGAAGACAGCTGGCAACTGAGAGGTTTGAAAGGCAAGTATATATTTTTGTATTATGTTTCCTCCATCTAAATGGGATGAAATACAATGCAGTACTAAGACTTAGTCTAATTAAAAGGATAAACAGCAAAGTTTGACTTTGCTCTGTTCTTTGTCTACTATGTGTTCAAAGGCTACTCATGCCATGGTGTGTGAAACTGCTACATGTTCTGTCTACATTAGTTGTCTGCCAATGCAATGAGATACTGAAATAAACCTGCTTCTCAAACAGCCTATTTTAGGATGGGATGGAACATTTTCCTGAATGTGCACTTATTTCAAGTGGGAGTCTAGGTATCTTGTTGCATATTTGTCTCTAATTAGTCTGTACTGACACAATGAAACAATTTTAGCCTGTACCAATCTTCATTCTCCCAGGTGCTGTGTGGGGCACAGAAGGTGCCAGTATGAAGAAAATCACCTTTTTAGTTTTTTATTTAATGGGCAGAGTGAGAGAGTTCAACAGTAGGTACAAATTGTTTCATGTGATTTAGCCATAGTACAAGAAACAGTTCTAGGTCTGTCTTACTAGTTGGCTTATCTATTTAGTCTTTGTATCTTAAAGTTTCTTTGTGAAACAAAAATAGCGAGATTTTTCTACTTCATGGATGCATTGAGGTTAAAAATGTTACATTGCCAAGTATTATTTTAGGTATGTAAAAGAAACTGATAGAAGAAGTAGTGATGTGATTATAGCATGCTTGAGAATCAGGTATCTTGTATAATTGTAGCAAATTAGTTTGTTGATACTCTATTCACTCATAAGGATGAAAGTTTTGTGGGGGAAACACCTACACTTGAGGTTAGGTCTTTTAAAGATACATTTCTCAAATGTCACAATGTATGTTTCAATTTCAAATTGTTTTCTTCTTTACCCTGAAGTCACGGCAAATGCTGCAGAACTTCAGGGTTAGATGTGCAAGTCAGTTAAAAAGGTAGCATCATGTGTACTTCTTCAGCTGACAAAATAAGCCACATAGTATGCTAATGTAGCAGTACTTTTGTTTTAAAATAGTCTTGCTCTTCTCTAAGCAGTCGTTTCCCTACTTCTCCAGTGTGAGTGCATCCATCTTGTGCTTTTTGGTTGTTCCCTGATGCTTGTTCTTGGGGTTTTCGTGGTCAAAAAGCAGAATCAGCCTCCATACTTGAGCTCTTCTCCTAATTAAGGATAATTTTTTACTCACATAGTTGTTTACAGTTGCAGTAATATCAAGATTTAATTTATAGTTTATTCACCTGATAAAAATTAGAGTGTCTATACGTTAGTGTTGCCTCACTATGAATCAGAGATCCTCCATTATCATTCTTGAAAACAATTTCTCTTCTACTTCAAGATGATTACAAACACAATCGCCTGAATCGTTTTGGAAAGAGCAAAGTTACATTTTGTTGTTCAGCCTGTAGTTAGCTGTAAGAATAGTATGCAGGAAGAGAGTTACCTGTCTTTTAGCAAAGTGTATGATAAACACCACATCTCCATACAAAATTATAAAAAAATAGTAAGAAGGAGAACAACAAAAAAAGTTAATAACTGTGATAACTTTGATTTTTAATAGTGCTTAATCTGACTGTGAAATAATTTTTATGTAGGGAACGTGCTGTACAGGAACTTCGATGCCAGAATCGTACAGTCACGTATCAGTTAAGCTCTACATTAAGAACATCGTCACCTGAACGTGCTCATCATCCGCCTCCTGACTGGTCTCTGGACAGTTCCCTGGAAGGGTAAGTAGTTCAACAATGTTTAAGTCCCAAACATTGAAAACAAATTAAATAAAAGGATGAACTCTGATATTTCTTGTTGAAATATTGGCTCAATTACACAACTTGACACCATATTTAAATGCATTCTAAAAGTTTTCAAACACTTGTAATCTTGTGGTAGAAAAAAAAAACAACAGTTTTCCTTTCAGCAGTCACTGAAATGGAGCCTCCACCACTTATATCTACTCCCCTGTCAGTTTTAGTCTTAGATTAATTTTGTTTGGTAGCTGCTTGTTGCCTCACAATTCATACTGATGGCAGCATGCAATAAAAATATTTGCCTGTTGAGGGGGAAAAATTCTCATTTCATTACTTTCAGAAAATGGTGTCTGCTTTTGAATTGATTACGTACTTCTGAGATGAATCTTGTTAATATTTTGGTAAATGAGATTACTACTTTTGCCACTTAATTCATCTTTGTTACTGAAGGCTCTAAGTACACAAGTTCTTAGAATAGGAGGCAAGATTCCTTGCATCAGTGAGCTGGTTCTAGGGCCCTTAACATGAAAACACAGCAGTGCAAGACTGTAATTTGGTAGCTGTTGTCAGTCTTTTGTATCAAGTACAATCCCTTCATCCTCTGAAAGAACCGTGTCTACTCCTTTCTAATCTGAGTGTAGTGTAGCTCTTACATTTGTTGAAATGTCATTTCAACAGTCATTTGGAACTGTTCAATTGACTTTTTATAACCATAACATTTTCCTTTATACCATCTAACAAAAAGAGAATTCAGTCTATGTTGTCATCTATACTGATACTATACAATTATGATGCTGTTCCTATTTGTTTCAACTCCTTATCAGACTGATATTAGAAAAGTATTCCTTTCTAATTAGTAAAGTGCTGGTTAAATATCAAACCCATAGAATCACAGAATCATAGAATAATAGAATCATAGAATTATGCAGGTTGGAAAAGACCTTAAAGATCATTGAATCCAACCACGACCTAACCATACTACCCTACCTCTAACAACCCTCCGCTAAATCATGTCCCTGAGCACCACATCCAAACGGTTTTTAAACACA
>JAOWBP010000001.1:109295472-109308935 GCA_028571105.1 Tragopan temminckii | reverse complement strand
CATCCAGCCTGGCCTTGAATGCCTCCAGGGATGGGGCATCCACAACCTCCTTGGGCAACCTGTTCCAGTGTGTCACCGCCCTCTGTGTGAAAAACTTCCTCCTAATATCTAACCTAAACCTCCCTGTCTTAGTTTAAAACCATTCCCCCTTCAGGAACTCCTGAATTCTTACAGCTGTGATATTCTTTCCTTAAATTGGTGTCTGAAAGCTATTTGCAAGTTCCTGGGGCCTGGGGCAGAAGCGTGGAGACATGAGTACCTGGGTGCCAGTTGTTGAGGAGGGACAGGTACTGTCCATCCTTCTCACTGCCTCTGCTTGCAGCAGGAGGACACAGTGCTGGCTGCTGTAGCTGTGGATGTTCTTACTTGGTGCAGTCATTAATGCATCGCTAATGAGTGAGCACTTTGCTAGCTAGCAACCTTGCAAAGCGTCCAAGTGGCCTGAGTCTGTGCTTGTTGGGCTACAGAATGCGAGGATTCTGATTTCCATCAGTTTGCCTGCTGCTCTGCAACAAGAAGGCACGCAGTTCTCATCTCACTGAGATCTGCCATTTGCTTCCTGATATGTTAGCTGAGAGAAGTTACTGTACAGGGAAACACTGGGACAGGAAGAGAATTAATATGTCTGCTGACTGGTTGTAATCAGCGCACAGAAACAGGGCACTAAAGAAGTATAAGAGGACACTGAAATTTGGTTTCTGTCCCTGTCTGTTGCATCACAGTGTGAAGGTGCTGACTGAGCAGGGTGCTCCAGCATGCCTTCTGTTATTTGGAATAGATTGGGTAAGCTTTCACCTCAAAGTCTTCATCAGAGAATGTCAGAGCTGGCAAAGCTGGGAAGATCTTTGAGGCAAAAACGAGGGATAACAAGAGATTGTTCCCAGGCCTATTTCACATTTCTCTTGGGGTCAGGTGGAATTGAGGATAAAATCCTCAAAGGATAAACAGTGTCATTTTTAGAAATATAAATCAGAATCAAAACTGTTCAGGGATGGTGTGGTCTTCAGAAAAGCTATAGGTGGCAGCATCATAATAAAATCATTTCCTTGGTGACCGTGGCTAAACAGAGACTATGTGTCGGGAACAGATGCACAAAAGAGCGTGAATGAAAAAGAGCAGATGAGAAAAATTGTTGGAGCTGATCAGCAGTAAAGCCAACTGGTTAAAAAGGTCAATCAGTCCTCTTAACCTGCGTGTCCTCAGCTCTGTGAGCACAAATGAACATGCAGATGAGCAGAGTTCCCTCCTTCTGGCTGCCTTGCTCACTCATTCAGGGCAGCAGTGGTAGCTGGGTTTTGCTAGCGCTGGCACATCCTCCACGCGTGCAGAAGGAAATGCTGCCCTTATCAGCAGTACTCTTCTGGCATCTGGAAAGGGAGCTTTTAAAGAAAGGCAAGTGTGCTTGAGTGAGGAGAACAGGACTGCTGTGAATCCTCACAAGTGCTGCTCATGACCACTGGCTTTCGGAGAGGGGTGCTCACGCTTTATGACAGCACAGTCTGTTCGAGTATCTTAAACTTGGCTTCCAAAAGTCAGTGCACCTAAGTTACCTTTGAAAAAAAAGCCATGACTGGCCTTGCTACAAAAAGAAAAAAGCATTTTTTATTTCAACCCCTCCTGCTTTCTATTAAGGCTTCTGGGAACAGTGAATGTGCCATATTAACTTGTATCAGTACATACAGCCATTTTTTTTCCAGTGTGTTGTTTTAAAGCAGAAATGAGACATTCTTATTTTCACAGCCCAGAGAGGGCATTAAGGCAGGGTAAACATTCATTTTCTGTCTCATGCAGATGTATCCCTCCAAAATTACTTAGCCCCATATTATGTAAGTAATATACAGTATGTGGTTCATGGATTTCTTGTTTCTTGCAAGCTTGCTTTGCAAGGAGATACTGTCCCATATACTGCTCTCCAGCATTCACATCACATATGTACTTACCTCAAAGGTTATTTGATTCAGAATAATGGGAACTCTGGTAGACAATACATGTGAAATTTTTATCTTCCAGCCTAGCTGCTTTTCACATCTTTCTTTAAGTGAGATGAAAGAAGGAAGAAAGGATGCTGCAGCTGACTGTGAAGTCAGCTTATCTAACTGAACAAATTGATGAAGAGCATTGTGATTCTTTACTAGTTTAGTTTCTTAAAAAAAAAAAAAAAAAAAAAAGTGAGGTGTTAAATATCTATTGATGTTTTAAATTGACTGCACAGATTAGAGTTCTACGTAACACACATCTGTGAGAGGATGCTGGTGAAGAAGTGAAGTAACTGTGAAAATTGTGCTTTCTTTTGACTCTACTTCTCTTTTGCTTCCTCTGAAACCCTTTCACAGTCAGCTTAATACTTTGCTGTTTCTGCCTGTCTTCCATCGGATGCTATCAGGCACAGCCGCAGTTTACCATCGCAGCTCCCATGGAAGTTTCACTTATTTGCTCATAGATAGATTTAAAGCCAGATCTCAAAGCAGAGCATGCAGGTATTATTTAATTGGGAGAAGGAGGAAAAGGCTGGTAGTATTACTTTTGTATTTTTCTTCCTGAAGCCAGCAAAATGGGTTAGAGACGTATTTGGGTGTCTATCAGCTGCAGTGGGAGTGGGGCACTCAACCTTCTGGAGATCTCACTGTACTTTTTAATGGTCAGTGATTCCTATTCAGTGCTGACTGTCATCTCTGTCTTTAAGTGCTTAATGTCTCTGAAAACTTGACTCTTCAGAATTACGTCTGAACACTGAAAGGTCAGAGGACTTCTGCATTTCTGAGCACTGGATGTGCTGCAGCAGTACTATAGCTCTGTCTGGGTAGTATCTGTGTGTGTGTTATTTTCACTCTCTTTTCCTACTTAGCTTTCAGGGAGAGGAAGTTGCAGACGTGCCCCAGATCTGAATAGTCTGAGGAATAGGACATGGATGATAAACCTATGTTCCCAACAGGAGCATCTCTGCACTGGAGTCTGCATTCAGACTGGAGTGCAATCATTTGGGATCTCAGATTGCTGCAGCAGTCCTGGCCAAGGTCCTGGAGTTAGGTGGGCTGCTGGTGGTTTGCAGCAAGCACTTGGGATGTGGTCACCCTCTTTCAAGGACTGAGAGAGCGGAACAGTTCGGTTTGAAGCCATTGGCTTCAGCATCATCGTGCAGCCTGACAGCATTTGCTTTACAAGAGCAGACACAGCCTGAGGCATGCCACACAGAGTACTTGATATGGGCTGGAGTGTATCAGTTGTACCAAACAAAGTGATTTTGTCATTGCCCCGAGAGACATTGTAGATGAGGATTTAGTTATATTGGAGGGGAGGGGAAATCACTTTGTCTGTTTCAGTGGGTTTTTTATAGCACAGTTCTACTTTCTGTGCCAGGCTGTGATGTATTTTTGTAGTACTGTATGAATGATTTGTGTTTGATCCCACAATGAGAGAGAGCACTTGCAGTCAGCAGGGCAGGAGAGGTCATTTATATGTTGCTATGAAAGGCAGTGGGAGCAAATGCCGAGCTTCCCACTGCCAGGCTGACACTTCTCCTGGCACGTCTGAGGCAGAGGTAAGGTCAACGGGCAGCAGGGTGCTAGTAAGGGTAGGGCTTCCCAGGAACACATTATTTGCCCTGGGAATGCTTATTGCTGCCTTCTTTTTTTTCTGCATTAGATTTTAGCCCCTAAGCTAAAGATGATCTCACACAATGCTGCTCCAACAGCTGCTGTAAGCAGAAGACATTCTGGGTTTAACCGGGCTCTGATGATAGATCATATGAATCCGATAAATTCTTATGACAGGATTTGTGGCTTTGAGGTTCATTGCAGGAGCCAGATTGTGCCTTATTTGCTGCTAAGGCGTAATAGAATGGCCCATTGATTTCTCTGCAGCCAGGTCCCCCAAGGGATTTATTCATTCAGGGATTAAAATTGTTCCACGGTTGTCTGATTTGTTTAAAACTTATGTGTTGCTCTTAATTGGAGATAGTGACCTCAAAAATAACTGAAGCTTTCCATTATCCTTATGTGGATGAAAAGGTGTAAAAAAAATAACGTTCTAGCTATTGAAGTATTTTACACCTCCAGTTTTATATATCCTTTGTTTCTGTTTGTGTTGAGTAAAAAAATGAGTTGAAGTATCTGTCTGATGAACTGTGGAAGGAAGCCAAGAATTATTTTAACAAATGGTTAGCTAGCGAAAAGTGAGTAACTGTGCAGTTTCTGTGGGGCTTTCATAGGGTGTGGGTCATCTTCAACGTCAGCTCCAATCTGTCTTATATGTAGAAGAGCGTATAGTGTGAATGAATTGACACGGTCTCCTCACAAGTGTCATGTTTCTCAGAAACAGCTGATTAATGTTGAGAAATCGCGGCACATATTGCAATCAGCTGAGAAGGATAAGGAGCTTCAGAAAATCTGATCTTCCCTTTGCTGGACAGAACTTCACAGGTACCTGCTTCCCCTGTCTACATATCTGAGGGAGTGTGGTGTTGGGTCCTGTGATAGTAACATGCCTGGTAAGCAAGGCTGCAGAATGCAATGGGAAGCACTACTGGCTCCTATGGAAGACTGGTTGAGTCCAAGACAGGAGAGGGGACCTGCTACCACAGCTCCTGTGAATGTTGGGTCTTGCTGGTGGGCTACAGAGTTGTCTTCTTTCTGTGGCCTCATGGCTGTGGCTCTCGAGATTCTTTGGACAGGTGTGCCATCATGAATTCTTGCTGTAGAGAGGAATCAACAAAACAACCTGAGGAGGATCTGCTGCTTCCACTTTTGCACAGGCATTTGAGAACATGGTGTAACGTGCGTAAATAAACCATGCTTGGGCAAGTCAGAACAAGGAACTGCTGCAAGATCAGAAGCAGGGTTGTGAACCTGGATTCACTCAAGGTCAGACTCTCAAAACTTAAGTCAAAAACAGGCAATTTTTAGTATGTTTTAGCTAATGATTATTTCTGGCAATGAAGCAGAACCACTCCTGATGTTTTAAAATACAGATATCTGCACTGGAATAGGCTCCCCAGGGAGGTGGTTGAGTCGCCATCCCTGGATGTGTTTAACAACCATTTGGATGTGGTGCTCAGGGATGTGATTTAGCAGAGGGTTGTTAGAGTTAGGGTAGTATGGTTAGGCTGTGGTTGGACTCGATGATCTTTCAGGTCTTTTCCAACCTGAGTGATTCTATGATTCTATGATTTATGATAGCAATCTTAAGGAACATCTCTTTTGGCCAGTAGCATCAGCTGCTTCTGTGGACATCCCATTCTGTTGTTCTTGTTATCTTCTTGGATAAAGGGATAAAGAGGCTGTGTTGAATTTTACACTTGCCCTGAATTACAGCCGTTACTTCGGTAGAACTTGGGTTATTAATAACTTGGGTTATTGATTCTTCCCAGTTATTTTTATTATTTTTTTTTAGCCAGAAATTTAACAATGGAAAGATGATAAGGGAAGAAGACAGACATTGCTTTCCCAGGCACAAGCTGAAATCATGAGGATGTAATAATATAATGTTGCATATCTGATATTCCAGGATCTCAAGTGGGCTTCAACCTTTGGGTAGGTGAAGTTGAAAGTTTTCATGGGACTGAAGGTTGGTCATTTTCAGGGATACCAGAACCAAGGAAATAGTCTGGTTCCTCTTTGACAAGAGTGTGAACATGGTATAGACAAGGATAATGCCAGCTGACCTTCTGCTTTGAGAAAATTCTACTCTTTGAGCTGGGTACCATCACTTGTACAATTCAGCACTGTTCACGTAAGCATATGGAGTTTTCTATTAGGCCTCTGCTGAAGCGCTTTACTGAAATGAACTTCTGTCTGCTGGTGAGAAGAGAGGTTGTTTCCACAAGCTTTCTCATGGGGTAGCAAAAGCTGGTCCTCTGGCCCTGCTGCCAAATGGCTGTGGTAGCAAAGAAAGCTGTACATTTTGTCATGTACACAAAGGGCTTCCAATCAATCTTCTTCAAACTTTCCAGAAATGTCCTTGCGGTGAACCAAGTACCAAGTTTATTGGTCAAAGCAAAATAAATAAAGGGGCTTTGTGGCAATTAGACCATAACCTTTAAGTCTAATTCTATAATTTTTATTCATGCTGCTTCAACTATCTGTTTTAATAACCCACTTAGCTGCATTGCATGCTTGTTCTGAATGAAAGCCACTAACTAATCGCAGCACTACTTTGGGTTACAACAGAAGGCCACGTGTACAGATAAGTACATCTCAGTGTGAATCTTCGTGTCAGATTCAGGAGTACTTTGGACCTGGGCAGTGGTGTTCAGACTTCAGCCCTGTAGCTGGAAGGTTGTTGGCAGTGGGGCTGAGGCCTCGAAGCCTGGGAAGAACAAAATGACTGCGGAGGTAGCAGCTTCTCCTGGGGGCTTCCCAGCTCCATCTCCACTAGAAGAATTGCAAATTCTAATGAAAAGTATTTCATTGGTTTTCCAACCACATCTGCCTCTACTTGCAGGAGTAAATTTTGTCAGCTCTACGTCCACAATATAAAGTCCCATTTCCTGTTAGCTTTTCTTACCTGATTAGCTGTTGTTTTAATAGCCCATATTTAAAGCGTGATGCAGAATAAAAGTGACCAACATATAGATTAGTCAGTTCTTGTCATAATATTTATAAATGACTGCACGATTTTGTTTTCTCCATCCACCCTTTAGGAATGAATTAGGCTGGAATTTACAAATCAACTGTAACAGTGTCAACTGTTTGCTTTGGTATCAAATTTGGACTAAAGCTGAGAGCTCCTATCAGCTCAACCCAAGAGTTTGCTGCAATGTCATTACAATGCATTATATTCCACAGTGAGTCAGTACAGCAATCTGGGGACAATGTCTGATTTAATAGGTTACGGTAAGGGAGAATAAGCTATTTGCTATTGTAGGAGGGATAGGAATGTGCAAATTTTCTACCTATTTCAAAGATTCTTCATTAAAACGAGCTTCAAATTTTAACTACTCTTCCTGGTGTTTCTTTTCGCTTAGGAATAACAGATTGTCAGGTACTAGGAGAAAGCAACTTCAGTTCATAATTGTTGTAATTAATTGTGTTGTATGGGGGTGGTCAGATAGTGTGTTGAGTATTAAATCAGAATGCCCTGACCACCTTGTGCAAACTGGTTGAAAAGTGCACTATTTACTTTGCTGAGTCAAAGCTTGGATCTGAGCGTGCCAGAATCGAGGTTCACTGTGAAGCCATAACCTGCCTCTGGCGTGTGGAGGCAGCTTCACTGAGGTCACGAGGAGCTGAGTGTAATGGAGGAATTGATTACAGCTATTGCAGTGATCTCAACTGTAAGAAGATATCAGTGAAAACGATGGCTTTACAGTGAAAGCCAGAATGGAAGTTAATCGAGAAATGAAGACGTTGAGTGCTGCATAAATCAATGCTGATTTCGTATAGCTGTAAAAGTGAGGTTGTAAATGGTTCACATTCAGCTGTCAATTTCAAGGCTTTCAGAACCAACTAAGAGAGCAAACTGGGCTAAATGTCATTGGAGAAATAAAAACTCTGCAAGTCCCATTTTCTTAAAGGCACTGTAAAATTTAAAGATTAGTTCCAGATTAGCGAGCTGTTTTACTCTGCTGTGTGATTTTTCAAGTCATTTGGTAAAAAGACCACGCCCATCTTATTTTATCCTGCAGATAGCATTAGAAACAAAAGATACTGAAAAAGGAGAAGGAGCTTTTCTTTTTCTATTTTGTTGCATTTAGATGGCATCTTGGGTATCTTAAGGTTTTATTGCCTGTTTTCTCTCGCTCCCCTTTTCGTCCCGATGTCACTGTTTCTTGCCTCCAGCAAAGGCCAGTAAGAAGCTGCACCAGGAACAAACCAGAGGAACAGACCATAGGCACTGTCAGACTCATGGAAGAGACTGAAATCAGTGGCAGGTGCAGGAGAACAAGGAAAGGAGATTGTTAGCAATGGTCTTATTTGCACTAATTTTTCATCCTGCTTCTTCAGAGGGCACATGCAGCAGTAGGGCAGACAGTGCCCATTTCTTTCTTCCTGGCTGGCAGCTCGGCACACAGGTAGCCAGCTGCCAGACCACTCTGTGTCAGCCCCAGCATCACCTCTTGCTGTGATGCCAGCTGGAAGGAAATGGAGAGAAACGGTGCTTCTGCCCAGCTCCTTTAAGGTGTACAGCAGGAGGAGGAACTCAAGGAGGTGTCCTCTAGATGACTAGAGCAGCGCAGCTGGCAGATGCAGCTGGTATTGCTGTGCATCGTAAGGAGATGCCAGTCATTTCATCACTTGTGCAATAATAGCTCGTCCTTTCACTGGACGTTGTCCTTAGCCAGTAAAATAACTTTGATGAGTAATTATAACTGAGTAAAGATTGAGGTTTAACAATCTCGAGCGGATGCAATTGCATCGTCATAAATGCATTCAGAACGTACTTATATACACAAAGGGAAATGAGCCATAGTGGTACTTCGTACCTAACTACTCTGTACTGATAGCTGCATAGCAGACCATTGTTCCTTTTTTTAGCTTGCACGCCCCAACCAACAGGCATCTGGCTTGTGCACTGTACCGTACTGTGCATATTATAATGGGTTATCTGTTGTGTGACTGGGTGTGTTTGCATCAGCTTTAGCCGAGGTGGAACAGTAGCTGTGGGCAGGCAGAGACATGGACCACAGTGCAGGCTCGCCTTGCCCTCTGGGGACTGAGGGAACTGATGAATCCATATTGTTCCTTTTCTGCATTTCTTTTGTTACACTGGGGTGGGCACAGCCCCAACCTAAATAATCTCACTATATAATGTGAAAGCTATTTAGCCCTAATGAAAAGGAGAAAAGAAATAAAGCTCCTTTGTTCCCCACCTCGCCTCTCCTTTCCCCAGGAGATCCTCTTGTGGTTTCCATGGATATGCAGACTGGTGGTGTGGTCTTGTCCTTTATTGAGTGCACCTATTAACATCTGTACCAGTGCAGCTCTCAAACACAGGCCTGGCTTGTGCTGTCTCTGGTGCTGTTTTATGTTTTCCTGTGACACATTATTTCTGGCTGCTTGTTCCACCTTTTTGAAGCAGCATAATTTGTCACTGAATTTTCAGGCTTTCATTCATGACGATGACAACCAGAAATCTGCTTATTATGAGCTACTAATGTAAAGTACATAAAGCAGCTTGGGAATTTCAAGAAATGTGTTTCTCAGCACCACTCCCTTGAACACGAGGTACGTGAAGCATCAGCTTGCATTAAGACCTGGAGCAGGTGGTGCAGTGCAATACGGTTCAGTAGTGAAGGAATTTGCATTGGAAAAGAATTTGTGCATCTTATTCTTCAGTTGTGATCCAGTCTAATTGTGCTTGATTTGACACTTGTTGAGTAATTAGGGAATCTTCCTTTTGACTTCAAGGAGCATTGGACACCAAGCAGGTGAGGTAGATTTGTTGTTTCATAACTGAGGTTGGAAGCTGTAGTAAACTAAAACATACCAGCTCTGTAGTGTCATCTCTTAATGAATGCAATGAGATCTAGCCTCTGCAGCCTTTATACTTCACTATGCAATGCAAAGCTGAGGGCCAGCAGGCTGTTTGGATGTCATCTGTGTCATCAATAAACTCAGGAGAAACAGCAAAGAACAAGTATGTATGCAGATTAAATCGTACAGTGAAAGACTGAACTATAGGAGCTCTTAAGCATTCGTTCACTTAGACTGTTGGGATAAACAATTGGTCTTTTGTGGCATTCAAGAGTGAAACGAATATTTTTGCTGTGAATTGAGCGTCTTGACTGTCCTAAAATACCTTTAAGAGGGAGCAACCAGTAATAACAAGAGGATTATAAAATGTTTTTCTTTCATGCATTCCTTTGGCTCTGATTTGTCCAGAGCCATTCAAGATCTTCTCAAGTATGAACAACACCAAGCTGTTTTTTACTTTGCTTTTTACTGCTCTTATTATTTAATTGTATTCTTGTAGCATTCAAAGGACTGAGCCAACACAAGAAGCTGTTGTGCCTGGAAACGCGCAAGCAGCCCAGAGAGTATTCTCTGGAAGATTCAGAGTTTAAATTAACGAGGTTGGGTAAAATGTGCACATTCAGGCAGCTCAGTACCATCTTGCGTTAGGCACGAGAAGCGGTGATGGCCACTTGGCATCTTTTCTTTCCTCCTCCCTCAGCTGGCTGCTGTGTAAGGTGGGTGCACGGGACACATATCCACGTAAATTATTTCCCCTTGTTCTCTCTACCTCCTCACTAAAAGCGAGAGACAGTTCCCAGTCTCTGAAAAAATGATGCAGAGGATCTAAGTCTTTCTTCTTTTTTTTTCTTTTGGTTCAGCATTTGTTTCTCTTGGAAGTGCACGTGCAATTCTTTGCCATTAGCTGCTGCACAACATGAGAGTTTTTCTTTGTACAAGGCCACGCAGTGCCAATAGTGGGAGCTGCAAATCCTCCTTTCAAGCCACAGTCACTCTGCAGTCCACTTTCCATCCTTGAGAACACACGTTTTGGGTCACCTCACTACGTGTCTTTCTTAGCTTTGTGCTTTGTTTCCTCTTAGAACTTTGTAATAGCCCTCAAAGGCAAAAAAGGAGAAAATTACTACTGGTCAAGTGCAGCCTTGTCCAGACCTGCCTGTCTGCCTGCAATACTATTTTGGATGCCAAGTCAACAGCAAGAGCGAATCAATGCTCTGAGACTGAAAAGCAAGTGTATTGTTTCACTGTTTGGACCAGCAGATGGCAAATGTAGAGGGAAAAATCCATCTTACAGCCAGTCTAGGGAACAGACATTAAATAAAGCCATCTGGCAAATGCATGAGGGGAAAGAAGAAGATGAGACCAAGGTCTGCTTTAAATACCTGCTTACAACTGAGACAAAGTTGCTGGGAATTCATGTAATAGAGAGCAGACTTTGGCCCGGTAGGAAGTTTTGTGAAGGGTTGAGAGCTTTGGCAGTGCTGAGAACTTAGACATAAGACACCAAAATGCCAAGCAGAGAGCCTAAGAAGCAGCAGCATTTCTGTCTTTGTGAAACTGCCATGGTACTCCACGTAGAAGGGTAAATGGAGCTCTGTTCACTCTACTGCAGGGCACATGTAAGAATCTGTGTCATAGAAAAGGACTAAGAACACAGAGCACAGAGAGTAAGCAAGGAGGGTGGGCTGATATATTCCAAATTCTGAAAGGCATCAATACATGTGCCTTTGTGCTGCTGCGATCACAGATTGTTACTTTGCCACATTACTTGTGTTCCCAGAGAAGGGAGATGTGTGTGGTTTTGCACTTAGGCTATTAGATAAAGTTTCTGAAGAGAAACACAATTCATTGGAAAAGGAAATGATATTTTACAGAAATGCCCAGCCTTTCATTTGGAAACTTGCTTTCAGGGAATGTGATTTCAGAGCCCAGAAATCTAGCAGATGTTATTGCTATTTCTGCTTTACAGGTCAGTGCTTTGGATTTTTTATAATCTGAGGAGTGCACACAGCTGCCAGCCTGCCTTTACAGTACAAAAATTCAGTGCTGAATCTTATTCTTAACTTAACTTATACGTCTGCTATATATATATATGTATATATATATTTTTTCCTGATAAAATGGGAGGAGTGTGGTTCATCATTTGCCCAAGGAGGTGGTGGAGTCACTGTCCTGGCAGTGTTCAAGAGGCATCTGGATGAGGAGCTACCAGATATGGTTTAGTAGCTTATGGTAGCAATGGTAATGGGAGGATGGTTGGACTAGATGATCTTGTAGGTCCTTTCCAGCCTTGTGATTCTATGATCTTGAAAATCCAGGTTCTCCGGTAACTGGCAGTTTGGTTGGCAGACCAATTCTTACTATTATTCCCATAAAGAGCAATTGGGGCATCATTTTACAATGTTTTCATCTTTTTGTCCAGCCCTGTGGCATTAAACAGACAGAATAATACCTCCACTTGGACATAATCTGTAGTAATATGAAGAAAATCAGTATTGTAGTGTCAATTTTTATTGCTTCTGTTGATAAGGCTCATGTGTATGATGACATTGCACCTATATTTTGTGTGTTATCAGTTTCAGATGTTTACTTTGAAAATGGTTGCAACTCACTGAAAAAAAGTTTCCTTCCAACTTGTCAGTGTTGCTGCTGATCAGTTATTGCATCTGAGAAAGTCTGGTTGTCTTTATTTTCCCTGAGTATCTCATAGCCAGACTAACAAAAGACAGTATTTCTGTTCCTCTGCTCTGATGAATAATTCATTGTCCTGTACTTTTTGTGCTAAGTAAATTTGAGCTATGTCTCTTGTAAACATTATTTACAAGACAGCCCTGGACATGCGGAAATTTGTTTGCTGCCCTCAGGCAGGTCATCCTCTTGTCACTGAGAAGGAAACTAAGTTTCTTCCTATTAAATATTGGTCGAGGATTTGCCTTGTGCTTCTGTGAATGGTGCGGGGATCCTGCCAGGATGTCAGAGCTGGGGGGAGCAGCATTGGCGTGAAGCTGGCAGCATCGCTCAGCTGCACTTCATCTGCCTGAGCCTGAGCTGCTTGGTCCCGCGCTACAGTACAGTGCACCAAGGTGCTCCCGGGTTGCCTGCAGATTACCATAAGGCTAGATGTTGGCAGAGATTTGGAAAGTGTAGTTAGGCTTTCCCTGGTTAAACATGGGCTGTGTTGAATTGTCTGCTTTGCATTGCCTTAAGAATGCAAAGCCTAGTAAAGCAAATTTTGAAAGGTATTTTGGTAAGAGGTGTGTTTGACAAGTTCAGTACTTTAGCATCCTTCTGTATTCATCAAGGAGATCAAACCCTTCATTGAACACTCTCCCCTGGAGAAGACAAGTGCCTTGCTAAAATTGGCCTACAGGCAAAGTGCAGCAGGTAGGAGGAACTGCTGCCTTCCTCTTACACACTGCATTTGGTCACACCTTCAGCTGGCATAAAACGAAGTCCGTGGCTGAGACACCAGGAAGATCTGACTGGCTGCTTTTAACAATACAGGAGGGCTTTTCTGCACCCTACCCAGAGCCATTTTGCTGCTTGCCCATTTGTGCTGCTCCTTCTGGAGGGGAGGCAATGTGGCCATTCTGGGCTCACACTTCAGCCAGCATTTCCAGCAGTACTGTTCTTGTCTGCAGCCTTTTGCTAGCTCTTAGACAGAAGTGCTCTACTATTTGGCAGTTTTCACTGTTTTATTGCCTGTTATCATTCTGCTTCACATACCATTCACACCCTCATTTTCTGACCAGTAGAAATGTAAAATTTTCCTCAAGCCTTCACAGAATTTTGGTTGTGTTTGAAAACAGCTGAAAAATGAATGGCCTTACAATGATCGGCAACTTTACCAGTAGGGGCAATGACAAAGCCCTTACCTGAAATGCTGTCTTCATCACCAGGTCTCTCCCTTGGTTCTACCCACATGGCTCTCCTGATATGCAGAAAAATCCAGGAGTATTTTTTTCTTACTTCTCTATGCCTTCCTTCCTTCCTTCCTTCCTTCCTTCCTTCCTTCCTTCCTTCCTTCCTTCCTTCCTTCCTTCCTTCCTTCCT
>JAOWBP010000001.1:109252841-109293328 GCA_028571105.1 Tragopan temminckii | reverse complement strand
GCGACAGGGCCCGAGGGAACGGCATGGAGCTGTCAGGGGAGGGCAGCTGGGGTTAGGGAAAGGGGCTGCACCACAGGCGGTGGGCATGGAACAGGATGCCCAGGGCTGTGGGCACGGCCCCCAGTGCTGGAGTTCAAGGAGCACTTAGATAACACTCTCAGACACAGGGTCTGGATTTTGGGTGGTGCTGTGTGCAGCCTGGAGCTGGACTCAGTGATCCTTGTGGGTCCCTTCCCACTTGGGCTTTTGCATGATTCTGTGATTCTTGCATGCGGTGCACATGCCTTACTAAGCAGGTGCTGGCATCGCTCCAGCAAGGAGGGAGCCACTACTGTAGGGCAATATACTCAAGTGTGAAGGGGAAGTATTTGGCTGGAATTGGAGAACCTGCTTTCACAGTGATACCCCTTGTCTTCCTCACTTCCCCTGGCTGCCTCCAGCCATCAGTGGAAATACCTCATATGGCATGCTTAGCATTGCTTTTCATCCTTGCTGCCCAGAGCACGGATTCAGCAAAAAGCAAACAGCCACTTTCTTTTTCTGATAATCTGCTCTGCACAAGGCATCTCATACTGCATCTGAGGACTCATTATTTTCTTTCCTCATAAAGGGTAACTGGGGTCAGCTATTTCCAATTCAAGGGACCTGAAGGTCCTTTAGCTCTTCAGGTCTATTTCAGCTCTTTTTATCTTCTAGAAAATGCATTCTGAGGAGGCTGCAAGCTAAGTAGAGTAATTAATGCACTGGCATGGCAGTAACTTAAAATATTTAAAGGGTCAGAAAAGGCAGATTTCTTGTGTCATCTTTACCACTTCTGACATACTTCTCTTCCGTGATCTCAGCTATAAGTTTGTCTGTACTGTATACTTTGTAGCACAGGTGTCTGGGATGACCTTAATTTCTTGGTTTTCTACATCCAATATTCTGTTGTTGCGTTTCTTAATGCTGAGGCCATGTGCATAGTGGGTGTTTTTTCCCACTTTCTCTAATGACAAGAGTTGAGATACAAAGATCTTATTTCTGTATTAAAAACTTTTAAGCTTAATTGGCACAGAAGATAGAAAATGCATCTTCTGTTTTTGCTTGTGCACTCCCCATTTTCACAAGTGCCTTTTTGTGATAGAAGCAGCTCAGCTACCTTCCCATTGCCCTCTGTGGTGCTGCCCAGCAGACTCTGCAAACCTGGGAGCAACCTGTCAGCACATCCCTGCCTTCCCAGGAAAGGACCCAGCCAAGCTCCCGGAGCAACATCAGCCTGCGCTAGGAATTCAGGTCAGGATCTCCCCGCCTGTTCCCTAGCAACTGGGGGATACTGGTGCTTTCTCCTGCCACTGACTCATTCGGCACCAGATGCAGGGATCGCATGGTGAAGGGACCGGGGCGATGTTGATCACTCATGCTTTGGGAAGACAGAGCAGAGTCCAGTGGCAGATAACTGATGAGATGTAGCTTGCGCTTCCTAAACTGAATCGAGGCTTTACAGGATCCTCCGTGCAAACTTTAGAGTGCCTCTGTTGTGTTTGCTACAACTTGGCAAGGTGACAGACCCCTCTTGAAGCAACGGTAGCCCTTTGTGTTATGTTGACTTTGACAAAACAGGAACGGATGCAGGTAAGCAGCTAAAGTTCATGTTTGAGTTGCCTTAAAGGTTGGTTTTGTACAGGTGCAGTGCGTTTCTTGGTTACACAGACGCACAACATTCAGTCGTGTAAGTGTTGACCTGTCTTTGTACTTATTAAAGTTTCAGCAGATGGTACATAAAAAAGTTAAGTGGAAAGATGAACTGCCTTCCCTAGTTCCTTGTGACATCTGCTTGTGAAGTGCTGCAAACAGCCTTTTAATTTCTCTGGACATTTCTAAAATGAGCTAGTAAAAATGTGTAAGTGGTCAAGAGTTATCAGCTGCCACGCTTTTATTGGAACTGGCTCCTCGTAGCACTTTTAGGTATAGAAAACAGCAATTTCTTCTGAATGTATTGTTTGCAGAGGCTGGCAGTTGTTGCCTGTGGTTGTTAGCACAGTGGGATTTGTTCCTCATTTTTTACGTTGTTTCATAGATTACAAACAGAAACCCTTTGACAAGTGCAAAAATAGAAGTGATGTGCCATTCTAAAAAAATTTTGGACCAAAAGAAATTCTCTTCTGTGTGCTGTTGGCTCCCTTCTTTACTCATAAACACTAGTGATTGTGCAGTTTACACTGGGGAATATTTACATCGAGTGCTGGCAAAGGGGTGGCGTGAGAGTTTTCTGAAGGACCATTTCTCACAAGAAAAACAGTTTTCATATTTAAAAAAATGTGAAAATAAATGTCTCCAGGTGCACACAAGCTATTCAACTTGCCTTTTTCAGCAGTCTGTAAACAGTACGCTCGAGCCCTTCAGCAGTGGGATTTGGCACGGCCCCAGTTAATGTGAGCAGAGGCCTGCCAGGTGGCATCAGCCTCAGATCTGGCTGCACATGTCTTGGGCAGACACACTGTAAGCAGGTTTGTGGATTTTTTTAGTGGCCATTTTGAAAAGGGATCTGAAAAAAACCAAAGCTGTATTTTTTAATTCTCTCTCATATGAAGTTATTTAGTTTGAGTGCTGGCTGTAGGGCACTCAAGGCCTGATTTCTTCAGAGGGACAGGGTAAGCACAGTTTCAATTGATATTTTCCATGCTTAGTATTCAGAAAAACAATTGCCAGTCTCACACTGCGTACTGATACAGCGGCTGCTTTTTGATGTGTGAATGTCTGATTTGGTATCTCAAGCTTTTTGTCCATGTCAAATGTATGGGAAAGCTTATACATGCACCCGTAGGACTAGCACTGCATGTGCATTCAAGAAGAGAGAAGAAACCCATACCAGTGCAGGATCTTTCTGCAGTTCAGGATGTTCTTGATTACAAAAGAATCTCCTAAGCGTGTAACTTCACACTATCGTGTGTTCAGGTGATATAGGATAGAGAGGGGAAATATCTGTTTGAGCTTCACATTTCAATTAATTGTGCCTTTCTTAATATCAACAACTTTCAGGAGACAACAGCAGAAGCCTCTTCAATCGCTTTGATCTGGTTGTGCAGTAAAGCAATACCCTCAGAGGACAGTGTGGGACCAGAGAGGTTAAGTTATCCAGCACTCCCTGCTTTCTTTTGTTCACAGAGCCTTGCAGCATCCTCTTAGTAACAGTCTTCTGTCAGAGCTGGGAACAGAGCTGCTAGACACCTCATTCCCTGACTCACAACTACTTTTAAAATGTCTGAAGGAAAAAAAAAAGTTAAAAGGAAGGAGGCCCCTAAGCAAACAGGATCAGATTTTCCTCGAGCTTGAGCTAGAGCGTTTGCCAGCTGGATGTAAAAGGCTAAATATTTTCCTGCTACACCTACACTGGAGGCCCTCTGCAGATACACAGATGGCCAGGACTTAAGAGTCCATCGAAGGGAGCAAGTGCCAGCACTTCAGCTTAACATGAATCTGGATTGGGTCCCGTAGTTTGGTAGCAGCAGCCAGCCGCAGAAATCTGGGTGCCTGGACATATGGAAGAGCCAGATCTGGGAATGTTATTGGGACATTGACATTACAGTAGACAGCATTTCTTGATAGTAAACATAGGAGACATGTTGGGCTCTGCAGCAGAGAACAGGCCAGAGGTGGAAAGTCAATGTTTTCCTCACTGATACCTGTCCACCACCTTGTGCAAGGCTTGCTGGCAAATGGAGAACTGAAAGGGGAGATGAACATCTTCTCTAAATACCCTTGGCAAGAAACAAAAGCTGCCTCAAACTAAGGATAGCTCTGGCACAACAGTAAATAGCTATAGACTGGCCATTTAATCTGGAAATTTCTAATCATCAGCTACAAATTTCCAGAATACCATTTCAGTCACAGGAACGGGGAAAACTGAATTGCATTCAAAGGAGGCTTTAGTCAGCCTGTGAAAGGATTACATGAAGTGTTTGCCAGCAACAATAGGGGACTGAATGCTCAGGAGGTCCCCTCTGAGACTGTGTGCGCAAGTTTTATCCTGACACACCTATGCAGAGCTCACAGATTTCAGTGTACCTAACCATGCTGTTGCTCAGGAGACTATACTACATGTGAGAACTGAAAGAGGCAAGGAAATGCACGGAGACTCTGGAGTAGAAGGGAGCTCACAGGCAGAATGCATCTGATAGTTATAGGTCTTGCAGAAGCAGCAGTAAAGACCCTTTGTGGATAAAACAATTTAGGACTAACATATGTAGGTCACTGGATAGGAGAAAGGCTGCTTTGTTTGTTGAATGCTTACTTCCCCATCATGGGTGTGCCAACCTTTTCCTCTCTGACTTTGGACCTGTCCAAGGGATCAATGCTGGGACCCTTCAGAGAACCTCCGAAGGGAGGTTATGTGCCTCTCTGCTCCCATTCCTGTGTCAGGAAGAGCATACTGTGAAGTTAGGTTTTCTGACATCTGGATGCTAATGTTTTTTATTTTGTGAATGCTCCAGTATGTTCTGTTGTGCACATTTAAATCAGGCAGAGCTCAAGTATTGGACGGTGACATGTAAAAGTGCTGGTGGATGAGAGCTCTTTATGTGATGCTGGGTTTCTGCAGCTCACTTAGGTTATATCTGCTGAATCACAGGCAGGGAACGTTTGAATTAATGACAAATATTTCCCAACCTTAGTTAGTTAAGTGCCTGCATATGTTAAATTAACCATAATAACCTTGTCATAGTTGTAAATTAATAACTTGCATCTCATTGTGCTTTGAATATTGAAGTAAAACATTTATGAGGAATTCAGGGAAAGGAGCTTGGTGACAAATGGAACAAGTTCCCATATTTTTGTTTTGTTTCGCCCATTGTAAACAGCATTTTCAGGTTCGTGTGTGGTTTTTGGTTCTCCATTGACACATGAATAGGGCAGTGGGGATGGGAAAGCAGAGCATCTACCTAGGTACCCTAGGTTCCCATTGTCCTCAGCAGAGAGCATTTCTTCCCAGTGAGGAGATATAGATCTGTTAATTTCTGAAGTGTCTTTTCTTCATTACCCAGAGGGAGAGGCAGCCAAGAGCAAATGTGCATATGGGAGTTTTGTGGCAAAGGGATCTTTTAACTCAATGAAAGTGAGAAAAGACTGAGGGCAAATTGTTGATGCGGAAAAAGAGAGAGATTTCTCCCAGTGCATTCCCCAGCAGTGGTCCTTGGGGCCCCCTCCAAGGGTGCTTGGGATGGTAATGCTCTCTTGCTGCAGTGCTGATCCACTTGTGCTCTTTCCACAAGGCCTTCATTTGTCAGTCCCCTCCCTTCTCCCTGCTCTGTTGCACACGAAGTGCCCCTGGCCTTCTGCTGCCAGCCCAGCTGTCAAGGACCAGTGGCTTCAGGAGTAGTGAGGAAAGAGGGAGAGAAAGGGAGCAAGATAGCCAGTGCAGACACATAAGCTTTGTTTTCTTAGGAAATTAAACCTAAGGAGTAGAAGCATTGCATACTGATGTTTATCACCTGTCCTCCAGTACTGAGTTAAGATGAAAGCGCTGTCAGGGCTGCATCCATCTGTCTTGCAGATGAGAGAGGACACACAATCAGCATGACACTGTGACTGGTAGCATATTTTTCTGCTGCTCTGGATAGATAAGAAGCAGGAGCCCTCCTAGTGAATGTGATCCTGGCTTGTTATAAACACTGTCGGGGAAGGTTTGTGTTCTTCAGTGCCCTCCTTTCCCATATTTTCTCCAATCTCCTCTACTCATCTCATTCTGCATTTAAAATTTCTGCATGTATTCTTAGGAGTGTCCTGCGTGTGTACTCCCTGTTACTTGTTCCGGACAAATTGACACGTGCAAGTGCTTCTATTTCTCAGTGCAAGGACCAGTGCAGCTGGTGTAGAATGCCAGAGACTCAGCTCTGAATTTCCAACACGGTAGCAGTAAAGCTGTTAAGCTCCATCAGGGTATTGACTTCCAAAAGCCTGCAAGTCTAAAGTGGCAGAGGGAGGTGAAACGTGTAGAGTGACTGGCAAGATCTCTTGCTTTCATGGACGTTATTGCTGCAGGGAAGGAGCAAAAGGGAAAATGAAAATATGAGCAAGTCATGCTAATTTCCATTTGCTCATATCCTTGTTTTGAAGCATAGAGCATAGACCTGCAAGGACATATAAACAGGAGAACTGCAGGAGAATAGCTCCTCTGTTTCAAACACAGAATAACAAACGTGACCTGAATGGATAATAGGAATGAAAAGTTTGCAAGTACATGTAGTGAGAGAATAAATGGTAAAAATTAGAACTCTTCTACTTGTGAGATTCTGATTGTGGCTTTTCTTTTAAATTGTGAAGGAGAGTTCTCAGGAAAGATGAAAGGAATCAGTATTGTTATTCACTGTGATGGGGTCAGAAAGCAGCCCTCCAGCCTGCTCACCTGAGAAACTACTTTGGTTGGGAAGACTTCCTGACTTAAACAGACTCGTACCTGAGCTCCCAAGGTTGTCACATATCGCTGTGACTGTGCATTAAAATCTCTTGCTCCTTTTTTCCTAAAAGTGGTTTGAAAGTTGCTCAGGGTGGAGGAGAGAGGAGTCGACTATGGTTCTTCTCTTTCCCATTTGACTCAGGAGAATGGTTATCAACTTGAAAGTCAAGCAGGGCTAAATTAGAAGGAGACAAAGAGACTCAATTGGGTCATCCCCAGTTAAAGCCTGCCACATGTACCTCTTCAGAAAGAGCCTCATGCAGCCAGTTAGCTTTGCATTTGGCCTGTGGGCTTTGGCAAAACAGGAATGTGGAATGTGTTTACAAGGTAGCAGTTATTGCTGAAATATGTCAGCACCGTTGCCTGGGGAAGTTTCAGAGGATTGAGGTCGTGCCGACAGTGGCCATCCCCCTTGGACAGCTGGTGTGAACCCTGGGGAGGAAACTGGCCTCAGAGCCTGCAGCCAGGGACTGTGGAGTGGCAAAGCAGAGGAGGATGCTCCCCTTCCCCACCGCCTCTCAGCCCCCTCCCATCGGACCTGGCTCCATCCCCGCTGCTCCTTTGGGCTAGGATGACCCAGGACAGGGGCTGTTCGTTGGCTTGGAGGCATGGCTGCTTTCTACCGCTGCATCCAAGGTGACTCCAGGTTAGAGCATGACTGAAGCTGCTCAGCAGAGCGGTGCAGGCGGCCACCGAGTGACACTGGGGAATGCTGAGCCTGAGGGCCCCCTGGCACCTCTCATGAGCGGCTTCTGGAAAGCAGTCAGCTTATATTCTGGCTAATCTCAGGTGGTTGGCTGGGGTGTCTCTGCCTGGAAGGGCTAATGCTTCCCTTAGGGTATTCATTCTCTTTACATTCCCTACCTTCTTTTTTTCTCTGCTCTAAATATCCAGTGTTAAAGCTACTCTCTGCATGGTGCATGGATGATTACAGTAGGTATTTAATTTTTTCAGCACATGAATTCTGGAGGAACCCAGTAAAGAACATCTTGTTCTCTTTGTCTCATGCATTTTTCCTTTTTATTTGTGTTTGGCCAAACCAGACTGTTTTTCATTGTATTCATGGCAAAGCATTTTTGAGTAGGCTTTGGATATAGCTATATTCTGTGTTCAGGTAAACACATCATTTGAAAAGGCTTGTCCTTAACTCTTAAGGAAACTTAATAGGAGGGTTGGAATAAAACCATTGACTGCGTCACACTTCACGTAGTCAGGAGTAGACAGTCAACGCATTATGGGCGAGTGCAGAATGGATGAAAATTGGGCCACATTCAGATCTGATGTGAGCAGTCGCAATTGATTTCTTTGTCTGGGTGACTTGGCCCACTGAGTTTTGTTCTGAATAGCCGACAAAGCTGAATAAGGATCTCATTCTGGGTTGTACTAAGGACGTTCAGTATCTGAAGCTCCCATTAACCTTCGCTCTGTACAAGAGCATGCTTACATGAGCCTAATTGATGGGGCTGCGGGTGTAAAAGTGCGGGTTCCTCGGGGCTTGCTGCGCTTCCAGGTGAGTCTTATACCATTTTTGCCACATAATACGCGTTTGCATGTGTGTAGTCAATTTATTGCATTTATGGTTCCAAAGAGCACAGGGGGGATCACTGAAAGCCCTGTTCTGTTTCAAAGAATCTAAACCCATGGAGACCTTATAACAACGTTGATTTTGATATTCAATCTGAATACCAAGTGACTTTGTGTAATTATTTTTGTGAAATAGCTTCAGGAATGTTCCCAGTGCTGAATTGAAGAATAATTGCAATTGCGACATGTAGAATCAAATGTAATTTTGTTCTAAAGCAAGTGTTTTTACTTTCTTTTCTATTGCTTTTTAGGGAAAGTCACAGTGAATATTTAATACTTTACCTGACCTTAACTTTTAGTGACATTAGCCTGTTATTGTGCAAAAAAGATGAAGTCCATCAGAACAATATTAGCCAAAGTGCTCTGTGTGCTCACTTGGTACTACTGAAGTTCAAGATGCAGATTGTGCTTCTATCAATAAAATAGCTGATACAAGCCCCAGACTCTTTGTTGAGCTGTTTGTTCTCTTAAATGTAGTGGCAAATCTTTGCAGGGAGCTGACTGGCAGAGATCTCATGTCTTTGTGAAAAAAGAAAAAAGAAAACTGTGCTTCCATTAGAGAGATTTAGGTTAGATATTAGGAGGAAGTTTTTCACACAGAGGGTGGTGACACACTGGAACAGGTTGCCCAAGGANNNNTGGATGCCCCATCCCTGGAGACATTCAAGGCCAGGCTGGATGTGGCTCTGGGCAGCCTGGTCTGGTGGTTGGTGACCAGGCGCATGGCAGGGGGGTTGAAACCAGATGATCATTGTGGTCCTTTTCAACACAGGCCATTCTATGATTTTATGATTCTACGATTCCATTATCCTGTATGCTGAGAAAGAAGACAGAATCTCAGTGTGCTTTTATTGCTCTAACTGCTCTGTTAATAATGCTTTCCGTATTGGTAGAATAGCTTTCCTGGGCCCTCTGCTAAATCACAAAAAATATAAAACTTTCATCGAATGGTGGAAGGAAGGCAATTTTACGTAGGCCAAATGCATTTCGCGTGGTTTTGTTTTATTGTTTTGCCAACATAATTTTTTTTCCTGTTTTTAATTATTTTACGTGAATGTTCAGTTTGCTTTTGCGTTCCATATTTTAACATCTGTTTAAAGAAAGCATGCAGACTAAGGCTTTTGCTGTGAACAAAATATGACCTTTGACAAGATGTTTACCCCTGAATTGTTGTGCTCCCTTAGGGAAGAAGAGCTGCCTTTTGCCTTTCTGAGGGATAGAGTAATTGCAGCGCCAGGAAATCAGACCAAGCAGTGGTGCTTTCTTCTCATAGGTTGGTGGATTTTGTTACAGCACACTTTTTTAAAAGGGCAAAAACCTTGTTCTTCGGGAGCTGCTTGGATGGAAAGCTTGTTTTATGTGGTATTCATCCTGTAGCCTCTTGCCTTCATTTAGAAAATGGGAAAAAAGGCAGGTCTATTAATTCATGAAAAACAGACAGGTAGAAATAGCAGGGCTTTTCTCCCTATCCTTTGGAAATGCACTGTTTGTAATAGAGAAAGGAATGTGCTGCTGGCAGAGGGCATGGAAGGCTTGGTGAGTACCCTGTATGAGAGTCTGCAGGGTCCTTGGAAAATAATAGAGGCAAATGCACCAGAGTTGAGTTAGGCTTGGATATTTGAGGGAAACTGCCTACTGCCAATAGAAGTGAGAGAAGCAAGAATGGCATGGAGCTGTCAGGGGAGGGACAGGTGGGGGTTAGGGAAAGGGGCTGCACCACAGGGTGGTGGGCATGGCCCTGAGTGCTGGAATTCAAAGAGTATTTGGGCACTGCTGTCAGATATAGGGTTTGGATCTTGGGTGGTGCTGTGTGGAGCTGGACTCAATGATCCTTGTGGGTCCCTTCCGACCCAGGATGTCCTGTGATTCTGTGAAAAGCAAGCATTGGCACGAGGAGCAGCGCTGGAAGATTGTGTGTTGGTGCCACTACTCGAAATATAGGTAGTCACTTCTGAGAAAAGGTAAATCACTCACAGCTCTGTTTGTTTTGACAGTGGCTAGGAGGAGGATGGGAAGATCCCTAGAAGACTGAGTTTTTAAGGAGAAAGACATTATCAGGCTAGGGCTCCCCCTGGACGCTGGTGGAAGCAAAGTTCATTAGGGCCAGCCTTGCTCTGGGCATTGGGAATGGCACACAGGCTCTTGACGCATCACCGTGATGGGTGCTACACATTTTCTAATAACGTGAGCGCATGCTATGAGAGTAGCAGTAGCTGGAGGAAATGTCAGTCACATGCACAGAAAGTGAGACTTTTATTAACCAGTAGTGCAGATTAAAAAAGGATGGGGAAGGTGTCATTGTGAGATTGATAAAGATGAGTAACAAACTGACAAAGTGTCATTTTTTGGAACAGCAAGCCATATGTGAAAATACCACATTTTTGAAGATGCTGTCCCCATGGACACTCACTAAACTATTTAAAAAAAAAGAAAGCAGAGAACACATGAAGTCAGAGACTTTGCGGTGTGATTATTTTTCATTTATTGATGCAAGACCTTTGAGTAAAATGGAAGGAGATAATCATCTGCTCAACTCTGAAAATATAAAGCAAGACTGTTCATAAAAAGTGACAGGCTGTTTTTCTTCTTGGTTTGGAATTTAGTTTGTCTTTGGTATTTATGTGGGTATAGCAGAGGAAAACAGCGTAATTTTCTTAAAAAATTATTCTCTGGGTAAATTATTTTCAATGCATCACCCATTCAAAAAAATGGAGATGCAGGAGGAATATGAACAGATGCTGTATAGGTACTGATGTAGTAGAAAGGGAAAGTGGCCTTTCAGTCACAGTGAGAGTGCTTGGGAGACCTGACAAAAGCTCTTGGGATGACCACATGCATGCAAGTGCAGTCTCAAGTGTATTTGATCATTTGATTTAAAAATCGGAGGCTGAATAAAAAGTGAAATTTGTACCCCTTTGGCACTGGAAGGTTTGGAGAAGTAAGATGCATGCCTTTGGAAATGGCGTTGCTATCGTTATCAACTTCTCATGTCCCTTTCTGTGCATTTTTTTGATGTTTTTATACAAACCAGTTGGATTTCCAGGGACCTGCGTCTTGCTTGTGAGGATGCTCCCAATATCTGTGCTCGTGTGCATAGTGCTGGCTCACGTGCAGCGCTGATCTGTGCTTCTTACACCTGCAATGTTGAAGAGGGACCTGGGGAAGGGAAAAGAGGTTTCTCCTAATAACATCGAGGTGATTGATGACTTCTGCAAATGATTTTGTAATTAGGCATGTGGTGAGAGATTTATCGCAGGGTAGGTGAAAGCCTTACAACTTGGGAGCACTGAAGGTCATTTTGAGCACTTGAAGCGAAGGTCATGTTGGGCTCTCTATTAGCAGGAGAAGTCTGAGCAGAGGGGCACTTTGAACGTTATTGCGGGCACCTCCCCATCACAAGCTCATTGCCCACTCATCCTTCTCCTGTACCTCATTGTGCAGTATCCTCAAAGCACAGCCATTCTGTTTGGCTACTGGCTCAGCTAGGGCAGTCTTTCTGAATGTTTGGGTTTTCTTTATATCCCCTGACTTCTTGCATTTTCTTTCTTAAATCCACAAGGCTGCGTAAAACCGGTAAGGATTTTTAGTGCTTATCATGATATTGGAAAGAAAGAAAGGCAGGTTTCCTCCTCATGTGAAAGGACAGTTCCTAGTTCAGATTTTTAAAAGAGCTTGGTCTACTTGAAAGCAAATGTTTTTGCAATCACAGGAATAAAAGGTTCAAATTGCTGCCATTCATTTCAGCTGTGCTTTTTTTTTTTTTTTTTCCTTTTTTTTCTTTTTTCTGATACTCACTTGGAATGCAGTGACATTTGGGAGGGGTAGGGTTGCCATGCCATGCTCCTTCTATATTCTTTGCACTCATGTATTCTTAGCTGTGTTTCCTGTGTCTTAGCTCATAATAAAAGAGCACAGGAAGGAAGAAGGAAATGGAAAAACAATATCTGCTGGGAAAAGTCTAATGTAGAAAAAATACTATTATAAGCTTGGGTAATATTTAGCAGTTTGTCATCAGATATATTGGCCTCATAAAATCTCATAATAAATTGATAAAGCAGGGTTCTGTTTCCTGAGGGGAAAAAAAAGGAAGAGAGAGAAAGTACAACTGCCATTAGTGCAGTAAATCTTGCCCTTGCTAAGACAGAAGAAGTAAAGCAACACACTCCTGAAGAATGTGGATCCCACTGAGTTTTTAGGCCAGAATGTGACTTAACTTAGTCTTTGAAGCTCAGCAAGGCTTGAAGAAACTGAAGAGAGAAGGCTGAGAGTTCTCAGTACCCTCAGAACAAAGTACTGCTCCCTGGAACAGCCTCAGGATCTGAATGCATGTGCACTCTGCTGCGCGTGGGTGCTTCTGTCAGCAATTTATTGAACAGCTATTAAACTTACATGCATTGATTTTAAGGAAAGCTTTGAAGAAGATAACATTTAGCTCTCGATTAAGCAAATCCCTGTTTACGTCAGGGAAGTGACAAGAAGATATAATCATACTTGTTGAACTCTGGCGTCTTGTTTTTCTTTCTCCTTCTAAGTGTCATGTTTTAACCAAATCTTTCATGTGATGAATGAGAGTTTGTTTTGGACACTGAGGAAAAAGCTTGAAAGGCTGAAAATCTACCTAAAGATGTTAAAATAACTTCTGCTAAAGGTGAAAAAAAAACAAAGGAGGTGTGTGTAGAACAGCTCTCTGAGTTCATATACTTGGGAAAGAAAGGAAGGGCTTGGAAGGAAAAGCAACTTTCCCCATGCCAATAAAAATGTCATCATCAGTTTTGACTGACTGCCCGGCACTAGGCTGGGTGAGATGCTGAGCTGGGAGTAAACTGTAACTCAGCAAACACTTAAGCATATGACTAAGTCTCAGCACAAGCATTTACTTGAAATCAAGGTTGACTAAAATGAGCTTCCAAGTGGCGGCTTGGCCATCAAGGTTCCACCCTGCCCACATCCTAGGATAAATGGTCAAGCAGACAGGCTTGGTGATTGCATGTACCCACCTCTGGCCAGACCACTGTGTCCTTTACCAAGCGTTTTGTCAGTTTTTTTCAGTTCCAGTCCCTCTGCGATTTGCTTAGTTCTCCTCCACGGGTTAGCAAAGAGGATACCCTTTCATCTCCTGGTGCAAACAAATCTCTCCTTGGTTACAGCGGCCATAAAACTCCTCCCCAGTCTGACATTCAGTCGTAAGCGTGTGGCCGCACCTCGCCATCTGGGTCTCAGACAGCGTGTTTTCACAACATAGCAACGGCCGTGAGAGCTCCCAGCCTCCTGCTCTGTGAACATCACGCCTCTTTGATGAACCAACGTAGGCCTGGTAGAGGTGGATCCAAGTGCCAGCTCTGGATTCAGACTGTGAACTTTCCTTTGAAACTACAAACCTGAGCCACAGCCACCTGCAGCAGAGCAGCCAGGCCGTCCCCCAGGTAACCCCTGGAAGCAGGTCAAGGATGTCTCTTGCAGTAGTGGGCATGGGACCTGGCGGAGCCTCTCTCCTCACACACTGTTGTTCCAGCACTCCCTTGCAAGAGGTGTCTCCAGCACCATGCTACAGCAGTACAGATAAGCTGGGCTGCCTTCTTCAGGCCCAAGAGACTTTTTAGAAAAGTACACTGATTACTAAAATAACCTTAAAATTGCAAAAGTATTACAGACTTGAAGAATGGCCACGGGAGGTCAGGAGTAAATAGAGGACCTTGCGTCTAGACACATGGCTGGCAAAAAGAAAGCTCATCGGGATTCAGTGTCATGCTGCTTCTCCTAAGGAAGGAGAGACGTTTGTTGCACCCCCCTCGTATATGACTGTCCTCAAGTGTTTGGTGGATGCAGTGGAAATGTTCTTCGCAATCTTGAATGTCAGAAGTCATTCGCACAGATCTTTACTGACATGGTGGTGAAGTTCACTTTTTAAAATCGTTTTTATTCTGTAGAAAATTGTTGCTCAGAGAAGCTGTGGATGCCCCATCCTTGGAGGCATTCAAAGCCAGGTTGGGTGGAGCTTTTAGCAACGTGGTCTAATGGGAGATTAGAACCCCACAGCAGGGGGTTGGAACTGGATAATCTTTAAGGTCCTTTCCAACCTAAAACATTCTATGAAATTGGCTGCAAAGGTTTCAGATGGGATAGCAACACATTTCTAGAGCATGAGGAATTAAATTATATTAATTGCTTTAATTATGCCAGAAGAAACATGCCTCTGCTCAAAGCTGCATTTCCGTTACGGGGGTATTTATCACCTGGTGGCTTTGCTGCTCAGAACTGATGGAGTGTAATGTGTAAACAGGTAAAAATAGTAGACCCTCAGCTAGCTGCAGGTGGATGCAGTGGATACAGCTGGGGGTTTGAGTTATGGCATCCAGTTTATATATTAAAATATAAAAATATGATGCAATATGATATGATGATATGATACGGGGAAGGGTTTTTTTGATGATGAAGGTGCTCATCCAGCTGCTGGGGAAGTGGAGAAGTTATACTGGAGCTGGTGGGCAGCAGCAGTGTCTCTGCTGGTGCCATCGCGTGACTGTCAAGCACTCACCAGTGTTTCAGGCAGTGTGTCATGGTTTAGGCTCCAGTAATAAATATTTCATTTCCATTTAACTCTCTAAATTTATGATCCTCATTACTTAAGCCTGCTCTTATTTCAGGGGTTCAGAGTAGCTGTGGTATACTCACGCCCCGGTCTAGGTTCTGGCGTAAGCATCTGTCACCAATGCAACCCAAGGAGTTCTTCTGTGGTATTTAGGTCACCTTCCAGTGAATGACATCTGTGACTTTATACTGACTCAACCATGAAATCATGGTTTTCCAGATAGAGAAAAGAGAGCAAAAACTGACTACTCTTCTGGAAATGATTTTGAAATTACAGATATTCTGCCATCATTAGGAACCTTAATGAAGAACGAGAAGAACATTTTTGCTTCCAAAAAGCAACGAAGAAAGAAAATTTATTATTTTATTTTTACTTTTGTCTGCATGAATAAAAGAGTAAAAAGAATGATTAATTTTTCACAAATTACTTTAAAAAGAATTAAAACTAGAACCTGTAGAATACTCCAAGTTAAATAAAAACTGAATATACGTGCAGTTCTTTACAAAGGTTACTTGGACTGTTACCCAAATGCTGTGATTAGCACAAAGACATTATGTCTGTGCTGCTGAATAGGAGCAGAGAAGAAGAAGAGTCTCATCAGAGGGGCAAACCTCTGATGCACACATTCAGAAGCATTCAAGAATTTCATTACACTCAGTTCTCAGTAAGGAGAAGTGAGCTGATTAACTGGGCTGTAGTGTGTCATCACCTTGTTAACTGGAAGTAAAGAGCTTCATCCAATGGGATATTTTTGTGTTGTGTATGTATTTATAAATAGATATGTGTATATAGACATATATTGCTTATGTATTTATTTACAATATCATCCTTAATTTTTACATTTATACTTTTGTACCTTGCCTGTATGTGTCTATTGAAGTATTGCTATTTTGTTGATATAACTGACATTTTTTCTCTTTCCTTTAGTGACTGTCACATGAGTTCCTCAAGGACAATGGACCCTAAGGTGCGAGAGACTGAAGGATATGGAGAAGACAACTCAGGTAGAACTGCTCCCTTCCTCAAAGAACAAAAAGGGCTGTAACTTCTTAAGCTTAGCTCTGTCACAGAAGTGAGTGTATTCATTTAGAGAATGCATTCTACCTCTCTCTCCTTCTACCTCCAAGACCTGTGTCAGTTTTGACATTTCTCGACTCTTGAAGTCAGATTTTTGTAGCATCTTGTGACAGTTAACTTTTCTGCCCAACAAGATCCAACAGTAACTGAAACACTGGTAGGGATGCTTTCCAATGCTGTCATCCCAACCTACAATGGACAGGTGCTAGTTGTTGGGCTGTCTTGCGCAAAATACTGAATTCTTTATGGATCTAGGAACTGATGGTGATTCAGGTCTTTCCTCGCTGAGCAGACTATCACTGTCTTTGAAGATTATTGCTTGATTTCTGTTTTAATACTTTGCGATCCATTGAGTCTTATAATTAGCATTCAAAACATTTTCAAATGTATTATATAACTGACATTGTAAAAGCATTAGCCTCCTGATACTGCACATTTCACCTAAGTAAGCCATTTCTACATATAAATTGCTTTCAGTAACAACATTGTCCTTATCATCACTATTTTGCTTGCTGAACAAAGGCAGTGTGTTTCCAAGTTGTAATTTCTTCTCTACATACTATGCTGTTAATACCAAAGTTTTTCTTCACAGTCTAATTATCTCAAGAGGCAAGTAGAAACTCTATTAGGAAAGATCCTACACTGTAGGTTATTTTTATGTCATAAACACTGCAATCCATTCTCTCAGATAATAGTAATTTCATGCTATCAGTATAGTCTTGAAAGACATTAATGCAAGAGCGGACTGCGTTTCCTCTTCCAGGAAAAAAAAATCCACTTATGAAAAAATTATATGGGAATTATTATTGTTCTGAAAGCCTGCAAATGCTGCTGGTTGCATCTTCTTTATGTTTCTTCACTTAGGAAAGAAAAAATCAAAGTTCAAATCTTTCAAAAAGTTTTTTGTTAAAAAGAAAAGGAAAGACACTTCTTCAGGGAGCAGCAATCTGAAGCTATTCCAGTCAACAAGTGATGTGGCGGCCTCACATGACATGCATGCTAGTTTTGATTCTGAAGATGAACACGAGTAAGTCTTTGGACTGTGGCTGGTAAACAAATACATTGCTGCTATGAGATCTGTAGATTAAAGATATCCTAAATTGCCTCCTCTTCTTGTCCAGAATGCTGCACTCTCAACCAGTTGCCTTTTTCAGAAAAGTACAAATTAAAATGCTTGAGGCAAGGCAAATTACAAATGGAGAGGATGGGGTGCAGCAAGAAATAATAATTAATAAAGCTTTTGTTTAAGCATAAGTAATCCTTGGGTTATTGTTTCATCTTCAAAAAAGGGAATTAGGTACTTAGCTTATATTTTATCAAAATTTTCTTATACTCCTAAGACGTATCTCCCAAGGATTGTTAAAAAATTTGGACGCCTAACCACTTATGCCGGTTTTTGAAAGCATGAAAGAGATAAGGGGATGACTGCAATTAAAATCAGCAGGAACCAGAGGCTCTAAAGCTTTTCTTTCTTCTGCATAGCTAGGATTCATCTGACCAAAGGATAAATGCCTGCATCTGAATTAGTCACCAGCTGCCTTTTACGATCAGCAGATAGGAGTCAGCATTTCTAAGAAAAAGCTCATACCATTCTTGTGTAGACATATGAAGTTACTCTGATGAAGCATGTTCTAGATGTGCCTGTTTCTTCCCACTGAGTGTAAGCAGGAGCTTGGGGTGACTGGCTCTAGCACAGGTACCTATTAGTGTCTGAAGTTAGACAAGATGCATCCTAGACTCTGTATCTTGATACCTCCTGTCTTCATTAAGGCTTTTCCAAAAATGTTATCTGTTATATTTCATCCAAAATTAACCATGAGAAACGGGATACAAAGTTCAAATGTGTTCCTGGATAGACTAGGGGACCTCCGTCCGTGGATGGAGTGCAGTCGGGAGCTACAGCTATGCAGAGAGATAGGAAAGGCAACCCATCTTGCCCATTTGAAACGGCATGGTGCGATGCAGCCACTAGGCAGCGCCAGACAACCGAAAAAAATTTCTAACAAGTAGTAGTAGTATTGGCAAGGGTAGCAGTACTCCAGCTTGAAGCCCCAGGAGTTCCGGGTTGGCAGCAGCAGATCTAACAGTGGGTGACACCGTTTTTGTTCAACAGTATATTTTTAAAACATAGATGGTGAGATTTTCTCTCCCTCGTGCACTGCTCATCAAGGTCATGTCTGAGTGGGTATGGACATTGGCTGGTTTTGCCATGTTCCTGTGCATTGCTTGCAGGGTTATAAAATTATTATTTCTTAATAATTGTTTAGATAAAGACCATGAAATACCAGGAAAGGAAGGAAGCATAATGAGCACACTCATAATCTGAGGAGACATCTAGAATACCTCCACTACACATCCGGGAGGTATGCGTCTGCTACGAAGAGAAAGAAAGGACAGCATGCAGGGATAAAGGTGTACATGCAGTAATGCTGCTTAGCTGGCAGCTCTTGCAATCTTTGTAAGATGTCGGTGCATTGAGCAGCCATTGCAGTCCAGACTGACACTTACTTTACAAATTGCTATAGCTCTCTGACCTTGGATGCACTGCGGAGATCACATTTTCACACGGATAAATTGTTCTTCTAATGTCTCTGTTGCACTAAGCAGAAACAGCAGGCTTTCCTTCCTTCTGCAACAGGCATACAGATTAACTTTTTCCTGTAATTGTTTTATCAAATGTATTTATAGCAGACACTGCAAGGAAAATGTTACTTTTTGCCATGTTTGTTTATGTTTCTGAATGTCTCTATGACAGTACCTAGGATCCAAAAATATACACAACTATTTTTCTAGGGAGTCTGTTCAATTAGCTTGATAGTTACTTGAATCCAAGCAGTTCTGGGTTCTGCTTTGCCATTTCATAGCAGTCATATTTTAAAAAATTAAAAGAAGGGATTCCCAGAAGAAATGCCATATGCACACATTTCTGGTCCCTGCTCAGTTGAGTTGTGAACTAAGCTGAGGAAAATGAGCGCAAAAGACCTTCTATCAGCCAGCTTTCTGCCCATATGTCTCCCCTAACATTCCCATGAAGAAACAAGGTGTTCATCCCCCACATGTAACATTTTCAAGATAAGTTACATGCTGCATCCATCGCAAGTAGGAGTCAGAACATGAGAGAAGCTACCCACAAAGCTTTCTTTGCTTCTTCTCACCAGGCCATAAATAATGTCCCTGAAAAAACAGCCACAGGCTCATAAGGGAAAATCCCAAGGATCTTGTTGTAGAGCACAGGGTCTTGTAAGCATAATGCTTAGATTCACCTGAATAGTGCTGCACAGATTCACCTGGATGACAGTTTGTATTCGTGGAGAGATTTGGAACTGCAGATGTGATGAGTGCTGTGCACATCTATCTTCCACTGCAAAAGACCACCTGAGTTAAGAGTAAGAGGATTGGCAAAAGAAGTATATGTGTTTTCACTTGTTTGTTATGTTATTCTAGGGCCCACAAGGGCATTATGGGAAGCAGAGCTTTGTCTCATGACAGCATTTTCATCCCTGAAATTGGACAAGAGTCTGCAAGGCCAGTAAGAGTATTTTCTCAAGAAAATGTTTCTGATCGAATTAGAGCTCTACAGGTAATTTGCACAATGTACTTTTTTCAAACGCAAGTGGAATGTCCTTCCAGGCTTGATTTCTTTTATAATATTTATAGTTGAATATTAGATTAGCAAATTGTATCTGTTTGCAGCTTAATCAAATGTTGTGCTTATTTATCAGACAGTGGTATCTTACCTTGGTTCTACTGAAAAGGTATTTGTGACATGAATAGGCTGTATGGCTCCTAAAGAGAATCTCTAATGTGAGATGTCCTGTTCTCTTGACTATTCAGTTACAAAGATAACGTAAAGGTAACTTGCTGACCTGAACTAGAAAACATACTGGGGAAACTTCCATCATGATCACATATTCATGTTTATTTTGCCACACTGAAGATGAAACTCCAGCCTACCATGAAATTGGGACCTCCACCTCCGTTTGGGTATCATGCAAAGAGGACGGATGATGCTGGAACCAGTTCTGAGGATGATGGATTACCAAGAAGCCCTCCAGAAATGTCTTTGTTCCAGGAAATCCTAAGTTCAGGCACGACAATGAGAGTGAGTAGTTCTGGTGTTGACAAAAAAAAAGAGTGTTTAATTACTTGTTTCACCTATGTGTGAAGGCAGATCGAATTATTTGGCTTGCTATATGTATGGCTACTTTACCTCCAAACAATTCAGAAATACATTATTTGAAGAGAGAAAGTGCTCTGTCTCTATAAACAATTACTTAAAATCTCTGTCCTGATGAAATGTAAAAATAATTCCAGCAAATGCAGAACTGGAAAAGAAAGTGTGTTTGTGTGCATTCATGGAGATTCTGTTTTTTTAGGAACTACAGAGAGCTGCCAGTCTTAAAAAAGTCTGAAAAATCTGTGTTCTTCCTTGAACGTGCTGATAAGAGAGCTCTCTTTAATGTTTTTCTAGTCTGTCATAGAAAAAAAGAATCATAAAATAATTTGAAACTGTTCTGTCTTTTTAAGTGGTAGTTTTGTTGTACATAATTTCATTCTTTATCTGCGTGTCTTTGACTTTATGTTTGCAGTATCCTTACTAATCTTTAAGACTACTGAGAAAAACAACTTATGTTGTCAGTATCTGTGTGCTTTGTGTAGATGATTTCTGCTAGTATATCCATCTCATTTGTCGTCTTTTACTGAATCTCTTCCTCATTCCATCCCACAGTTCTCTGACTCTCACAAGCACCTTAGCTCTTTGAGTTTAGCTGGAACAGGCAGTGAAGAAGAAGAACAGGTAACTTCTGCCAAATGTATTAAGAGCCAAGCAATTACGTGTAGTAATCATCTAAGAAATGTAAGGCATAAATATTACTTTTTTGCCTGTCTGCTGCAAAAACAATCTTGTATGTATGTAGGTGCATGTCCATTCACTGTGCCTTTTTAATGCCTGTCCTAGTATAAAGTTATGATTGTTTAACAGCATAATTCTGACACCTAGTAATCTTCTTTTAACAATAATTAAGCCTTCTAAAATAGTTCATATCCTCTAGCAAAATTTACAGACGTGATTTAATCTCCAAATGCAACCAATCAGATTTAGACACTAAAATAGTATCCTTTTTTAAAGATGGGAAATTGCAGTAAAGGTTGGTTAGGTTACATGCAAAGGTTAAGGGATAATGGTTGTTAAGGAGCCGTGAACAATATCTAGGTCACAGAATCACAGAATGGTTTGGGTTGGAAGGGACCTCACAGCCCATCCAATCCCAACCCCTGTCGTGTGCAGGGCTTCCCCCACACCAGCTCAGGCTGCCCAGGTCCCCATCCAACCTGGCCTTGGAAGCCTCTGATTCTCCAAAATCTGCCCAAACTCTTGGTTTAAATACAAAATTACCTCACACTGCTACAGAAACAGTTTGATGATAGTGACTGACATTACTGCTCAGGAAACAGAGGTGAAGTCTTTAGTGGGATTGTGGCCACGTGAACCAGCACAAGCTGGGAATTCTGCTGAAGTGATATTTTCAGGACTTGAGTACAAGCAAATAGATGACTTTCTTCAATCAGCAGTCAGATGTTCTGGTTGATTAAAGAGCTGTTTTGAAAGGCTCTGAAGAGTCCCTTTTAGTTGTCTGCAGCTGGAGTCATGGTAGAAAGAACACGGGGGGTAAAAGAAAGAGTGTTTTCTAGAAATAGTAGGAGGAATGGAGGGGAATTGCAGAGGGAAATAGAGAAGCTAGTCCTGAGCTGACTACTTCTTGCTAATTATGCAAAATGTATTTTAAGGCCAGCTGCAGCAGGGCTCAGCAAAGATTTCTGGCCTTGCTTGTTGGATTCCACATGAAACCATGTGAAAAGCTGCTTATGTGCAGCAAGGTCATAATATTTTTAAAGACTAAAAAGAACATGTGAAGAAGGTATTTCTTGAAATCTGGTGTAGGCAGACTGTAAATACAGTGTTCAGTCCAGATGTGTGTTGGCTAAGGAAGGATTTATGTCTCCCTTTAGTTCCATTAACTTCACTCTCTGACTCACTCTCTGACTCCTGAGATGCCACTGTGACTCTGTGGTTGCTCAGCTTTTTCCACACATCCCATCATTTAGCTCACAGCGCTCTTTATCCCAGTCTAGTTTCAGAGTACAGCCATAAAGTAGCACCATCAGAATGCTTTCCTCCTGAACTGCAAGGTCTGCTCAGCATTTCAGAGATTAGCTGCACTCCTACAAGTCAGAGAAGACTGCTTAACAGGGATGAGAAGTTTTGTACAACGTAACACTGAGATTTTGGGTAGCAGTGACACCTTGCTGTGTCCTGGAATCCTTCCTGGCTCAAACAGGAAGAAAGAGATCCCGTCCACTCCTTTGGAATGGGGCTTATTTGCTTCCCTCTCCCCGTGCTAATCAGCAGTACCAGCTGAGGGACAGCTGAGCTGTGTGTGTGTGAGGTTTGCAGGATCGAGTCTTCCTGCTGGTACCTTCTCCAGCAGAGTTGGCTGGAGCCAGGCTCCGTGAGACAGGCAGCTTTTGGAGTCAGCTCAGAACTGGCATTCAGTTGGGCTGCTGAAATGTAAGTGGAAAAACAAAGCAGATTCTCAGTTTTCCAGTGTATCCGCCAATGCTCAGCACTGCCAGAGAGAAGATATGCAAGTTGTCGAGGAAAAGCAGTAGTCAAAAAAACCCAAAAAAACAACAAACCAAAAAAAACAAGGCAGGCAAACAGTGATTTGCCTTGAAAGAGAACATGTGCTGTGTCTTTGTCATGGAGCTGAAATGTCAATGTATTCACTGCTAGGTACTAATGTATAATGCAGCCACGTATCGTTTGTTGTACATTAGTCATGTTTGAGTACTACACTGCACATATTGTAGAGTGGAAATTAATGAGAGCATCCATTATTCAGTGGCTGAGATGCTTTTTTTTTTTTTTTTTGTAACTGAAAGCATGATGTAAAGCTGTGGATCCAGCCTCACCTAAAATCAATGGGAGTTTTTACCTGGCCATTCAGGAGGCTGTAGCAAACCCTAGGTATATTACAGAATGTCCTTTATCTGCAGTGCATAATGCAGAACTCTACTTACAGAAAATGCTGATGCTTTTTCCTTACCTAAATATAAAATCAACACTGTTCTCATGTAAATCCATCCTCTTTGATAAAATACCACTTCCAGAGCCTTCCATCCAGCAGAACGAAGTATGACAAAGGAGGAAAGCTTTTCTGATGAAATGAACTGGAATTTCAAGCTTACAAAGGGAGTCTTATCAAGAGTTGTCAGAGGTTATGTTAATGTTATGACAGATAGATTAGAAATATCATTTTGCCTATTTGCCAAAACTGAATCAGAGAGAAAGGAAGAACCTTGTTTCAAGTCATTTTTCACAGTTTTTTCAGTCTCCTTTTTGTGTCAGCTCTGGGACTTGCGTAGTCTCTGTGAAGCACAAGGGAAGCTGAATTCCAGCTTTATGAAAGTACTACATCCTCTGGAGCACTCAGAAGTTGTTTTTGGATGGATTATTGTTCAGGTTGGAAGTTCCAGGCCACTAGTAGGAATTGTCCGTCATTTCCTTTCCCAGAATAGTCTATAAATGAGATGTTACATTTCAGGTAAACTCCCTAGTTATTTTGCAAATGTAAGTACATGAGGAAAAAAATGCAAGCTGACTTTGGCATTGATGTCATTGATTTTTTATTCTTTTTTCTTTGGGAGGGTGTTGTGGAGCTGGAAGAGACAGATGCAGTTTAGGAAGCTAGAGATGTTCCAACCAGACATAACTGCGGGTAGGAGCATAATAGGCACAAAAGCTGGAGGATGGACCCAGAAAGGAAACCAGCCGTTTAGGCTCTGTAACAGAGTACTCTCCATAAATCTGTCTTCTAAAACATGTTGACCATGTATTTTTGTGCTTCAGATCTTTTAGTTAAATAAATATCAGTTGCTCTTCCACACTGGACAGTATACCTTAATAGTCACATGGCTAAAAATTCACTATTGCTAATCCCAGTGTTCTGTGTGCAACATTAAGAAATACAATGTTTTTTAAAGAACCTCAGAAGGAAAAAGAAACGGCCTTAAAATGCAAATAAACATGCCCTTTTCTTTATTGTTATATTCATGTATTGGTTTCTTTGTCTGATTTTATGCTTGGGGATTTTTTTTCAGGTTACATTGGGTCCTCATTCCAGATCTCGCTCTACAGATGGGCCGTTGTACCCTAGGCATGGAAGTGCTAAAATGAAATCTCCCCACGACTCTGACAGTAGCATTTCACCTGCTGTCAATTTTGAAACTCCACCTGAGCTTTCCTCATGCTTGGATAACTCTGCTGCTAAACATAAGCTTTTAATAAAGCCCCGGAACCAGAGGTCCAGTAAAATGAGAAGATTTTCTCAGGTAATTGTGAGAATAAGCAGCGTCACCAATGGCACAAAAACAGGAAGTTCTTTCTGGACTTTGTGTTTCAGATTCAGATGTGATAAGAAAAGGCATATTGCAGCATGGATATTTCATTGGTTGTTAAGAGCTGTTATTTCATGGGACTAGCAGCAGCCTAAATATTATCAGATCACTTGTCAGCTCTTGTGACACAGAAGTTTGTGTCACAATTGAATAAATTTACCATGCAGTACAATTTAGTATCTTGTCTGTGATGCAGAAGTTGGAGCTGAGTATTTCATTTCTTACTTGAATAAATAAAATTGGAAAGTGTTAACAATTAGCTTGTGTACTTTTCCTGGTCTGAAAGATCTTTTGAAATGTTAGTCTCTGACAGACTTGATGGAGGAGCTGCTTTAACTTCCCAAATGTAATTGGACTGATACTTACAGAAAGTACAGAAATAATAAGTGGTGATCTATTAGCTGGAGACAAATTCTGTACATTACGACTCTTGAATTCAGCCCTCTATCTGTAAAACCTTTAGAGCCTTTACATGCACTGCAGACACTTAAAATAAGTCTTGCAGAAAAAGAAGAGTGTATTGCTGATCTTGTTTTTTAAACCATCATTTTACAACATTGTTTATCTCCTTTGTTGGTTTTTTTTGTTTGTTTTGTTTTGTTTTGTTTTACTGTGAAGGGCATAGTTTCAGTTTACTTCTTTCTTCTAGGAAGTAAAGTTTACAGTTCTTCCTAAAGAACTTTATTGTTTGTGGTTTCTTTCAATGTTTTCAATACATTAAAGCTGTTAAAGTGGTTTGCTTAACAAAGGAGATATTATTCTCTCTGTATTTAAATGTGGCTTAGCTGATATTTTTTCTCTTTTTCAAAATCTCTGTGTGATCTTTGGGCTTGGTAGAGCACTGCTTTGAACAGCACAGTGATGAGGCCAATTATTTGGAAAGTCATGTAAAGCAGTAACTGTCTGATCAAACTTCTTTCTCCTTGAAAACTTGTTAGCGAAACACTTATGTCGCTCTAAAAGTAATGCCTCCTATTTTTTTCCAAGGAAACGAAAACATATCCAAGGAGCACAAAAACACTATTTGATGAAGCAAAGTCTCAGCTACAAAACGCGATTTTCCAACAAAGTCACCACCATTAGCTATTCATTTTCACCAGTGGTGAACAAGAGCCTGCATGCTGCACTTGTAAAAATCTGCAAAATGCATCACCCAACCCTCACTGTGCTCATGTCCACTGTTTGGTCTCCATAAATATTCAGCATCAATAAATGTCAATGGGTGCCATTTTTTTTTGCATAGAGGAATTTAATGACACACCTTTGATTCACACACACTTTCGTATTAGACACCATTCCATCAGACCACCCCTCTGCTGCCATCTGTCACACAGCAACAACATGTAATGGGATATTGGTGGGAAGGTTCAACCTCTACTGCCATACCACCAACATCTGCCCCTGACATCCTGGGCCAACATCATAACATAGGAGGTGCTACTTTTGAAGCACTTCTCATACAATTACTTCATCCATTCTACCTCTTAACCGACATTAATTGAGCCCCCTGGTTTTTCATGAAGAGTGTTTCAGTGTTTAGATAATACAGTTATTAATGTTTGCCTGGCCAACCCTGTCTGTGCACTCTGCTTCTGACTTATCTATACCTTCTTTCATATTCCTGGGCCCTCACTGGAAGCACAAAAGGCATTGTAGCTTTGTCTTTGCATTGCACTTGTGAAACAAGAAACTGGGAAAATCCTAATATCTTCAGAATGCAAATTTTGTGTTCTTAGAACAAGGGCCCATATCCAAAATATATATTTAACCAACAAACTACAGTGAATCAGTGAGCTAATATATGCATTATGTGAAAATGCATATTCAGCAGCTTAATAACATTTTCAAATAATCCTGTATATTTAGCCAGTCCTTAACTGAAATGTAATCACAAGACCTCACTGATAACTACATATATATTTGTGAACTTTTATGAAATAGTCTAATTCTCGGGGGGAAAAAAAGACTTGTGCACAAAGGAGGAAAGATTATAATGCTGTATTACAGTGTGATCAGACAGAAAACTGCCGTATGGGTGTAGATATTCAGCTGGCATAGTATGTCAGAACCTGACAGGCTTCTTAGTTTTTTGTTCTTCCTTCAGTGTAGGTTTACTCTTTAGGAAGAGTGGCTTGTTTTATTTTTATTGCTATTGTGGAGTAGCAAAACACAAAGGGACAGATTTGCTCTTTCAAATGCTGCTTTTTGCCTAAGAGCAACACAACATATCCAGTATGCTCAGAGGAATCAAGTGCCAAGGACGCTCCAATGGTCATTGTTTTGATGAACTTCTCATCTATAAAGGCATGAAAGCCCTAGTTGTGCAGAAAAGAATGTCACTGATTGCTTTTATATTGGTTAAATACATTATTCCCGAGTCTTCGTAGATAAACATGCATCCAGTACGTAGGTTAAGAAAACAGCATGCTCAGTGTTGGAGGCAAGTTTTGCCTTCCTATCTAAGATCTTGGTTGTAAATGCCATGTTTAAAAAAACAAAGCAACAACATACAAATCTGCACATAGTGATGGAGCTTTCTAAATTTCTTTCTTGCAGAGAACCCAGTCTGAATCTCTGACTGATTTGAGCTGTACACCAGAAGAAGAAGAGGATGATGAAAAGGAGATATGTGCAGACTTGCCAGATGCTGTATTCAAAACCAGCGATCAAGAAGTGCCTTGCAGCACATCTGCAGCGCAGGACGTGGCTTCCTGGCAGAAGCCCAGAATGCCTGAGGACCTTCCCCCTGCTTTGAGACTGGCAGTGACTCAACCCATTTCTGAGTCTGCTGTTGCACAGGAAGCTTTGCTTCCAGAGAATGAACCAAAGGACTTCCAACCAATGCTGGATACGTGTGTGAAGTCTGAGTGCTTGCTGCTGTCAGAAGGCAAAGGCTCCACAACTTCTCTGAACTCTGCTCCAGATGTACAGTCTGGAGAAGTACAAAAGCCAAAAGATTCCTCAGCAGCATTGGTTCTGTCTGGGGATGTGAGTAGCAATGTATCAACTAGTACTTTAAATAAAGGAAACAAGGAGCTTCCTCCTGTGTTTTCAGCACATGAAATACCATCTGAAGAAGATATTTCAACTAGTAAGAATAGTAATATTTGCTTGGAAGGGTTAGAAGAAAACATACAGAGCAATGATCAGGTACCTGTGGAAATGTCCTGTAACAAAGAGTCAAAGAAGGTGGTTGCTGTGTCATCAGAGTCTAGCAAGCAGTTTTTCATAGGTTCTTACCAGCCCACAGATTCACTCCATGTTTCACATCCCTCTTCTTCATCCCAGGTGGGATCATATGCTTCCCAGACTCTAGAGAAAGCAAAGACTGTACAAGAAGCAGCTGCTTCTGATAAAGAGAACAGTCAGTCACCGGTCCACAAAGAAGAGATTTTGGGGAAGAAAAATGAAAAAGCTGCCAATGAACTCAATGCCTTGAGAAAGTTCTCTGTCTCCTCTGCACGGGAAAGGCCAAAAACCAGAAGCCTACACTTTCCAGAAGGTTCATTGTGTGAAAATCCATTAAATACCAGGTTCTTCCTGTCCAATGTGAACGTCTCTTTGAAAAATGAGATGTTGAGCGAAGACTTGCAGAAGGGATCAGATCTGGAAGATAGAAAAAGTAGCGACAGAAACCAAGCTTTGCTGCCAGAATCTGACTCTGAGAACATGAGCCAGTCTACAGAAATTTTGGCTGACTGTGGTTCTCCAGCTGTCGATGCAGTTCCGGTGCAAAGTGGTTCTTCTGCGGTATCTCAGAATCAGCAAAGCTGTGAAGATAAAAATCCTTTTCAAGTAAAACTTAGATCCACCTCGCTGTCCTTGAAATATAGAGACCACTTGTCATCCGAATCAAAAGGAGTTAAAGGATACAGTGCAGAATTTAATTTAGAAAATCAGGGATTGACTTTATTTCTCAAAGGCGATAAGGCAGAGATCAAAAAAACAGCCGATACAAATATTGATGGTTCTTTAAATGAAAAGATCAAATCCAAAGCAAATTCCTCTGAACAGCTTAGTAGCAAACCTCCATTGCCTAAAAAGCCAGTCTTTCAAAACATAACTGTTCCAAATACTAATGCAAGCAAGGAGAAGCAGGACAAAACTATTCATGCTCCAGAATCCAGAAATGAAGAGAGAGACATGGAGAAAAGGCCAAATCCTAGTAAAGTGCCTGGTAAGACTCTTGATACTTTGTAAAGTTGTCTTAACTCATGAAGAATGACCTTCCATGTGTGTTTCACACGTTCTGTTGTGTGAATCTCAAATCTGGTGAGCTGGAGCTGAGGGCTCAGCCTTTGGTGATCCCCCATTCTTCCATTTGATTATCAGAACAACGGCAGGGAAGAAGTAGCAGGCAAAGTAAGGCATTTTTATCTGGGATTTTTCTATTTCATATTATTGTTTATAGGATGTTCAAAGTGACACTCAACAAATAGAGGGCATTAGCAACTATTGTAAAAGAGAAATATCAAGCTACTAAATGCCCCCATTTAGAGCTGCTTTCTGAAATTCAAAAGGCAGGAGCACGTATTAAGTGCAGTGCCCTACGTGAGGTGAATGACTCAGACCTGTAGACCTTTTCCTGCCATAGTATTCAGACAGAAATACTGCTAACTGCCTGGCATGCTTAGCACTCCATTTGTATGTTGTCTCCTATGAGTCTCGCATGTTCATTTATTCGTCTTTACCATTACTCAATCCTTGTTTAAAAACAAGAATTAGCTACCCCGCAGCTTGCTGGACTAAGATCAAGTCTACTGCAGATCGTTAAATTGCACCCAGTTGTCTGTACTGCAAGCCAAAACACGATTGGGTTAGAGTTAAAAAATTCAGTCCACTGGAGACCAATATATTGTGTGCCACAGGCAGAGAACAGAAAAGGCGACACTGCCATCTGAGGTCTTTGCAACCACAGTAAACGAGTTAAGTACACTCAAGCAATTATAATGGAAAAACTCTGCTCTTCTTTTCAAAGAGTGACCAAAATGGGGGAAAAAAATCTTTAGGTCTTCCAGTATGTACGAGGAACGTATTCCCTGCCCAGTCTGTCTGGTCATGAGTCTGATGTGAGGAGATGAGGTTTCTGCATGCCACAGCAGAGCTAGCCCTTCAAGTTGCTGTTTTCCACTGGGGGTCAGGCTCCGAGCCTGGGAGAGAGGAAACACTAAGCTGAAAGGCGTTAGAATGTGGCAGGCCACGTGTTCTGTACAAAAGCCTCTTCCTGGCTCTACAGACAACTTGCTGAAGCTGAGCAAGACTGGGCACAGCAAAAGTACACAGAGCACTGACGGGTGCAGTAGGAGGAGGAAAGGAAAGAAACGGAGCTGGGGAGCACATTTCTCCTGGCTTCTCCTCTGCTCCTGCAGCTCTGAGTACAAAGGAGACTCCTGGCCCTGGCTCAGGGCTGTTCTCTACAAAAATGTGTATGCACAAGAGCCTGGCCTCACTGGCAGGGCTGTGCACACCTGGGATTTGACCTGGTGCTGCTGGTTCCTCTCCAACTGGCAGTATTACAGCAGATTGGTATGGCTGGGTATTGTCTGAAATGGAGATTCAGATTAGCCTGTAGCAGTAATTAGTCTTCTTATCTAATTCCTCATTGTTATTATTATATCATAGTAGTTTTCCAGCTTTGAACAGCTTTGTAATGCATTCTGCTATTTTAGCATGCCAGGAGTGAAAGCTTAATTCTAAATAGAGAACACTCTACTCCAACTTGACCTGAGGTCTTTCCAGGTCTTTCCTATGCCATTATAGACCTTTCTCCTTAGAAATGGTATCGAGTCACTACCTCAGCCTGAGCAGGCTACCATACGCTGCAGGTGAGTGAGGTACTTACACCTTCTCAAGCCATCTGGGCACAACAGCAGGTTTTGTAGGGGGAATTAAGCAGCATCATGCAGGAGAATTGCTGTAGTACCTCTATAGGGCATCTTGAGCCGTGGGATCCAATGAGGGAGAAAACAGCTTTATGGGACAGTGCAGTACTCCTGTGCAAATGTCATTTTAAGCTCTTTGAAACTATTGCCTCAGCCCAGTGACTCAGGAGAGTATCGTAGTAAGTGCCAGAAATCTGAAAAGCACTATCAGCATCTCTCTTCCAGGGATCAATCGTATGGCTTAACAACAAATCCTGGTGATCAGGTATTCTAGGCTGCCCACTTTTTTTTTTGTCCAGTGACCTTAAGAGCTGTGGTTGCTACCGAGGAACACTTGACACTGTCAGGGAGTTTCTGTGTGCTGCGTGTTGGGAAATTCCTCTGCTCAACAGGAAGGCAAGCTGTGGAATCATAATGCAAGGGGGTGTAATACCCTTTTCCTATACAATCATCTGCAGAAAGTCAGTTTGCTGTGTCACAGGATGAACAAGAGCAGTTTGGTTCATGGAGCTCAATTTTTGGCTTCTCAGCGTTCTTGGTACGAAAGGCTCTGTGAGGGCTGTGGGCAGGCTGCTGTGCCACCAAGGAGAAAGCAGCAGTCAGGCCCACCAGCATTTCTTGGGGAATGAGCAGGGGTTTGTTTGGTCTCCGTGCAGCTGCAAGGTGACTTTTTAATGGATGTGTGAAATTAGTCACTCTATCTGTCCTGAGAAGAAATTTTTCTAGAGCTAAAAGCACAAGTCTCTGCAAGAATTAAAAAAAAAAAATTAAGCTGTGTTTTTGGGAGTTGATAGTCTATAAATCCTGTAAAGGGCAGAAACAACACATGCTAGCGGGTTATTACAAGAGCAAAACTGTAATACCCATGTGAATGTGCACATGAGAATACTTAAAAATCAGTGACTGTAGCAGAGAGATATTCTCTAAAAGAAAAAAGGAACGTGGAGGGGGACAATGACTGTAATGATGAAGGAAACTGGTATGCACTGTCTAGGAAATTTGAGCTTTGAAGCGACAGTGTTTCTCTCTGGATAAAAGACGTTGCTCTAGGGCTGTCCTGTCTATAGCTGAAAAGAAGACACTTTTTTTTTTTTTTTTTTTTGCCAAAATACATTTGTTTTTAGGTTGTGTCAGCCTATTTTGTATCATGGCTGCTTTCCAGCAGTGAAATAGACTTCAATGCAAACATAGCACTTTCTGGTGTAAAAAAAGACTCCTGGCATCAGTGGTATAGATCCAACCAGAAGTCAAATTCTTCAAAGAGCTTAAAGAAGGAAATGTCAGAAATACATTGCCAGATCTTTTAGAATTCTGTGCTCTGGAATTAAGGAACTGGGTGTGTACCCTGACACAGATGCGTGTAGTACATTAATAAACAAGGAGAAGTGTTTAGGGCAGGGTATATACTAAATGCCATCTGCATTTTTAAAGACTTTTGTGAAATAGCTGTTGTTTCATGATTGACCAAAGATACAACAATGTGGAAAGAAATATGCACACATGAGCGGTCTTACAAAACAATGACACTTGCATATACGGAGGGGTTATGTCCCTGTGTAGAGTTGTTTGGATTCGCTAAGAACATGTTTGCTTTCAAAATACACAGGGAGTACGCAAGTTAACTTTGCTGTTACCAGAGGTATGTCCTTCAAGCAGTTGTAATACTCTGCTTGCACAAATGTATGGCAAAAGCACTCACTCTTTGCAGTCCTCACAGGCATAAGATGCTCATTATCAGGGACAGGATCTAAATGTTATAAAAAGCCTCTGCAATATTTTGTCCACACAAAGGTTTTTAGATTTAAAAGAAACAAGTACAATATCTCAGGCCATACCTGAAACAAACTGATCCCTAAACCTCAGGGGTATGTTTAAATATGTCTTTGTTGTGGTTATTCACATATGCAATGCGCACACACACATACAACCTTACACATATTTGAATATATTGAGTATATCTATCTGTCAGTAGACAGAAAGAGGCATGTATTTCTCTCACTTGTCTGTGTGCATACACCAATGTACAGTAATGAATCAATCATAGATCCTCTTTAGTCCATAAATAGTACTGTATTGTCACCTTGTTGCTCACACAGCCAGTCAGATAGACATGAAAAAATAAACCCAGCTATTGATGGGAAGTGTATGCTTTCATATTCACAATATTTAGGCAGAAGAAATTTCATTTGTAAGAGCAGAGCTGTAGTCCCTAAGGAAAAGGAAATCTTTAGTAAAATGGTGAAGGAAATGGATACTTGCATTTAACACCTGCAGCAGGGGAATTTCCCCCCTTGGGGAGCATTGGGCCAGTCCTGCTGTTATCAGGCCCAGCTGAGGAGAGCTTGGGTGATTCTTATCTGAGGGAAAGAATTCAGAAGGTGAGAGAGGGCTCTGTTTGGTTTGGGAGTTGTCTGGTGGTGAGACTCAGAGCTGTGGAAGTGGTAAGGGGCATGGGCCTGGCTGCCAGCAGCCTGAGCGATGAGGCATGTGAAGAGGCCTGCAATGATGTGTGCTTGGCAGCTGCGGTGGAATGGGTGGAGGAAGATTTTGAGTGTGGTTTCAAGAGGCAGCAGGCTTCAGCAGCTGACTGAAATGCTAGGTGTTCATAGGTGGAAGCATTAGGCACAGAGCATATGAGTTCTGACCTGGTGTCCTCCCATTTTCTGTGACTTTTCCCAAGGGGAAGAAGGGGCTCACTCTTCTTTCCAAAAGCCTCAGGCCAAATCTGTTCCAAGGAAACACAGAGAAGAAACTATCATGAGCTTAAACCTATGAGTGAATGAGAGATACATCAGTGCCAACAACATCCTTTATTAGTTTATGACATTATTAAATAGAGAGTTGAATAGTGTATTGTTTAAACATACTGTAATAAGAACCAAAGAATATAATTCAGAATTCAGTTTTCAGAGTGCGCCATGGAAGCAAGAGGCTCACAGAAGGAGAACTGAAGGACAGAGCATTCGTGGCATGTCAGCCTTGCATGAATTCCAGCAGACGATGCCTCTGCTTGCATTCAGCACTCTGTAATGGCAGAGCATACCCACGGGGAACTCTTGTGCTAGCTGCCGTGCGTGTGACTTCCGTCAGAAGTGGGAATTAGACTGTGCTTTTGAGTCCTTTCGGTTTCACTGTGGCTAGCTGGTTCCTTAAATGCTGAGCTTTGATGCATGGTGCATGGTGAATTATAAAAGCATTCTGACTGCCTCATGACCAGATGAGATAAGATAGGAGGGAGGACTTATTCATGGGAATCAGACAGTCACTGAAATGAGGAAGATGTGCAGACATCTTTTCTTGTGAATTGTTGCTTCTTGAGAATGCTTTCAGTTTCTTAGTACTCTTCAGAACCCCAGAGTTTCATTGGAGAGACTCAGATAACCTTAAACTGTGAGAGTGACTCTCTCTATCATACTTTGTCCTGTACTATTTCACCACCTTTTATCTTTTGCTAGTACCATAGAGTGACTAAAACAGCAATGCATGTATATTGCCACACCACCTTCTCTAATTGGAAGCAGGAGGGTGTAAAGGACCTCTGGACGATGGGAAAGATAGTAGATTGTGAACACAATGCAGTCTCTTCCTCCTCTTCCAGTAATTTTAGCTGACTGATAAGGGAGAAGGTAGCAAATTCTGCAGATTGCATCTGACTTTTTTTGCTGAAGAAAACATTTCCTTTGCTTTGCCTACTTGACATACTTCCTGTAGCAAAGATTCACAGCAGCAAGAGTAAAATGTAATTACTCAATGAAAGAAGAAAGCCCATCCCAGAAGCAGATCAGCTCTTGATCCTGCTCAGGGTAGGTGATGGTACTCTGCTGTCGCAAGTCAGGCCTGCACAGGTACATTATCTTTCAATCTTTGAAGATGTCGATAAAGAGCTTTTTCACTGCTACTCTAACAGCAGCATTCTGATACCATCTCTTCCAGGATCATATTTGGCTCTAATTTGGCTGCCTTTTAATTAGCATTACTTGGACGTCTGGTTTCTCATCATAAAAATTATTTCAAAAGCCCAGGTGCTTGACACCTCCCACTGTAATATCTGCTTTATGGAAAATGCTGTTGTAATAGCAGCTTCCTGACATATCGCTGAGGGATTGGGAACCCTGTTGTGCTAGGAAATGCGCATCAAAACAATAGGAGGAGGAATCCTAAATACACAAAGATAACACAGAAATGGAAGCACAGATAGCAGTGAGACCATTACATGTGGTATGGTAAATGGAACTAGAGCATAGCAGTCATTGTCAGTATTGATTGTTTGGTGGGAGCTGAGGAAGAGCAATGCACAGTTCAGTCGGTGTTTACAGAAAGCCCCTGTGGTGTGACAGGGAAAATGGGACAGAACACAGAGGGTGATTTTTGAATCAGGCAGACTAAGAAGTAACATGCCTAGCAGAGACAAGGCAGAAGCTGAGTTCCCACTATCAAGGAAAGGCTAGTAGGTAAGTTGAGAGGGCCTTCAGAGTAAAAACTTTGATATTTGTGAGGACCAAGGTATTAAAAACAGTAAAAGACACTGCAAAGGCTGTAGTTATCATGGAAAAGGACCTGTGTGGTGGTGTGCCAGCTATACAAGGCCCTGTCTTGAAACTGAGGCCTTGACATGGGGTGAAAAGGAATGTTTGGGGGATGCAGTTACAGAAAGAGGCTGGCCAGGCTGAGGGAGGCTTCAACGGAGAAACATCTTGGTAACACTGATAATACCTTGGTAATATTAACTGCTGTGTGGATATTCATTAAGTGATGCTTCTGAGGAACACCAGACATCACCATCACCTTCAATAATGGCAGTCAATCTGCTTATCACAGCAGCGTGATCTGGGAACTGATGAAGCATGGAGCCTAGTTTTACTTGGCAGCGTGCTTAATGGGTTTTGCCCAAATGACTTACTGCCTAAGTGGATACATGGGCACAACCTACAAAGGAGATAATGTGATTGTGGATATCTTAGTAGACATCGCATCAATTCAGCTTAGTGGCTTTAGTTATGATGGTCTTGATGAAATTAGCCCTAATATTGTCAGAGAAGACTGTTTAGTAGTCCTTGAGCTGCCAGTGGTTGCCTTGCAGAAATGTGGAAAATAAGGGAAAGTAGCACATCTTGAAAAGGGAGGAGGGGTGGGGAAAATGGGGAGGAAAAGATGTTATATACCACTTAAAATGAAATACTGGAAGGAATAACTGAGCTATTTATGAATATCCACAAGATAGCATGGATGTAAGTTCCAAACAACATGGTTTGGTGATGAAAAGTAAAATCGTAAGATAACTGTTGTGGCAGGGCAAATGAGTGTCATGACATCCCCTCATGACACTCCTGTAAGTACAGTCTTGGTGAATCTATTCATTGGGCTGATGCAGAGCTACTGAGTGTGCTGGCTATGTTTCACGGTCATTTTAATGGCGGCCATCCTGGTTCTGGCACTATTCAGTATATTTAAGGACAGAGGTGACAGATCTAAGTGTATTTTTCTTACATTTGCAAGTACTAGCAAGCTGGAAAGCCTGTAGGCACAGTGAAAAACAAGAATAGAAATCAGAGTTCTCTTGAGAAAGTGGAGACATAATCTGAAAAGAATATTTTTATTATAGAAAAGTACAAAGTGCTGCTCTGTATGTAAAAATAATCAGATGCACAGATATGAAAAGGGAAGGGGAGAAGGGAAGTAAGATGATCTAGAGCTCAAAAACTAAACTTGAAACAAGAATAAGGTAATCCTGGAAAAAAGCCTGATGTGTATAGGAGGCAGTCTCCAAGGCATGTGAAGTAGTCCTTCCACTTCACCTGCTTCTGGCACCTTGTGCCAGAGTGGAGCCAGACTTGGACCAAATTAGGACAGTACCTACAAAAGCATCCAGTGAATAAAACTAATTAGAAAAGCTAAAAAAAAAAAAAAAAAAAAAAAAAAAAAAAAGGAGAAAATGTGATGTAAATCTTCAGATGCACAACAGATTGCCACAAGGACAACGTGAGTAATCTGCTCACAACCACACTATATAAGAAAAGAAGTTATAGATTTAAATTAGAGCAAAGAAGACTTAGCTTACCCTATGGAGAAAAAAAAATCTAGTGGAAAAAGAACAGCAAAGTCTCTGGACAGATTGTCTGGGGAGACTGTGAGTTTTGCCCCATCTTTGGAGGGTTTTAAGAACAGACTAGTCGAATATTGGTCAGAATACAGTTTATGTGAAATTCTGCAACTCATCTTGCCTTATATCTGAAGGGATAGACTAGATGACATTGGACATCTTTCCCAGCATTAAATTATCATCCTCTAAAATGAGACAAAAATGAAGCAAGGGCAGCCAGCAAAGAGAAGAGAAGGATTATGCGAGGAACAGCTGTTGGCATGGAAAGACAGAGGGGGTAGGTGGCATGCAAGAGAATCGGAGTAACTTGCCATGCAGGAAGGAGAGAAGCTTCTTCAGTGTCCTGGGGCCCTCCTTTGTCTCTGCTGCATCTGCGCAACTGGGCTTCCTGGCTTCTTCTTTTCAGAGGTTTCCCTACAAGATCACATGAGGTAAATGTGATGGGAAATGCATGTGTCAGCTGGCACTACGTCTTCCTTTGCCCTTGAAGAAAATCTTGTTTTCTCTTTTTGTGGTTTTTAGCTGATATAAGCTTTACAATGTTTTCATGCTAGCTAACTTCTGGGGTTGGGGCTACATTCTTCTAAATTAGATCACAGCTCTCCAGAAATATGTGCCACCTCCACAGGGTCCTGAGGCAGGGAGGCACAGCTCCGTGCCAGCACAGCAACTAACCATGAGTCTGAGCAGGATGCTGAATAGATAACAAACATTTCTTAAAGGGCAGAATTATGCATGATGTTGGAATGGGAATGCTTAACTTCAGCTTTGAAATATCCTTCCAGAAATTTGGGGACAGTGGTGACCGGAAGTGCCTGGGGAAAGTTAAACTGTCTTTCCCTATGTTAGCACTATTCTTATCCCTCACATAAACCATGCAGTGGCTCTGTATTAGTTGTAAAACTGAAGTTTGGGTGCAGTGTAAACCAAGGGAAAAGTGGAAAACGTGGGGGCTGGAGCCAACAGAGAAGCTGAGGCTTTTCTCTCAATCCAGTTCTATCCAGTCTACAGACAAGATTTCCCTACACAGAGTGTTAAAATATGCAGTATTTCACTTCCCCATACCTCTGCATACCACTTGTTCCTTAATAGCAAATGTGAGAAAAACAGAGTAGCGCTTTCCTTTTCTCTAGGAAATGCAATTTTTTCTTGTCTTGCTGAAATCTCCATTCTAGTAGAGCGTGGGGAGAGTGATTGGCCCAAGTGCAGAACATGGTGAGTGTCAGCAGTGTTAGCAGTATTTCTGTGTGTTCAGGCAACACAGGCTGCAGGCAACGGGGGGCTGTGCCAGAGAGGCTAAAAAGATCACAGAAAGGCAGCAACCAGACCAAGGCACTGGCTGCTGCTGTTTAGGAATGGGAATGGAGGGGGCAGAAGGGGAGACCCTGAAAAATGGGTGATTTCATGAAGTTTGATTGACTTTCCTGAATCTCCCCCATGTGAAGGCAGTGACATTGAACTCTAACTGAACAAGGGTAAGAAGAGGTTTTTCACCGGTAGAGTGGTAACTTAGTGAAAACATGAGGATTGTTCTCTGGAGACCAATCTGAAAAGAGTTCCTATTTACCCAGGCTTATCACACTTCATGTGACAAATCAGCATATTGAGCAAGCGAGAGCTGAAGCTAATTACAACTCTCTTCTAAATAACCATGCGTATAAATAATCTGTCAACAGAGAAGAGCGTGTCTTTGGTGATTGCTGGAGACTCCAGAAGGGAGCCTGACAGTCCCACAGAGCCAGCCTGGATCACCATCGCAAGGCAGAAGCAGTGGGGAATGCAGCAGGAGCAGGAGCTTGATGGAGAGAAACCTGTCATTCCGGATACTAAATCAGATACAGAGAAACAGAATAAAGAGAAGGAAAGAACAGAGGTACCTACAGTACAAATTTGCAATGATTTCATATTATTACATTTCTGTAATATTCCTTGAATCCGCTGCTATTTTACTACTCAGATGCCATAATGAAGATGGATACTTAATGAGTACAACCGTAAGCAACAGAAACACTGCTCTCATAAATGTGTTACGGACGCAGAATTCCCTGGTTATTCAGATAAGTAATTTTGTATGTCCAAAAAATCCTGGAACTATGTGAGGTGTGTAAAATTTCTTAGGTGCCCACTGCATACTTAGCAGAGGTAAGGTGTGGACTGTAGGCTAAGATAACCAAAATGCAGTACCATATTGTACAGTCTATTTCAATGCAATGGGATCGATACAATACTCTCTCCACCATTTCATTGAATCTCATCTACCTTCTGACTGATCTAACACCGAATGTAGAGCCCGGTCCCAGAAGGATTTTAGAGCAACAATGTTTAAAGCTGTGAGAAGTGAAACAGGATAAAAATAGCATTTGCACTTGCAGACATTGCCAACATATAAATTCTGGTTCTTTGTGTATAACTGAAATGCACAGTGTGGTGCCGTAGAATATGGGCTTCAAAGATCCTATGCAAAAAAGGTGATACCAGTAGCGAGTGATCTTCCCAGGTGACAAAGCTGTGCTAGCAGAAGCACTTGGCATTAATACAGAATACTAACAAGGCTTCCCTGTTACTGGGCTAGCTCATGGAGGCAGCAGCGTGCGAGTGCTGCTGCCTGTATTGCCTCATGCACAGTAAGAGCCCAGCACTGATGCAGGAACATGAGTGGCTTACACCAGTTTAGCATTCCCAGTGCAAATGACCTACTTTCTTGCTTAAAATGGTACTATAAGAAACCCGATTACTGTATTATATCCTGGAATAGAAAAAGATGTCTAGATGATGAAAAAAATAGCAGTGGTTTAGATTAACAGGAAGTAAAACCTAATAAAATATCTAGGCAAGATTGTAAACTGCAAAAATACTCAGCACTGTCATAGCAGTTAAAACACAGAGGGTTTAAATGATCCCAAAGTACAGTTTCTGTGTCAAATAGGAAACTCCAGATTTTAGTTGGCAGCGTTCCCTAAAATTCATGCCATGCATTTCATTTCCCTGTATCAGCTAGCAGAGAAATATGCCAAGATGCTCCTGACTGCTGTGTGTGAGGCGTGGTGCCACTGTACTATTCCTACTCTCACATGGCACCAGGCACTGTCGCTTCAGGGTAGTTTTTGATACTGGCAAGAGAAATCGTGAGAGGATGTGTTTCATTTCCTTTTCATGGAAGTTTACCTTCAATCCTCCAAAAATTCAGTGCCCTAAGCCACAAAATTTGGGAGGTAAAAAGAACGAGCCTGTTAGCAAATCCTGTGTACAGTAGTGGAGCTTTCCAAATGGTTTGGAATATATTTTGTCTTTATAACAACCTACTAGGAGATACTGTTACAAATAAGAAGATACACAGAGGGATAGTTTCAGTTTTTGAAGTTGAGTATTATGGATGCTAATGTGAAACCCATAGAGCTCTCTGAACAGGTGTCAGTTCCAGTGCGAGGAGTGAACCAGCTTGTGATAAGTCCATGTGATCTTTGGATCATAACAGGCATCAAATCCACTCCTTTGCTCATATTCTTCCAGGCTGGTCTTACTTATTCACTGTGCATTATTTGGATTTTAACCCTCTATGTACCTAGGGGTCAGTGAAACAGCAATGGAGCAAACCTTCACACTTGGCACCTAAAACCACTTCTGAAGAACAGAAGAAGGAGTCAAAGTCTGAAGCAAAAGAGCCTCTGACAAGAACCAATTCACTGTCACATTTTGTCTCTGGTAGGAAAGAAAACGCTTAAAATGTATTGCTCTTACCTTGAAACCTTGTCTGAAGAAATCCTCTTTGAGTGTACTGGAGAAGGAGTAGGGGTTAGATCCTAATCCCTTCCCTGGTCCCACATCACCAAGGGTAAAGTGTTTTCTCAGCACTCATATCTGGAGATTTATGATGCCGCATTCTGCTTTGATTATACTGTAGTCAGAACTAGTGTTGAAAGAAATGTGAATCAAGAGTTCATTTCACAGGATTGGGTCCCAAATGTAAAAGGTAAAATGCATGCAGAACTATTTTCAACAGTGTTCAGTTTGCATGGGGTTTCCTTAAGCACACAAGAACAATGTGCTAACCACCTATGTGCTCATCAGTGAGTTGAAGGCTGGGAGGAAGTCTGAAATGAGTGTTCTCGTTTGGCCTGGGTGTGAGCACAGGGCATGGGAGAGAATTTAGGTCATCTTACTGTTTTTTATAAGTTTAGGAACCAAAATATATTAGTCTTAAAAAATATATTCTTTTGTTGCTCGAAGTGGTTATTGCCTCAATAATGTATCGTAGAAGTTTTGATGTGAAATGCAAAGATTTTCTGCTGAAGAGCAAGACTTAGCAAGTTTTTAATGAAAGAGTAGAATGTATAGCTGCACAGCAAACTGGTCTGAAATGCACCT
>JAOWBP010000001.1:109238646-109250419 GCA_028571105.1 Tragopan temminckii | reverse complement strand
TGGGCAACCTGTTCCAGTGTGTCACCACCCTCTGGGTGAAAAACTTCCTCCTAATATCTAACCTAAACCTCCCCTGTATATTTTTCTTTCTAAGTCAGAGGGCCCTGATACAGTCCTGATACAGTTGTGCTGTCAACAGGTAGGCAGAATGTAGGTTTGGAATCTGTGTATTTTGCTTTGAACAGAAGGCTTGTTTGTGACTAAATACAAATGTATTTTTCTTCTCTGTGTGAAAAGTGATTTCTGGTTAACAATTCACACCACTGGAAAAGCCTTTCAGATCTGATCAGCTTTCCTGGGGACATCACTGTGTGTTTCCAGCTGAGAAGCAGTATGACTGACTCAGGCTGATCCATTTTGCTCAAGCAAGTGCAGTATACATTGTTGGTACAGAACTTCTAACACTGACATAAAATGTAAAAATTCACCCTTTGTTCATAACTCACGCACATCAGCTCTCACAATCTGTATTATAGTCAAGGAACACCAGCAAAATGGACTTGAAAACAGAACAGTTTCCTTTCCCAGAAGAGCTTTGTGATGCATCTTTGGCTTTCTGTCCAAGGTGCAAGGTGACACTCTGTAATCCATTTCTGTCCCTGGCAGTGAAGTACTGTATGCAATGCAAATACGGTGCAGGCCGTGCCTCTTTCTGTGCAAAAAGTGTAGAGTTGGCGACTTACCCAATTTACAAGTTGGATTATCAGAATTAGCTACCTCTGGAGCTCAGTAACTTTCAGTAAAAAATTATGACTAAGTGATTTTTAATGTGCAGCAAACCATAATAAATTTTTAAGGCCAAAATAGCCCTCTGGCCTTTACTTTGATACAGTGTTTTGCGCTGCATTGCTTTTGACAGCAAAAACATTTACTAAATGTATTTCGTATTTTTAAAGATGAAAAGGAACACAAAATCTTGTCAGAAAATATCCAGCAGCAGCGTAGCAAGGAGCTTGCTGTAATTTTGCGGTGCCATTAATTCCCTCTTAGTCTAGAGGAGTGCAATAAACTTGTCAAAATGTTTGCTTTGTACATGTGATGAGCATTCTGCTGCGGATAACAAAGGTTTAATTACTGGGTTTGGTGTTTGTGGTTAGCAGATCGCTTTTGTGCTGTTCTGGAGTCAAAGGCAAAGAAACGATTTGTGAGTGCTGGTCAGTGCTTTGTGGCTCGTGAATCAATACCGACTGAAGGGCCTTGTGGAGTATCACTTCCAAATAGTTCTCTGCCTTGTGTTACTCTTTGAAGATTCCTACCAGTGTGACACATTCTCACAAGGTCCATTCAGATCTTCTTTTGTGATACCTTGGAATGCCTTTGCTTCCCCACAGATCCCAGTTCTCTTCTGTGCGCTGGCTGTGTTCCCAGAAGGAAGCCCTCCCGGCTCACCTATGGCAGCTGAAAAGGAGGTCGCTCAAGAAAGCATTGACCTCCCTCCCTTTCTGGGATCCCAGACGTCTCTCAGGAGCTGCTAGGAGCTCAGCTCATTCTGCACGGAAGTGTCGAAGCAAAGTGATGGAGAGCCATTTTGCTTCCTTCCACCTCTCACACCTTTGCAGACTGTGCTTGCAGTGATTTCTTTTTGTTAGCCTGCAAGGCTCCCCTTACTTACTTGTTGGCGTATGAAAGGGCACATGTTGCAGACTCACAGTCCCACTGAAGCCTGTCCTGCTGTCTTTAAGAATGCTGAACCAGCCGCGGTGGCATATGAGGTCCTCCTCATTCCCCATAGCAAGAAATCCCCATTTTTCTCCATATATAGTTTTACTTCTGAAGTTGAAAGTAAACTTTGTGAACTGATGGTTTCCCAGATGAGCCTTAAAGGTCCCTTCCAGCCCAAGCCATTCAAACCAGGAGTTTCTGAACTGGAGAACCAGGTTTGTCCCAAGTCAGGCTGTGCTAATAGTGCTTCCCAGTGAGATCCCATCCTCACTTTATTTTACTCTTTTTTTTTCAACCCCCTCTGAATTTAATGCAGCTGCCTGTGACCACTCCACAACACTGCCTACATCAAAGTGCCTACAGGAACATTCTGGAAAGAGCAGACAACACTCCAGGTCATGACAAGAGGAGAATTAAGGTAACGCCAGTTCAGGAAAACAGAGCCACCCTCTCAAAAGAAATAACAGATCATAATAAGCTGCATTGTGCATAAGCATAATAAGCTCTTCCTCTTTGCGCTCAGCACAGGAGATGATTTTGACAGGCACGCTGCCTGTGGACAGCACAGAAGAACACGGCCCTGTGCCCACTGTGCAGCACGGCTCTGACTCCCTCAAGCCCCAAAACTCTTGGCAAATCAGTGCTCACTCCCACGCCCTTGGTGTACTCATGGCTCACTGGCACAGCACACCAGCACTCCTGAGGGCCAGCCCACACCAGGCCCACTGTGAGCACTGGCTTTGCTATGTGGCGCAGACTCAGGCAGGCTGCCTTCATGACTGCCCGGCTCTTGGCTGCTTCCTCTTCCTCCTCTGTGGCTTTCCTCTTGTTTTCCCGAAGCAGCAGGTACCCTGAAGGCTGGCTGCCTTTCTTTTAATTCAGCCCAAGCACCGAGCTCCTTCCAGCAGCGGCAAGCAGGACAGTGGCCGCCCGGGGCAGCAGCTGTGAGTCACTTCTGATGGCGGCTCATGCAGTCAGCTGCTCTCCAGAGAGACACTGAGCTTTAGAATTGCCTCTTCATGCCACGCTTTCTCTTTAGATGCCTCGATTACAGTGAGGATGTAGTTTATCTTACCTTGTGATCATGGAAAGGAGATGTGGGCAGGCTGTTTTTGCCTTGACCTACTTCACTGAAGCAGCAAAGAACACAGAGCTCTTCTGGGCTGAGAAAAATGGCAGCAGCCCCCACCAGAACTCACTTGTGTGGGCTTACGCTGCCATGTCGGGGCGGGGGGAGAGGGTGCATATCCAAGGGGATAAACCCACGGTGGTTTTCCCACTTGCTTTTCCCCTTTGCACAAGTAGCTCCTCACCTCTGCCCACAAAAGCCAGTCCTACTCGGACACGGCCACTGGCACCAGAGCTGAAGTGTGCAGGCGGGCCTCAGGTGCTGCAACAAGGATAGGGGGAGGAGAAGAGGTGGTTTCCTTGGCTGCTTTTATGCAGATTGATGGACAAAAAGGAGCCTCTTAACTACATGCCCGCCTCAGGAATTGGTTTGAGCAATTTGGAGTCCTCATTAGAAAGTAACAGATGAGCTTGGGAGAGCATAGGAGGACACACGCTTAATTTCCTGTGTAACATTATTGAAATACCACTAAAGAATAAAGTTGTATTTAAAGGAAACATAAATCTCCATCTTGCCTCAATAAAATGAACTTTGAATTTTATGCTTCCTCTAAATGCAAGTTGGAAAGTTCCACTTGTTAAAATATTTTATTTTAGAGGAGAATGCACGGCTCCTAGGACATACAAGATTCTTCCTCCCAGTTTAATGGGTGATGACGCCTTTAAAAGGAAACAATTTCTGCTTCCAAATTCTGCTTTTCCCTTGAGCAGTTGAGAGCAACTTGGAGGTTGGGCACAGCAACTGTTCTGATCAGCCTGGTACACGACCTGACAACCAGCAAGCTGCTCTTCTGGCACCGAGTCACACACCGGCCTTCAGCTGACCCCAAAGGTTACTCACAGACACAGGGCTCACCTCCACGGGCTCAGTATAGTCAGATGAGTCCATCCAAAACAATACATATTGACTAAAGAGTGAATTAAGCCATCGAATTCTGGCTCCCCGATCTCTCCGAGGTATGGTGCCTGATCTGCTGTGCTTTTAATGGTGTTGTACTCAGATGCTTGTAGGAGTTGCTGTGGGTGTTTGCTATGCTCGGGGACCTACCTAAGAGCAGCATGTTTTGATTACTGTAGCTTGATGTCATTACTTGTCTTTTTCTGGCTAATTCATTTTATGAGCTTTCCCTGCTGTTAATAAACATAGTGGTGTTTAATTATTGAGACATTTCATAAAAATGTTTTTGAGACAGATACAAGTTTTATGTTCTGACTAAATAATTAAACATTATGCAAACGCTAACAACCCCAGCATTCTGGTTATGTAAAACAATACTTGGATGATGGCCTTGTTTGCACACTGAGTTAGTGTTGTCGGGCTGCAGTGAGTGGCAGATAGAAGTATAATTCCAATTTAAAAACAGAAACGGGTTTCGATGAAACAAGAGAAACACAGAGGTTAGGCTGAGGGCCAGCCTACTGACACGCTCTGTGTAGGGAAGGTGGGATGTGTCCCCTGGAGGAGCCCTGAGCATCCCAGCCCTGGGCTGACCCTGCAGCTGGAAGCCCCTCCTAAATGCACGTGGAAGGGGCAAGAAACACAACTTGCACCATGGGACAGAAGGGGATGAAAGCCATTGCTTGCCATCAACCCGCTTACCTGAGTCTGCCACGATGCTCTTCACTCTCTCCTTGTGTTTTCCCCCATTCAGCTCTGGCAGTCAGGGATAAAATCCAACCCCCTACAATTTTAAGGTTTAATTGCCCGTAAACAGGTTCGCTGTGAGATGAGTCATCCTGCAGCCTGCCTTTGAACACGCTGCTACATATATGCCATAATTCTATAAGCGAGGGTTAAGGCGTAATCACCTGAAAACACAAAGGACTGTCTCTGTGTCAGCACACTGCTGTTATTCCTGTCCTAAAACAAAGCACTAGTATAGGCATGGCGTGGAATATGCTATAACACAGCTATGGTGGTTATCAAACGTGTCATCTCTGACACGTTACAAACTTCAGAAAGAGTTTGGTAATTGCTCACCGGACTCCAGCTGCCAGGAGCATGTCTGGCTGCGATGGGTGCCTGGGTGCCTGTTCTGACCCTGTCCCATGTGCTCTCATTACCTGTGTGTCTGGTGGGAGGAATTAGCATCTGCCCACACGGTTGTACAGCATGTTGTATTGTGCTGGGAGCTGTCATTCGGAGAAGTACATTTTTGGTATAAAATACAATATCAACAGATTGCTCTTAAACTGCTGTTTTTCCTTTGTGTTCTGGGAGAGTAATTTGCATGTGATTGAGAGAGAGCTGAGCACCTCGTTTGCAGGTGGGGATGGGAAACCTGAAGCTTCTTTTGAATCTGCAAGAAAGGAATACATCCCTTTACTTAAAAATGTGTATCCTTGGTGTTCTTCCTAGGGGATGGAGCTGCCTGGTAGTCCCAAAGTTCTTCTGCTATTACTGTCACTTCTGTTGCTGGCTGGTGCTGCAGGTTATTCCAGATACTCAGGCAGAGTTCCTGTTTGATTGAGATTCATTTGTCTCTCTCCTAAAACCTTGCTCGAAAATGTCCTCAGAGGCAGGAAATTGCGCTCATTACTTCTAAATGCCATGAAGAATGCTCCTGTCCTTTCTACGTTTTCCTTGCCATCCACTATCTTCCCACTGCTGCTGGGATATCCACCAGTTCACTTGGTGGGGAAGAAATGGGATTCTAAATTGGCAGAAAAATAACTCTCTAATGAAAGAAACATCACTAAAGCCTTTAAGGCCAGTCAGAGTGACTTAGTATAGCCTGGATTCCTGCTGCGATAAGGTAAGGAATGAGATCTTTTCATTGCAGAAGAGCACCAGCTCTGTTTAAGTTGAGAACAGCCTTGATAATTATTTTCAGTACTCCCGAGTTTACATGCTCACAAGGTTTGCCTTGACACTTGCTGTGTCTCAGGAACACACAAGTTCAGGTGCCTCATACTTGCTACAGGTAATTTGAGCAAGAGGGTCTAAGACATTGTTCTCTTATTCCTTCTGTCTCTCTCCCTGCTCTAAGTCAGCTGCTGACAAAATCACTTTGCCATGCACTTTGGGTTTGAATGACAGCTCTTATCCTCCCCTGTCTGATCTCAGCCACTCAGGATGTGTGTCCCCTTGTCCACGGCACTACTAGCAGGCTACTTGGGGTAAAGCTTAGCACGGACAGGTTGGTGGGGAGCACTGTAGGGCCTTATAGAGATTGGGGAGCTGGTGGGCAGCATGCAATGGGAGAGGCCGTGCTGCTTGGTCAGTAGGCTGCAGCTCTTGGACTGTGACTACAGCAGATGCCTATGAGCCCAAGCCTTCGCTCTGGGAGCTTCCAAAAACCAAATGTTTTACTTCTGAGGTTTGCCCTGAAATGAAAGCTAGCATTCCAGAATGCTCTAAAATCCACTTAGGACTTGGCTTTAGAAGTATTGACAAGGAAATTCATGTTCGACAGACAGGAGACAAAAACAAAAACCTTACCAATTATTAGGGACGCGTCTAGGATTTGAGCTTCTTGCTCATATCTGATGTGATAAGGCTCAGAAAGTTACAGGGTCATGCTCTGTCAAGTCACTCGTCACCTTCTTCCTGTCATTTCAGTGTGAGTTTGTTTAAGATTTTCTGGTTGTTCTTCATGCTTTTTGGTATAGGATTTTGAAGGCAAAGCAGTCAGGGAAGCAAGGAGAGTCATATGGGATCAGAGCGAAGGTGGTGGGGGTAAGGAAAGCCCAAGGGCAAGGGCTGTGCCTCTTTATCCTTTCAGGCAATGCCGACTTGAATGTTGCTGGGCCACAACTGATGACTGCTGATAGAACAAACGTTCATTCAAACACTGCTTTGAACATCAGATTCCACAACCACAGTTATTTCTGAGAATTGGGTTTCCAAGAATGAGTGTCACACAGCTAACATGCTCACAGAGAGCTAGCCTGCTCTGTCCCTGTACACAAGCCCATCTATCAGTTTACTGCTGGTTTACCAGCATCCCTTCCATCTTCTGCTGGGAGAGGGCATTTTCATCCCCTATCCAGCACTTTCTCTAGCAGCAGAAAATATGCAGGCTCATCCTTCGCCTAATGGTGAGAGCAGGAGAAAGCTCTTTGTCCCAGAGATGGATTTGAGCCAATGGTTTGATGCCAGGTTTTGGGCTCTTAACATCTGGTTCTAACAAAGTGATTTGAGCCATGTCCTGCATAATGTGGCCTTCCAGTTGGAAGGAGGATTAGTGATGAAGAGGGGTTGGATCAGGCAACAAGAGACGTGAGACAAAGAAAACAAAGCAAAAACTAAAGCGTAGCCAGCCCACACTTTGGCAGGGGAGCCTGTGTCAGAAGCCTGGAGTATATGGTTTTAGTCTGTGCTTCTTGGCAATCAGAAGCTTAGATTTGCACTGTTTTTCCACATTTTTGCTCAGGTTTTACATATCCCTACATCTTTGGAGAATATGCAAGTGCCTTAACTGCGCATCATTCAAATGGCTATTTGGGTACTTGCAGTGAGTGGAGCTAGAAAATGTTTACAGCTTGTAATAACTCTGCACAGAATAAAACTAAGAGTTATATCTGAGTCAGTCTCTCTCAAAGCTTCATCTGACAATGTGGCAATTTTGAGAGACCCTTCTAAAATACCTTACTTTGCCTATGAAAGACGTCTTGGATTCTTTCCCAGTGCTGCCTGGACCTGTATTGATTTTTGCTAGGGAAGAGTAACTTGAGACATACATGCGTGCCGAGGGCCTGATTCAGACTTCCCTTTAGCTGCAGTTTCCTTTCTATCAGTGGGCCAAACACCAAGCCACCCCAAGGTAAGTGAGAGGAGACATTTTTTCAGTGTCTTGCTTATAAAGATGATGTCCAATGCACAAAGTCTAGCTCTCAAATATTTTCCAGAAATCTTTTCCTTTGTCTTTTAGAAATGTCTCTCATGGTAGTGAGAACACCATGAAGCAGGCACATGGAAAATGAACTGAGAATCAAATTGTTCAATTCTTAATATGATTTCCTCTCATTTGAACTCTCTCTTCAGGACTAACTGTATCTGACTGCTCTTAACTCAGATATCCGACCTCAGCTACTGTCAGCAATACGGGCACAATATGAACTTCAAGGCTTCCAGGTTTATGTTTATGTAATAGCAGGAACACGTTTGAAAGCTTCTACCTTCAGAAGGAGATGAATAAACGTAAATTTTCATCACCTCTTAAGCATATGGCAGAAGAATTTGCAGCTTAGAGAATGTTACCACCACAGAGAGTGAAATGATGCTGCGGGGGTGAGGGAAGAGAAACACAAGTTTGGAGACACAGCTCTGTTCCTATTTCCCCAAGACAATGTGGAAAAGTTATGTGCTCTCTCCCATGTCAGTTCACCCATCGTAAAGGTGGACAAATAATTTACCTAGCAGATAGGAATCCTGAGGTTTCCACAGGGCACTGTCACATCTGACTTCTTAGTGAGACAGGTCTGTGAAGAGCAGCAGCATCACAGCGTGTAAGAGAAGATTATTTCAGAGTGTAGTCACAGAAACGGCAGAGTAAAGGTTAACTAAACAGAGCTTCTTTTTTTTTAATTTTTTTATTTTTTTTTGCTACTGAGCATCTGTCTCTATCATCATTTTAATGTAATTTTCTACATCCGTTTATTTGTTGAGCATTAGCATCACAACAGATACTACACAAGCCGCACATTTATAGATGAACTATACATCTAGCAGCTCTGTGTGTATAAAAGAAGTTTACAATATTACAAAATTAAAACACTTTTTGCAAACTAGTTCAGTCATCAAAGCACTCATTCGTTTTGGTTTATGTCTATAAAAATGTAATGAGATCTAAATCTGTATGAGCACCAAAAGCGTGAGGTGGGAAAACCGTTCTGTATTGTCACGCTCACACTGCTGCATCAAGCCACCCAGAGGGGCTGCCACCCAGAGTGGGCAATCATCACCAACCCTTCCCCACTACTCATCAAGTATATTTGAGCTTCTTTTTGTTTTTATTGGTGATGTGGCAAAGCACACAGGTGTACAGCTGAAAAAGGCAAAACTGGGGTGAGATGGAGGGAGAAGAGCTGAGAGTCAGAAGGTGTTGGCTCTGTTAAATAAGGTTAGTGCTAGACTGAGAATAAATCCTGTCTCTGAGACAGGATTCAATTATCAGCCAGTAGACAAAGACAATTTCCAGACTGCCATTCCTCAGCCAGGCAACCGTTAAGGCTTCTGCTGCCCACGGTCAAGCACCTTTACCTTAGTGCATCTTTCCTAGTGGCCAGAGAAAGCCAGAGTATTAATGGTGTGAAATGCAGAAATAATGCTTTCATACTTCTGAATGATTCAGGAAATGTGCCTAGATAAAAAGAGCTCAAAATTTGATAAACACTAATAATAGTGCAGCCCTACAAATGCATAATGACCAGGTGTGCCAGAAAGAATCACTGCAGTGTATGTGAAACAACGGCAGGCCCAGAGCATCCTCTACCAATTTGTCTTTACTCTGACATTTAGGTAATAACAAAAAATTTACAACATGAAAGTTTTCCAGTATCAAAATATAGAACAGGATAGTTTGGTTGGAAGGGACCATCAAACTTCCTGACCAGTTCAGGGCCAACCAGAAGTTAAAGCATGTTGTTGAGGGCATTATCCAAACACCTCTTGAATGCTGACAGGTACAGGGCATCAACCACCTCTCTAGGAAGCTTGTTCCAGTGTCAGGTCATTCTCATGGGAACGAAGCTGTTCCTAACGTCCAGGTCTGACACTCTCATGGCACAGATCCATGCCGTTCCCATGCACCCTGCCATTGGTTTAACAGTGAAGGATGAAAGAACAGCTGAGCAGGAAGAACAAGTTCAGAGATCTGCAGGCATTAAATACTGCTCAGGTATAAAAGTGAGCCATCACCTTCACCAGAACCAGGCAGCACTTCAGCATGTCAGCCAAATAGCCCAGACATCTTTCTTCTGACAGCTGCGGGATTTTCCTTTGCAATGCAATTCTCCAGCAATGGAATATGCCAAGAGGCATTTGATTATTGCTGTAGTAGGTCAGATGAGAGCATTGTTCATTTTTTTTCCCCTCTCCTGCACCCCGCCTTCCTTATTATGAAGCTAACTCCAGGAGCAGATGTCAGATGAACTGAGAAAATAACCACATTAACACTTACTCCATTGTTTGCAGAAGTTAATAGTTAATTGGATACTGTCAAGGTCCAGTTGGTAAACCCTCCTAGTGCAAATGTTCAATCACTGAAAGAGCAAAGAGTAGAAAGTATAAGATAGCCCTCCTCAAATAAATGCCATTAAACTCATCTTGTAACACATTCTTTCCTCCAGCAGACTTCTCTCTCCTGACAAAAGCACTTTCATGCAAAAATGTCTCCAATCAATTTTGGTTTTTTTTCTGGCACAGAAATGCAAAAATTCGTATCCCCATGCAACACTAATCTATTTAAGTCAAACAATGGCAGCTCTAATATTTTTAGCTTTCTGGGATCCCTATAGAAATGCCTGTAGTAGATGTGTGCGCTTGTGTACATGCAGTGCCAGCCTTTGTTAGAAAGTTACTGTACCAAATGTGTAAACCATAAAAAGGGGAACTGAAGCACAAACTTACACCATAAATTCTCACCACTCAGCTTATAACACCACAGAGCAGCCAGCTGTCAAGATCCTGCAAACTGCCTATATGCTCCTCCTGCTCTTCCACGGAGTTGCACCAGCCCCTCAGCACAAATACAGAGGGCTACTGTGCAGGTCATTTAAAGAGAAAGAGTACTACAACGTGTTTAAGCTTTGGTTAAAATATAATAATCTATGGAGTCTTGTCCAATGTCACTTTTAAGACAGAATAGCTAATAAGATTGTTGTATGGTTCATCAAGTTCTGGTGGGGAACTACAACCACTACAGCCAAGGCAAGAGCCTTAACTCAGAGCAGAAATGCCTGCTAGATGTTTGGTCTCAATCAGGTGGAAGATGAGGAAAAAAGGGGAGGCAATAAAGGGCTGAGCACCGTTAATCATGAGCAGTACCCAGTATGGCTCTTGCAAGGCAGAGAGCTTCCTACCATGACGTGAGAGTGCTGACTTTAATGGGACCTTGCAAACCCAAAAATACATCACTTGATGCAACTTCTGGAGCCCATGAAAGGAACCATTGAAGAACAAGGTTTGCTTACTGAATGGAAACACTGCAGCCCTCAGTAATGAATCACAGAATAGAGCTGCTGCTGACCTTTCTTCACCACTTGCACACCCCAGCAGTAATAGCTCTCAGGAGGAAAGTGGGTTCACTTCCACACCTCCCAGCTGTGCTTGTCACACAGCCTGCAGGGCAGCACATGTGCTGCAGCAACGCAGACACAGCCCCACTCTTGCAAGCAACACAAAGGACAGAGGGCCCATTGAGTGGGTGTGAGGAACAAGCTGCCCTTTAAGGAGTGCGGCTCTCAACAGACGCTCTGATTAGCACAGCACAAACTCACGGCCATCATCACCAGCCACTGAGCACATCACAAAGCACAGGTAAGGGCCAATCACCTGGCACCGACGAGCAGTGCAAGGAATACCATGCTGAGCTCACCTGCCCTTCAGGGGTATATATGAACATGTTACCCAGAGAGGTGGTGGACATCCCGTCCCTGGAAACATCTAAGCTCAGGCTGGATGGGGCTCTGAGCTCCTGATGTATCTGTAGGAGTTCCCGTTCATTGCAGAAGGGTTGGACTAGATGGCCTTTAAGGGTCCCTGTCAATTCTAATGGTTCTATGACACACACCCTCACTCAGAAGGCCAAAGGCTTGACCCAGGAATCACCATGTACATCTCTGCCACCACTAAACTTAGCAATGGATCTCCTCCAGGAGCATACAAGAGGGTAAAAAAGAGCTGTGGGAGAGGGTCCAAAGGAGAGCCATGAAGATGATCAGGGAACTGGAGCACCTCCCCAACAAAGACAGGCTGAGGGAGCTGGGCTTGTTCAGCCTGGAGAAAAGAAGGCTGCGGGGTGACCTCATTGCAGCCTTT
>JAOWBP010000001.1:109213829-109226672 GCA_028571105.1 Tragopan temminckii | reverse complement strand
CAACTTTATTTGCTGTCTGGACAATGGAAAAGCCTATTTCTTTATGGTGGAGTCTTTGGATTAGAATCCTGTAAGCTGTATCTTTTCAGGATGAGATACTGGTAAGTCTATAATTTAGTTTTGTTTATAATACACTATGTTTTGTTTTTCTGAACATGCTAGAAAGTGAATAGAAAGTGTTTTCTTTGCTCACAGTGAAAGGCTTTATTCCAGCTAGTCTCTCCCTAAAAAGCAATTACTCTAAATGGTCTTTTAGTGCTGTACTTCCAACTGCTTTTCTGGTCGTCTTCTTGGCTTTCATGCAGCTTTCTGTCTATTTCTGCTGATGCTTCCCACAGGCGTGCCACCCATCCATCTAGCAGTAAACAACAAACCGTATTTTTGTTTGCAGCTATGTATATATATTTACTATTTTATTCTCGAAAATAATTTACAAGTTTCTATGCTTATTGTACATAGATGTTGCTATTGTGGCCCACTGATGCATCATGTTTTTGCATATCAACATCATGAATATGCAAGTTTCCTCAGATGCTTCAGGGATGGGCTGAACTTGATTTCTTTTCCATTACTATATACTGGCAAGGTAATTGCTTCAATAACAGTCCTCTTAATTGTACAGCCCCTAGAGAAAAACTGTAGAAGTACTGTTGAAGCGAGGTTTGAATATAACAAGTGTGATGGCATCACATTTGATTTACAGTGGTGCTGATTTGCAGCAACATGAGAGTCTGATAAAACTGATTATAAGGTGTGGGTTTGTTTGTTTATTTATTTGCAGAGTGGGCAAGTTAGAATCTATACTTGGAAACTAAGTTTGTTCAGCAGTAACTGGTGCACAAAGAAGCAAGGAGCATCCACTAGCAAGTGCAGAAACAATAATCAAACTTCTGCAGCACTTGCATTTTGTACCCAAGCTGGTGAGAGTTTCTATTAGTTTTAGGGGTAGCACTGGAGTGATAGCTCTCTTTTGTTATCTTTTGTTATATCAGTTTTTTCCAAGTGTACTAGGATGGTAAACAGTAATGACTGATCCACAGCTAACTAATTTTATTTTAATTTAGGAAGCTAGGTGTTCTTTCTGTAGTTTCTGGTTTGTAAGTGTATGTTTTGTTGGTTTCTGAAGGGAGAGAAATGAATGGTTTAAAGTAAGTGTCTTGGTTTACATGTACAGGCTCTCCCAGACAGGTATTGACAATTCTGCGGTAGAAACAAATAATGTTATGGTTCTCAAAAGCCTTCAGACTGTCAGAATTGAAAGGTTGCTTTTTCTTCCTGTGGCATGGTTTTATTTTTCAGCGTTCTTTCTTTTCTGTGCTACAGTTGGTCTGTGGCTGAGATAGTCCATCTAAGAACGTACAGTATCTTGACTCTTAGAGTCTGAGCCCTCGGTACTCAACAGTGCCTGAACATATCACATGAACAGTGACTCTTGGAGGAGGTTTGGGGTACCTGGGTTTTGGTGGACGTGACTTCTTTATGAAAATCTGGCCTGAGCAGAAATCCTTCAGACGTATAATCTTTTTCATCCATGATGAGTGGATGCTATTGCACTAGTATCCTCCTGCTGACCGGATGGCTGTGTGACTGTAAGTCCTGATTGTGTGCACAGTGATTGTTTTAAGTGTGCACAGTGAGTGATACCTTTGAGAAGTTTCATACAAGTGTGTATTTGTGATAAGTAGTTATTGAGCAAGTGTACAGTAGTTCCTGTGCTTTAGGGATGACCGAGGGGGTCAACTGCTCAGCTACTGCCCAGTTGACTGGTTGGCATATGTGCTGTGAGTCATGCTCAGGAGGATGTACAGAGTGCACGTGTCAGAGGTTTTGTTTGCATGTAAGCAGCAAGGTCAAACATTTTTGCTTTGCACAAATGTATCTGTTGATCAGGGAGGCTCTCGACAGAAATACCGGCAACCTTTCTGAAACTCCCATGTGAAGACACGTGCTGGTGTAATAACTGTTCTCTCTTCAGCTGTAAATGGGACATATGCATTCAGAGGTAGAGATGGCCTTTGTAGGTCAGGGCTCATTTTCTCTTGTCCTCCTCTGCAGTGCTTTATTGGGCTGGCAGTTGTATACAACAAATGTGCATTTTAAAGTGTTTCTGTGTGCTATAAAAGTAGACTAATTCCTTGTCCTGTATTTACAACACATTGGTTTAAATTTGACTGTATTTAACTTAGAAGAAATTTTGAACATGAGAAGATCTACAGCTGAACAGGAGACTTTACTCTGCCTTGTGTTTTGAAGATGAGTTGCATCAGGTTTTGTGGTATTTTAGCTATGCGCAGCTTGCAGTGATCAAAGGTTTGAAATGGGTGAGGTTGAGAGTTTCCATCCGTGTAGGGGGAAAAAAAAAAAGAGTAGAACATTCATAACACATCCTTACAGTCAGTATCTCATTACAAGTAGTACCCATGTCTAAGTTGTTCATTTAGTGAACAACAGTGAAGTCAGTGATAAACTGCGGACTCAGGTAGCAAAGAAAGGATGGCTGTCGTTGACCTTTTCAAGAGCTGTGATGTCTTTGCAGCAACTTTGGCCTAGCTAGTTTTCAAAGGCAGATGCTGTTACTGTGTGCAAGCCATCCCTGAGGGACAACATGAAGAGCTGTGTGTCAATGCAGGACCAAGGGCAGAATGCTGGATCTTCAGGCTGAGACTCTAGGGGCAGAGGAAATGGGGTTTTGTGGGGTTTGGGAGGGAGTCTTGGGAGGAGCTTGGCCCACTGGGGTTCCTGTCCCCAGGAGTGAAAAGCTGTGGAAACAGTGGTAGGAAATCAAATGTGTGGAGCTTGTGTGGCTGCAGTATCTCAGTTGGGGTTTGGGTGTTCCCTCCCCACCCCGTGATCTTGGCTCTCACCAGTCACACGCAATCACTGGAGCACAAGGTGAGGAGAGGAGCACTGCTTCATTTAAGACTCAAGCAGATGTTTGCACATAAATTATGAATGCTGTTTTTCTTGATTGTTCATGGTGCTGCTGGTTAAATGCAGCTTCAAAGTGTAGGATAAGCTGCTGCTGTTTGAGAGGTTACAGATACTTTTTTTTTTTTCAAAGGAAAATTAAATGTAGGAGGCTGATGCCTAAGCTATTTCCATTATGGTGTGTAAGGGTAACTGTAAGGTTGGTGGCTGATGCAATTGGCTCTACTTTTCATTATCGCTGATTAAAAGTTGCAAAGCAGATTGCTTTTATATGCTGAATACTGGCATTCAGAGTGATGAGACAATAACATTTCTACCTTATGGATGTATTGATTTGCATCTTTCAGAAATAAAATGCAACTTTACATCCACAATGTTTGTGATGCAAAAAGACTCTTTTTGGGAAAAAAAAAAACACCACACAACAGAACAACAACGACAAAATCCTGCCCATAAAAGAAGATTAAAATATTTCCATTCAGTTTTATTAAGGTGTAGTTCATAGTCACCTGATGTTTCTTGGATCTTTACTTCTCTGGGGATAATTCCTGCACTGAGCCATATCTTCCACAAATCTTTGTTTCCTTGTTTTAGAAGAGGCCAATATAAAAGCTGTAATTGTACTCAAATCTTTACTCATTTGAAGTACAAAAGGAGCCACAGTTCCCTGGGGCATTCTAGCAACACAAACTAATGTTGAATAATACTGAGAAAGGGTAGTGTGATGGAAAAATAGTTAAAAATAATTAACATATAATAATTAATAAATAGGTTTGGGACAGTTAAACTGAAATGTTGATTTTTTTACTGAATATTTTGGTGACTTTTTTTGTGAAAAGCACAATCTTTCTGCTGCTTATTCAAGAAATTCATTCCAATGGCTTTAATCAAGTCTAACTAGAAACCAAATAGCATCTTTTTCTACCCTTGTCTTTACAGTTCCATTTGCCATGGTTGACGTTCTGATCAATTGAAATACATTACGTATTCTGGTGTTTGCAGATGACATAAAATTGAATACATTCCTCCTGCCCCACCAGGAGTTTTAACCTTGTGCTTATTTTGTTTTTAATCATATGGAAATTAAATCTGTGAAACAATGGCAAAAAAAAACCTGCATTGATAGAATTGAGGTTAAACTGATTCTGAGAGTCCAGCTAGGGTTGAATTTTTAATTGCTCTAATGTCATAATTATAGGCTTGAGCTACACCGGTGCTCACAGTTGCAGAGCGGTTAGTGTGATTATCATCTATAAACCAGTGTACCTGATTCTGTGTTTTTCCAAGTAAAACCTCATCTGTGTGTATTGTAGTGCTCCCGCTAAGTAGTATTTAAGTCTGTCATCAATATTCTCCTAATTATAGTTATTTAAAACATATGGGTACTCCAGCACAAAGAGGACTTGCACCTTATTCTCAGTTCTTAACCAAGAATCTTTGATTTCATCCTTTGAATTGGGTTGTCCCTCAGCTCTGGGCACCATGGGAGGCACTGGCTGTGGCTTTGGCTCCAGCTGTGTAGTTAATGGAGTGGTGCTGTTAACAGCACAATTTACTCATGCAACCAGAGCTGGAGAAGGGAAAAGCAAACTCATTTCAGATTAGGTGGTTGTTTTTTTTTTTTTGAGACTGTTATAAAGCCACACTTGGAGTCTTGTGCAGAGACAAGAAGTAGGTGTTTTATGAAGGTTGTTTAAAGATAATGCTTTTTTTCAGACACTGTAAAGAATTAATACTCAAATTACACAAAATCATTGGATTACATGCTCACCTGAGCTCTTTTATTAATTTTTTTAAAATGAACATTTTGTGCTAAGTATATCTACAGCAGAAATTAGGATTTTTTTTTCTTGATCTGCTTTGCTTTTGGGAATAGAATGTGTATTCTTACTGTTTCTGCATGGGTTGGAGATGTGTTAAACACTGGTTACTTCTTGTGGGACGGATTTAGCATATGATTTCAGAGACTTTCCCTTTAAAGAGGAAATGACCGAGTTGACAGTGCTTCTGAGCACGAGGAGTTCAAAAACAAGTCAATAACAACAACATAAAAGTTGAAACCTAAAAAGCTCTGAGGATTATATTTGTCTGTAAAGATCTGGGTAATGTTGTTTGCTAGGCAAGGAAGATTAAATACTAGTTAGGTTAACATTTAGGTCAGGACAAAGCAATTGCAAATGTGAGTATATATATATTTTTTGCCATCACTGTAGCTTATTATTCTTTCTGTTTAAAAGAAGCCCAGCTCCTGTGTTGCCAGTAGCTCTTCTCAGACAAATCATGTGTTTAATTATCCTTATTGTCTGAAGCCAATGCACAGACAGAACACCATATGCTTCTGTTGACTTGACCTCTTTAGTCGTGGGAGTCTGAATTTTCTGATACATTAGTCTTTCTATTCCTTGTGTTTAAAGTAATGTCAGACCCTCTGTCAGAGTGTAGACTGGTGTCATAGAGGTTTTTACACCTGTATGGGAAATATCCTAAATGGATCTTTCTGTATTTAATGATTTATATACAGAGGCAATGAGATGGAGACATTTAAAACTCTTCTTAGCTGCTCTATCCAGCTTTTAAAATACCCCCTAAGTATAAACCTTTCATTAACTGTTACAATTCTAGTTTGGCTGATTTTAAATAAATAAATAAAATTAAATGAGGGAAGCAGATTCCAAGAGTCTCAGCTGTTTTGCTCTGTTGCTTCTTGCTTTGTATAAGTGGCATCTCTGAGCAAGTAGGGTTTCTTACTTTGTCAAAAGAATTTTTACGAGTAAATTGATTCTGAAATTTGCACTTCAAAGTTACAAGGTTTTGCCAGGTGATATTACAAATGATTATATTCAGGTTGCTTTAAAAATTTTAGTAAAAGCAACGCCAGCTCCTGCTGCAAAGGAATGTTTAAACAAAAGTATCTGGCTGTTGATTGGCTCAGGCCCTGAAATTTTCAAAGCAAACATTTCAGACTTGTGCTAGTGCATTAAAATCAGAAAGAACAAAAAACCATAATTTGTTTATCCTGATCCCAAAGTGCAATATGTGAACAAGTTGCAGCGAAGAAGTTAAGTAATTAGAATTCTTGAGTTATTTATTTTAAGTTAGGAAAAGCTGCAGTGGAAAAACAAGCTGCTCTTTGTAGGGCAAGTTACTTGAATAAGCATATTTTTAAATACTTCTAGTCCTAATAAATACACTTCTGTGTGGGAAGCAAGGGAAATAAACAGTAATTCTACCTGCTTGTTTTGGTAGATTGAAATACAAGATTGCTGAAATGGACTGTCAGTTTGGATAACAAGACTTAGAGATAAGAGAATGATTGACCTCTTGTTTTTTTCTGATTTATGTAGAAGACTGTTACATAAATCATGAATTATTATGTATTTTAAAAACAATTATGTAATCTCTAATTCTGTCAGAATAACAGAATATTCTGATGTAGGTATGGCCACAAACTGAAAAGGCCCACAGGACAGCATTCAAATAGGACTGATAAAATTTGACCTTGAGCAATTTTCTTAACAGCTTATATTTATAGCATATCTGTTCTTACCATTTGCAGTGTACTGCTTTATTCTGTATTTGCATGGTTGATTACTTTTCTGCCTCAGATTCTGTAACTCATCATAACTTGCTTATAAAAGGCTTTCATTTCACGTTAGGAACAAGGAAGCTAATTAGCTCATAGGGAGTAGTCATCCATGATAATATATTGTAACGTTTCAAGGACACAATATTGCAAATTTTAGACAGTTTCAAGACGGGAGATCAAAAATTACTTCATAAACACACTTTAATTTTTAATTTTTGGAGTTAATTTTTTTTAAGACTTTCTTAGGTCATCACTTAATTTGACATTATTGGGTACAAATATGATTTGTACCTATACTTGGTTTTTAACCCCTGACCATTATATCAGATTGTGATGATATTTTGCCATTTTTATAAGCAAGTTGGCACAGCTGGATTCTGCAGCCTCTTTTGTGTGTGGACAGAACTCCTCGGCCATACCCATGTGACTGGTTTGATTCCTCAGCCAAACATTTGAGAGAGTGGCACTTGAGTGTGATTCGTAGTATCTTCTGAGCTCTGGAGTCTGGACTTTTGAAGTGCAGTGAAAGCTATGGTTCATATTTTCCTCAGCCAATGCCACTATGTGTTTCTTGGCTATTTCTTGGGTGCTGGATGGCTGCACAATGTCAGTGAGAGCAGGATTTTGGTACCACAAATAGTAAGTAGTTGTATGTACATTAAAACTTTGCAAAACCCACCCAAAATACTGTGTCCAGGCTTGGAGCTCCCAGCACAGGAAGGATGTGGAGGTTTTGGAGCTGGTGCACAGAAGGGCCACAGAGATGATCAGAGAGCTGGGTACCTCTCTTATGAAGAAAGGATTGGGGAGTTGGACTTGTTTGGCTTGGAGAAGAGAAGGCTTCAGGGAGTGCTCACTGCGGCCTTCTAGAAGGGAGGTTTCATGCAGAAGAGAGACTGTATTTTTACACAGTCTGTTAGTAATAGGACAAGGGGGAATGGCTTTAAACTAAAAGGAGAAATTTAGGTTGGCTGTTAAGAAAAAAAATCTTTACTCAGAGGGCAGTGAGGCGCTGGCACAGCTGCCCAGAGAAGCTGTGGTGCCCCATCCCTGGAGGCTCAAGGCCAGGTTGGATGGGGCCCTGGGCAGCCTGAGCTGGTGGGGGGCAGCCCTGCTCATGGCAGGGGTTGGAGTTCGATGACCTGTAAGGTCCGCTCCAACCAAAACCATCCTATGAAAATAAAAAATCTGGCCTTTACCAGTTTTAAGGTAATGTAGAAAATCATAATAAAAATAAACGTTGGTGTAATAAGAAGAGTTTTGTTTGAATTCAGTCTTTCTTTTTTTGACTGACATGAAAAATAGTTTTGTCTGCCATGCATTAGCATAGCAGGATTTCAATTTAAAAGAGCATTTGTGTGTGAGGGCCAAAGAGGACTACTTGATCAAGTGATTACTACAAATATGATAGCTTGTAATGTACTTGGATGTTACAGATCAAGCACGGTACAAAGGAAGTACGTGTTGCGTACCTCCCTGTGGCAGTGAAGTGCAGGTATTGTCACCACACAGTGGATACTGATGCATTTAATACCATGATTTTGTGAATCCTGTAAAGCATTTGAACTAATTTTAGGGGAATTGCGGAAGTTATTTCTACACCTTATGTAATAGAAATGAAGAGACTTTCTTGTAACAGAAGTGCCAGATTGTCAACATGGCAGTCAGTTTCAGTTTCTAATTCACTGAGGAGTAACATGCCTTTCGTACACCTACTGGCTCTATATAAATCTCAGTGTGGAAGCTCTCCATGATACTCTCCATGATACTCTCTAGTTTGTATCAACCTGTATATTGATAATTCTTGTTGTAAGTATAATAGGAATGTATGAAGCTTGCTACTGGTGTGACAATAACTGGTGTTTTATTTTTGTTCCCCATTTTTAATGGAAGAAGTGAGTTGTAGAGTAACTAAGTACTGAAGGGCCTGAATTAGCATTTACTACAGTGTATTCTCACAGAGTCTAAAGAGTGCACGCAAAGAACATGAAGCATTTGCTGTGAAACCTTTAATTTGTAGCACGTCAGCTGAAAGTTTTAGGTTATTGAGATTGTTCTGCTAATGTGTGAGGAGCTAATGAGCAGGAGTCCTAGGGCTGGAAGAGGAAAACTGAAAGGGTTATCACTAGGATGGGCCATAAACGTAAGTGCTGGTTAGTTTAGTACTGTTACCAGTGAGACACTGTTCATTTGAATAATGTTTTGAATATCCCCCTCTTGGACGGAGGGAGGATCCTGCCACACCAGGTAGCTGCTCTTGCTTTTACTTGTTTTTACTAATTGAATATTTGTGTGCGATGCTTTGTTGCCAACCGGAGCCTTTTATTGCTCTGTCAGAAGGCAGTCATTCTTCCTGTTCCCATTTAGTGAACAAAGAGGCTGCGACGTTTCAAGAGTTCAGTTTGGTAAGAGCAGGAAATATAAATCAGGCCCACAGTGTGGCAAAACTAAGCTTTCTGTACTTGTCTTGCTTTCTTTTATGCATGCCAGGCCTGTGGTTGGTTCTTTTCTCCGGGTGGCAGATATGTTACTCTGGATGTCTATCTGATTGCAGCCTGTAGGAAAACTCAACTGCCTGCTGTTGATATGGAAAGGTCATAAAGCTTTTTGTAATTTTTCTTTTTGTTGTTGTCTGATGCGTCTGCCTTTGGAGACATGCAGCTGTACCACCACAGAGCTCTTGAGTAAATTACAGCTTGCTTTTTTCTTTCTTTTTTTTTTAAATACAGTCACCTTAGTTCAATCTGTTCTATTTCCAGTTGTGGAAATGGCCTGTGATTTAAAGTATTTGTAAACCTGCTTGATTGATAAGACAAATAATGGCTTGTGAAGCTTTCATGATGCTTTTTATGCTGTAGATTGTGCTCCCTTTAGCAGCCAGCAAATGTTTCTCTTTGAGGAAGGGTAACAATACTAACAGAAATGCTGAAACACTCCTGGGGGTTGTAAGGGTTTTAAGGCAATTCTCAATTCTGTTTTCTCCAGTCTTGCCCTTCCTGCTCCCCTGCAAAAAGGGGAAAAAAATAAATGAAAAAAATCACCAAAGGATAAGAAGAGGTAGCCTGTTACCCAGCACCCACACGTATTTTGTTCTTGTGCACTTGCATGGTTTTTACTAGAGGCCCAGACTGTTATAGCATCCCTGTTGAAGGCTAGATGGAGTCAGACTTAGCAGAGATTTTTGGGAATGCAAAATCCCCTTTTACTTTGTGTGCTTTTTTTGCTCGTTCCTTGGAAGAGATACCTCCAGGGGATCACCAAACATTAATTTTTGTAGTGCTTCTATCTCCATTCTCTGATGCAATATTTTACATGTATATTTATGTGTATATATGTGTGTGTGTGTGTGTGTGTGTGTATACCTCCTGCTACTGTCAAAGATAAGTGAACAAAATCTGAATTTTTGTATTAGTCAGCTTTAACAGACAGATCAAGGCTGTCTTGTATTTGCATGCTCCTGGCAATACTTAAGTGTATCTGCAACATGGTTGATGGATCTAAGCAGTCCTTGAGACGTCTGAACAGTGAGTTGAGTGTTTTTCAGTGATTGTTGCTTTAATAATACCCATGTCTTGATCAAGATTCCTGTTCAGTTTTCATTTCAGTGTAAGATTTTTGTCTGTGTATATGTAGCTTTCAGTGTTCAGTTTTCAAGTGTGTGCTGTAATTGTAAGTTCGGTACCTAGGTTCTTTCTTTGATGCTGACCCATCTCTGTTTCCTTTTTGAGTGGTTTATGGAAAACAAATATGCAAAATTCTGCTATGTCTGCCTATTTCATAGATGTCTGTGCTCCACTTTGACAGTGTAAAAGTGCACCCAAAGTAGTTTTCTTGCTAACATTTTTAGAAAAAAAAAAATTTGAATATGAAAACTAACATAAGCAAAAAAAAAAAACAAACAACCCCAAACCTAAGAACTGTTGATGATTAATTTAATAGCACTAAAGCTGAATATCCATAGAATTGCTAAGCTGTGTTCGCAGGATGTTTTTACCATCTTGTTGCTCAGTATGCTTTACATTTGGAATTACTATACACTGAATATTCTGCCAGTAAATGTAATTTACCCACAGTCCAGACTACTTATGCTATTTTAGTTGTGCTGAGGTAATCCACAAAATGCTTTTGTAAATTCAAACTATAGGATATTTTTCTGTATTCCTTTACTTTGATACCTTTGTTTAAAGGTATCTAAGGGAGAGCTCTCTTTGCTGTTAGAAATCATGTTGAAGTGTGCAAATTGTAGTGAGAAACCAAAAACTAATAAACTAGATTTATGCTAAGATATTCAGCAACTCCATGATGAGTTCAGAAACTTGACATCTGGTTTAAAACTTGGCTAATGAACTGTCTAAATCTTCAGAGTAAATCAAATGATGTAATCAAGAGTGTAGCAAAAAGGAGAATGGATTGAGCTAGTTACTTAGAGTAATGTAGTCTTTGTGGGTGACTTCTCACAGGAGTTTAATAGGAGAGTCATAAAGAACCCGGAGAAGGAGGAGTAGGTTGAGAATTGAAATTTCGTCTCAGGTCAAAAACTTGCAAACCTTCAGAGTTGACAGAATCAATTTGACTTGAATTTTTAATATTCAAAATACAGCATCATCTTTCAAGGGAGCCTATCTAAATTCTAGGCTTGTGTATTTAGGAGAACATCTTGTAATGAGAGGGAAAAAAAAAAAATGAGAATACAAACTACTGAATGAGTTGACATAGTGTTAATTTTCCAAGAAATGCACAGCATCAGGCCAGCTAAAATATTTAGATTTCAGCTTCTGGGGTTTTGCTGAAAGTACCAGGGTTAAAAAGAGAATTAATGCTTTCAGTTCTCGAGTAGTTTCTTAAGAAGACTGTTCTTACTTGAAGCATGAAGGCTGGTTGGTTTTGTTTGATCCTTTTGACTTCTAGAGCAAAGTATGGAAAAATATACTGTTTTGCACTGAAACAAGAAGTTCATCGTTCTAAAACAAAATTGATCATGCTGAAATTTTTGGAGACATTGTTTGATGTTTGCTACCATTGCTGTTGAAGAGGGATGTTTTATTTTTTAGAGATCAGATATGTTTTGGGGTTCTTCCATCAGCTATGTAAAGCTAGTAACTTACTGTCTGAATCCCTTCCTCTGTTTTATTAAATTATCCTGGGTTTCAGCAGAAGAAAAGTCATTTATAATGTTGTGGAAACACAAATATATTTTTTTGTGACAGTAATTGCTGATCTCTGAGACAGTTTCTTTCATGATTTTATGTTCAGTATTTCTCTTTCAACATAGGAGCTATGTTGAAAAAGTAGTTTTATTCTTTTTGACAGAAGATCAATTCAGTTTCTTTAAGTTTTAGAGAAACCTTTGAACAATAAAACATTAAATGGTCAAATGTGGTTTGAATAGTACGCTATTGACTTCTTTATGTATGATACTTGTAAGTATCTTACTTAAACATTTCGGAAAGACTGCCTTCAATTTCCAGATAAGCTTCTACAGTCACTTGCAAATTTTGATTTTCTTTTCCTTGTGAGGAAAGAAGTGAGCTTTAAAATACAAATGAGACTTTTGCATAACGCAGTAATGCGTGTCTTCCTCTCAAAGTCCAAATCTTTTGATGGAAAGATATTAATGATATCAGTGTAAACTGAGGAAAAAAGCTTTCAAATGATTTCATATTTTGGAGAGTGGAGAGAGAAAATAAGGAAATACCAAACTTGAGCTAAGTCAAAGTTTAAATAAAAATAAGGCCTTGATGTTAGTTTTATAGGCTCGTGCCTAAGTACTTAAGAGTGTCATTTGATGCAGTTATTTTCATAGAACGATAGAAGCTTTTGAATTGGGAATTTGAATTTCAGCACCTCTGAAATGAATATGGACACCTATGGCTAGATCAAGTTGCTCAGAGCCATGTCCAGTCTGACCTTGGATGTCTCCAGGGACAGAGTATCCACCATCTCTCTGCGCAGACTGTGCCAGTGCCTTATCGTGCAAAAGTATATATAAAAATAAAAAAAGTCCATCCCCTTCATTCTTATAGCCTCCCTTTAGATACTGAAAGGCTGCTCTCAGATCTCCCCAGAGCTCTCTCAGCCTGTCCTCGTAGGAGTGGTGTTCCATCCCTCAGACTGTTCTTGTGCCTTCCTCTGGACATGCTCCAACAGATCCATGTCTCTCCTGTACTGAGGACTCCACATCTGGACACAATACTCCAGGTGATGCCTTGCCAGCGCAGAGCAGAGGGGCAGGATCACTTCCCTTGCCCTGCTGACCACACTTTTGATGCAGCCCAGGATACGGTTCGCTTTCTGGGCTGTGGGAACACATTGCTGGCTCGTGTCCAGCT
>JAOWBP010000001.1:109191048-109202696 GCA_028571105.1 Tragopan temminckii | reverse complement strand
TCTTTCTTTGCTCTGGTTTAACAACTTAGCCGAGCTTTTTGGCATTTATAATATCTTTATATTCATTGATTGTACACCGGGGTTATCCATAGTTAACTAACTTTATTCATTTGGGTTTTTTAATTTTTTTTCTCTTGGGAATTAAATGCTATTTAAGTGGCTGTGAAGAAACTCAACATTTTAAAATGGGAGCTATTGCTTTTCAGCACAAGGGAAATTGTGTTTTACACACACAGTTGAGTGGGAACCACTGTATCTTAGAGATTTTGCTATTTGAGGGGAGCAGGATTTGTTTAACCGTCTATCTGCCAGGGGTGCACAGCAAGCCATGAATGTCTGGGAAAATTTGAGGAGCCTAGGTTTGAATTCTTATCCCATCATAATCTTTCCTTAGATTTCCATTTCTTCATTCAGCTTTCTCACCTATTTTACTATTCCCATCCCTGTTTTATATTTCTTAAAGTTCAGTATCTTCAAGTCTGTTCTGTAGTTGCTACGGGAAACTCTTTCAGTGAATAATACGATACAGTAGATACTTCATCTTTTATTGTAATGTGTTTTTTTTTCTGGGTTTTGCTGTATTTCTCAGCTACTTTCTGCAAGGTGAAATATATAGGCTTAATAAGTGTTTTCTCTGGCTATCTGAAGCCTGTTCCCTTCATGGACTTCTATTTGTACTTAAACAAAATTAAGCGCTTTTGCTTTTAACATAGCTTTGACTGTGGGGATTCCGAGGCTAAAATGTTAGACCACTGCCAGCATTAACACATGTGCACTAAGGAAGGCTATTCAAAATACTTTCAAACTTCTACCAGCAGTGCAAGATGGTGGCACAAGCTTCTGAAGGATGGTATGACCTCTGTTAAACGTTTGTGCAGTTTAAGGACTGTGAGAAATGGTCATGATGTGATATAATCTTATTCAAAAGTTTAGAACTACTATCTCTGCTTTCCCTATAGCTCGTGCCAACAAGAAGGAAAAGTTAGACTTTACAAAAGTATTTTTACAAAAGAATGGTTATGAAGAGTGGTATTTTGAAAGGCTTGTACAAGTATTTTCTTGCTGATTCAATTTGAGAAGTTGAACTGATGGTGTTAATAAACATTGCTGAGAGACATAGCTATAAACTGTAATCTCCTTGGTGCTAAGCACCCTTGAGAAACTTATTTTAATGCTTCATTTCTTTCTTTCAGCAGTTCTATCTCACTTCTTTCTTATACATTTGACTTTTTTCGTGGAAAACAAATTGAAAGTTACAGTTAATGACCTTCTGCAAACAGCATGAGCAGTGTAAACAGATGAGCTAGTAAATATAGGCTCATTATGGTTGCTAAATAAAGACATCTGCATATTAATTTACTGTATGGATATTTCTCAGTAATGTGATTATACACAGTAAATTTCCATACTTTAAAGTTCAAGGAATTCTAAAATATCTTGGTTGACATGATATCTAATCACCAATTTAAATAATTACTAGAATTGCTTGTCAGAAAGCTGTGCAAATGTCCCAGTAACTGACATACGTCTATGTTCTCCAATTTGTTAAAATAATTTTATTACAGAGTAATTTGCAGGGATTCATTAGAATGACTGATAAGCAGGAACAATTCCTTGTATGTCTTCACTTGAAATCTTTTTCTTCCTCTTAACTGTGCAGCATGTTCAGATGATTTGAAACAAACAATTCGTATCTCATTAATTTGCTTTGTGTGAAAACTTGTTTTTTGACTAAGCTGTAGGCTCTGGGTTTAAAATATCTGTGAGCATCAGATTAAAGTGACTGTCTAGCATTTTTATTTCGTGAGGATTGCAGATAACAAGAGAAACTTGGTTTTGAAATATCCACATCATAGTGGAACAGCAGACATGTATGAGAGAGATTAAAATACTTTTGTTGTATCCAAACAAGATTTAAAATAAATAAATTATTGTTGGAAGGTCCCATTTAATGAAAATGTCTTAGACTTGCTCTAAATATATCACAAATGATTGCCAGTCCGCTTCATTAATCAGTGACTGTGCTCAGCACAATCTTTTTTACAAGCAGTAATCAGTGTGTACTGGAAAGACTAGAAGCCCTTAATTTCACAAATAATGTAAAAAAAAAAAAAAAAAACACAAATCATTTCAGAAATCAGAAGACACAGCCATGTAGAAGTAGTTTGCTAATGTCGTGTGCTACTGATTACGTCTGATTGGGCAGTGATTGTCACAGAATCATAGAATTGTAGGGCCATTGTCCAGCCACTTACTGTTGGAGCACCAGTCTGTATGCTTCCCTTTCTTACATATCAGTTATTCTAGTCTTACTCTATTCTTTCTTATGTAAACAACTCACTTAGGGTAGAAACACCTGAACTTTAAACATCTTCTGTTGTTACCCTGTCAGCTGTTTATGTGAACAGTGGCTGCTGAATTAAAAGTTGTTAATCTTCAGTGGTGTTTTCTCTGTCTTCCTCTTGTGGAGAATCTTGCACTATTTTTTTTTGCAAGGTTTGTCTAGCAGCTGGGTCAGTGCAACGCAAGCACCCAACAAAATACTGTCCTGGGTACCATCCTGTTGCCATGATTTTGGCTGGCACAGACTTCTGTTTCCAATCTAGGGGCTTGTGTGGTGCTGTGTTTTGGATCTGTGATGAAAATAGTGGTGATGGAAGCGCACTGATGTTTTAGATGTCATTGAGCAGCGGTGCGCGGAGGCAAGGACTTCTCTTGTGCTGCCCTGCCAGCAAGGAGTGCAAGGAGCTGGGAGGGGAGACCACGGCCAGGACAGCTGACCCAAACAGTCTGAGGGGATATCCCATACCATATGGGGATATACTCAGCAATAAAAGCTGGGGGAATGAATCTGCAAGAGGAGAGAGATTCAGAGCAAGGGTGCTTGTCTTCCCACAAAATGATAATATGCAGTGAGCCTGGTTTTCCGTAAAGTAGCTAAACATCTGCCTGCTGATAAGTAGTAGTGAATTGATTCATTTTTCTTTGCTTGCATAGCTTTTGCTTTACCTAATAAACCATCTTTATCTCAACCTGTGACTTTTTTCACTGTCACCTTTCCAATTCCTTCCCTCATCCCATTGTGGAGAGAGTAAGTGAGCAGTTGTGTGGTGCAGGGCTGCCTTTCGAAATACCACTCTTCATAACCATTCTTTTGTAAAAATACTTTTGTAAAGTCTAACTTTTCCTTGTTGTTGGCATGAACTACAGAGAAAGCAGAGATAGTAGTTCTAAACTTTTGAATAAGATTATATCACATCGTGACCATTTCTCACAGTCCTTAAACTGCACAAACGTTTAACAGAGGCCATACCATCCTTCAGAAGCTTGTGCCACCATCTTGCACCGCTGGCAGAAGTCTGAATGTATTTTGAATAGCCTTCCTTAATGCACATGTGTTAATGCTGGCAATGGTCTAACATTTTAGCCTCGGAATCCCCACAGTCAAAGCTATGTTAAAATGGTTAAACCACACCACTTGTGCACTGGTATGAACAAAGCCTTAGCGAATTAAGCACTGAATGCAAAACCCTGGGCCAAACCCTGCCAAAGCTGAATTCATTGAATCATGGAATTGCCTGGGTTGAAAAGGACCACAAAGATCATCTAGTTTCAACCCCCCTGCTATGTGCAGGGTCACCAACCACCAGACCAGGCTGCCCACCTGAAGCCACATTCCAGCCTGGCCTTGAATGCCTCCAGGGAAGATTTGGAAGTACTGACATCAGAATGCAAAATGGAAAACTTCTCCAGAAAAATAGGCAAGCCTTATTTTTACCTTTTCTAGCTGTGGACTGGAATTAGAGATGTCTTTGATTTATCTCTTGATAGGTTTTAAAAAAAAGTGTATTTTGTCTCTGTAGCCAGGACAATATAAATTTGTCTGGGCTGAGAGCAAGAGACATTTCATTCTTTCTGTTAATCATTGAAAACGTGAAAGCTCTACTGAAGAATTGTGTTCCAAGTTCTTGGATGATTTAACCATACATCTTGGGTTGGAGGAAGACCACTAGATGTTAGCATAAGCACACACTTACACACATACATATGTGTATGAATGTGTATATATTCAATAAAAGTGACAACTAGACAAGGTTGTTGCACTAAATTTATATAACGTTCACCAGGTAATTTTAAAGATAGTCCTTTTTTTGGACATCTAATTCAAAACTCTGCTCAGGATGAACACAGTTGCTACTTATAATGCTAGCTCTTATATCTAGAGGGGTAGCTCAGGCTACCAGTTAGAATTTGAGGTATTTATTTAAGCTGCTATTGTAATCTCAGCTTCTTTGGCACCTGGAAAATGTGGACTGCTGATACTGGGCACCATCACAGGGATTTACATTCCTTTTTTCATAATAATGTCTAGCAAAACTTTATATGGTATTAAACCAGTGGTACGATCTTTCTTAGCTCTCAAAAAAAGATTCTTGACAGGAGTTTGAAACCTGCCATGGACCTGAGATAAATTTGGTGTCTCAGCAGAACGGTGAATTTCAGGACTGCTCTTTTCTCAAGCTCTAGACTTGAAATGCTTCCTTTTATAAGATACTTTTTAGATGCACTGGAGTCACAGTAACTGTCTGATCTTTCTCACTGGAGAATGTCAGTGTTAATAGACAGAGCAGAGTTGTGTCTAAACTTTCCAGTAGCATCTAAAATATTTGTGAGATGAAAGGTAGCTGTATTAAGTTTATTTCAGAAGCATTGTAGTAGGTGACTTCATTGAGTTTTGGATGGCGTTCTCAAGTTTTACTACGTTGGTCTACTTTGACTTAGAGACAGTGAGGAGAAAATCAGTCTGTCCTCTAAGTAAGGAATACTGCATTGAAGTGTGCTTTTGGCTGTACACAACTGCTACCTATCTTGGTCTGGAAAAACAGACCATCTAGACCTTTTCCATGATTTACAGGCTCACCCAAGCACACAAAGAATTTTCCCCAGGTTTTCAGGCCAAGTATTCTGCTTTCTTTCAGACTCTACAAACTAGGTTTCGTCTGTAATATATACAAAGCTAGCTGAAGGCTATGTGGTGCCAACGTTATTTCCATCTAAATGTGCTGCTTTGATTAGCCTCTTGATTTTTTTAAGTTGTGTTTTTGTTGTTTTTTTTTCTGGCTGGCCTTCTTAGGTGCTGAACTTCTCTGTGGTGCTGCAGTTGACAGCACAACCTGTAGGGACGCGTGCCTTCGTGATTGAGGAGCTGACATGCAGGGTGCAAGGATAGGGACAAATGACAGTGGAGTGATACAAGAATTAACTTGTATTTCTGACACTGCTGCTAAGGCTTTGCATTGTGAAATCTTGTCCTGAACTGCATTGAGTTTAATGCTGAAGCGGCTGGAGAGAGAAAGATATTTCTTACCTGTGTTAGGATGAGGGCTCTGAGTAAGGGAAGGCTAAAGTCATCGGCTCATGTAGGACCCAGAGGCTCCTTCTTGTTTATGTAACATTAGTAGCCTATTTTATGACAGTACATTTTTTTCCCCTTTTGATTTGCACCTTGTTTTCATGTTTGCTGTGTTTAACTTGAAATTGCTGCTTAAGATCTAAAAGCAGACACTGCATTCTTGAGAATTATCTTTTTCACGTGTATTGGTTGAACTTTAACAGATACTATTACCTTTTTCCACAGGCTTTGTTTTTGTACTTACACTGTTGCAACCATTAGAAACCTCTGCTTCTAATACTGAGGGCCTTTTCACTGCATAAATCTCGAAAAATTTGTCTCAGTGCCATTTTAGCAGGTGATTTTTTTCCTATGTGAATTTTAAGGCCTTGAGTATGGGTAACTATATTCGTATGTGCTTTCAACATTTGAAGTCAAACATAGGTTTACTTTACCTTTTCTGGAGGCTGTTAAATTTTGCATTGCTCGTGATTATTTAAAATACACTTAAATTATTCCGCCCATGTTCTGCAAGCATGATGAAAGTTCAAATAAAATTGTTGTAATGAATAAACAATGAGATTAGCACTTTTTGCAGATTAGCATGGTTGTTTCCCAGAGAATATTTTTTCTTTTTCAAGGGGAGAAGTGCTCTTGGATAAGTTCAGGCTGACTTCTGCTAGATGTCATTTAAGAACTAAAATCTGGGCAATCAGATGGGTAAGAGAAACCATATTATTTAGAATATGCAGTACCGCTGATATATGAAATCTTCCCAGTGTTCCTTGAAGCTTCTCTTCTTGAATTTGTAGGATTGGTAGCTTAACTTCATTTTCCAGTGGCTTATGAATAAATCTTTGAAATTTTGTTGTCATCTTTGTTTCTATTTGCACTTCCTTTCCTAAAACTGACTCTTATTGGCTACCAAAATAGAAATTAAATCCGAACAGATGTTTGGTCTGATGAGACAAGATCTGATACAGAATCACTGAGATTGAAAGGACCTCTGCTCAAAGCAGAGTAATCTACTATAAATCTGTGTGTTTTATATAGTATTTCAGTGTGCATCTTGAAAATTGCAGCTTGGGGGGAAAAAAAAAAGTTAAGCTTGGTAAGTCACCCTTCCAGAAGAAGAGAATCATAGAATTGGAAACAACTGCAGAATGATTTGAGTTAGAAGAGACCTTAAAATTGTGTAGTTCTGATCCCCCTGCCATGGCACCTTCCTCTGGATCAGACCACTCAGTTGCTGGTGCGTGGTATCCTAGCATTCCCTTGTGTTGTACTTTTTGTTAAGATTTCTTTTTCCATCCCTTGGAGAATTTAATATTAAAATGAAGTGTTAACTAGCCAGGTGTTGACATTGGTTGTCAACAGAAGAAAATAAAACAGGGACAGGGATCCTGTGCTTTACAGTGCAGTATAGATGTTTGAACTTGCTTCTTCTAGTTGTACTGTGTCTTGTTTAGTGTATGGCTTGGTGCAGGCTATTTCTGCACTTGCTCTGCTTCTGCATCAACTGAGCTCCAGTCTTGTTTATACTTACTGTGTTTATTTGTTTAGGTTTTACGTATGAGGATTAGAACTGATTCTAATGTTTTGGTGATACAGATGCAATCTGGATGCCTGTATAGGAAATTAAGAGGCAAAATCTGAAATCTCTCTAACAAGTTGGCTAGCTGTTAGTCAGTTGGATAGGGTCCTGGGCAGCCTGGTCTGGTGGATGCTAACCCTGCCCTCGGTGGGGAACTGGAACTGGATGATCTTAAAGATACCTTCCAACCTAAGCCATCTGATGATAAACAGGCATTCTAACCTCTTGTTTTGTCTGCTAGCTAATATATTCTACTAATTTGCTATGTGCGTGCACACTCGTCAAATCAGTAAAAAAGAATGGACTTTTGTTCATTGCTGTTCACTGTGTTTTTGTGTCTGTCATCAAAATAGTTGATGTATGGACTGAACCTTAGATGTTGCCATGTTCAGACACTGATGAAATGCCGTAGATTTCATAAGCCAAAATCTTCCTTTCCTGCTGAAAGTTTAGAGAGGCTCAAGGAGATACTGGTGTGGTAGATGGAAAAAGGAGTTTACTGAGAAGTATACACACACACACAGTCACATCTATCTCAGGAAGTAACTTGAATTGAAAGCAGATAGTGTGGCTGCTCACTGGAAGGGGGAGTACTGTGTTTTCTTGTCCTGTTTGTACTCTTTTCTATGTATTTATTCATGGCTGTTGCTGCTGGAAGCAAGATGCTGACCTGAATGAGTCTTTGGTCTTGATCTAGTACAAATGAAAAAAGGAGAGTGTCTCACTTCATGTATTCCTGCTTCCACTGGGATCGATAATTTCATGTGACTAGAAAGAAAGGACAGGAGAGATTTCAGCTGCTTATATTGAAACAACAGATCCTGTTTATGCCTTTCATTAGTCCCCCAAAATCTACCTACCAAGACAAATTTGTTTTTGAGGCTTCATGATTCACTGACAATATTATCTCTTAGGCTATGGCCTTTTGCTGTTTGACATTTAATTTTTAAGAAGAACAGTTCTTTAAATGTTAATTTCTGCTTCCTTTTCTGACGTTCCAAACTGCTAAGAATTATTTAATTTTCAACTTGAACAGTTTTACTAATGAATGGTAATGCCTTCTGGTTTAGTAGGCATAAGCATTCATTGCTGTCATCTTATAGATTGTGCAGCTGTGATTGGGATCACCAGTGGCATTTCCTTTCAGTAGATGAAAATGGCACTGATATCGTGAGCCAGAATTTACGTTCTTCATAGCTGTTCCAAAGGCAAGCTGGTATTTATCAGATGATCTTCTTTGGGAGCCTGAAGAACAGTTACACTTTCTTTCGTGGATGATTTCCTTTTGATTAATCTGGATTTATCTTGTCTTCATTAAGGTACTCTGAAAAAACAAGGGTATTGTTCCTTATATAATACATAGTTCATAATTACTTGCAGCGTTCTCATGTCCTGCAGGTTGACAAGGAGGACTTCAGGTCTTATTCTAACGAGACAGTAAAAGCCTTCTTTCTCAAAAATAGGGAATAGAACTTGGTCAGTAATTGGTTTTTCCATCACTCTTGATTTACTGGCCAAATTTATTGATAGAGTTGAAATACCCTTAGATTCAAGCAATTATCTGACTATTTCAGATTTCCTTCCATTACTGCACTGCAGAGTCTTCTGCATAGCTAACTCTTCCTTTGGGCATTGTGACAGCTTGGTCAAATTCATTGCATGTTCTCGTATTTATTGATGAGGTTGTGTGAAATAACTTACAAGTGCCACCTTCCTGGGACATGACTTCAGCTGAAGGACATTGGCAAAGATCCCACTGAGCATTAGGCTGGGTAATGAGAGGAGCTAATTGCCTCTGGAAGTTCTTATGTGGAAAGATGGTGTGCAGCTTACTTTATTCTGAGAGGAAGGGTTTGGTGTTGAAGTTGTGGTTCTGAGTCTCAAGTGATGCTGGTAGGTACAAATGCAATTACTTGTATTTGAAATAATCACAGGATATAGCATATTTTTAATGCATTTCATGGAATCCTAGAGTGGCTTGTGTTGGAAAGGACCTCAAGGATCATGAAGCTCCAACTCCCCTGCCACATGCAGGACTGCCAACCTCTATATCTAATACTAGACCAGGCTGCCCACGTCCCCATCCAATCTGGCCTTGAACACCTCCAGGAACAGAGCATCCACAGACTCTCTGGGCAGCCTGTGCCAGCACCACACCGCATAATGCTTTGCTCATGAGCAATGTCATCAACTCTTTCTATCTCAATCTTTTTTCATTCTAAAAGTGGTATTTCCTTTTGCCCTATTCTGATATGTCGGTGAAGTGTTGATTCAGAAGGTGAGTTACCTACTGAAAGAGCAGTAGTGTTTGTCTTATCTTCTGTTTAATGTAGCTAGACCAGCCCATCGTGACTTAGACAGTAGCACAGATTACAGTATGTGGTTGGAAGTCTACAGGCTACTGCTCTTAAATGTGAAGCTATTTTGATTGCTGTTCTGACTGGGAAATTAGCAACCTTGTGCGTGAGGGAAACACAGAAAAATAGGTGGAAGTAAGGGAAAAACTCTTATTCCTTATTTACTTTCTTTAGTGGTTGTGGTCCATCCTGTATTAGGACAAAACAGGACAAAAACTGTGTGTTTTGAGAAGAGTTATACTGATGAGCAGGCTTTTGGCTAAGCACATGCTTCCAGTTAAGATGTAACTTGGCATTTATTTTAATGTCTGGAATACTGTATAGAAATGAACTGTGGTTTTGATGTCTATTAAAAAAAAAAAAAAAAAAGGTTTTCCTGTGCAGTTACATTATGGACTGTTTAACAAATATTTGACTTAAATAATCAGAGTTTGGAATCCAAATTGTTTCTTTGTCCTCTGTTGAATAAACAAATACTTCTATATTTTTAATATTTAAAACGAAAGAAAAACACCGAAGTGTTTCAGTAAAATATAATGATTATTGAAGTATCTCTGTGTAACGATTTGCAGCTATTAAAAAACACAGTAAAAAAAAAAAAAAAAGTGATGTCTTATAGATCGTTCATGCATTGGAATGTAGTCTGTGTTCTTGCTAAGTCCTTAACAATGTATAAGGGTCCATCCAGCCCTCAGTCTGCTTGAGTGGAACTTGTTGCAAGATGAGTTTTAGTTTGCAGAAATCTTGGCTGCTTGTTAGAACTTCTGTCCTGTAAAAGACTAGGAATAGTACTTACGAAGGAAGTATTTCTGAAGGAAAATATGACAAATGATTTCAACTCTTCTATATAGTACTTGCAACTGGCTTTTGGGGGGAAAAAAAAAAAAAAGGAAGCAACATTGTTGTCCTTTTTCAAAAACTATGCATCACTGGCAGGCAATATGTTGGATTTAAAAAAGAAAGAAACAAAACACAAATGAAATAACAACTGGAAAATCATGTTCCAATTTTGGAAGATCAAAGGGTAAGAATCTTTATCAAGCGTGTTTAGTGGTTCTATAGAAATACTTGGGAGGGATTTATTCTCTGTGTGTATAATCCTTTAATGATAATCTGCATTACAGATTGATCAGAAATTATGAGCAATTCTTTTGAAATTTGAAAGGCATTTGAAAGGCAGCTGTTCTGCAGAAGGACATAGGAACACATCGCTCATGAAATTGTAATACTCAAATGTCTTGCACACTGAAATTTATTGTCAAGTATAGCTACCTCAAATAGTTCTGTTAATAAAGTGCAGCAGCAAAGCTGTTAAATATTTTATTTATTGTTTTTTCTTGTTGCTTTTTTTTTTTTCCAGACTGATCTTGATTATGTTAACAATGTTGTTGCGAGCCTGGAAAAAGAGTAAGTTGTAGTGTTAATTAGGAACTTCTTTGCTTATTGGTGACTTTGCTTGTTGTTTTTCCTAAGTAACATTGTGATAAATACTAAGAAGTGTTACAGTAATATGAGATAGTACATTTTTTGGTTAGGAAGGGGATTTCTACGTTTGAATAAAAAGAATTACTAAACGATAAATTAAGGGGTGATTATTCAGTCAGTTAAATCTAAACCAAATGGAATTTAAATTGATTTTGTGGACTTTAAGTGACTTTAATTGGCTTAACATTAATGGGAATTTGTTACTTCTGTGTTATTGCATTGTATTCCATATGTTCAAAGAGAACTGAAGAAAATCACTAGGTTCTAGTGAGGGAATTAAAAAATCAAGTGTTTAGAAGTTAATTAGTATTCTGATTATTAATCAAGTGGCTACACTATTCTAAGGAAGGTGTTAGACAAAACAGTATACACTGTCTTACTTTACATCCCTTGTTTGAATGAGTCGTTGTTATAACCAGAACTCGAAATAGCTTGTATGACTCTATGATGTTTTTACTGGCAGATTTTCTACAGAGATCAATTCTGGGTTGGTAGAAGTAATAGCCCCTCCTGCAACTTACTATCCTGATTTGACAAACTTGAAAGAAACGTTTGGAGACTCAAAAGAGAGAGTGAGGTGAGTTTATTCCTTTAGATCTTTTTTCATCTCTTCCCACATCCACGCTTTCCTTGTTTATAAATCATCAAGTGGGAAGTGGATTCTTTAAATGTTTTCTTACTGTAATTCTCTAAAGCGTGGGGATGCTAAAAGAGCACTGAGTCCTTTTCGGTGCCCTTGTATGTGCATGCTGTTCTGTGCGTGATCTGAGTTTAATGCTAAGCTGCAGCAAACTCTTTCAGTGTTAAATTCTGGGAGGAA
>JAOWBP010000001.1:109159571-109190948 GCA_028571105.1 Tragopan temminckii | reverse complement strand
TCTTTTTTTTTTTTTTTTTTTTGCTCTTGTTGTTTACTGTTTTTCTTCCTGAAATATGTTGTAAAACCCAGTAGTTGCTACTGAATTATTATTTAAAATGGACATGTGTTTTAGCGAAATGTAGGGTAGCTTTCACGGAACCAGAGGCAACTTCAACCAGTTTTTGTCTGTATTAAAGCATAACAAGAAGGCTTTATTGCTTTTTTTTTTTTTTTTCAGACAGAGTTCCTGAGGGAACGATGCCAAAAGCAGTTTTCCTAATATTTCACCAGTATGTGTCATTCTTCATAGTGAGATCTATTTTGCATTGCCAATGTGTACTGAAATAACTTCTTCCATAATACTTAAGTTTGTAATTGATTTTCAGATGGAGAACAAAACAAAACTTGGATTACTGTTTTCTTATGATGTATGCCCAGAAAAAGGGAGTTTATTACATCCAGGTATGTTTCTTTTCTTTGTTTTAAATGAGTCTCCAAAAATCATGCCAGTGCTTGCAGCAGAAGGACCTACAGAGCAGAGTTAACATGATTCCATTGTTGGGGGCCAATAAGTATGTGGGTTATTGTATCTGAGGAAGTATTTTGTGGATGACACTCTTTGAAGTAGAAAGCAACTTACTGCATATGATTGATTTTTATCTTAAGATGCTTAGCATAAAAAGTGAAGGAATGCAGGCAGCTTAACTACTGTTTTTTCTTTTTTCCCCCAAATGACTTGCAGTTGAGGCAAAAGACACCAGCATAGTCTTGAGTAGAAGTTGAACTAGAATCTATTTTTCTTCCTCTTGAAAGCATGTACAGTGTCACTTTGATCTCTAGAGTCTGTTAAGTATAGCTGCAATTTTTTTCAGAGGTTTTCAGAAACACAGATAATGAATTAATCTTAAGTTTAATTTAGCTCAGAATTGTTCCTGTTTGTCTCCCTGCTTTGAAGTAGAAGTCTTGCCTACAACTGTTGCCTACAAGATCTAGTGAGTAGCTGTGCTTAGGATTTTCATTTAGATTTTGGGATTATATCCTTTGGATATAACACTCCACTCATGCAGTTTTTCCAAAGTGAACTATGCTGACTGCTCTTTAAGAGCTTTGGAACCTCAGTAGTCCTGAAAGCTGTGCAGGGAGTGATGTATTGACAGCCTGCTTGAAGCTAGGCAAGTCACACAAATGTTAGTGCCAGCACAAGGAGGTGAGAGTGAATGCTCTAGGAGTTAGAACGGGAGAAGCAGTATTTTTTATGCAGCAGCCTGCACTGAATGTGAAACAAAGGGATTGCAGCACAGCATTTTGGAAGTTGTGCTGTCTGGGCAAGGCTGGACTATGCACCTGTTCTTCTGTTTGACAGCTGAAGTCAGGAAATGGGGAAGCGAATCCTGCCTCTGTAGATAGCATCTCTTGCTTCTTGAGAAAGTCTTTCAGTGCTAGCAAGGGAGTGAGTAAATAATCACACATAGAAATAATGTAAAAGTCCTATTTGTTCTCCATATAATGTCCTGATGATGTCACTTGATGTAAAATTATTTTGTGAATGGTTCTTTTCTGAAGATAGAGGCTAGAAAAGCGATGTGATCTTATTACTACCGACTTAACATCTGCATTATGTTGAGATGTATTCATGGCATTTTATTACAGAAGGATTCTGGATTAGTTTTCCACCAATATAATATGAACCCTAAAATATTTATTCTTCTCTGTAGAGCTGAGGCTTTATAGCAATCCTTGCGTTAAAAATATATGGGTATGTGTTAGCAATGTTTTACAAATCACTGTTTCCTAGCAGTATTTTCTTCTATCGCTTTTCTGTTTTTTATGAATGTTGATATCACTGCTCCCTTTTTCTAGCTTGAAGATGACATTGTTGTCAAGCAGAATTACTTCAGCACAATAAAGAACTTTGCGCTTCAGCTCGCTTCTGAAGATTGGATGATTCTGGAATTTTCTCAGCTGGGTTTCATTGGTAAGAAAATGTTCATTTTAGTAGTTTGAAAGAACACATTCATCCTTAGATGGTGTGATGAATAGTGATCTGACTTCAAAGTTATCTTTGTACTGGAAATAGACCAAGAATTAGAAATTCTTTGGCTTCTTAAAGAATTCTGTGGTTTAACTCGTGTTTGCATTTGTTAGTTTATCTACTTTTCCATGACAGTCAAATTCAAACTGTTGGAAGTAAGAGCATTTTTGTAACCAGAAATTATTTTATTTATAAGAACACTTGAACTGCAAGGAATTACTTATTTTGATTTTAACTGCATTTAAAATATAAATGTAATTAGACTGTGAAGTTCAAGGTGAAAAAGCCCAAGAATGAACACTGCCTGAAACAAGCGAAATGGTGTTTATGGTAAAATTTCCAAGAATCATCAGACATCATTCTGTCTTGGTTGCAAATCCTGTTCTATCTTTGCCTCTCTAATCCATCCAGGAGAAGTTACGGCAATGTGCTCCTTCATAGGATTATTTAGAGGCTGTCTGTCAATGGCAGTAAACGACAGTGAGAGAAGTTAATGCAGCATTTTGGATTCCTGGCAGAGGATGCTGAAACCATTGTATAGTTATTTTTTCTGTCTTACATTAATATGTTCTTATTGAGAAATACTGGACTTACCAGGAAAAAAAAAAACACAAGAAAAGAGAAGTTTTAAAAGAATTTTGCACATTGAAAGGGTATTTCATTATTGCAGTGATGTATCATGGTGAAATTAAAAGCACAAAGCTGGAGATATGCAAGGAAAAATTAAAAACTAAGGCTGTGGAGTTTCCTGTACTATGCTGTTTACAGCTCAGCATCACGTATTTTGCTGAGGCAATAGTTTCCTGATTTTCAGGGATTCAGAGACTGACAGAGTTGAATGGAAACTAGCAGTCATTTCCTAAGATACTATTAGGGTGCAAAATTGCTTTGTGCATTTGCTTGCCGGTCTAACCTACAGTGGAGGACTGGAGAGGAAATGGACAGAGGGAAGTCTTCCCATCTCTATCTGCTACCCGCATAACCAATCTGCTTGATTGCCTTGGGCAAACCAAGGAGGGAGGAATAGGAGATAGAGCTGCTTATCATGGAGAAATAAGCATTCAAATAATTTACTGGAGTTTTTGCCAAAAGTAAGCTTGTCTCTTTTGTTGGGAGAAGGGGCAACTTGCAGCTGTCAGCTCTGTGGTTCTGTGGCTGGAGAGTTTGCTTGGATAATAGCTTCTGACTAAACTTTATTTCTACTTTTAAGCAGGTAAGCTCTAATTATGGATTTAGATGGGGTTAGAGTTTTAGATCCAGGCCTAACTGCACTTCGAATGTAAAGTCTGTGTGAAGTTCCTAGGCTATAGACACAATTTACCTTGCTTAAATAGTACAGTGTGGATGGAGTAGTAGAGAACAACACTGGCAAGTTGCATTTTTGTAATACTGTGATGTCAAAATGCGTATAAGCCCAACAGTTTAGGACATGTGCTGCCAAATCCCATGAAAGTATGTTTCAGAACACTTATGTATTCTCATCTTCTTCCTCATCCCTATATTCTTAGTGTTTGCTATGGAAGAGGTAAAGTCTAAGCCAAGAGGAATAGGTAGATACTACTTAATACAGAGATTTGGATAAGTCACATGCAAAGTTGTAAAAGAAGATATAAAGTTGTGTTATTTTTCTTTTTCCTGTAGTGTCTGTATACTGTCTATTTGCAGCGTGGGCTCTGAAAATAGCTATAATTAGGTGTTTCTGCTGCTTAGGTATCCCTGTTCTGGTCCTTCCACCATATTTGTCTTCATCCTGTTGATTAAATGATTAAAATTTTGAATGCATTTAGCTATGACTACGTATCTTAATGTGTTGTTTTGTTTTTTTTTTAACAACAAAATAACATTTTTTTTCCTCCCAGTTTAGCTACTTATCCCACTTTTAAGTTTTGAGAAAAAAGTTGGTATTCATGAAGGTGACTAATACTTCTGGCTTTAAAACCTGCTGATCTACAGTAGCCATGTACTGCATATGAATATGCAAACAATGTAGATTTTCCTCATCTGTGCTACCTCTATGAATCTTGATAATTTGGTAAAGCAGACAGCTAAAGAGAAGGACAGAAGTAGTTCGTTGTAATTTGGGATGATTTTTGTGTAGATACCTAAAAAATAGAGTACAGAACTGCGAGTGATTTAGCAATTAGTGATTTAGTGTAGCTGATTCATTGCAGTCTACTAGAAGCCTTGATCGGCTTACAAATTCTTCTAGGAAAAAATGTGTTTTTGTCACAGTGTTTTTTGAACTGAAAATCTAATTTACGCAAGTAGTACACGAAGAAGTGGGAAATGCAGCTGTTTAGCCTGACAGCGGGATTATAAAATTCTGTCACCTCCACCATTGAGGAGAAGTTGCTTTCTTTGATTTATTTTTATTTTTTTGATACTGAAAGCATAGCCCTAAGTGCTGTCAAGTATCTAATAAATAATGGGTGAGATGTATGCTCTTTCCCTAGAAGTTCTATGGAAGGAGGTGCCTCTTCTGCTCTTTCAAATTCAGCTCTGCACTGCAGTCCTTAGCATAACATGGTAAAGTCCTGCCAGATTTTTATGAGAAATACCAATTTGTCTTCCAACTGCTTGTAAGCTGAAGTGTTTTCCAGAGGATTTACAGTAACTTGTCCTGTAGCTATAGTGTCAGATGTCACAAACTTTAATGGAGCGGTCTGAAATCAGCCTCTAGGTTGTCTTTTGCAGTTCTTCTGATTCTTCCAATTTTTGGTTAGGTCTCCAGCTTGATGATTTTTGGCTGCATACTGGGGACAGCAAATGGGCAATCTGCAGGCTAGATTTGGGTGTCATGTGAATGGCTTCATGGCTCACAGCATTTTCATCATCTGTAGCTGTGTGGGCTTGAGCAAATGCTTCTGCTTGTTCTTGGGCTATGTCTGTGTCCCAGGGAAGCCAGGCTGCTGCTGTCACCCTCACAAAGGAGAAGCTAGGCAAGGGCTTGGCTGGTTTGGATTTAGAGGGGCTGAAATGTTGGATGTGTGGAGCAGGGATTGTTTTGGACTGCTTACCGTGCCAAAGAGAAGATGTGTACAGTTGGAGTTCTGGAGCTTTCAAGACCTCTGCAGGAAAAGCCTGTGGTAAAGCAAGTCTAGTTTTGAGCTGGTGTAGGAAGGGTGTTCTGAGGCCAGAAGTGCTTTGCAGGTGACAGAAATGGCAGATAGAGGAGGTGTTGTGTTGTACTGAAAGGCAAAGAGCTGGGGGAGGGCTGTGCCATGCTGAGTGTGGAAGGTGGTGACAGCGCTTCAGAAAGCAGTATGTGTGTATCTGCCCTTAGTGAGAGGCAGTATTACTCCAGGTAGGTGTCTCAGGCTTGAGGAGCAGGATTCTGCTTGTTAGTTTTTGTTCCAGTGCTCATTGTGAACTCAGGGAGAAGGCTTTGCCTGTGCTGTTGAACTCTTCCACAGTGCTCACGAGTATAATAGTGGGCCCACGAGTGGCCAGTGGGGTTTGAAGACACTTGTACCTGGATTCTTCACTGGGTCAGGACTGTGTAGTTGAACAATAGCATGCAAATGCAGGCCTAGAAGAAGGCATCTTTGGGCACAGGTTTGCCACGTAGAAGTAAACAATCTGCTTGTTCATACCCTGGTTCTATTTTAGATGAAATTAGGATAACTTAAATTAGATTAAAAGAGTATATGCCTTCTCTTCAGTCTTTTTCTCTGGTTATTTAATTGTTGGGGTTTCAAGTGGCACAGTCTGTGAGTGTCTTTTCACCATGAATGACAACTGAAGACTACAATCATTGTCTTCTTTAGAAGATGAGCTGCTCAAAGAGATATATGTACGGTGTGGTGCTATTGCTGTGTCCTTGAGTAGAGGAAGAAAAGGATTCCAGAGCAAATTGAGTACATATACCTATAATCCTGAAAGAGGATAAGCTGTCTCTTCAGTCAGCCCCCACAGCAATTGGAACAATAATGTGGGGATGTTTTTTAGGTTGCATGTGTATCTTTACAATACACATCATGGAAAGGTCATCTTTCTGTGGAAGCAAGTGTGACTGACAGACTATTTCAACCAGTGTCATCCAGAAGTGATGATTTCAGTCCCGTAAATGCTTCATGAGCCCTTACATTTTTAAGCTGATCTTTGATTAGGGTTTCTTGTATTTTTCTCTTTTTCTGCACTGTTATCAAAAGCAGTAGGCAGAGATGAATCACCAGGAAAATTAGGTGCCTATTTAGTTGGAAGTGTGACAAGCTGAAAGAGCTGTTATTCCACATGAACATTTTATACAATATTGTACAAATAATTTGATTGTTTCCTATCTGTTTTTAAATGCTTCTATGAATAATGTTAAACAATATGGCAACAATGTAAGTATGTAAATAGCAACAATATACTAATAAAGACCTAAAGATGTTTGTGTTTGTGTTTTTTTAACAAGAAAGCTCTAATTTAGAGAGAATTGTCCTTTGTTTAGTGGGAGCCTCACTTAAGTCACATAGTAATTTCAAGTGGAGATGTCTGTTTGAGGTCCTTGTAGAAAGCACTAACAAGTAATGTCAATGTTTTTTCCTTCCAAAAATAAAAATTCAAAGTTTGTGTAAGGGACAGCTTTTTTATTTGGCAGTGTTGGGTCTGTTACTATGTCTTAGCATGCTTAATTCCCCACCTAGCTCTGTGTATAGTCTCCTTTATAACCATAACGTCATTCCAACAGATGTAACAATTGGGACTTCTTATGTCAGATACCACTTCCATATTGTACTACATCATGTTGTAATCACGTTCAGGCTCCTCCAAACTGATTTCAAATTCCAAAAGAAGTGTTATGTCATTGGCTATTCTTTGCCAGTTTCATACAAGTTATGCAGGAATGGAATGAGAGTTCCTATGCATTTGACATGTTTTCTGGAAATGATGGAGCCCTTTAGGTGACCTCCTGTATGTCTAACCCCTTTTAGAGAGAATGAAGAATTTTGCAGGTCAGGATCTAAACATTGTTGGAGCAACTCTCCAGATGTATGAGTCTGATAATTGACAGTGCTGGAGCACACATAAAAAAGGCCACCACAACCTATATGTTCTCACTTAAAACATCCTGGTTACTTAATATGTAAGCTGATAACCTGGAATTCTGTATCTGTACTGAGATAGTGTAAAACATGCCAAACTCAGTCCCATTTCAGCAGAAAAATTGTCCATCCCTATTAAAAAGACTTGAACTCCCAGCTCCTTGTTTTTATTTATTGGTTGATTTATTGTACTACCTTGTGATAATCTTCCATGAATTACAGACCTAGGTGAGCCTCAAAGAAAAAGTAACTGAATCTGAGTGATGGTCCACATACATATTCACAGTGGAAATATCATCACTTAAGGCAAAAATTTATATAGTCTTAAGTATAGTATTGGCGAAGGGTGATACTTCAGCCATATCCTGTCTTCTGTTTATGTAAAAGTGATCATCCACCTTAAGGAACGGAGTAATGCAGAGTGCTTGCAGTTCTTCATTTCCATTCAGCCTCATGCTCAAGTGGAGTACTCCGCTGCTGATAGTTTAAGTTGCATACAAAAGGTTGTTCCTCGTTCGTTTGTCTTCATAGCCTATGCAGCTCCTTAATGGCCTTTCTGGAGAGTTTTTTGTTCTTGTAGGTGAGAACCAGATTCCCTTTTCTAATGTGTAGAGAGTGGTTTTGCTACCTCAGAGGTACCTGTGCTTAGTATTTAGTCCAGCTGTTCCTTCAAAATGTAGAAAGAAAAAATTCTGGGACTCCTACTACTTGTGGACTTAATTGAAAAAACTTATGAAGGCCTTGTGCATTACAAATGAAGAGAAAATTTCACATTATTGTGCTTCCAAATATGGGTACACTAACAACTTGCACTGGAGAAGACCCTCTATTGCACTTTAATCTATTAATGCGCATGTGCCCCAAGAGCCCATGCATATATGTCAGCACTTCCCACATCTAAGCACCATCTGCAGAACTGAATCACATCAGCCGGCATCCCTCTATGTGGTTCATTATTGTGTAACGTCGTCTTTTCTTGTGTCTTCCATACTTCATCTTCAAACCTGATGATGCTTTCTGAATGTGTCCTCACTTCTAGATCTGGCTTTGGAAGCTTGAAGTTGTCACTCAGTCCCAGGTAGTAGAATTGCTTGTTCTTGGAGTCTTTTTTCATGTTTGGGCTGTCCCACTTCCAGTTACTTATTGTGCCGAGTAGCAGTATCTTCATAGGAGATGCCTTACTTAGGTGCTGCGTTCAGTGCAACAATAAAGTCAAGTGTATTGGCCACTTTTCTCTTCAGACACCTTCCACTGCCATGCAGAAAGTTGCTGATATAATACACTCTACAAAAACACAAAGTTTCTCTTTTTTGTCTAGGCCTTGTTTTAGAACTCATATTTTGCAGAATTACCAAGGATTCTGTAGTAACCATGCCACCAAGAAGTCTATCTGTACTTTACTAAGGAGTATGTTATCTTGGAAGCCCCAAAGTCACATCAGTATACAGCAAAATTCTACAGTTCTTTATCATGTAATTTGGGCTTTCTGCTAGGCAGCTGACTGCTTTAATTATGTCTAGTTGGAATTGCACTTGGTATGAGTTTGCTAGTGGCCTGTACATTCTGGAAAAACTCTGGTTGCTGCTATGTGACAGCATATGGAATAGTAAGTTCATGCCCATAATTTTTCTTTCTTTGTTTTTGCAGATTGAAAATGTCTGTTCTTAAGGAGATTATGTTGTAGCACACATGGGATGTTTTAATGGCATCCAGTTATGTTACAAGTTCTTGTTTGATTAGTTTTTCTGTTTTATTTAGTTTTGCATGGCTGAAAGCAAGGGCATGCCACCTGGGAGGAATGCGGAGAAATTGTTCAAGCAGCCAGAGATCAGGTTAGGGAAGTTAAAGCTCTGATAAAATTAAATCTGGCCAGGGATGTCAAGGCAACACGGAAGGCTTTTTATAGGTTTGTCAGTTATGAAAGGGAAGACAGGGAAAAGAAACGTGTCCTCCCTGGAAGGATGTAGGAGACCTGTTTACGTGGAATATGGGGAACTTTTTGCATCAGTCTTCATTGGCAAATACTCTAGCCCGCACAGCCAATGTCACAGAAGGCAAAGGCAGGGACTGGGAGAATGAAGAGCCACCCACTTCAGGAGAAGATCAGGTTCAAGACCTGAATGTTCACAAGTTCATGGGATCTGATGAGATGTATCCAGTAGTCCTGAGGGAGCTGACAGATGAAGTTTTGGAGCCACTATCCACCATATTTGAGATGTTCTATGAAGATCCCAGTGAGTGAAAAGGGAAACACAACCCCCTTGGTTTTAAAAAGCAGAAAAAGGAAGATCCAAGGAACCACAGGCCAGTTATCTCCGTGTCCAGCAAGACTGTGGAGCAGATCATCCTGGAAACTATGCCAAAGGACATAGAAAACAAAGATGTTTGGTGACAACCAACATGGCTTCACTAAGTTCAAATTGTGCCTGCCAAGTTTAGTGGCCTTCTGCAACAGGGTTACAGCATTGGTAGGTCAGGGAAGAGCAACTGATATCATCTACCCAGATTAAGCAAAGCATTTGACACTGTCCCATGCAACATCCTTGTCTTTAAATTGGGGAGACATGGATTTGATGGATGGATAAAGAATTGGATGAGTAGTAGAACTCAGAATTGTGGTCAGCAGCTCAACGTCCAGGTGGAGAACAGTGAGGAATGGTGTTCACCAGTGGTTTGTAGTGGGATCGGCACTCTTTAATATCTTTGTTCGTTGACAGTGGGAATGAGTGCACCTTCAAGTATGCTGATGACTCCAAGGTGCATGGTACAGTTGACATGCTGGAGGGTAGGGATGCCTTCCAGAATGACTTCAACTGGCTTGAGAGGTGGACCTGTGAAAACGCCATAAAGTTCAACAAGGCTGAGTGCAAGGTCCTGCAGCTGCATCAGGGCAGTTGTAAGCACAAATGTGGGTTGGGTAGAGAATGTATTGAGAGAAGGTCTTGGGAGCGCTGAGCGTTGAGAAGCTCAATATGGTTTGGCAGTGTGCACTTAGAGTCCAGAGGGCTGACTGTATCCTGGATGGCATCAAAGGAAGGGTGGCCAGCAGGGGAAGGGAGGTGACGGGCCCTCTCTGATCTGCCCTCATGCAACCCCACTGGGAGTACTTCATCCATCTCTTGGGCCCCCCACGCAAGATGGAAATGTTGGATTGAGTCCTGAGAACTACGAAGATGTTCAGAGGGCTATGACACCTCTTCTATGAATATAGGCTGAGATAGTTGGTATTTTTTAGCCTGGAGAAAAGAAAGCTCCAGGGAGACTTTACAGTGAGCTTCCAGTACCTAAAGAGGGCCTACAGGAAAGCTGGGGCTCTTTATCAGGAATTATAGTGACAGGATGAGGAGTAATGGCTTTAAACTGAAAGAGGGCAGATTTGGATTGGATATTAGGAGGAAGTTCTTTACTGTAAGAGTGGTGAGGTACCGAAACATGTTGCTGAGAAAAGCTGTGGATGCCCCAATCCTGGAAGTGCTTAAGGCCTTGTGGGATGGGACTCTGGGTACTTTGATGTAGTGAGAGGTGTCCCTGCTCGTGGCAGGGGATTGGAACTAGTTGGCCTTTGAAGTCCCTTCCAACCCAAAGCATTCTGTGAGAAGTATGGAGCTTTTAATAACGTCAACATTTAAAATTGTTCGTCACTAACATACCTTATCATGGCACAAACTTGCTGTATATTATATCAGTGATTTCAAGATATAGTGCTGTCTTTATTATAACGTAACTCCAGTTATTCTTAATGCCATTGCAGGTAAAATGTTCCAGTCTCCAGATATCACTCTTATTGTAGAGTTCATATTTATGTTTTATAAGGAGAAACCAATTGACTGGCTTCTGGACCATATCCTCTGGGTGAAAGTGTGTAACCCTGAAAAAGATGCTGTAAGTTTCTTCTTATTGTGAAGCTTCTAAAATGTTTTAACATTTGTGAATGTGCTGTTTCTGGTGAATTAAAGGCTAGCATACAATTTATTGTGGTTACTGTGTGTCCTGAATGAGTCTGTTTTCCTATTAAGATTTTAATCTCAAGTAAACCTTCAGAAACATATTTTTCAGAGGCATCATAATTGTTGTTTTGGATTCTGGAGGTGGATGCAGTAGTTGGTGAAAGAAAAATGTCCGATTAATTTTTATATGTAACAGTCCTGAAATGAATTCATTCCTGTAACCCCCACTGTGGCTCTGTAGTATACTACTTGCATAGCAGTTGTAGAGAAGATTCCAAATGGTGATTGAATTTAGATTTTTGGTCCTTTATTCCTCAAGTAGCTTCCTTGTTGAAAGACTGAAGAAACAGGTTCTGTACAAAAATAGATGTAAATTTCTTCTTTATTGACTAGTATTATATTTGCACAGCAGTGTTGCTAGATTTCTAGAATAAAACCAAGATGAATTGGATAAATAGGTCTGGGTTTTTGTGAGTCTTTTTGGTTCATGTAACTTGACGTACTTTCAGTAAAATCTCAGCAACTTTTTGTTGAATTTAACAATGTGGGTTTTTATCCCTTCTCCTCTTGTTTTAGAAACACTGTGATCGGCAGAAATCAAACCTACGGATACGCTTCAGGCCTTCTCTCTTCCAGCATGTTGGCCTCCACTCCTCCCTGGCAGGGAAGATCCAGAAACTCACAGTTAGTAGCTACACTTCTCCTTCCTTTCCAGAACAAGTTGATCTCATGATTTTTTTTAGCCTTTGAGAAAAAAAGAGTTTTCTTGTTTAGTATTTTTTAATTATGTGTTATTCCAATTGGAATGAAACCTGGTATAAACTGATTACTATCAGGTATAAGAAATACCAATCTCAGCTTATTTTTATGAATATTTGCTAGTGGAAATATGTTTTAAATTTTTTTATTTCTCTATTTATTACCTTTTCTTTCTTTCTTTATTACTTTAATGGCGTGCTCCTCTTATTACCTAGTACAGGATCTGAAATATCTGGAAATGAGTGATGTATTTATTTTTTCATTTTTTTTTCTCTAGGAGTTCATTTTAACTGTAACCACTTGAGAAAAACATAATAAAACAGCATGATGTTTGTCTTTCTTTCAATTAGGATAAAGATTTCCTGAAACCGCTACTGCATAAAATCCATGTGAATCCACCTGCAGAGGTTTCCACATCTTTAAAAGTGTACCAGGGGCATACGTTAGAAAAAACCTACGTAGGGGAAGACTTTTTCTGGGCTGTCACGCCGGTTGCTGGGGATTATATTTTATTCAAATTTGACAAGCCTGTCAATGTAGAAAGGTTAGTAATTATTTGGTTTTGGTCTCATATCTAAGGCTGTATGCTTGCCAAGAATGCTTGACAATAAAATTGGGGGCTGTCGTAATAAACTAAAGTGAAATCATCCTGGTTTATTTGCAGTTTAGGTGAAACTGATCATGAGCAACTTTTCCTTCCATGCCTTTACTGCTTTAAATGTTATTTTCCTCTTTATTTCTTCTTTTAATTTTACCTGGAGCCTTTTTGATAAATGCAATTGAAGAGCAGTGCTTCTATGACAGTTCAGAAGGGAATCCAGAGAAGCCAGTTTGGTTCTATTTGTGCTTGGTTGGTCTGCTTCTAATTACAATTTCAACTGTGCAGCGCGGTGTGTGGTACAGTATGTTATGCCCTGCAGCCTCAGCCTCAGTCCATTGATTGTCCAGATCAGAAGTCTTGCTGGAGCATATGGTGTCCTTTTACCTGAAATTCGGGAACTCTAAAGGTTATTATTATTTTTTTTTTTCAGATTCTGCTTTAGGGCTTGAAAAAGAGTTAAAAGTCCAAGTTGACCTATGTAATTAATTTTAAAAATAGGCTTGAAATGAACGTATCTGTGATTTGTTAGAGAGCTAGAGGTGACTTTATCTACTAGAGTTTTTAGTCTTCCTTTACTTTTGCTGAGACCTTTTGCTGCTTTGTTATTTACTGTCCTACCAACACAGTAGTCTAAGACTTAAAAATTAAATTGCTTATTCAGTGTCCAAGCATTGCTACTTTAGTGGATTCCTTTAACTTTTCTTCACATTGCTACTTTAGTGGATTCCTTTAACTTTTCTTCACATACCTTATATGCTTTTTTGAGGCCAGTACCTCTAGTACGGTAGAGCAGTTTCTTTGGATGATTTGTCTGGATGCTTTTTTTGTGAAGGAGCCCTTTTTGCAGTCCTGAACTGAATCCAGTTAGTCAACTTTTGCACATTGCTACGTAATCAAAGACTAAGTGAGGATCAGTAGTTTCCTTGTTCTATGTTGTTTGAAGCTGGTCTGTGAAACTCAAATTTGCTGTGCAAGATGTCAAATTACTCTTTCAGTTGATTGGTGTGCTTTAAAAGATTTTCCTGGATAGCTTTCTAAGATGTATGTGTTGAGGGGTTTGACTGCCATACCTTCTTGGATTAAAAGCAGGGTTTTTTTTAATCCTATGCCAATAGTAAAAAATGATACATTTTCCAAATGAAACGTATGAACTCATTGATTCCTTTTTGATCAAATTTTCTTCTTCAAGGCTATAAAGCAATCATTGTCAAATTTGTTTTTATTTTCTGAATTATTTATTTTTTATTAAGAATTATATGCTTCTATTTTATAAATAGGGTAACTGTAGCAAGTAAATGTTGATCTTGGGTGGAACGTTGTTGTTTCATTAGCAACAGGACAAGTTTAAACTGGAAGAGGGTAGATTTACACTAGATATTAGGAAGGGATTCTTTACTATGAGGATGGTGAGACTCTGAACAGGTTGCCCAGAAAGACTCTGGATGCCCCCTCCCTGGAAGCATTCAAGCTCAGGCTGGATGGGGCTTTGAGCAACCTGATCTAGAGAGAGGTGTTCCTGCCTATAGAGGGGGAGTTGGAACTAGATGGTCTTAAAGGTCCCTTCCAAACCATTCTATGATTTTGTAAATTGTTGCTAGCAAGTGTAGTAGGTCATCCCTGTGGTTCAAAAATCAGCAAACGCAGGTCTGAAGAAAATATGTATTTGGTGTGTATTACCTTAATGGTGAAGAAATTGGGGATCTCTGCGAAAGACAGGAAGACAGTTTTCATTATCATGCTCTTAAAATTTGTAGCTAAGGCTAAGACTGTTAGAAACAGTCTTAGCAGTAGAGGATTATATGATTATTTTATTTATTTTACTATTTTTACTTATTGATGAAAGTAATTTTAGTTTAGATGAAGTGTCTTGAATCCAGTTGCTTCCTCAAAGGAAGTTCACAACTTAGAGTGATTTTATATTTTCAGACTTAAACTAGATTTAGTGTCACTTGAACTATCATGTTAGGCCACTTTGGTTTTTATTCATTTGTGTTTCTTTGCCACGGGGTCATAAAAAGCACAGTATTTTGCCTTTCTGCAGTCAGTAGCTGATCAGGGCTACAGACACTGTCATTTCAAATTGTTGAGAACGTGGTTTTGTTTGCCTACTTAAATTCCTCAGCAGCAGATTTTAGTAGATGGAGGTTGGGCAAAGAAATTGTGCTTCCCGATATTTCGGTGATGCTTTTTTGAGGGAGCCAAATGTAAATCTGTGATGAGTGGGTTGAAACACATGAAAGGGAAAGTGGACTGCACATCAGGAAAACTTGCCTGCTGGGAAGATAGATCTACAGCAATCAAGAGTAGAAGATAGGCTTTTGAAAGCCATCTTGTGTTTGTGAAGGGACACAGCAGATGCTGTTTGTGTTTTTAAAGTAGTAGAATTGCTCTTTGAATTTGCACGAATCGTTGTCTGCCAGGTGGGTTTGAGGCATAACTGCTTAATAGCTCCAGTAATAAATTCTTGATAAACAAGCTACTTAATGGAAATATTGACCACAACTGGCAGAATGAATGGCAGGTCTGTTACAGCGTGACAGGGTACTAACTTGTTCCTAGAGTTTATTTTTCCATGCCAAACCTTTTTTGCAGAACTGAATTGAAATTTTGTGTTGAGTGTAGCAGTTCTGTAATTAGCTTATCAAGCCTTTAAATACTTCATTTTTGAGACCTGAGAATATTGTCAGAGATGACTGAGACAAGGATTTCTTAGTAATCTCAAGTGAGATCTGAACTCATGTAGTGGAGCAGAAAAGAACATTTGTGGCTGTTTTGTGTTAAACCTAGATGGCTTATCCGTGCTGAATGCTGAAAGTCAGACATTGATTGTTCTAAACCACACCTGAAGAAGAAGAGGGGTGTATAAATTGAAACTGTCTAACATTCATTTTAGTAACAGCTCTCATACTGAATCTTTTCAGTCATTTCCAAGTGAAAGATTTCCAGTCAGAACACTGAAGTCCCTTGATAGTAAGCTAAATTCTCATTCTTATTTTTGCAGTAATACGAAGATGCATACCACTGTTACAATAGCACATCCTTGAGACTGAAAGTAGATCCACTGACTTTCTTACTAAGGAACAAATTGCTCACTACTGTGGGAGGTTTATTTTTTTCAAATGGATGGACTACTTTCTGAATGCTCAAAACAGCCTACATTGTAAAGACAAGAAATACTGAATTTCTTTTCCTTTAGGTCAGTAGATAATTATGAAAATTCACTTTGCTATTTCATTATATACTGTTGTTCCAGGCTCACTTAGTTATTAAAGCTGACAGTTGTATTTAAAAGTTACATTATGATGTTCACCGTATTACTGTTTGAATTTACATTACGCACTAGCATTAATTCTGGTTGCTATAAATAACTATAAATATTACTTTTCTTTGCCAGTTACCCTTTTTTTTCAGAGAGGTTAGTGATGGGTGTTGAGCCCAAGGAGCTCATTGTGAAGAGCTTTGGACACTGGAACTTGTTCTTTGAAAACACCAAGTAACACCAGGGAAGCCCTTGGAACTATGTAACCTATGGACATTTTGTTTAGATCATCCTTTCTATATGACTGCTTAGCAGTGTTAGGGTATTTTCAAAAGGATTAGCAGAACTTGTGTTTTCTTGGGTTTTATGTGTAGATTTCTTTTGTTTTTACACTCCTCTGCTTTTAACTCTAGTTGCCTCATAGCTGTGTCCTTGTTTTTAACAAGTTATTGGGTAGTCCTCAAAATGTGCCATTGATGGTTAGTTAATAAAGTGGTTTTATGAAGTGGACCCTGCTGTCTGGCATTTCATCTTTAAGCTAGAATCTTAGCACTTGGACAAATCTGCTTGTAGATTCCATTTACTACTTTGTATTCTGATGTTGGCATAGCCACTTGAGGTGCAGTATTTGAGAATAACCATCCAATTTTCTCTGCTGTTGACCCTGGGATCCCAGGGAAGGTACATGCAATGTTAGCCTTGTGAGTATGTCCTGTGGTAGCTTCTCATAACATAGATATCTTGCGTCAATGGGAATGATGTATTTGATTGTTTAAACTTGAAACTTGTTGTATTGTGTATTGTCTGGCAGCTGATAACGAAACATATGAGTTACTTTGCTTTGAAATTACTGTGACAGTGCTGAAAATTACCTACTTAAAAAGTGATGGCTGCTATCTTGCTATTAAGCCCACTTCATTATAGTGGAAAAGCAGCGCAGCTTTTAAAGCTGTTCGTTGTAGAAGCAAGCTCTCCTTCAGCATGGTGCAATACATCCTGCCTTTCCTGTGCAGTTCTAGCTGACATAACACATGCACACAGCTGCACGGTGTACAGTTTATAAACCATCTGTATTCTAAATGTGTAGTTATAGAATAGGTTATTAAAATGTAACATATTATCATTTTATTAAGCTTTAATTCTGATATCAGTTGGTAGGAAATATTTGGAAGTCTCATAAATTTATTAAAGTTTTAGTGCCTCAGTGCATTTCAGTTGGGCTAATGCTTTCAATGTGGGCGGGTGGGGGAAAAAAAAAAAAAAAAGAGGAATTGAGGACTTGGTTTCTGTGTTTACATAAGCTTCTGTACTAATGAGTAGAACATCCTCAAATGGATACACTGACAGCAGGGACTTGGCAGGCAGGTTCCCAGCCACTGATGCCGGTTGCTCAGAGCATGGAACTATGCCTGCAATGATGAGGCAAGTCCTTCATCTGAAAAGAAAAGAAAGCATGGATCGGAGACAGAAGAAAAGAGCTGCCTGAGCCAAGGACATGCTGCTTCCTCCTTAATGGCACTAATACTCCAGATTTGTGTATTTGGCAGTGTTCCTGGGCTTACTGTTCTCGGTCAGAAATATTAAGAGGCTTAATGCAGTTGCCTGAATGTTAGGTGTCTAATGTGATACCCTAGATTACTTAATTTGATTTCCCGAAAGGCTTGAGTGTCTGATGTGTCATAATTGCATCCAGCATCCTGTGAGGTTGTCCACACCCAAGTGCATCTCAAATGTAATGCCAGTGTTTAAGAAAACTAACTGGAGAATTTCTGGAGAAGTGTGTGTGAATGTGTGTGTCTGTCTGAGGCCTACTATGAAATTAATGCCTCCTATGTTATGATATTGGCCCATGATGTCAGAGGCAGATGTTAGTGGTATGGCAGTAGAGGTTGAACCTTCCCACCAGTATTCCATTACACGTTGTTGCCGTGTGACAGATGGCAGCAGAGGTGCAGTCTGACAGAATGGTGTCTGACATGGAAGTGAGGATGGAGCAAAGGTTTTTGCAAAGGAATGGGTAAGTGGCCTAAAGGATAGGAAAGAAAACTGAACGTGAGAGATGGAAAAGAAGTTATTAATCTTCCTTATATATTTTATACAAGAAAAACATGGAAAGTAACGCACAGTTAATGCACGTTTCCAGTAACAGTGAAAATAACATTTCCTAATATGGGTTCTGGGAAAATGACAGAGTGGGGTTAGATTAGATTTCTTTTATCCTATTTGCATTCAGAGATCAAAAAGACAGGATGGATTTGGTGGATAATGACTCTTGCAGGGGTGACAGTATCTGTGGAGAGCCCAAACCTTGCTGACTGACTGTTACTTTCATAGAAGTTCACATTGTACAGAATTAGTAACTGGTATGTTCCCTGGTGCTGGTGTACAATTTGTGCAAACGTGGAAGGAAACGTTTCCTCTCTGCCTTCCTCTCTCTCTTCCTTTCTCTGAAAATGGAATATACAAAGGTATATCAAATTGCTAAACAGAGACACGGGGAAGCACAGAGAAAAAGATTTGATTCCTGTTATTTACAGAAGACAAAGGCCTACATTCATAAATACATTCCTAGAATATTTGTGTTGAGCATCAAGTGAGATGAGTCTGTTTTCTTCAAAACAAAAAATGCATTGGCAGTGGCTGTGAATTTTGAATTTTTAAGATTTTTCTTGTATTATTTCCTTTCATAAAGCTGCTATTTAGTGATAAGCTTGTAGTGTCCTGATCTATGTTCTCTTTGTAATGGTTCAACAAAACAGAAGATGTGTAGAGTTGCATGTTGTGTTTAAAAAAAAAATAGGAATGGCAATGATTCTTGTTTTTAATAAAGTATAAGAGACAGTAAGACAGACTTCTGAGTGCCTGAATAGAAACAAATCTGGAAATTTAGACTCAGTTCTCTGAGTCTCAGTGCGTGGGAAAGCAGAAGGAGACGTCCACTCCATAAGCAAAATACAAAGAGAGTAAAGAGTTGAAGTTACCTTAGCACAGGTGAAAGCATCAGTACTTAAAGATGGAGAAGTGTTAACTATTCAAAGAAGAATACTGAAGGTAAACGTGTGTAGATTAATAGCATTTGATATTAATGCACATAGAAATTAATAAACACATATTGATAAACACATTTCAGGAAGTTGCTACAGAAATGGGAATCTTTGTAGGCTCCCACTACTGCAGAAGTTCTAAATTGGAGCATGATGTGTGTGTGTGTGTATATATTTAAATATTTTGTCAGTTTAGTGCACTGGCATGCTAATGGTATCTTGTCAGTGTGTTGACAAGTGTTCTGCCCTTCATCCTGTTTAGCTAGGGTGTGTATGTGGTTCAGCTCAGTGGTTTTATTTTGATTTTGTTCCTCTGGTTGACGTTATAGTTGTATCTAGTTCTGTGGGCTGAAGTCAAATCCTCAGGTTCAATATTCAGGTCACTCAATGTGAAGACTGAAATTTTCTTTGCAACTTTGACTTTGCTCCACTTTGTTTTCTTAATCTTCAGTGTTCTTTAAATTGTTTTATGTATTTTATTTTATGCCTAATGCCTAGCATCTTCTTCTACTCTCTTATTATATGGAGGTTAAGAACAGAATGTGAGCTCTAGTTCATACATACAGTAACTCCTGGCAGACAGGAGGTTGTCTGCGTTTTTGGGTACGTGTAGTAGCTAGCTATTATGTGCTAGCTATTATGTTTGACCTCAGCCTCTTCAAATTAAAGAGAGCCTGACAGTGAAAATTGTTCTCTGAAGTTGAGATACATGGGTATTTCATTTACTAGTTGTGAGTCAGAGTTGCCTTTTGCTGATGATTTCCATCAAGAATGTCCAAGTTGCCCACCTGTGTTTTGGAATTAAAGCTGGCTGTGAAGTAACGTTCTACAAGGCAACTATGGTGTTTTATAACTTCAGGTTAATATGCATTTGCTGGGATTATTATACTTAACAGGCCTGTGGCTGCCAGAATTTTAATTTGAAAGAATGGTTCAGAAGACGTTATGTTTGAGTAGCAAATAGACAAAAATGTTTTTGATTCTATCCTAGGGAAAAATATCAGTTAAACAAAGTGGAGAAAAAAAAGGTGCATGGTTTTTAGTATTTCCGAGGGCTGTTGCCTATAAATCCCAGGACAGATGTCAGAATGACTTAACCAAAAGCACAGCAACTTTGGTGGCTTTCTGTCTCCAGGAAAGCATTTCATAGCCTGTAAGCCTTGAAAGCTTGTGATTTATCAGTGTGTCAAGGAGACGAGCTTCATAAAAGAACAGCTAACTGAGGGGCTGCTTTTAGGAGCTGTAGAACAGCCGCTCATTTGTAAATTAAATGTTGTTTCAAAGTGAATTTTCTAATTCATAAACTGTATTTCTAGGCAGAAGATTGACTATAAATATGTTATGTGTTCATGCTTCTATTTTTCGTATCTGTGCAACTGCTGTCAGAGTAGGTGTTAACTGACAAGCATTCAGGCAGGGCTCAGATATAAAAATATCCCTTCTGTTCTAAACATAATCTTAAATAAGATGTGACATATGCATATGTTATATGTGTGTGCATATGATAGACAGATATAGAAAACAGACTGAAAAAAAGTGGGCTTGATTACAGAGAAATAGTTTTCATTACTTCCCATAACGGTTTCAGCATCTTGCCGGCTTTTGAGCTTGATGCCCTCCCGGCCCGGTAAGTTCTGGGGCTGGGGGAGAAACCCCACCTGAGTTTCAGGAGTCAGCACAGTAGGAGAAATGGCTGCTGTGGCAGTATTGCTGTTCTTGAAACAAGACAGAAGCCAACCACTGCCTCCCCCAACACGGACCACCCCCACGGTGTTGTCTTCCACTGGGAGGACACGATCACAGAGGTGCACACAAGTACATGCGGTGTTGGAGCTGACCGAATCCAGTTGTCTTGCACTTCAATGTGGGAAGTTCTCCTGAAATCAGTGCAGTGGGGATCAGTGTAGCTTTCTGAGATCTGAATGTATGATTTTGACTCTGCTGAGCCTTGATAAATGCTACATGCCTCTGTGTGTTTATGTGTTTTTAAATTAATTCCTATTAGCTTATTACCACAGGCATTTCTAATTCAGGGTCAAAGGGCTCTGTTCTACTTCTTGACTTGTAGCTATGGAGTGTGGATTAATGGCAAGTATTTACCTAGCTTCAGACATGCTGGATGAAGACAATCTGGAATTGACATCTGCAATTATGTCTTAATAAATTGCAAATGGAGCTAATGTTTGTAATTTTAATCAAGTGATAATTTCTGAACTAATTTTGTCCCTGGCTGGTGATGTGTTTAATGTGGAAGGTAGTGTTTAATGTTTATTTCTCTAGTTTCCAATTGAAGGAAGGTTTGAAATGTGTTGATAGATTTTTTACATATTCATTTGAATGTATTAACAGTAAATTAGGTTTGTTAAAAGTGTCTTCTGAGTAGGTGTGATACACAAGCAGTTTTCAGACAGTAATCTGAACAAACACCTCTGTGGTCCACTAGAAAAAAATAAGAACGAGCAACTTTTCAAGCGTTGATACCACCTAGTGGTAATAAATATTGTTACTTATTTATGTGTGTATGTCTGTTTGGTATCAAGAGGAATGAAGTTTGTGTTTATATATAATAAATAGAAATTAAAGCCTGTCTTTCGTAACTGACTATCTGCAGGTGTGTAGTACTGCAAAAACTGTTGGAGGGGGGATAGTTAGAATTCTAAGACTTGCACACCTAATTAAAAATATTAGGGAAGGTTTGGATATGGTTTAAAATGTATTTGTTCTTTTGCATTACAAAAAATCATTCATTACTCATCTGAATGAGGTTAATGGGGACTTTCTACAGGTATGTAATATAATAATCCTTTGTACATTTAAAAATAAACAACCCCACAACACACAGTTTTGTTAACAAAGAAAAAATGTATATACATATATTGAAATAATAATCTCTCTCTGGAATAGAAGTTTGAATTCAGATATCATTAGTGTATTGGCTGGGAGTTCCTGGCAGAGTTGTTAATGAGGCTGTGCAAAGAACCAGAGCAGAAGTCAGGTCTCAGGAAAAACTAATCTGGCAAGAGAGTCCATGCAGATACGTTTCCTGACGGGGTTCAGAATAGATCTGCAGAGTTCATTCTGGTGGCACAAGAATGGGCTGACTTGACCAGACGTGGGAAGCAAAGGAGAGAGGTTGGAAGTGATGCCAGCGCATACCTGGCAATAGTAGTTACAGTGTTGGCTGCTTTGTGTAATGCTATGTGTGAAGACCAGATCTAGGGATCTTCCTAGTAAAATATTACCCAACTGCTCTTTAACAAATGCAAAAATTTTAGCTAGCCCTTTCAATTACAGTAGTATGTGAAACCATCTTTCACTTTTTCAATCATCAGTTGATGTAGGTCTAGTGTAAAATTTGTGTTTATTATTATAACTCAGATAAAGTGTTTAGTATTACATAAGGTGGTAACATATCAATCATCAATCAATCAATAGCTATATGTAGACTGTCTTATGTTTCCTTTTTATTTATAGGTACTTGTTCCACAGTGGCAATCCAGAGCATCCAGGAGATATACTTCTAAACACAACCGTGGAAGTTTTGCCTTTTCAGGTATGAACACGTTGATTTGTTTCTCCTTCATTATAGGATAAAAGCAAAGCCTCGTAATTGTACTGACTTCCCTTTTTTAACAGAGTAAAACAGACAAGATGGTTTCTTTTCTAACTGTAGGCTTTTGATGCTTGTACTTTTTTTAAAGATTGGCTCTATTCACAGAAAATTATTGGAACTATTAAGATATTCCTTCAGAACGCCGCCTTCTACAAGTATTGATGGTAATTTGGAGGTGAACAATTTCGTTTTCTTCCAATTCACTGTTACTATTTAAAACAAAAAATAACCAAATAATCTGCCCCTTCCTGCGTGTTTTGGAAAAGAGGAAATCTAAATCAGTCTCCTTTTTGACCTAGTTAAGGAAAAAAAAAAAAAAACTTGGTTCAGGAATTGATATATATCCAGACCTTACCAGAAATTCTTACAGATTTTTCAGTATCTGGATTCCCAGACTAAATCTGCGTCTTTCTCTTGATGACTTAATTTTTTCCGCCATAAATCAGTCTGAATTTTATTTCAGGGGAGCACTATACTGTCTAAAATATATTCTAGCTTGAAGCCAGATGATACAGGCTCTTTTTCTTCAATTGGATATTACACCTAATCATTTATATCACAAAACGCTGGGAATGGTTTAGGGTATTACTTCAAACAAATTTGTTTTATATGGTATTAAAATAGCAAAGTATATCTGTCTTCTCCCATACAACCGATGCAGGTTTCTTGAAATCTATTTTTTAAGTGCCATATTCCAAATTTTAAAAAAACAATAATAAGTAAATGATGATGGAGGGGTTGTATAGTGCCAAAAACTAGACTGGATTGGTCTGGGACTTGAGAGGGGGGGAAACAAATCGTAGATGGACTTAATGTCCTGTGTCCTGTGCCTGTCAAGAAATTGTAACTGATTCCTAGGAAATTCTTACAGTGGGTCTTTTAGTATTGGGTGATGTGATTCTGGTTGTAATTTTCAGGCTGTTTTTGAAGCTCTGGTCTACAGTTTTATTTTTCTGTGCTTATGAAAGAAGCTTATTGGTATCCACCCTTTCCAGTAAGGCAGTGATAATTGAAATGCTTCTCTTGCTGGTCTGAAGGCTTTCCATTTTACCCAAATTCTTATATAAAAAAAAAAAATGAGCTGCAAGTTTAATTTGGCCTGAGAGAAACCTCTGGCTCAACCATAGGAAAACAAGACAAGATTTTGCTTTTGCTTTTATTTTTCTGTGTGCACTCCTGTCTGCTATGTATTTTGTTCCTGTGGCAGTTGATGTAACATTTAAGTGGGGCACTTGAAGTACTTCCTTCTTCCACTTCGAAGCCAAATACAGTTCCATTCTGGAGTACTTATTTTTGCGTTGGCTTACCAAAGGCTATAACTAACTATTCTATACTGGTTTACAATTTATTTAGAGAAGCTGGATATATAACAAGTGTGTACAAATTTGGCCTTCCTTGGCAATGTCATATGTGAAAAATAAATAAACTTATCTGTGTTTTGTTATTGTAGAATGAAGAATTGGTATTAAGCAAAGAAACCAAAGACAAACGCTTAGAGGATGGTTACTTCAGAATAGGTATGCCACAGACAGCAGTGCTTTTCACTCATATAGAATGCCAGGTGTTTTGTTACTACTGCAACCCATAAGACACTTTAAAACCAAACCTGTATCTGGGTTTTGTTCCTTCATTTTGGATGTGTGACCTTCTAGACTTCAGTTAACATTGCTTCCAATACATATTCTTTGAGATTGATGTACCAAACAAAGGCCTGTTGTGACTGCTAACTGTAGTGCAGCCATGCCCAACTTCTCTGCCAGAATACATCAACCTACATTACCACTGAGGCATCTCCAGGTTGCGTAAGATCATCTCTCATGTCCTGTGGCTACGAGTCCCTCCCAGTGAGCTGTTGTGCTAGAGTGCCTGTCAACAGGGGCTGGGGTTTGAAACAACCCTACCATCAGATAATCAGCTCTTCTGTCATAGGATGAGATTGGCATTTCTGTAACCAAATGGCTGCTGGGGAAAGGGGCAGGAAATGGCAGGATACCTGTTGTCAAGAAAGAGAAATGTTACTTGTGGGTCAGGTTTGGATACTGTTCAACTTTTTTTTTTACTGTGTTTGATATAGGCTGGGCTTCCCAATTATAGTGAAAGCAATTTTTTTTTCATCTTAATGAATTACAGTTGATGCACTTACATTTCAAGTGTAAATTCTGACTGGGCTTTTAATCTGGATTCTTAATAATTGTAATATATTTAAGGATTCTTTAGATGGGAGTACATTAAGCATGAATGTGCTCAGTGCTCTTTGAACACACGTAAGCCAGGGGCTTCGTATTTAGGTCCACGACATTACATGAAAATCTGTGCTAAAATCCCCTATGATCTTCAGGGGTGCTCATAGTGCAGACAGTTCTGAAGTTCTGGTTCTTTAGTATAATCCTGTTCAGGTCTGGCTTCTCCGATGACATCTCCCATCTTGATTGCTGCTATAGTATCAGCAAATTGATACCAAAGACATGGCTGTTTTCTGTTTTGGGAAATCATAGAATCATAGAATGGCTTGGGTTGGAAGGGACCTTAAGGGTCATCAATATCCAACCCCTCTACCATAGGCAGGGCTGCCGACCTCCATATCTAATACTAGACTGTGATACTAATGATACCAGTCAGCCCTGCATTCAGCAGCATCCGGTATCAGCTGTGAATTGTGATATTGTAGATGCATTTTTTTGGACATAGAGTCTGTGCTTCGTTGACTAGAAATTAATTGAGGGTATACTTTCACTTCTGTTGCAGGGAAGTTTGAAAACGGTGTAGCTGAAGGAATGGTTGACCCCAGCCTAAACCCTATTTCATCATTCCGACTTTCAGTAATACAAAATTCAGCAGTCTGGGCAATTCTGAATGAGGTGAGAGATGGTATAATCTTCTAAAAATAAAAACTGCAAATGTGAGATTTCTTCATTCCTTCAGCGTTTTTGAAGCTCAAAATTTTGGCTAGCACTGAAAACAGTTCCTTCCTATTACTGAGAGAACTGCAATCTCCTTAAAATGTAATGGTTTTTTTTTTCTGCTTTTCTGTTTCAGATTCATATTAAAAAGATGACAAACTGATCGTTGAAATCCCCGTTAGAGGGATAAGAAGGAATCCTTGAAAACTTTTCCTATGAAATCTGACATCCTTAGCAAGTCACAAATTGAAAATACTGAGCATGCACCTTATTCCAAATTTTTCATTTTCACTTGAACTCTACCTCTCGTGAAATCTACTGTAGATGAGAAGATTGTATTTACCCCTTCTTATCTGATCCATCCAGAAACTGATGCTCCACACTGATAATGTTCATCTGAGGCCTCAGTTGCCCTCCACTTCAACGTGACTTTACCATCTTACGGTTGCAGAACCCTACTACGCTTAATCTGTACTATTTTGATAGTATAGTAATATAGAGAAGTTGTACATATTGTTACATTCCTGAAAGAAGAAAAATATATAATTATTGTTAAATATGTTTTATGAAGGGGGTACTTTCGGAGTTTCATTTATTTTCTATAACAAGAACCCTCTTTTATAGATTGTCAGGGATATATATTAAAAATGTTAGGGATGTTTAATTTATTAAAATAATTTGAAAAGTACATATTTTTATGCAGTAAAATTTTAAATTGATATAGTTTTTCTTATGAATTCTCTAGTTTAAGTTATCTTTCTACATTTTTCTTTGCAGATGCAAACATAAATTAATACCACATTTCAAATATACTGCCATGTTACAAACAAAAACAACTAGTTTAAGTTTCTAAATTATGTAGTTTTGTACACAGAATTTGAATTATGTTCAGAGGCATTTAACAGAGTTCTAAAGAGGATTCTTCTTTGGAACGATGAAATTCCACTATGTACAGTTTGTAGCCACATGAAGAGCATGTTGAAATGTCTTATTTCATATTATGTACTAAATCTGCAGTGATTTTAGATAAAATAATCCATTGCATTTTAGAAGAGTTTTTCAATTCCAAACTGTTCTTTATATAAAAAAAAAAAAAAAGAAAAAAAAAGAAAAAAAAAAAAAAGGAAAAAAACCATCAAAACTTTTTAGGCATTTCCTAGCCTGGACAAATTCATTTTCTGTACTAAAAAAAGTATTCCCCAGCTTTGCTTTTGGAATGACAGAGGTTAACTTCTTTCAAAAGAGTTAATAGTAACTAGATACACTTGATCTACAGAGATCTTTTAAGGACTTACTGCAGTGTTTCTTTTAGATACATCACAGTGAGTAGTTCTGGTTTATTTGTATTTTCTTCCATTGTTCAAAAATAAGGTTTTGGATTGACTCCTTTAGTGATCAATGTAATAACTTGCTCTTATTAAAATAAGAAGTGAATTGGGCCCCTAATAAGAAGTTAGTTAGTGTCCTGCCTTTTTGTTGCAAAGGAAACAGCAGTGATCTTAAATTAGAAACTCTGTCAGGAAAAGGGGTTTGGATTAAATCCAGAGTGGAATTGTTGCAGTACTAATGCTGCCACTGTTCTTAAGAGTCCTTCAGCCTAGGTGAAGGTGCAGATGTAGGAAGATTTAAGTTACCTCGTCAGAGATGGTCAGGAAGGAGAAGCAGGGTTTCCTCTCCAGTAGGAATGAAGTGCCTGATTGATGCTGGAGGGAGGCCTCTCCCTGGCCTGGGGATTCTCAGCCATGCTATGAAGCAGCCTCTTGGAACGGACGTCTCAAAAGCTGGTGCAGTTTTCCTTACGAGGAGGAGCTCCCTTATCCCCAGAAACTCTGTGGTCTGGGTACAGACATGCAAAGTCTGCTGCAGGGTCTGTAATCTAGGGTGAAGATCTTGGATTCATGTCTCCAGCAGGAAAGTTCTAATAGATTTGGCCTCTTTTTCGTGACCTACTGTTAAGGAGCAGGAGCCTAGACCTGACTTCAGCACTGCAAGCTAAGAGCTATTACCACTGGGATACAGAGTCAACTTGTCTTTTCTTCTGCCTTCTTGGCCAATTGTGTTGTAGCTTAGCTGGAGCAGCAGTACTCAAGTTGATAAGCGGAACTACTTCTACAGACCAGTCATTTTGTTTTAGCTATGTTGTCTGAGGGTGCAGAGAAGATATGATTTGTACACAGAAGCCCTGTGTAGATGGACAGGTTTAAGTTGAAAAAATAAGAAACCTGTCAGGCAAACCTTGTTTGCTTTTTTTTCTGATTATATCGGCTGCTGTAAATAAAAGTGAGGAAGGTTGGCTCAAAGTTCTACCTGAATCTAGCCTGTTGTGCTGCCATATTCCAATCTGTTGTATGTACAATGTCATTCCATCGAAGTATTAGCCTGCAGTGGCTTTTTATCACACATTAACTAGCACAGGTCTAAGGAAGTAGGTTTTTTTCTCAGCTGTGTCTGTGAATGAATGATGCAGACAAGGTAGGCTTTAGCTACTTACTATGGTTTTGACTGCAGAAATACATAAAGTACTGTAGTTTCTTAAAATAAGTTGTTTTGTTGATGGTGACTTTTATCTTTTTACATGAATTCCTAAATTCATTGGTACCGTTTATTGATGATGTGCTTACTGTCAAAGCATCACTGTTTCTAATGTTTCACAGTTGTTAAGATGAATCATTGACAATAGATGTAATTAGATAAATCCCTTACAACATTCACTACCAAACTGGGGGAGTTTACCAGTACGTTTAGTTATCAAGAACATCAAGGGACATTTATCAAAAGCAACAAATTAACTAGCGCTTGATAAAGCATAGAGGTTTTCGTTTTGTTTCTTCTTAAAGATGATTGCATTCTTATTGCATTGTATCAGCAGGAGTTGGGGTCCCTGAATGCTTATGATCTTCTTCAGCTTATATATTTTTGCAATAATTGTGCCACAAATGAAGTTTTGTAGATTCAGGTAAATTCAGACCTATCAGGAAGTTCTGCAGAATTGCTTGGAAATTATCTCTACAGAGCTATTTTGGGCTTTCAGACTTCCAAATTCTTCCAAATTCTCAAGTCAGTCTAATGAAGTGCAAGTCTCCTTCCTGAAATTACTGCTGAAATAAGAATGCTTTGGCTGCTTGGTTCAACAGTCACTGCCTCAGGTACTCTGACTGGGTATGTTTCAGATGGGCCGTGTACCTTACACGTGTCGTAAGTTAAATCATTACCACAAGAGTTCCTCTCAGCATCTTAAACCAACTAACTGACTTGGACAGAGTTGTTTTCCTACATTTAACTAACCTTTTTTTTTTTTTGAGTAGTCTTAAAAATCCCCTGTAGGTCAGTGAATCTTACAGTAGTCAAATAATGACAAGTGTTTCAAAATAAACCATGTTATCCTAAGATCCTATTAGCTGCTTCAGAAAAGATGACTTGAACCCAAAGTCATTAACAGAAGAAATCATTTTTTGGTTGAATTATTCTTAGTGTCATGTATTGGATGCCAAGCAGAGCAGCTGATCATAGCACCGGCTCTTTGGAGCTGATCATGGTTGCTCTGAACCAAGGAAATATAAAACTCTCAGTATAATCTTGCCGTGCACGATTAGTGGGTAGTCCTACTGAAAACAAAGTGACGTGAACAGAATATAATCCCATTAGCACTTTTTTAATATACATTTTTCTAAAATACTGTTTAAGACTCTGTGCTTTTGTAGGCACCCTAACAATTTGTTGGTAGTGATAGAAAATATTCCTAAAGGCACGTTGATTCTTCCTTAACTGAAATGAGGTTGAGGAAAATTAACTATCAGACTCATGGGCCAGTGGGAGGCTGCACTCTTCTGCCACATGCTCTAGCTCTTCTGAAAGAAATTATTTTAAAGTGTCTTGAGTCAGTCAAGAGCAAAGCAAGTTACACTTGGCCCATACAATATAAATCATTCCTTGAATGGGCTGGAATGTGGTTAGCGTTTGGCAAAATCAAATGACAATGTAACATTTTTCCTTTTTTTTTTTTTTTTTAATATGTATCATTTCAATAACTTTTTTTTTTTTTTCTTGTTGGAAATGCTTGCTGCAAATGAATTATTGTAGTAATTTGTAGGTTGCTTCCAACTTGGCAGAATATTGTTTTAATTTCGTGGAAAAAAAAAAAAAAAAAAGATTTTTCAAACCTTGTCCCTCTAAAATACATCAACCTTGAGTTTTACATATGTCCTTACAAGGAGGGATGTGTTCTGAACAAGCGAAGGCAAGAAGCTGTAGTAGAAGAAAGAAAAAGCCCTATGCTTTCTATCTTTACGGTCACCAGTATAATGCTGAAAGGCTTTTAAGCAGCTGGTGTTTTCAGGCTAGCATCAATTACTGATTTAAAAACACACCCCATACAGACATAACGAATTATTCTTTGAGTGTTTTAGTTCTTAAGGGTTTTGCTGATTTCTGCTGTGAACAGTGAGGAGCTACGACTTCAAGTAGCTTAATTGTGAGAACTATGAAGCCTTGTTTTGAGGAGATGAACTCTGAAGGCAAGGTACGCAGGCCCCAAGTCCTCCATTGATTTCAATGGTATTGTACCAGAGGGCGCTAAATATGAAGAATTTTCAGTGTTGAACTTAAGCAGTGCTAGGATTCCTTTTAGGAAATGTAGTACAGTAAGGCCATAGCTGCCTGCAGGACGGGAGCTTGTTAGCCAGGGCAGACTGGAATCCTTAGCCTTCCTTGTGTCAGCGGTTCAGTGCTTTCCTTGTCAAAAGGGGAACGTTGCTCAGTGGCTGCTGAGGGGGGAACACAATTCTCTTCAAGCCTTAACAGTGGCTGAAACACACAGTACTGTAAGATGCACTGCCAGCATATTTGGTATTTTAAGATAAGATATAGTTTTTCCTTAGAGATCAAATTCTAGTACTGAAATATGAAGTCTTACTGTATGCAGTTTACTCTTGCGTTGTTTTTGAAACTGAATCCTAGTGCTCACGTTTCATATTGAACACAGTCTTAGGGAAGTCATCATCTTCATTTTCCAGAAGGTGTTGATTGTGATGGTCAGTTTATTCTGCCTTGTGGACTTCACAGCTGTAGGCATTGCCATAAGCCTGTGTGGCCAAATTAACTCGTACTTTCCTTCCATTTTCATTAACATCCCACTTGTAACAGTGGATGTAATAATACCCATTGGACTTCTCTAGATTAGATTAAAAAACTTGCTGCTATATTTGGAAACCTGGTATGGGGTCATGGTAATTGTGCCTTGCATCAATGTTACTTCTGTGTGCCAGCATTGTCCGTGTATATTTGAAATAATCATTACAATAAAATGATCTAAAGTTCTTTCATAAAAGGAGAGGACAGTTCTCCACCTGGAGCCAGATGTTGCTTTACCACTGCAACAGTATTAACACTTCTACTTTCATGCAGTCCCAAGGCAAGGTATTCCAATATTATTCTTATATAAAACTGCTCTTTGGTGTCACTTAAAACCCATGTAATGTAGAGCTTATGCCAGTATGTGCAAAATAGCTGCAGTAAGAGTTACGCTACATAGACTTGTTGCAGTTAAACTTAAGTTACAGATGTACAATTGTTTGTAGGAATGTACTGCAAAAGTATTTGAACAAAATTGCTAACATGTTTACTGGTGTAAATATTTTAATAAAAAAAAAAGACACTTCAAACTTTTTTTTACACAATTATCTACAATAAAGAGAAATTTACAACCATTTACAATCAGTTCTTAACTGTTTTTCTTTGCCATCGAGACAGCTAAGATAAAGCAAAAAATCAGTAGATAAACGAAGTCCTGTTTTTATTTCACTCTGTACTTATAAAAGGAACAAAGCATCTTGGTGAAGTTCCATCCGCATGCTAATGAGATCAAATAGAGCACAAAGAGAAGTGCAAACGGATACAGAAGGATAGCCGTGTTCTTCAGAAAGGGCAATGCTGAAAAAGAAGCAAAAGTGAAGCACGTGTAAAGGAGGGCTCTTTCAAACAGGTGCTTCATGGAGAACGGCCTTGAGGAGAGACAGAAATAGTACTGCTGTGCTGCCCTATTAGCCCTGCGCTGATCGCGGATATAAGAGAACTTGAGTTAAGGGGGATAGGTAAAGTCACCTAAAAATACAGATTTAACCTCAATACAAACTTTTATCCTACGTGTATGTTTTGAAGTGGATTTACAGAAGAAGAACAAGTTGAGATGTTACAGGTCTCCAAGTATAAGCTG
>JAOWBP010000001.1:109097804-109125583 GCA_028571105.1 Tragopan temminckii | reverse complement strand
ACAGCTTCTCTGGGCAGCTGTGCCAGCGCCTCACTGCCCTCCGAGTGAAGAATTTCCTCCTAATGTCTAGCCTAAAGATACTCTTTTTTAAGTTTAAAGCTACTTCCTCCTTGGTCCCATCTCTATGATGTGTGAATGAATTTATGCCATACATGTGATGGGAAATTGAGTGAATAAAAGCTATGTAAAATCATAGGGTAGAGATGTAAAAAAAAAAAAAAAACACGACAAAAAACCTTTAGATGACACAGCTACCAATGCTTTTCCATGGCCTAGTTTTGGGAAAAATCCCTAATGATCTGAAGTCAATTAAGTTCTGAATGTCAAAATTTAGATTAATAATGAAATAAATGCTTTTTCATTATCAACATTTTTAATAAGATTTTTCCACCTCAGGCTCCTACTGGTTTTGATTTTGCGATACAATCTGCTGTGTACAGTACCTTAATCTTTACATGGTCCCACTGATACTTGGTGGCATTAATCTGGGGAATAATTTACAATGCACTACGATTAGAGGCTGGGTTCTCTATGCAACTTAAAGTTTGTGAGTTTATGGATGGATAGCTCCTTCTGATTAAATTTTTATGTTTATGTATTGTTATTGTATTTGTTTTGTATTTGTATTTTTTATGTATTGTATATTGTATTTGTTATGTATTGTTATGTAATTGTTATGATTAAATGTATTTTGGGAAAAACAAACAAATAATGAACTTGGAGAGAGGGAGAAATAGTGCAGCCTTGGCTTTTGTGCTTGTTAGATCTGTTACTAGTCAATATGCCTCCTCCTGGCTTTTTGTGTAATGCTCTGTTATACCCTACTGCAAAGGGCAAAGACAGTCATGAATAGGAACAACAGATCTAGACCTGTAAATGTGTCTAGATAGGCAGTTCTTCTTCATGACCTTTTGAATGAGGAACATAATGGGAGATGTTTTCCATACTGAGGATTGGAGCTTGTTAACTTGCGAAGGAATACAGATGAGTTGAGAAGACAAGACAAAGCATTAGGAATCTGCTGAGCAAACACAGAAGTCTTACATTACAGTTCTTCTTTCTTCATCCTAATGAGAAGTAAATTCTATTAAAAAATGCTGAATAATAGTCAGTGAAATTGGCCAGCTTCACATTCAGTTTTACCAGTTTTTCATTTAGTTTACCCAGTGCAGCAGATGGTACTGAGAAAAGAGTCTTTGCAGCTACTTTCTCCAGCATGGACAGTTGTTCTTTCTGAGGCATTTGAAGCACCTCCCAGCCTCAGGTCACAAAGGCTAGCGTGAGATCTACAAGTCTTGCATTGTGAAGACAGTGGGAAAAATTTATCTCAGAAAATGTATGGAGTGTATTGAATGGGTGAAATGAATGGATGTAGACAGTTCCTACTAGAGCACAGCATTTTGTTTGACAGCGCAAGGAAATGTAACATTTAAGTAGCGTCTGATGGCCTCAAAATGAGTTTATGCCTGGGTTTGGTTGTCTGGTTTGCTAGGACTTGCAGTTCAATATTCAATTGAAATTATTGTATCAATGCAAAAAATGGGGCATGCTGGTTTGAAACAGAAGTAGTTGTGCATTGTAGAGAAATGTAAAGATTAGAATCAGAAAATTGTGTCTATATTGATGGGACAGACTGTAATATTCTCAGAAGGCTGTTTTTAGAGGTGCCTTCTCTGTGATCCAAATTAAATTATAAGGCATGTACATAAAACTTGAGTTTACGGATGCTTCCACACTTGTGCTGTATAGGTTTTTAGGAAGAGGCAGAGTTCTGAATTAAGGGGAGAATGTTGGGCAGATGTTAATTTGAAATGGTACGTGGTTTGGTTATGAAGTTTGATGTAACATTAGGATCTTGCTGACCTTCCTTGTCAGTGCAAAGCATGGGCAGATGTTGGCATAAAGAGAAGAGGAGAACAGAAGTGGATAGATATGAGCTGGCCAGCTGCCAGAAGATCAACTGACTCAGTGCTGATATCAAGTGCAATCTGGGGAGTCCTTATGCAAGTCAGCTTTTCTGTGCAGCAAGTGTGTCCACATTTCGATATGCAGGAGCCTTAGAAAAGTCTCTAAACTGGTCTCTCATCTGGTCAGTGCATCTGTGTTGTCATGAGTTACATTTTTCTTGTCTTGTTTTAGCCACTTTCTCTGCTCTCAGCATCTGCATGTCTCCTGTTCAATCCGCTGAGAACAAACCATAAAGAGGAAGTGGGAATTTAAATCATCTTGCGCATTTTCACTACATGTACAGAATGACTTCCCTCTGAGATCTGTGCAGAGTGTTACTGGCAGCTTGTAACCACGTCGTTTGTTCACAGTGCAAGAGATGCAGCTTTGGGTTGTTACCAGACATAAAATATGTGTCTTACTTGGGTCTAACTCTAATAGTAGTGTGAGGTGGTCTGTAAAGAAATGCACTTGTATGGTGTGGTGGAAATGGTTTCACACAGCTTCTTTTGGATTGCTTTGCTTTGCTAGCTGTTGCTTTTGAAGAGATGCTACTGAGGCATTGGTGGATGGTGTATTGATGGTAGTAAGTTCAACCACTGAAGTGCCTCCTTTTAACTACCTTCAAAGACCTTGAGATGATTGCGATAAGTGCATTCTTTGCCCTCCTCCCATACCGATCACTAAGCTCTGCTTTCATTTGTGGCTTCCTCTGTTTGCTGTCTGCACAGGGTAAAGGTTATGGGGCTGATGCTGTTACCAGCGGATGTTTTCATTTTCCTAAGAAGCAAACAATGCTTTTGTCATAGCACATCGCAGATAGCAATGGGAGTTAATCAGCTGGAAGAAATAAACCTGTTGCTGAGGTGCACTGAAAGGGATCTCTGATGTTCTACTGAGAAAGACACTGAGATCTAGTTTCTGCACCTTTCCATAGGGCTCAGATAAACAAGGCTGTGAACTGTTAGGATGAAGCAGAGTGTGTAGCTGAAGGAGGAATGACTGGAAGAGGGAAGGAGGGAAGGTGTCACTGTGGATACTGCTGGTGTTCCTCAGTCTGCTTTTGTTAATCTATTGCATTGGAAGCCAGCTCTGTTCTTGAAGAACATGAATACATTTTTTTTTTTTCTTGGAATAATATAGCTAAGGAGAAAAAAGGCTTAAGAACAGAGGTAGAGGGAAGTGTTCTCAATAAGGACAATGCAACTTTCATGGGAAAGCAGGCTGATACGGAATCTGCCACCTGAAAGAGGCTGTGGGGAAACTGTTTACTCCATGATTGGCATCGTGATGGCTTATAAACAAACAATTCCCAGAGACTTGGAGATGATAAGGAAGAACAGAATTCCACGCCCTATTGTGTTCAGAAGTACCATGTTCAGTATTACAGAAGAGCCTTTTCTTGCTTACTCTCTCAAGTAGAAAGGGGTATCTTCTATCTCTTGTCCGTAAAAATTGTTTTGAAACAATTTTTACCTCTCTCTCGTAGCTGTGTTCAGTTTAGCGAACTATAGTAATATTCATGTTCAAACTTACTTTTATCCATAGTGTCAGTTTTCAGGTTTTTACTTCTTCTGGGGCAAGAGCTTTCCCACTTCTACACCCAGGATCCAAACGCTTTCTACTGCAAAAGGTCAAGCCAAGGAGGCTAATCAATTAGGTAGCAGAACTGCTGCCTGCAGCAGCTAGATAGTTTCTGATTTACAGATAAGTTTGTTTGCAGCTAAGTATGTGCATGTTACACAGCACATGCTCACCAACTGGTGTGTTTTATCTCTTTGAGGTCTTAAACAGCTCTTTTCTTTGAGTCAGCTTCCATCCAAATCTATGCTCTTAGGTGGACCACTGTATAATATTGAATGGAGGTATATTAAAGCATGCCTTACATTTAAAAACAAATAGCAACGGCAACAAAGTACCTTCCTGTTTTGTTCTGTGTCACAGCTGCCATTTGGACTGTGTCCTTGCTGTTGGATTCATGTTTAAAACTCACAGGGGTCATAGCTGTTTTTTGGTTTTGTGGGGGGTTTTTTTGTTTGTTTTTGTTTTGTTTTCATCTTCAGGCACACTATGGAGTTTAGTATATCTCCATGACTGTGCTTCAAGGATTGCTCTGCTCAGCTTGATTTCTTCTCATCTCTTGGTCCCTGCCAAGCCTGTGTTCTTTGCTGCTTTGAGATACAAGGAGAGAGTAAACATTTTCCATCAACAGCAGAAGGTTTGTTCAGTGGCTTTAATAACAACCAGATTTGCTAGTGAAGAGTGCAGCGCACGTCCTTGGATTGGGTGACACCTTTGTGTGATTCAGCTTTACAAAGGTATTTCTCTAAGAAGACAGAACTGCAAGAGCTATAAAAGTCATGCTTTGATGTTAGCTTTGCCCTGAGAATTCTTAGTACAAATCTGTTTATCTGGATGATAGCCAGCAGGACATTTGCTAGGGATGAGGAAAGATGTTCTGCTGTAAGTGCTTTGACATAAACTGAGTGCCTTTTCCCAAAATATCTGGGGTGTTTATATGAATGGCTGATAAGCAGGTCTATGCATTGTAATGGTATAGTTCCTCAGGCCAGCAGCTTCTTTTGACAATACTTTCTTCATTCATTCCATCGTTTGTTTCCATGTGGTTGACCTGCTGGCTCAGAAGTAAAGGATTTCATCTGCCCTTCCTGAAGCCTTGGTTTACTTAGTGCTAATTGCTTGGTATAATATGACTTTCAGAAATAAATTGTAATCAGCACAGTGCTGCGTCTTAACTCTGTCTAGCATGAAGTGCCTGCCTTTGGCTTCAAAGTGCCTGCTCTCAATTGGAAGTGGTGGGGAGTCTGGCAGGCTTGGGGAGTGGCTATGTGATCAGATTGCTTTGTGGCACTCGGTCCCTACTGACACGGAGAGATATGGGGAAGGCTGCCAGAATCCAACCTTTTCCCAGATGCCCTGGCCGTAGCGCAGCTGTGCTCCCCGGTAAGCACTTTGTCCTGGTGTCAGGCACATAGGCTTCCTACTCACATGCATCCTGTAGTCCTTCCATCCACTCTCCTCTCACTGCATTTGATTCCAAAATTGTCCCCAGCGTACTCAGTGGAGCCACTTTGTTATAAGTTTGTGATGAATAAGTGGATATTGCCCTGTCTTTTTTTTGTTGTTGTTGTTTTACAATTTTTCTTGGGGTTTTGAGCTTTTTCCCCTGGTCTTGCCGGGCTGTGCGAGCACACTAATAACACCCCACCTGGCACACTTACAGCGACAGCATCAGCCATCCTAGGAGGGGAAAAGGAAAAAAGAAATAGAAAAAAAAAAAAGGTGGGCCAGATTGCACGAAGAAAGAAATCAGACTTGCTGCTGGAAGAAATACCCATCTGCAGGTGTGCATGCAGGCACTTAGGTGTTGTGTGTGTATGTCGGTGCCTGTGCGACATGGAGCTGGAGCGAGTGAGAGGAAGATTGAAACTTAAACTCCTCCTGCAGCTCTGCATCTGCTCTGAGTCACTGCCATGACTCACAGTGACAGCGCTCCCATTAGCTAGCGCTCAGATGGAGCAGCTCCGGCAGCAGAAGAGGCAGGCTGTGCTCCTGGTTACCTGCTGCAGCAGGCAGCTGCGCCAAGATATTTATTTACGAGCTCAGATGAAGGACAGCAGGCTGTACTGAGCGCAGTTGTCATTATTCTTAAGGTAAGAATGCCTGTTATTGACTAGAAGAAGATGGGAAAGGGAAATCAGAGCTGGTGAGGGCTGAGTTTCTTGCTGCAATTTCTTATTCTCAGAGGAGCGGTGCTGCTACAAAGCTTTGTCTCAGCTGCTTGTGGTTCTGTATGGGGAATCCTATGGCCAGTGGACAGTGCCCATCTGAGGGAACAAAATACCTATATTGTCATTCACTGTGTTATGTAAGGCATGGCAGCCATGTTAAGGATACAAGACCTCTTTCGAAGAAACGGTGCTGCCAGACATCAGGGCTGGGAGAATAGCACTTAAGCAGCTCTCTGCCCGCGCTGTGCAGACGGTTGCAGTTCTGGAGCTCTTGCTTACAACCGGATACACAGGCTTGTGAATTTTTTTGTTGACAGAATAAAAAATGGTGGCGTTAGGAATAGCAAAATTATGACTGTTTACCTTTAAAGTCCCAGTGCTGTTTTGCCTGTAGCGTGCAGTCTGGGAGCACGCACACCCTGGGATCTGCGCAGTGCCTGGATGTAAACAGCCTCTTCAAACTCTTGAAAGCATACATCCGTATCCTGGGCTTGTTTCATGTTGTGCCACTGAAAGCCCACATATATATATATATACATATCCTGCTCCAACAATTGGCTGTATGCAAAAAGTGGGATGTATTTTAGTTATTGTTTATGTATGCAGAGTGGGTTAAGCAGTTTTTCTGTAGTGGCTTTACTGTTATTTTATTCACTCTGGTGCAGTAATTTTAATGTAATCTAGACTGGTATTGCCAGTTCTCCTCATGCGGAATCCACTGAGTTTTGAGCCTTTGCTGTCCTCCCCTGAGTGATTTTCTGAGTTAGGGAATCTTTGTTTTTGAATTGTAGTAATACATTTGCACAAAAATGACTGCTGTCTTCTCTCAATTAAATATGGTGCTGTGATAAGGTCATTTGGAAAACGGCAGCATCCTTCTTCTGTTTGCTAATTTACAGCATTCACTGATGCCCAGTGTTATGAATTAATTAGATTTGGCATGACTTCCTTTAAAAAAAAAAAAAAAAAAAAAAAGAGGGATTAAGTTTCTAAATAAAATGAATAGTAAGATTTGTTAGCACAACTGCCGTATCTTTACAGCTGTTGTGACATCCAACTCAGAAAACTACAGCGTGAGAACTTTTAAAACTATGCCAATCATGGGCTCTTATCTTCCAGAGCAAAATCTTGATCACCAAATTTAATGATTTGTGTTTCTGATATAAAATATGTCTCATGTTGCAGGATCATAAATGCAAGATGGTTTTTCCAAGGTGAGGGTTGGTTTTAGGACTGCTCACTAACAAAGTTCTGGCACATGACAGTCTTCCCTCCTTCTCCCAAATCAAGAAAATTTGAATAAAACACTCTTCTAAGTATTAATTTTTCCATTGATTTGTATGTGAATTATTGCTTTCTGATACTGTGTCAGTATTGTGTTTACCTTCATTTTTGCCTTTAAGTTTGTATACATGTAGAGAAAGAATTCTGTATTTTGTGAAACTAGAACTTTATTATCATGAAATTTAAATATCTTAAATTGAGTTTCCATAATTTCTTTATTAATATGTTATGATTGCGGTTAAATAATTAACAGCAAACATATTTGAAGAGAAATTGCAAGTACACGCTTAAGATCTAAAACACCAGATGAGGGCTTGCCCCTGTACACTGGCTCCCCATCCCAGCTGTCCATTTGTGAAAGCAGTGACCACAAGAGAGAGCTCCCTCAGGTTCATCAAGGTCTCATGCTGTTCCCTGTGCCCTGCCTGCCGCTGGCGTAGCGCTGAATGAAAACAAGTGTCAGCTCAACAAGAACAAAAAGCCCAGCCTGGCAAGATAGCTTGACAGTTTGCTTTGTGTGAGTAGGAAACCACCTGGGAAAAACTGGAGCAGATTTAATGTTGATTTATTATGATGCTATCTTGATTATTACATGCCATCCTTTATTAGCAAGTCATAGCTGAAGTGAGAATGGCCGAGGCAGAAGAGGTTTGTGCAGAGGAGTGCTTATAACTTTGTGTTATGTGCAAAGGAAGCAGTTACACTGGCTCTTCCTCCAATCACCCTGAAAGTTTTTGTTACTTCCAGTTGGCTTTGTATTAGGCCATAAAGGCAAAGTATAGCAGAAACTGCTAGGAGCATTTCACGTGTGGTTTTAGCAGCACATGAAGTGTGAGTGTTTGTGATCTCCACAACCTTTCTTTTTTGCAGTAAATGTTATGCTATCTCCAGTAAGCCCAGGCAGAATATTCCAGAATATCCCCCCCTTCCAGTTCCCAACCTGCAGGACATCATTGGTGCTTGTGGGCCTGCAACCATTTCTCCTTGTCCTATTATCACAGATCCTGCTAAAGGGTCTGTCCCTACTTATAGTCCCCCCTTTAGTTTCTGAAAGGCCACTCTCAGGTCTGCCAGGAGCTTTCTCTCCTCCAGGCTGAACAGCCTCAGCTCTCTCAGCCTTGTTCCATCCCTTGGATCATTTTTGTGCAATCCTTTGAACATGCTTCAGCAGGTCCATGTCTCTCCTGTGCTGAGGACTCCACATCAGGACGCAGTACTCCAGGTGAGGTCTCACCAGCACAGAGTAGAGGGGCAGGGTCACCTCCCTCGCCCTGCTGGCCACGCTTCTTTTGATGCAGCCCAGGATACGGTTGGCTTTCTGGGCTGTGAGGGTACACTGCTGGCTCACTGTCCAGCTTGCTGTCCACCAGTACTCCTAAATCCTTTCAAACAGGACTGTACTCCATCCTTAAGTTCCCCAGACTGTACTGATAGCAGGGGTTGCCTTGACCCAAGTGCAAGACCTTGGCTGACTTGAGCCTGTTTTGTTAGCACTGCCCTTAGAATTTTGTTAACTCTGTCCTTAGCTGAAGCTTTTGTGGACCTCCTGGTGAAGCTTTAGCTCTTGTTTTCCATTTTCACTTCAGCTGCTCTGCTCTAAACAGTTTTATGATTCTCTCTCCTTGGTAGATTTTCCACGTGGGCAAGCCATAAAAGATGCAAAGCTGTAAAGGTCGTGTGATTCCATACTTTCCTTTCACTCCTGTGCCGCTCATGTTGTGAACAACAGGTGCAGTGTTCAGCTGCTCTTTTATTTGTTTCCTGCTTGATCCAGCCTGCTGCTTATTTCTGTAGCTTCCATTACAGCTCTGCCCTACTACGTATTTTGAGCCCTGAGACTGATTCCCTGGCACATACAAAGCCATATTGCTGGTTTATCTCAGATCTCTTCTGTGTTCTGCTTCCTCAGGCCTTGAGCAGAAGTTTTGAATTGGAAACTGGTATCATCTGATGCCTTCCTACCAGTGCTTCCTGCGGTGTGAGAAAGGGACTTGGCAGGAAGCACAGCTGTTGCTGTGGAGAGATGAGGGGCAAAGTGAAGAACAGAGCATTTCGCCAGTGTTCTTGAAGCTTTGGGACCTTGCACTGGAGGATGTACCTATTCTGTTGCCTTACACAAGAGCTGCATCAGTGGTTATTTAGAGCTGACTTTGCTAAGTGGCTGATTAAAAACTTTGAGGAGATCCAGTCTCAGTATTAAAATGAATTTATATGAAACGCATTTAATAAGAGGTTTTTTTTGAATTGTATTACAGTTCTACCGAATGATCAAGCAGGATTGAAGCACTGCTGAATTAGATTTTGAGTTTACACAGAGTAGAACATGGTCCGCACATGCAATAACAATTGTCATGTTTCATAAGGTGATTAGCTATTGACATTACACTTTTTGAAAGAGGACACGGCAGTAAATGAGAACGAAACAATATATTGCTGTTTACTTCGTATGTCTTTGTGTCACAAAACAGCACGGCGATTTTATTTCCAACACAAAATTTAAAAAGGAGGGAGGGAAGAAGTTTGTTTGAGTTGGCTCTGTTACAGCTTTTTTGTTTCTTTTTTTGCATGTTAGAAGTAAGCTCTTGGAAACGAGTTTGTATTGGAACAAAATCCTCACAGGATGAATTGCGCTGATCCATCTCGTACGTTGGAGAACTCCACCTTTATTTTTTCTTTATTGAGTTTTTATGCGAGTTGTTTTGGTAGTCTTTTAATTGTATATATGTATGTATACGTGTACAGGGCATCTGATTTGTCCCTGTAGCTTTTCCTGTTTTCTGAGTAAGTTGTCTTGTTTGTATCAGATTTTAAACAGTTGTTTTATAAGGGAGAAGGAAATAACTGTGAAGTCTTTGTATGTGCTGTGTCATGAAAAGCTCTTCACTTAATCCTGGAGCAGTTGAAGCAGAGAGGCATAGAAGGAGGTTTGGGCACAACTTTGCCCTGAGGGCCTGGGTTGCTGGAGAGACTCTCACTGCACTGCGTTGTTTGAGGTTTGGTATCCCTTCCAGTTTTTGTCTGTTGAAACCTTTGTGTATTCTTGAGCATGTGCAAGTTTGAATAAAGAGTAAAAGATGTTGCCCATACCGTGACTATATCAATGATATCTTTTCATTTGCCTTCAAGGCCTGAGTTTCCACCTGCCCAGTTCTTCATGGCTGTCCTTCCCCCCAGCTCTGGAACCAGAGCCAGCATGGGGATAAATGTAGTTCATTTCACTCTGGGTAGATAAGATTATGGCCTGGATTACGATGGTGTGTTATTTCTGTACTGAATTCTCCTTGTATTTTATAGAGATGCAGAAATCTGGGATTAGTTCAGCTTCTGGTTTGTGCTGCATCTTTTAAAACAGCAAAGTACTTCCGCAGCTTGAACAAACAACAGTGAATTGGTAGATAGGGTGTCTTGCATCACTGTAAAGTGACCTCCTGTGCATAGGTAAAGCACAATTAAAAAGAAATGGGTTCATGATCCTTAATTCAGATTAACTTTTTAGCAAAATGCTAAGCATTGCCAGATGGCAGAGCTACTACAGGCAGAGGTGAATGATGAAGTATGTCCTTTACTGCAGGCTGTTTGGGCAGTAAATCTGATTTTGAAAATGCAAAACAAAACAGAAAGAGGCTGCAGTATTCTGTTGCACTAATAAGCCGCACATTTCAGTGAGTGTCCTATGTGTTGTAGGTAAGATTTTAAGTCCTGGATCTTGAAATACGAGCTGCCCTGGAAGATTTCTTCTGTCTCATTTGTGAAATGGATGCTAGTGGTGTGACTTTAAAGAAGAGATGCATTTCCCCTGGCCTCAGCATGATTTCTTTTGGGCAGCAGAGTGGGCTTCTTGTGAGGGCATGTGGACTGACATAGTAAAATGTTGATTCTTTTAGTGCACGTGGAAGGTCATGAGATAATCATACCACAGAAACAGTTTCCTCTGTTTTTTCAGGAAAGTTTGCAAGAAGAGCACTTTTGAGCTCTGCAATACTGTAGAGGGTTTACATAAAAAGAATCACATCCTGAATGCTGCTATCGGTAAATATTAGTATTGTAGCCATGAATATGTGACATAAACATGCATGTAGTTGAGCTGGCTGGAGTGAGGTCTTTCTGATTTAAATACTCTCTCAAATGTGAGTGCCTGGGAAAGGTTCATTAAATTACACTCTTCCTGAGATAAGTGGATGACTTTCAATGGCATTTCAATAAACAGGAGGTAGTGAGTAATAGGAAGAACATGGTCTTTCTGGTTTTGCCCACGTAAGAAAGATTGCTAGTAATTGTCCCATACCTTTGTAGAGTCTTTGGTAAGAACATTATGTTAAAAACAACAAAACTTCTACAGGACAGTGACTTTACACAGAAAAGTTGTGTGGAAAATTGAATACTGTTTTGCCAGCATATATGCAGTGGGGCAAAGTTGGAAACTAGCTACCAGAAATAGATGGTGGGAAGAAAAATGGGCAATTATCAGAGAATCATAAAGTTTTGAAAAGATTGCTAAAATCATCTAGTCCAACACACCCCCACTATGCCCACTGACCACATCCCTCAGTGCCACATTCACACGGTTCTTGTAAACCTCCAGGGATGGTGACTGCACCACCTCCCTGGGCAGCCTGTGCCACTGCATCACCGCTCTTTCTGAAAAGAAATTAGGGGAGATTGGTGTTCTTAGCTGAGCTTCTGTGATGTCTCCCCATTTCAGCTGGGGAATAGAAGAGCAGTGGGACAAGTTTGGTCCAAATTTTCTGAATTTCAGAGAAATTGCATGTGATCTTATCTCATAGAGGAAATTGAGAGAGTATTTATAGTATAACTATACTTACATTGTTTTGCAATTTTCTTTCTCCCAACAGTAGGTATTGGTACTGTGAGAGCCTAGAGGGCTTTGTGTTCTGTACTAAATATTCACTAAGGGTTTTACACTCAGTTTATTTGCTGCTCTTTCACTGAATACCAGGTGAATGGTAGGTAGCCATAAGGGTGGGGATAATAACTCTTGATTATAGTAAGAAATGCTGAATTGAAGGGAATTGCATCTGACAACACTTAATCCATGCTCCAGTGATGAAGACCTGTGGTCTCTGGAGCGAAGCCACCAGTACTGTTGCTGTAGATGTTCAGGAGATTTATTTTGGTGAGCTCCATGCAGTCACACCAGGAAGGATAGGAATGAAATACGATTGGATGCATCTCCCTCATTACGACCTTGAATTATCACATTTATAGCTATACGGTGATTATTAATCTTTTATTGCTACATCCTTTCTACCGTCATCTTTTGCAACTGATTGCAGGTATTACTGTCCTTTAGCTAATACAGTCTAAGAGAGACTGAGTCAGTTATCTGGAGGCTCCTGCTCAGTGAAACTGCAAATGACACTCAACAGTGAGTTCCCATGAGCCTGGGTGGGCCAATGTGGCTTTGCTGCCCATGAGGCCTGCTGCTTTGTGAAGGGCACAGGTGCCTGCAGGCTGGTGGAACCTGCAGCAACTTTTTATGTTGTCAAGCTGAAGCAGCACCAGTCTCCCAGCCCTCTCTTACAGAATCCTTTGGAAACACCAAGTCATTTTGGTGCACGGGGGTGATGGAAAGGGCCGAGCTCCTTCAGGATGCAGAGGGCAACAGAAAGGGACCTGCTTGGGCACCTGGAAGGACAAACTTCTGTTTGCACATGGAGCATTTGAAGGAAGCATCTGCTTTTCTGCAAACCTTGGGAGATTGCCAATGTGTGATTGCATGAACTGATGAAGGAAGGGTGCTTGCTTTCAACATCAGCCTGTCTGAATTTTGGCTACCTTCTAAATACTTATTTTGTGGGTTGGAAGGATTTCCTACTAGTTCAAGAAGAACTGAGCATTCTTTTCTGTGCTTGTTACTAGGATTTATGTTTCAGAATATGTTCCCAGTCTTTTATTCAGTGGGAAATAGAAAAATGTCAGAAGGATCCACTGGTAAGATTTTACTTAGGGCTAGGCACAGTTTGGCATGTGTAACAATAAGTCTCTTTAAAAACCGGAGATGCCTCTAAATACTGATTTCATATAAATTCAGCAAAAAGAGAAATGAGGGCAGAGCAGTCATTTTATCCATTTGAAGATCTGCTTAGCTGATGTTGTATTTGTGATGAGCAGCAGGCAGGAACTTGTTGGTAACTTGACTCTCAGTTAGTCTGGAGAGTTGATACAGCTTTCTGTCATAAGCAGGGCACGCAGGATAAGTGAGAAGAGTCATTCCTTCCTAGCACATGGCTAGTATGTCACCAGCAACATTTCCAGGTCTCTAAAAGGCATCTAAGTGAAATAAGGGAGGTATACAGGTGTTTGGGAGGGTTGTGGTAGCTGATGGAGACTGTTAATATCTTGCAGCAATTATTTTTTGAAAGTATGAAATCACTTTCCCAACTTTCCTACATCATGCACTTTTTTCTCCCCATTCCTCTTTGGTTCATATTTCTGGGGCACAAGAAAGTGATGCCTTCACAGTAAGCGTAACTTTTTATGTCACTAATAATGCAGCCTAAAACTTCCCTCAAGTTGCATTTGGGGGTCCATAATGTCTGTGTGTATGACAAGATTGATGTAATGGATTACTCTAAAAAGAAAACTGCTCTTAATGTCATCCTTCTAGAGATTTTCGCAGCATTGAACATCCTTGGAAAATTATAACTTGGTTATGTTGCTGAAAGATGATTTCTACCCATTACTACTTGAATGGTTGGCTTTTCATGGAATACTATTTAACCTGAAGGCATAGCTTTCTATGGTAAGAAGGACAGACGTATAGACATTTAGTAGCTAAGAAAAATATCTTATTGTGACACTGGTATAAAAAATGAAAGAAGGGAGAATTTTAGTACCAAACACCATACATTTTATTGTCAACAATATCACAAAACTGCTAACGTTGTTAATTGCTGTTCTTAGTGTTCTTCATGTACATCATCTCCTTTGCACAAGCACATAGCAAACAGTTGGGTTGGTCATACTTGTAATAGCAAACCGGGACTTTTCCATGAAATTTAAAATGGAATGTGAAATACAGGATGCACTCATGTAAACCAATTTGACCTTGAGGCTGTATTTGTTTTCCTTGCTTCCTGTTTTTGTAGGACAGTACTCATTAGCTAGACTGACTCGTGGAGATGGTTATGTGACGACTTTGAGGAACAGGCCTAATACTGAGGAATGCGGTAGGCTCTGTCTCCACATTTGTTTGAACATGAGATGTATCGGCATGTGCTATGATTTTCTTTCCATGAAAGTCAGGTGCAGAGTAAGTAAATGGTGACTGTGTTTCTGCCCAACAAGAAGATGCTACTCATTCAGAAGCACGGCAAGATACTAGGAGGCTAAAGAAAGCACTTCTGCAACGGGGAATGTAGATACGGTCATAGATGGGTGTTTTGTTTCTTTTCAAACTAGAGCTGGAAATAGGTGAAACTTCAGTGTTGTGAAAGAGTTTGCATACATAATGCAAGCAGATGTGAAATAGTTCTGAGAAAGTCAGCTCAAGAAAGTTTCCACTCTCTTCATAAGACATGTCTTGATACAAAAGTGAGTGCATCTTTGTGTAAGTTAGTACTTCAGAAAGAGCTGCCATAAAAATCACAATAATAATTTTCTCAGTATGAAGAGCGTTTTTGGTCTTTAAAATCTTGAAGACTGGTATTTTGAAATGTGGAATATGAGGTAAGACATCTCAAGTCATACATGGTTAGTTTCTGAAAGTATTTAATTTATTTGCTACAAGGCAAAAGACACAAACAGAACAGAGCAGGGCACGTAGTGCCTGCCTTCTGTCCAATTGAGGTTTGTAGCAAGGGTCATAACTGTCTTGACCTCGAAAAAGAGTATGTTGCCAGGGTTTGTAGGCTGATTACTGGAGATTTGAGCCTTTAAAATATGTTTACAGGAAATGTCTTCTGATCTGTGTTGAGGCTGACAGTGTGCTTTGAATGAGCATTTCTTTGCAGCTCTACTGTCATGTGCTTCATCTGCAGTTGCTTGTCCTCTGCAGAGGTTCCTGCTCCTCAAATTTGCCTAAAAAGCACAAAAAGCTAAGATAGTTCCCCAGCTTAGTTCTGTTAAAGAGACTTGGTTTAAATTAAAACAGCTGTCACAAGCTGTTTTGTTTTACACTTTTTCCTGTCAAAGTATTTTAGATTTTAAAAAACCAAAAACAAACAAAACAACATGTTTGTGTGATACTCGTGCAGTTATGCTGGCAGATATGAGGTGAGGAGAAATGAGGGCAAGCAACAGGAGGCAGTAACTTTTATCAGCTCAGCTCCCCTCTGAGTCAGGATAAGAGCTAGCTTCTATCAAAGTAGCATTGTTTTTCTCTGCTTGACTAATGGACGAAGCCACACTTGGTGTCATGATTCAAGTACCCTTCAAAGATCTTGGCAGCACATGTAATTCAGAAGGGAAAAAGTTAGTCGTTCATTCCTCTCTTGAGTGATTTAACTGCTCTCTAATGAGTGAGAAAGAGGGAAGAAGCATAGAGAGGAAGAGAAATCGAGGGATTTCCAGTAGTTCCAGTCCTTTCTGTGTTTGTTTTGTGTCAAACTTTCAGGTGATTTCTCTATAGGGAATAGTACCACATGCTTCATACTGCAATAAGAAGGAATAAAGTACAGCACATTTAACTGAGAACTGATGTTCTTATCAATTTGCACAGTAATCTTGATTGCAAGTGCAAAGTACTGGAATGAAAATGGCTAATTACGTAGTGTTTCCTTACAGTGAAGGTTCTGAATGGCTTTTAGTGTCTGGCAGCAAGCACTAGGGTTTGAAATGCTGTCATCAATCAGTTGCAAAACAATTTCTGTTTAGTTTTAATTAAGCAAAAATACACTGCAGTCTTTGAAGAATCTTTTCCTCCTCCTCATCATTTCTTAATGCAGAAAACCAGAGACAGAACATGCCAAGAAACTGGTGCTCTGTTGTGGCAGTAGTGCGTTACTACACTCGGCCACAGTCTTGATGCTACTACAGGGCCATGTAATTTAAGAAGCGTACAATGGAGGCTAAAACAAAGGGGTTTGAATCTGCACCCAGTTAGACTCTTTTATAAGCAAGTGAGAGTGGCCTCTTTGGTCTCACTACCTGTGCACGTACCACAGATGTTCAGTTCAGTTGTTGCGGGGAAAGCAAGCACTTCAGTGGTTCTAAATCAGGTGCCAAAACACTACTGCAGTGCAATTAAAAAATACCAGTGATTGCCTCAAAGCTGAGAGTTCATAGGCAGACCAACAATTCAGTGAAATTGAGCTGTGGTAGAATACAATCTAGAGGAGGCGGGTACCTGCAAGAGATGGCACTGTGGTAGGATATCAGTAGGGATGGCTCACAAGCACTACAGGAGATGCAGTATGATTTGCTTATGGCCACTGAACTAGTCATTTTTAGTCATAGCATTTATATAAGATTTTTAGATTCATTATCATCCCATTTTCATATCTTCATTTTAAGTGAAATGACTTGCCACGTTTACATATTTACATTAAATGCCCTGAAGGTGAGTGGTGGTAAAACACATTACAGGGTTATAACTATAGTAGCAGGTCTGTTGTGTCAGCACTTAACCTTGTGACTGTGGCTGGCTGTGACTTGCTTTGTGAGTAGTTTGTGCAGTGCCCAGGAGCTTGCACAGTGTGTGTCCTGCTTTTAGAATGGAAAAAGAAAAAATAACTATACTAAATAAATGCATTCGTAAGTCATAAATAAGTTATAAAAGATACCAAGTAGGAGCTTTATGTGGTTGCACTGAATTTACCAAATGGCGATGATTAAAAATAGTAAATGACTTTGCCTTGCGTATTGCGTTTAACCTTGAACAAAGCTCCACATAATATCATATGTCTCTGTCCTTGTTGAGGAACTCTCCAACAGCCAGAGTAAGTAAAATGCTTTGTAGCTTCTATGGCTGTCAGTTCAGATGAGAAATGAACCTCAAATTTATTCCACTTTCACCTTGGACCATGAAAAGAGAAGAAAACTTGAGCAACTTATAGGCCACTTCTTTGAGGAGGCTTGCTCTAGTAAGAAATCTAACATGCTTTGCTGACGAGTGCATAAGGCATGGGACTGGATAGTTTCCTGAGCTGTCAAGTCTAGTGTCTTGTTAAAGCAATGGCATAGTGTTTCTTTTATACAAACACCAAATTTTTCCTTGACTGAATTAGCTTTCTTGGTTGCTGTTATTCCAGTTAACAGAATTAAGATAAACATGATGTTAATTCTATTTTCACCCTTCTGGTGTTTGTCATGGTATTTCTGGAGACCAAACTGTAAGACATCTCAGCCTCCGTGTTTCTGAGCTTCACAGTCATTTGAGTTGCTCTGGTGAGGCTGCCTCTCTGTTGCCTTCATAAGCCCTTTTGCACACAGGTTACAGACTGGTCAGCGTTCAGCCTGCAGTAGCCAGTATTTCTGATTCAGTCTCACTGCTGCTTTTTGTGCAGCTCATTAGCTGTTAAACCCCAACAGGATATCTGCTTTTATTGTGGGTGCATTGTCTGACATTGAGGTCAGTCTTCTTCACTTTTTCTCAACCGTTAGAATCCCAATTTAAATCAGAAATGCTTTTTAGTCTATGTGGTTTCCTCTTAGTGTTTTCTAGCTCTGTCTGGTTGCTTTTATTTTGGTGCTGGGGTATCTTTAATAATTTGATTTGAATGTTCACAGGCACCATTGTAAGCTGACGACATAATCTTAACAACTGCATTACAAGTCTGAACACTGCTTTATTTATGAATCTCCCTTGAATTTAACATTTTAAGGAATATTCTGCTTGTGACTCATCGGTATATTTTCCTGTAAACTAAAGTTTTAGCTTTCTTAATCCTCCTGTGTATATTTTTAAATTTTCTCCACTTGGATATTTTACTAGAGAAGTAGCTTCTTCCCGCAGGAACAAGTTGTCTTGCCTGCTTGGTTCTAGCAGCACTGGACATATATAACAGGTTGTCCAGCAGTCAAACAGTTTGCCAAGGGATGTTTCAGGCCCTGAGCGACTTCAGACCTAAGGGACGGCCCTGTTGTGAGCACGGTGGCCTAGGAGCCTCCCAATGGCTTTCTGGCTGGGAAGTCAGAGCCTCTTGCTGAGGATTGGGTTCCCTCTTGGAAAGAGTTGAGCAGTGGAAAGTAAGTGAGCAGAACATTCTGGATGCACTGATGTTGCTTTTTGGTGTTGAGCTTTTCTTCCGTGATGTCTGGACTTGCAGTATGCTGGGACACTGCACATGGGTGACTGTGCCCGGCATGGGTTCAGGCAGACTCTATTTCATTCTGACAAGGAAGAGTTCCCAGATTTTTCATGCCATTAAAATAAAGAAAAGCAAGGAAAAGATGGGCTAGGTCTGAGGTGGTCACATCTGGTCTATAGAGACAGTAAGCAGTAGGAGTGCATTAGAGGAAGTCTAGCTGTTGCCTTCACAAGGCTGAGGAGATCCAGAGTGTTCAGCTGGCTGCTGGCCTGCACTGTCCTGTGTCACAGCCCCTTTCCATTGGTTCATCCATACATTGATCTCCAGTTTGCTTCTTCATGCTGATCCCCTGCTTTTTTGTACAACATTTTATTCCAGGGTTTTCTTCTAGAATGAGTGAGTTGGAGTGATCGTTCACTCTATGGGCTGCTCTCTGTATAGAAAGAAGCGTTGAGCCCTGGCTATTTTGTCTATTATCTTACCCCATTCACCATCCCAATAGGTTTTGCGCTATCAAATGCCACAGCTACACTTGTGCCAGGGTGTGATACTCCTGCTCCTTGTTTACCATTGTAAAACACTTTTCAGCAGGGTGTGCCTGCTTCATTTCAGAAAGTGGAAACCTAAAAACACGGACCGGTACTCCCACGAAATAACGAATGTGTCCAGAGTCAGGGACTGAGAAGAGACCAGGGTTGAAATGTTAGATGCTGTGTGATGGCTGCGTGCTTTCTTTGTTTTACAATGAACTTGGCTAAGGATTCTGGACTGATTGATTAATGGGATATTTTATCCCATTCCACATTTTGTGATAGGGGATATCTTCATTGTGCTTCTTGAAGGGGAAAAAGAATGTTAAGATGCCTTTGCTTAGGTGTGGCAAGTGTTCTTGATGTGGCCAAAGGCAGTATGTTCTTTGTCACAGTGAGTTCTGGAAATAAGAGGTGAAACTTTTGAACCTCTCCATCAGTGACATCTGAATTCAGTCTGGGCCTGTAGGGCATGAAAATTGCTTGGGGGTCTCTGCAGAACACAGTAAGTTCTCAGTTTGGTTGTTTGCATTCCTGTTGCCTGGAGAAACCTCTTAGGGATTTCTTTGTGATGCATTGTGGTGGCCCTGCAATGACTGCAGCTGGAAGGGGCAGGCAAAAGTTAAGAAGAACTGAGAAGCTGTGCTGGGTGAGCAAGATTGTTGCTGTGACATGAGGTAGCTTCTTTGTTAAGCTTCATATACTGTAACTGCACTGGATCTTTTACAAACTTAATAGAAAAGTTGCTTTAGTTAAATGCATGCTTTCATTAATATTGTTGAAGGAAGATTAACGTTACTATCGTTAAGTGTAAAAAGGTAGACCAACAGTACCTGGTTATTTGTTCTCAGAACTGATGCACAGTCCAGCTTCTGCTTCCAGTGGTGGAAGAGCTACATTATAAAATGTCAACACTACATTTTTAATGAATTTAGTGATTTATTTTTTTTTTCCCACTTGCTCCTTTATTTGTTTTTTTAGTGTTTTTTTTTCTCCTTGCAATACTGGTCTGTTTGTTTGGATCCATTCAGTCAGAAACACTTTGTCCTTTTTTTTCTTTCAGGCTTTATTTAAAAAGAACTGTATGCCAGGCTGAATTTCATCTCTGAAAGCTGGAGAAAGGTAATAACGGCTTTAGTTTTTATTTTTTAGTTTTTATATTATACTGTAATGTGTGATGATCTATAGACGCTGAATGCAAAATTTCAAAAATGGAAAAAGTTAAAGGTGATAGAGCAAAAGTAACTTCTTCCTTACAAATAAGAAAGTGCTGGCACGGTCCTGCACCTGGTATCGATGGTATGTGTGTGCTATTTTTTGTACTGTGGATGCTTTATTGTATTCACCAGGGGTTTTCTGCTGTCTTTGGGTGTGTTGCCCACAGAAGCTCAGGAAGACTGTTAGCTACTGACAGTGTAAACTGAACACATCTTTGAACAGTTGATGCGCGTCTGAAAGTTTGTGAGATTTAAAACATGGCCTGTGCTGAAGGCCAACGTTGGCAACCTGCTTCTACTATAAGAGTGAATTGGTGGTTCTTTAGGTTTCCTCCCTTGAAGACTGAGTTAGTGCAGAGGGAGGAAAGCAGATCTGCTTTTGTGGTCATTGGATATTGCTGTAGCGTAGCTTAATGTCCTTTAGGTTGGGAACGGAATCTTGTTGGGCCATAACATTAGTCTAAATTTGTCAAATGTTTCCTTCTTCACAATGAGAGCTGCTTTAGGTCCTGTGATGTGGGAGCGTGCAGAGGTTAATGCTGCATGACTAGGCTGTGTGGCAAGTGTGTGTCCTGATAGGGCTGCTGTTGGCAGTAGACTCTTGTGAGACAATGCTCTTTTGCCCTCATTCTCAAACAGAGTTCAGTGCTGGGACTCTTGCAGGCCATGGCTGCTTTTGGTGGGCTGTATGCTGACCAGCTGCACCTGACATCTGGGATTTCAGAGAATAAGAGAAGTGGTGGCACGTGTGCTGATGATGCAGTGATACAAAGCAGGCAGCCAGGCAAATAGAGGCTGGAGGTTTCACTGTTGTGGGAATAGGAGGCAGTGAGAGATGAAATGTCATACTTGTAGTCTAGTGCCTGGTTGTGTGCAGAAGTTGGGAGGGAACCCTCAGTCTCCTCATCTCTGATGTAGTGCCCCCAGTGTCATTTTAGAGTTGAGCACAATGAGTGTTGCCTTAGAGAACAGTTGTTACTTCTCAGAGGTGGTTTTCCCAATCCTGCTAAGGGCAAACAAGCTCACTTGAAAGCTTGAGCAGAGCCAGTAAATGCACGATCTCATGTAGCAGTTTCCTTTCTTGTATCGGATGTATGTCTCAATGCAGACTGACATCAGTTATTGAGAAGTCTGGAGGGATTTATTACCAGAATTGTACCTAAATCTGGGACTGAACCAAGCTGTGGATACTCTGGCCTGGGTTGTTTCACTGGGGCAGAATGGAATGCAGTACACAAGATGCTTTGGGGTTTATGTGGGGACTTAATTTTTTATTACGCCATGCTGAACACTTCAGTTAAGAGTAGACTGGGAGTCCAGCATGCGTTGGGTCCCAAGACATCAGGGATGAAATTGCCAGCAGCAAATTAGCATTGCTAGACCCTGGAGCTAGCTTTACCGAGACTCAAAAGGAATTGCAGTAATACCAGTCATTCATGCCATCTTTATTTCTTCTGTTAGTCATTGTCTGCATGGGGAAAGATATGCCTGGGGCAATCCTGCATCTCCATCCTGTTCAGTACTGCTTCTTACAGCATTTTCATTCTTCTCCAAGACAACTATGCCTTGTCCCCTGTGGGTTCTGTCTTCACACTCTCAAAGAAATCTATGACAATAGCAGAAAAAAACAGCATTTAGGGCTCCCCTTCAGGGACAGCATATCATCCTAATTAAGCGTTTCTCAAAAATGGCCCTGGCAGCGCAATTAATTCCATGTAGACAGATCCCACAACTCATTTGAAGCATTGTGTTAGATTAGGTCCAAAGAAAAAATATGGAAAAAAGAAAAGAGAGTGTCACCCACTTCTGTTTGCCTGCTTGCTTGATGTTTGGTACATGTTTTCTTTGAATTAATTTGGATTCAGTGGCTTTCTCAGTAAGAGTCAAGCTCAGTGTTGTGTATATCATGCTCCACATATTCTTTTGGTTGTGCTGCCTCCTTAATGTGCTTGCATGAAACATAAATTATTTCCAGTGGCACCCCTGTTAGGTAGCAGTCTTTGCTTTCTCTTCAGTCAGTGTCTGGGTGGCAGCTACTGAAGGGGTGCCCTGGTAATGCATATACTGGCCTATGTGACTAATGGACAAACTGCATGAGTGACTGACTAGGGAGAGATAATTGTCAAGAAGCTTGCTGTGCAAGTAATGATACTGTTAGTTTTTACTGCAGTTTTACTCTCTGCTTTTGCTGTGTTTTATTTTCTAACAGAAACTAGTACCCACTAGTTTGTTCATTCTCCTACTTTTTCCTTCTTGCCGGCTTGTAAACTACGTTGAGAGGCAGAGCAACAGCCTCGTGTGAATACATGGGTGTGTTAAATGCACAGTGATCATGTTTCGTGGGCCATCACGTTCCTCATCCTCTTGTTAGAGATAAATCAATTGAGTATGTGGTGACTGATTGGTATGTATAATTGCAGTAGCTATATGTGTAGTTACTACGTAATACAAGGCACTTGGCCTTTTAATAATGATCTACATTACATTAAGTGTTTTTCTATCTGACTGTTGATTCTGGTCTGAAGAATTAATCATGACTTTAGCAGTGCAGGCAGAGACAAAGGCCTGGGTCAGAATAATGTACTAAATGAAGGCATAATCAGATTGAGTAGAGCCTGAATGCAAGGAGAAAGATGAAAAAAAGGGGTTAGAGGACAAGAAGATACGCAGCTAATGAGAATGTCTGTAGAGAGCAGAGACTTTGGGAGAAGAAGCTTAATTTCAAGTGTTTTCTGAAGAATACAATAATTTGTATGTTATTACTTTGTTTCTTTATTAGGGGAACTTCTGTGTCTTTTTAAGGCATTTAACCTAAAACATGTTCTATGCAAGCACGAAATAAATTAGGGGCTGTCTGGAATTAAATGCTACCGTTATATCCAGGTATTAAAATGTTTGGAACATTATTCTTTCCAAGTTTACATTCAATTAAATAACATACTTACTTTATCCCTTTGCTTGTACTTTAATTATAAAGTTATTACAGTGTTTAGATTACTAAATTTCCAGTACCTAATTGTTAATAACCTCAGCGTTATCCTTGGGAAATGCTTAGATGAACTACACAAAATCATTGTGAGCATTTCAGGACTCACTCTTTCACTAAAACATGTTGAGAGGATAGCACTTAATCCAAACCACCTAACCCAAACCTCAAGATAACTTCCCAGCATAGTGCTTTTGTTCTTGTAAACTTTGTGAGTGGATCGTTTCCACTTTTAGAGTGGAGCTTCCAAGAAGTCAGGTTAATAATAAAACCTGCATCTGGAAAAATCATGTAATCAGGAATTTCTTAAAGGTACCTATTTAATGGATAATTAAAATATAGCTCAGCTACTAAGATTCTTTTTAAAAGGAGTTTTATAACTTTATATTATTGAATATAATATATAGGTGTAAGGAAATTGAAAATGCGATGTAGGCAACTTCAGAGTTCTTAACTTGACCTTAATTAACTTGGAGAAGAATTGAAGCAATTAATAATTAAAGACATGGAAAGTGAATAGAAAGACGATGAAACACAATCTATTTTCCTGAGATAGGTCATGTCAGACTGACCTAATATCTTTTTTAATAAGAGGATAGTATTTCTTGAAAAAGAAAACTGTGCTAGATCTGGTCTCTCTGGATTCTACTGAGGCATTTAGTATGGTGCAGTTTTGAAATTATTGTTTAAGATGGAAGAGAGTTAGTTGAGTGTAAGAGCTATGAACTCAAGCAAAGAAGCGGCACAAAGAAAAGGGGAGACAACTGGAGGTGGATATGTAAAATGAATTAGTTATAAAATGAAGTTAGTTGACTTAGTTTTCTCAAAACTTTTTTTCTCTTTTAAAGTTGATGTTGTTATGATGTTATATTGAAAGCAGGCTGTTGAAACTTCCTGATGGGAGGAGGACATTCATTTCCTGTGCACTACTTTAGGTGAAATGATTGTACAGGAACAATTAATTTTACAATTTGTAATACCGAAGGGATGGAATTCAACACAGCAAAGTGTCAGGCCATACACTGACAGGAATTCATTTTACTGAGTGTAACCTTGGTGTCAAAATTAGCAGTCTAATCTCTTATATAATCAGTGGAAGGAGGCAGATTTTTAATTAGGCACCAAACTCCCCACTTTTCTCTCTTGACTGTTAACAGGCACCTGACTCTGGCATTTGTGCTGAATGCCTGAAATTGGATGGTGCTACAGCTCAGCTTAGGAAGTAATGCAAGACCTTTTTCCTATGAGCAGGAAGTTCAGCAGTTGAAGACTTTGAAGGAAAAAGTCTGTGTGAGGGTAAGCTGGTTAGGGTTATTGCAGTCCAAAAACTTGAGCTCATCGTGTAACAGATGTGGAGGAGGGCTGCAGGGATGATCAAAGGAATGATGTTACAAGAGGAGTCTGAAACAACTGTGTTGGAAATGTCAGGAAGGCTAGGAAAATGTGAATTTTAATTGCTCCAGCTGTGTAGTTGGAATAATGAGGAGCTTGGGATTGTGACTAACATCAGCTAGGTGATTACAAGCAGGATGTCTGTAGTCCACCAGAGGACTGATGGCAGTCTATATAACAGCATCATATTGTAGAAAAGCAGTTAACACAGAAACAGAAGTGTCCAAATACATGCTTTAGAAAAAATGTGAACTGCGTATAGATATTTAACCAGTGTAGGTATGTGTATTGATAATCCCATAATATCAGAGAGTAATCAGTAAGAGAATTCTTGATTTATTTTTAAGGAGGAGCTTGAAGATTTATGAAGGACAATTATTGCTTGGGTTCTTTGGATTGCTTGTGGTAGCAATGGTAATGTGAGGACGGTTTGACTAGATGATCCCGTAGGTCCTTTCCAACCTTGTGATCCTATGATTCTAAGATTTAGGCAGTTTGGCAGCTTGTGCTTTTAATCATTAGTATATAGTGTGAGACTTGCTGCCTTCTCTGTTCCCTGTAGTGCACAGGGAAACTTGTGTGATAAGTGGACATCAAGAAAATTTGTAGGTCTGGACAAAGGTATGTAAGTTTAGCCTGTGGTAAAGATGCCTTTAGAGGCAGATTGTTGGGCAGCAACTCATGACAAGTGGAAGAAGAGCTTGCTCTGAAGTGAAAATTGTGGTTGAAGATCCCTGATGTGTCTGTAGTGACAAATGACGGGTGCAGTACTTACAGTCAGTGACAGTCGCTGCCCCAGATACCTCCTTAGTCTGACAAATGCTTAAATTTGCAACTGTCTTCTGGTGAAAAATTGCTTGTTGCTTAGTTGCTAGTTTGTCTCAGCACCAGGTTCAAAACGGAGGTGAATTCTTTGAGTAAGGGTGAGTAATGCACTTTCTGCTGTTGCAAATACTGAGCTATTCAGCATGAATTGATCAGCAATTAGGACATCGATCCAGTCATTCCTTAGCAGGATTATCCGTAAGATAGCAGGAGAGAAATGCCACAGCAAGAAGCCTTTTAAATGTACTTCTGGCAACACTGTTTAGTTCTCCAGTTACTTGTTTATTAATAAGTGCTTAGCTTGTGTTTTTGAGGCTTTTAAGTGCCTAGAAGAATGTCAGGAGAGAATAGTGCAACTTCTCTTTTTTTTCTTTTTTTTCTGCTTCCTAATGATTAATGATTACGTGCTGGTACTGAGTAGTTATTGTTCTGTGGAAGAAACAATTGTGTGATGATCTCACAGTCCTTACTTGGAGAATTGTCACAGTAAAGAAAAAACACTGTTTATGGACTGAATTGTTAATAGTTTGAAAGGGGGCTGTTCTGCTGGAAACACAGAGCTTGGAATGATGATCCAAGAGGGTAGAAAGCAAAGGGAGAGGACTGAGAAGACAAGCCTTAAAATGTGAGTACTTTTCTAGAGTTCCTGTTTTATTAGAGTTGAGATCAACTCCCTTAGATTTAGAATCTATGTCCCACTTTGAGTTTAACCTTTTTTCTCTATTCTGGGTTTTATTTAGCTCTAAAACACGTTTTGCTGGCTGTTAAACGTTCCACTTCTAATTCGAAGACCTGTCTTAGCCTTTCCCTGAATGCTGACCTTGGAGCATCTCAGACTTGCATGGCTGTCGCTTATAGGATTTCCAGATAAATGGGAAGAGCATCACTTAAACATTTCTGGAGGAGGAAAATATGATCATGATTGTTGTATGATCATTATATGATCATGAGAAAGATCTACTTTTAAGTTTCAGGAGAAGGGCTTCTCACATTCCTGTTGAAGAGTGAGAGAGAGGAATTTGCAGTAAACTTTTCTTTCCCATCACAATTAGGTTGTTTGTGGGTTTTGGTTTTTATGATAGTAGTGGTGTTTTTATTTGGCTTGGGGGAGTGGGAGGGCTGGCTAACATAAACAGAAACAAGGAGATGATAGAAACAGAAGTCTTGTCAGGTTTGGAATACTTCCCAGGTCTGCCCAAAAACTTCTGTAGATCACTATTAAACATGAGATGTAGGAAGACTAATTTAATCCCATTTCATACTTTATAATGATAGATACTTAAAAATCAGAAAGAACTTCCTTCTGCAGGTTCATGTTCCTCTATACAGTTCTAACTGGCTGTCTGCTTTGCTTAACGTTGGTACAGTTCAGTGAAGTGTATCCCATCCACAGAGTATACACCTTGCTTAACCTTTTCATGGGGTGTTTAGTCGCAGTAAACACTATCCAGATGGCCTGTTCGCACAGATCCGTAAGCATGGATAAAAACTGAAATATTTTCATGTAATTAAACAGAGCCTCTGTGAACTGTCTGCTAAACTTGTATGCACTACAAAAAAGGAGGTTGTTCCAAGTTATGTGGCTCTTTGTCATGGTATTTTTAATAGTATGTTTTCTGTTTGGATGGGTTGTATGTTATACAAACTATAAATAAAATGCGCTGAAGCATTTGGGGGGGGGTTTGAAGGCAAGAATGACAGGCAGAGAATGTCAGTTTATTCAAATGTGTTCATGCTAATTCTGCTTTGAAATGAAAATATATCAATTTGGGAATAATTATGTACAAGATTGTTTTGTTATTTCCATATAAAAAAAAAATCTGAAGACAATTCCTGTTAGACTTTAACCCTAGAAATACTTAGAACACATAGATGAGGGAGTCTGAATGGCATACTGTGGCTCAGGCCTCTGTGAGAGTGTGGTTGTCCTTGAAAGAATTTTAGAAATACATTGTCTGAAATTGTACTTCAGTGTTGACTTTTTTGCCCATGCTAACATGAGCAAACGAAGACAAAGATTTAAAAAGCACTACTCAGCTGTTACCACCAAGCTATGTTGAGTTGGAATATTTGAAGACTGGTCTCAAGTTTCTGTGAGGAAGCGTTTTCGCTGTGATTGTGCATGTTCACTTTGGTGGCTGACTTTCCTGTAGTCAGATGTGGTGTGATTTTGGTAAGGTGATTTTTGGAGCTGTCCCAGGCAGTTGATTAATATTTTCAAATATTCAATGTAGAGATGTAGAGAGAGTCAGTTGTGTGGAGTAAAGTCCAGCTGTGTAAACCTACAGGTTTGTTAGACTGTCTTGTAAACACCTCTTATAATGGGGATTCCACCACTTCACTTGGGAGCTTCATCCAGGAATGAAGAGATTTCCACCTCGAGATGTGTAAATCCTTCCTTACAGAAATAAAATAACTTCTTTAGGAAAGAAAAAGAGAGTGGTAAAAACAAAGTTGAAATTACGGCAAATTAATGATTCAGATATCATAGAATTTCTCAGGTTGGAAAGCACCTTCAAGGTCATCAAGTCTAATCACAAGCTGACCATACTACCCTACCTCTAACAACCCTCCGCTAAATCATGTCCCTGAGCACCACATCCAAACGGTTTTTAAACACATCCAGGGATGGTGAC
>JAOWBP010000001.1:109077531-109092704 GCA_028571105.1 Tragopan temminckii | reverse complement strand
CTGGGCTACAGGATGACAGCACTCCAAGTGCCAGGAATGAGCTCTGGTAACACACAAGCTGTCATGGTACTGGTGAGAGTGAAGTGTGGAAGTCTGGGTGTGATCAGAGCACTCCTACAGTGCTGGTCTCCTGAATCTGGGAATACAGACCTGGAGGCAACTCGCAAATCCTAGCCCCGCTCATTATGTTGTTTTTCCAGTCTCTTTCACTGCCTATTCTCAGAGGGGACTGCGGGTTTAATTAACCTTTTGCTCCCAGCCAGTCTTTGTACTCATCTTTTGGTCCTGCTCTTTCACCAGAGGTTATTGCCTCTCCAGTCTTGTAACCTGCTGCTGAAAGCAGTTTTGATTAGATGAAGGACTGTGAACTAATGTAGCTGAAATGCAGATACCAGTGCTCATCTGTGCCAGAAGAGCAAGGCAGGAAACTGTGGGCAGAAGCATCATCCTTGCTGCCTTACCTTGGAGAGTTGACTGCTGAGCTTGGCAATGTGCCTATGAATTTCTGAGAAGGTGTGGTGGGAGGAAGACAGTAATTCTGAGGCACCTGGAGTGAGCAGAAGAAGCTGGCATCACTGTTGCGAGCCTTCAGCATAAAAAGTCGTGAGAGTGACTTGTTCATGAACTTAAAGAGAAGTAAATAATTTGGGATGCATCTTTTACATTTCCAGACTTTTCTGCATTTGTGAGAAGCTTTTTCCAGAAAAAGTAAGATTCTGATCAGCTTGGCCTGTTGTAACATGTCAGTTTTGTAAGGCGTGTGTTAGTGCTTGGAGAATTGACAAAACAATGACATTTAAGCTCATATTTTCAAGTACTGAATGCTGCAAGAATACTTGCCCTTTGTCCTCACATAACATTTGTATCTTTTTGTGGCTGTTGCTAGCATCCCTGCTGGAATTATTACTTCTTTTTTAAAGTAAACTTCTGTTTACTGCCCTCTATATCACATCAGTTCTGAAGACTGATCAGTAGCAGCTGCTGAAAACATACCAGTCAGTGGAGGTTACGGTTATTTGAAAATTGTTTTAAAAAACCCTGGGCCCCACAAATGTGAAACCCATGGCTGTAGGGTGTAGGAGGCCTATTTTTTCTCTAAATTTTCGTCTGAAATGTTTATTATGTTTGGTCTGTCAGTGGATGGGAGTGAAAGAAAAGAATGTTGTTACAACAGAGCAAAAAAGATGTTGCACCAGCACATGCTGCAGCTGCACAAGTATTTACTGTGCTCTCTTGTTGAACAGACTGCTTTAGTCTGTACTGCGTTGGAATGAGGAGATATGTATTTTTTAAGCAACTAAATTGATTTGTAAGTTAGTTGTATTTGTTCACAGGCTTTCAGATGTTTGTTGATTTTACACATTAAAACAATCTGAGTAGTAGTGATAGTCTTTTCAGACTTCATCTTTTCTCTCTTAGAAGTAGCATCATAATGTCTACTGCAAGGTATTTATTTTCTATAATAGTTCATCACATCTCGACAGAGAGTATAGTATTTCAGTAAGGCTGATGTTCAAAGCCAGAAGGCCTCCTGGTAATTTTCACAACTGGAGGACAGTAGCTGAAGTATGGTATTCTAGTAGAAAGCTGCTGATCTTACACTGAAAAGTTATTTATAGTCAAATCCATAGAAGTATTTCAAAGATATTTGGCCTAATTTTTGTAAGGCTGCTTCAAGGACACGTGAGCCACTTATGGTCTATTTTTTTGTAGGTCACATGCTTCAGTCCAGTTTGTGTTACTTATTTAGGCCTCTTTAGTTCATCAGTCAAATATGGCAGGTTTCAGTATATTCCGAATACTTTTCCAGTATGTTTTTAAAATGGCCTATGACTGTCAGTATATGCTTTTCCACACAGTTGTTTTTCAGTAGATCTGCTAGAAGTTAAGAATTCATTTAGTGAGCTGTGGTTGGGTCCTGGTGGCAACAGTTGAGCTCATGTTTGACATGGACTTTGATTTTTGCAAATGTGGAGGAACATATCTTCTCTTCAAATTGGTATGCAAGTAATTCTGCGTTAAAAATATATAAGCAAATAAGTTGGTCAGCAAATTTAAATGTGTTCCTGATTTCTACGAACAATTTCACTGGGCCTTGCTCATATCTTCCTATTTCTTTTTTCTCACCTTACTAACTTCTAGTCCTGTTTACTGCTGACAACACGATCACTGAAATGAAACTATTCTTGAAGTGTAGAAGTATTTGCTTATTGGAAATTTCAGTTTTAACCTATTGGGGTTTTCTGAAAATCATCAGTGGTACCCTTGCCCGTGACCTGGAGCAGGCAGGTGGTGACATTCTGTGACCTCTGAAAAGTTGCTTCTGGGTTTGATGGAAAATGAAACTTTCTTTTGTGAAAGAGAGATTTCTGCAGCTGTTCCATAGCAGAAAGGCGTGGACAAATTAGTGTGCCTCCAACCCTGTCACTTCCTTTCACTCTTCCTCTTCTCGTTACTCTTGATGAGAATGCAGCTGCAGTAATGATGTTGTGAAGGACAGGGGGAATGTGTGTGTGGAGGAATAGGGTCATACATCTGCATTGTCTGACCCAGAGCACGCCTGCTGTGTTGGGCCCTGCAGATGGAGGATAACGTCCCTTTAGATGTCCCTGAGTCTCCTCCTGCTCCTTCCCCAGTGCCTGTGCTCCTGGATCTGTTTTGAATATGTAACAGCTGTATTATGCTCAAGGCCAGCTTAGAAATAGGTTCATGTTTTTCTGTCAGCGTTGAACTTTTTTGCTCCATGTAATCCCAAGTCCTATGAGTTGCTGGGAATCAAACAGCTCAGCTTTCTACCGTTCTTCAGAGCTGTCCTTCCTGTTGGCTGTGATCTCCTCAACTTACATTTGCCTTTATCTGACTGGTGGAGGACCCTGCAGTTTCTCTCAGAGAGTACTTCTGCTTGCTGTAGTCCCCTTCCCAGACAGATACAGGATATACCAGAAGTTTCTGGTTCCTTTCTGGAGACCCAAAAGTACGTAGCTCGGCCAGGGTTCGTTGTATTTTCACTTCTGGCTTGCTTCTCTTGTGTGTTGTTGTTTTTGTTTCTTCATGGGAGAACTGCTGTACTTTTTTCATCCTGTTTAATCCTACAGCAGACCCGTGCTGTGCTTGGATTTCACCTCTGTGTAGCTTTCCTCAGCTCTTCAGAGCAGAAACTGAGGCAGACATTCTGACTGCCTTCTCTGTGGTTTCTCCTCACAATTTAAATGAGAAAGGAAACCAAATCTTGAGGGTCTTTGGCCCAATTCCTAGGAATCTGGACAGGATTTTCTGGATGAATTTGAAGTCTCTGTCAGTGCCAGCAAATTAGAAGTCTCTGCATGCTGTCTAAATAGATTTTCAAGGAAAGTATGACGAAAAACTGGCAGGACACCAAAGCAGCCGTTGCACACACACCCCTTCCTCTATTATGTCTTAGAAGGTCATCTCACTGCTAACCCACAGGGTAGTGAAAAAGAATTCCTATCGCTGTGGCAGCTGTCCCAGCAAGGCGTTGAAGTGAGAACTGTGGTGGGAAGTGCAGCCTATTGTTGGAGTGTGTGGAGCTGGATGGTTATGCGTTCAAGCTGCCAGCATCCCACCACTTGGAAGAAGGAGTTGTTTATGTGACTGCAGAAACAAATCCAGGGAAGAGACTGGCAGTCAGCATCTTGGCCTCTCCCACACTGATTTGGGAAGGTTGGGGTAAACAAGCAAATCATTTCGTTCTTCAGAAAAAATAAAGCAACACAAAGGAAATAGATATCTGGAGGCAAACAAGAATTATCTCATTAGAAAAGGCATACAAAATTGTTGCCATTAGTTATTGTCTAGGCATGCACAGTATAAGAAAAAAAAAAGTATCAGAGATACATGCGCAAACCACAGTTTAGAAGTACAGAACAAATGTTGATGGAGAGTTGTGCATCAAAAGATTAGTGTTAGTCACATCAGTCTCCAGTTTTGCAATGCTGCATCAATCCTGGTAATAACCTTTGTGGAATGTGACTCCCAGACAAAAATTTATTTCAGATTTTCTAAATACATGATGCTGTGTCGTGTCCTGTGTTAATTAATTATGTCTTATTGAAAACACGTATGTTAGAGAAATAATTCATAGCTTTCTGGTTTGCCCCCTGCTGCTAATATGTATTTTTAATTTATATAGATATTTCAAACAGTGGAATCACAGCATATCAGAGAAATAATACATAAAAATTAGGAGTGCTTGGGAGATTTCCTGTCTGCCTGTGACCTTGTAAGTGAAGCATTTTTGTCTAACTGGGAAAAAGTAATGTCAGGAAAGTGAACTGACGTTTAGTCTATGACCCCAGAGCACAGTCCTATTGCACAGCTGAAACTCAATGAAACCAGTGGTTTCAGAGCAGAATGTCAGATCTGATCACCCACATAGAGAACAATGCTAAATATATTTCATCTTGTGATTCCCAAGTTGTTTCTACCAGAATAAACTGGTTTTAAGTAATGCTGCATCAGTCTGTGAAGGGGTTAAGTATTGTAGATGGGTGGCTCAGACAGATCCCTAGACTTTTTGTTGCAAGCAAAGTTTTATTAAAGCTTCTGATGGCACGTGCAACTTCAATGCTTTTATTCCTCCGTGTTTTCTGTCCCACAGTTTCTCATTGCCTGTATGGTGGAGGATATTTCACTGGCACCCATCATGTCAGAGAAGAGAGCTTTCCATCTTTAACCAACAGAAGGAGCAAGTCTTTAGCACATGTTAAGATGCTTCTAGTTAACTTCCACTTCTGTTCACAATCTGCTGGGGTTTTTTGTTGCTTGTTTTTCTGCTGATCTTCCCCTCTCCACCACCACTGTCCTGCAGCAGGAGGAGCTCAGAGCAGTTATGCCATTTGTTTTTCCAGTTAGAGCAATGCTGTTTCTGCACCTGGAGTATCATGGTTGTGATGAAAGACACTCTTGCTTTAGAGGCAAGAGGCTTTAGGAGGATGTCCAAAGGACCATTAAATTCAGAAGTATGTTTGCAGTCCAGATTCCTCAGTGGCAACTATGTTGTTCCTTGTTCTCTTGGGTCTGTGTGGGTAGTGTGAGAACCCCAGGTGATGTGGAAAGAAGTTTTCCCATGCGCAGGAAACTTTACCATAACATATCTTGTATATTTCTTGTGAAAAGCATAAAAATTTAGAGAAAAGATTATCTGTAAGCTGCTACAATTTCTGTTGGCAAAACAGCGGAGAAGGCCGAGGCAGCTGGACTTCAGACTGCTGTGTAGCAAGGCGCATCGTTTCTGTGGCATTGTGGTGTGCTCACCATGATAAAAACTCTTCTGCAAAATGAAACAGAGCTGAGCTTTTTCTTTTTTAGTTAGCAAACCTGTGTGTTATACTTAACGCTCGCTTTCACGTGTGGGTGTGCATAATTTGGTGCTCATAGAAGGGAGTACTGAAGAAATAGAAGTGTTGTGATCATGTGTGAAATTAAAACATTACCTCATTAAGCTAAGAAGAATGCTGGTTGTATTTCAGTTGTGAATATAGACAGGTAGTCATAATTTCCAAAAAGAAGTGAGTGGCCTAAATTACACTTTTCTATTAAAAGTATGCAAATATGTTTTAGAGAGAAAATTAGGTTTTTAGATTAATTGATTTTGCTGAAGCTTCTCATGACTTTATAGTGAATCTTCATAGAAGGATTAAGAATAAAGAGTGTGGCTTAGGTTTGTGCATAAGTAAGTGTGAGAGGGTGGAAAGGAAAGAGAAAGCAAGCTACTTCCTGCTGCTAAAATGGCATTTTATCTAAATATCACTGAAAGGTCACCTTTGGGGATTTGCATGCTGCACAGATGCATTCCTTGTAACTTGCTGAGGTCACGCCCTTGATCAGAGTTCTGAGGAGGGCATCAGAAGGGCACAGGAGATGGTTCAAGGCAAACTTTCTGTCTATTCTTGTTGATTAAGTTTCTGATCAATGGGAGAAGGAAAAATTGAATCATCTGATGAGGAGAACCTAGATTTAAAGGGCAGGTTGAGAGGGAGAACTTCTTTGTGGAGGTGACGGACTAGTGCACCTGCTGAGTATATTCTTGATGGGGAAGTCATTTCAGTGAGAAACAAAGGTCCTGTGGATGCTGGCACCACTTGTTTTCTTTTACCCTCCCAGGTGGCATGTTTACCATGATGTTCAGGGTCAGGGAGCTAGTGAGGGGAAGTGAAACTGGTGTTAACCCATGGATCTGCAGTCAGCATTGAAACAGTTTTTATTTGGTCACCAGCAGTGACTGGAGTTTTTGAAACTCATGAGAAGCTGCTCCTTAGGACAAATAAATGGGACATAATTGATCTCACGGCTGCATCTACGTTAGCAGTTCGTTTCAGATTAGGAGTGCATTTCTGAAGTGAATCTTAGTTGTCTCTGTTGTTGCATTTTTGTTCATAACTTGTAGCACGTGAATAGTGCTTCTTTTGCCTAAAACTGTTGAAGGGGGCACGCTGCACATGCTCCAACCACTGGTGTGTGTTCAGTCTGTGGAGCCAAATTAGCACTGGACTGGGTGCTAAGTAACACGTTGAAATTGTGTGCTGTATGGATATTGGCTTTTGGCACCAGCTGTTTCATTCTACAGACCCTATCCTTACCAACATAGATATATCCTGTGTATTGCTCACATGAGTTTTGCAGGAAGGAGGAAAATCTGACTTCAGGTATCAAGCTCATGGCACTGACTTTTCCTTTTGCTGTGGTATACATCAGATTCAGGACATTCAGTGCTGTTGAATGAGACCGAAGAACAAAGTGCTCGTGAGACTGTAAAAAGTAGCTGTTAATTCATGTCAGTCTTAGGAGACTTTTTCTGGAGCTGTTGACCTTGGGTTGATGTTCTGCTCTTACCCTACCTCTGCAGCCAGGAATGATAGAGTTGATCCAGACTGTCACCCTCAGACCCTGATGCAGAGTCGGTAAAGGTTCTTCTATCTTCCTTTGAAACAACTGTTGAAAATGAAATACTGGAAGTACTGGAAGATTAGTCATCAGCCAGCCTGACTAATCTTGTTTCACTGCTAAGTTTGGATGTAAAAAAGAAGAAAAAAAAATATCTGCATGATAAGTATACTAGAGATGGTGCTGTTACGTGGAAGGAAACAGAGTCATGGCATGTCCGCAGTGATACAGTTAATAAGATGTTAAATTTAAATCTGGTCATGTTGAAGACTCAAACTATTTATGTTTCAGAAAATATTAATTTCCACTTTTTTCATCACTCACTGTATTGCTAAAACATTTTCAACCAGCGTACCAGAAACTTTTTAGTAAGATGTTATCTAAGAGTACAGTTGGCTGGAGGTGCCCCTTCAGTGTTTAAAAAATAAAACAACAGTTTTTTAAGTACCCCATAGCTAGTTTTTAACTCCATCTTGGAGGTGATGATAATCAGCAAGATTGATCTCCATTTTTTCAAAGCATTAAATGAGCTGTTAAACTTTCTCTGTTATATTCTTTATGTAGATGTATCAATAACACTTAAACTCCTCTTTCATTTTCTGTTTTGGCTCACCTCTGTACCCTATCAAATGCTATAAACCAAGAGAAATATGACTGTAGAAGAGCACAGTCTCAAAGTAGATTTTGAATGTAGCGGAAGTAGCTTTTTTCTCCTGCTTCTTAATGTGTAAGTTGGGAAAATCCCATTTCTTACAGTTGTGTGATGAATGAATGTCAACAAAAATAGTTGTTAGGGTGAAAGGAGGCTTCATCTCAGCTGACGTGTTTGGTTCCAAGGATGTGGTAAGAGATTTTTTTCAAAAAAGGAGCAGATGAAGCCCCTTGCCAGAACAATTTTAGCAACGAGACTATTAGCTTGTACTTGTGCAAATCAATCATGAAGGGATGATTTTGCTTCCCAGAAATGAATATCACTTATGTTTGACACCTCTCAAGCAGTCAGTAAGACCAAATGTTTGAAAGTATCCAGTCCACAGGATGTGGGGCCTTTCAGCTGAGCAGAGTGGCATTTGCATCTCACCACCAATAGCCAGGACTGAAAGTAGCATGCCAGAAGTGTCCTGGGTGAAGATCTTTTCTTCTGGTCATGTGCATTTGTGCAAAAATTAGAGGCCAAGTAAATATTAACATGACAGTAGGGAGGCTTGGTTAAAAGCCTTTTCTGCACAATGGAAATAACAGTTTCTGGTACTGGAGTCAACAACAGCTTTTCGCACTTTCATTGAAGCTGAAATTGAAAACTGAGCTTGCAGCAAATGCAAAGCTAAACAACACATGCTGCCAGCATCCCCCATTTGCAGCATGAGTAAGGGCAAAGTCAAAGGCTATGTGTAGACGGGATTATGCCATGTTTAAGATGGGATTTGCCTGGACGTGATGACTGAATGATATCACCCCTTGGTGGAGTCTTGCAGACTCCAAAGAGTAGTATCTATAATAGCTACCTTCTCAGGAAACTGTCATCTGTGTTCGTGATACCTTAAATTTGAAAGGAATCTTGCCTCCATTGATTTATATTAAGAACATGATCATGAAGTTGTAAGAATTGAGGTGACTGGTAATTCAAGAGCACTTATTATTTGGATCTGTCAGTCCATACAGTGACTGGAAATCACTGGGTTAGCACAACAGTGGGAGGGATTCATTTTGCCCAGGTGCAGCATCAGACCTAAACAAGTCATCCAAATTCTTTTTAAAATGAGAGTGAGAGCTATCTTTGTGGGGTGATTCATCCCACCTACCCAGGAAAATGGTGAATCATTCTCTGGAAGTGTATATGTGTCATCGCTGACTACATGTAGAACCTGGGCAATGAGGTGAGATCAAATACCTGCCTCCTACGCAGATTAAGTTAGGTGAGATAAAACCCTTTCCGCAAGTGCTCTTAAGCAATCTTGGGTTATTGATATGGCTGGCAATGAAATCTAAATCTCAAACTAGACTACCTTGTCTCTTTTGTTGTGGTATGCCATACATGTGAGGTCTTGAAAGACTTATCCCATTAATGTAAATGTACTTGAATTAGATGATTCCAGTAGCAAATGCAAATCATCAGCTAGCCTGCAGTATATATTTGTAAGTAATTCACTTTTCCCGTACGCTTATTGCTAGCTGTTCGTAGAAGCCTACCTCACGCTGTAACTTCACCCAATGGAAAAGCAGCCCTACATCCTGGTCTTTTGAATTTCTATGCTTTTGACTACTTTGCATGATCTGTCCTCGTGATGGTGGAAATTTGAAAGTTTAGCAGTAGCAAAGCAAGTATAGTAACAAGTGCTGTCTCATTCTCAACATATTACATACATTCAGGCTATTCTGTAAACATTTTTACTTACGTTTCTTACATCCGTTCCACCCACTCACCAAATACTGACCTGAAGTCTGTCCTTTGCCAGCATAAGCTTTTTTTTTTTGTATGTTCTCACTCTCACTGGTTATTTTTGTGACTGTAAGACTATTAAGACTGTAAGACTGTAAGAATCTGACTGTATCAGATTCATTAGAGGATGATGCTCTTCTGTATTTGCCAGTATTGTTGCTCTTAGTTTTCAGTAAACTTTAATATACATGCTAGTCACCCAAACTGGACTATTTAGTTAACGGTAATTTTCTGTTGACAGTGATTTATACTGTATAAAAGATTGTTTATTCATACTGATTATTTTGTTCTTTTTTAGGAGTGGACTTAATGTTATGACGTGCAAAATCCATCCACACACGAGGAAAAGAGCCCTCTTGTAAGTATGGTAAATATAAGCTATTGCTGTTAGGAGTGTATCATTAGGTGATAAATCAATAATGCAACTTAAAAGAATAGTTGAGGAGTTAGACTTGGAAAAGTATTACACTCAATTGTATTTAGATAGAAATCATTTCAGGAAAAAAAAAGCCTCCTCTTCTAACTTCTCAAAGATTGAGCCTTTTTAGGGATGCTGTCATCTATAGAGATTCTGGCTAAAAAAACCAAACTCTTGCACCTGACTGCTGTCTGACCTGTAACTATGAGAGCATAGTAATTTTTCTCCAAAAAGGTATTTACAGGATTTGGGGGAAGGGACTGTGGCATCCTGCCTGAATCTCTCCCAGCACATTTTATAGCTGTCATTTCATTAGGTGCTTAGGTTTAATGAACTTACAAACCATTAAATATCAAATTACATAAAGAACAAATCAAAGAAGAGCTGTTGCTGAAAGAAGGAAAGTAAAATAGAAGAATGGAAGGACTTTGAAACTGGCAAGGAGCTCTGATGGAAGTTATGTTTGACCAGATCTTAGGATGTTCAGTGCTAGACCAGAAATACGAATGATTCTCTAGCTACTTTACCACTTAAACAGTGAAAGAAAAAGATGAAAACTTTTTTGCTATGAGTGATCAAACTCTGGAACAACCAAGTTAACCAGAGAGGTTATGGAATCTCCTGAAATACTGGAGAAAAGCATGGATGCTGCTGTGTGCCACATCATCCTCTTTTGCTTTTTCTTTATATCACTGTCCTGGAATGTCAGCCTCACTCTGGCCTTGGAAGGTTTTATTTATAGTTTTCAGTGTCCCTCTCTCATGGCTGTAGGACCTAGAAAAAGACAGTTTGCTGACACTAACAACACTTCCTGCCCTTTTGTTCCATGTTCTGCCGAGGCATTGTCCCTTTGTCCTAATCCCTTGTCCTACCTCTGCAGACAGGGGCCCCATCTGATGAATTTACTTGTGTTTCCCGCGGATTAGGAAAACCAGGAAACGTCATTAAGGATGATTTAATAACTTAGACAAAGGAGAAGAGCAGCTGGTCTGTTAACGAATCTCTCAACCCCCATTCTCTGACAGAGGAGCCTTTCTTATGTGTGGTGCAGTCTTCAACAGTTCACAGTAAAATGCTCCAGATATATGATTTATATACATTGAGTTATAGAGCATTGGGTCTGCCTTGAGCTCTATTTTTGGATGGCTTGAGGCAGTCTTGTGGCTGTAAGTTTGCTGGTGTTAAGAAGAGCGGTAACTGATAGTAGCCTAAAATCCTAGTGTATGTTTTTGCTCTTTTTATTGCTTAGCGTGGTAATGTTAGAGGAATAGCAGTTGGAGACAACCTGCTGCACTCTCCTACTCTGTAAAACAAACATCAGTAAAGCCAAGCAGCAAGAAAAGGCTTCTTCATGACAAAATGACAGCAAGAGAACACAGTCCCCGCCATGGTGCAAAATCCCGTACCATGCAACGGGCCTCCACCATTGATGTCACCTCAGACATGCTAGGCCTTTCTTTAGCAGGTAAGTACTTTCATGTCAGCTATTGCTTATTGCCCTTTCAGAATATACCTTCTACTAACATTACTGGGTTTTTTTTTGTTTGTTTGTTTGTTTCCATTGCTAGATTTAGATGTGCCTGGAGTGAATGGGAAAAAGGAATTGTATTGAAAATGTAGTCTTAAAATTGTCGTTTTTAAAGCAGACAAAGCACTAAAATTGAATAGGGAAGGAAAAAAACCCTAGATTTTGTATAGTTATGTTTATCAATGGAAGATAAGAGAAGGGAAAAAAACCAGAAGAATGTCAAGGTTATCTAGAAAGAGTCTTGGCAACCTCCTAGTTTGACACTGTATAAAATTTTCAAGAGAGTTCAGGAACCTGAAATTTATCTCCTTTTTTTTTTTTTTGTGTTGAGTAAATTAGCACTGTAATCCCTGGGGACTTCATTTGATTAGTGAGAGAAGCAGGTATTTTCCAGCTTCTCCTTGTTCACTGGTCACAGAGGAGATATATCTGATTTAATAATTTGGAGCTAATAGTGGCTTAGACACTAAATGACTGTAATCCTTTTTTTTTCCACCGAGATTTGGTATTTTGTATTTTCATGTTCTATATAATCTTGCGTGGTTTTGCATATTTTAGTCATTGTCTGAACGTATTTTGTTGAATTAGATAATCTCAAGTATTTAAAATCATTTTTAAGAACCAAAGATTAGCTAATGAATATATTAAATATTCATGGCTGATTAAATGAAAAAGGTTAACATTTTCTATCAAATTTAATTTCTTCCTCTGTAACCGTAACTCCTGGGACAGGTTCAAAGCAATGCTTCACTAATCTTGTGTTTATTTTTCTGGTTTATAGGGAATATTCAGGATCCAGATGAGCCGATTTTAGAGTTCAGTTTAGGTGGGTTTAGTGTTTTTTCATCTTTGTGAAAATACTGTGAAACTGTCCTCCATCTCAGTATACCAACAGTTTGTCTTCAAGCAAACTGAGTATTAGGTGGAAATACCACTTTAAGATGGAGTATTTTCTAAAAGTTACCAACTATTACCTGTACCTTCTTTCCTGGGGTCTTTGCTGTCACGTGATAACGTGAGATTCATCAATGACCTAATTTCAGAGGTGCTTAAATGAGGGCAAGAAACTTGTGTGTTGGCTTGTCTTGCTTGAAGAAAAAGTGAGAAACATTTTCCTCATTAAAATTCTATCCACGTTTTTAACTGCAACACGATTTTCTTGGCCTGATTGTGTTTGGATGTTTGGAAGTTTCTGCTCTTTGAAATGAAAATTAAAAGATATATATATATATATCTCAGATGTGTGTAATTGTGTTATGGATAATAATCTTAACTAGAATATCTCAGAACTGAATAAGGTATTTAAAATATTTTTCAGATATATTAAAAACTACACAGAGCGTCAAAGCTGTTCAGCGTACATTTAAACTCAAAATTAACTTGCAAATTTAGCTGAAGCAGAGCTGAACCAGCTGTATCCAAGTAGATAGAATTCAACTCTGAATTTCAACATAGTTGTGCAGAGTCACTCAATGGTAATTTTGGTAATTGTTTCCTACTCACTGTAGTCCCTTCCCAGCAATTAAAATCTCAGTATCATGTTAGAGGACATATATTGCTGTTCTTTTGCAATTGCAAGCTACTTCTATGCATAGTAATGCTACTTGATCAACATTCAAGGAGTCCTTTTGGCTCTCCGTGGCAAAATACCATTTGGTAATGGGCTTAATGGAGCGTAACTTCAGATCGAATGCAGCCATGCTCATGATATTCCCAGTGGAACATCTCTGCATGTAGGCTGTTCTAATGAGCTGTGCCAGAGGGATGGATGTGCAGGTGTTAGAGAAGAACAACTTTAAATTACAGCTTGAAGTGAGAGTGATCTGATTGTATGTTCACTCTTTGCTTGCACAGAGGTGAGAGATGTCTGCCTTTATAGTGTATTGGTAGACTGAATACTAGGCTCTTTGTGGCTTTATTGCTCAAGGTCTATTACATGCTTTAAAAAGTGTGAAGTCTTACAGCAGCATGGAAAAGACTATGAATCTAAATGTGTTTCTCTGTTACATACCTAAAGCTTGCAGCGAGCTGCTAACGCCATCACTAGATCGAAAACCAAATAGTTTTGTAGCGGTGAGTGTAACTACACCTCCTCAGGCATTCTGGACAAAGCATGCACAGACAGAAATTATTGAGGTAAGTGGTATTTTAAAATTTAAAATTTAAAATTGAATAAAAATTTAAAATTGAAGCTAACGCAAGAAGCATTTCCTCCTAACAAATACCACCTCGCATTATTTTCTGCCTTTTTTGTTTATTATTACAGGGAACAAGTAATCCTATCTTCCTAAGCAGCATTGCCTTTTTCCAAGACTCTCTTATCAATCAAATGACACAAATCAAACTCTCCGTGTACGACGTTAAAGATAGATCTCAGGGAACAGTAAGTATTCCTCATTCTGTTGCCTGCCCAGTGAGTGTGGAGCAAGCAAGTGAGAAGCAATGAGATAAAGCTGGAGAGCTTTGTGGCAGAAAGAAAGAGGTAGCAGCATTGATCCTAGAGAAAATAAGATGGATAGGAGAGGAGGAGTGAGTGACACAGGATGGACTGAACAGAGTGGGGAATGTTGCTGTGGGGACTGCTCCAAGAGTAATCCATCCTATTTTATTGTGTTGACCCACAATGTCAGTGGTGAATGTTGGTGGTATGGCAGTAGAGGTTAGATTTTCCCAGCAATATTCCTTTACATTTTGTTGCTGTGCAACAGATGGCAGCAGAGGGGCAGTCTGTCAGAATGGCGTCTGACACTGAAGTGTGTATGAAGCAAAGATGTGTTGTTGAATTCCTCCATGTGGAAAAAATGGTACTCATTGACCTTTGACACTTGCTGAGTGCTGTTGGTGACCAAACAGTGGATATGAGCACAGTGAGGCAGTGAGTGGTGAATTTCAGCAGTGGCAACGGTGACAGTGGGTCACCTTTGCTGGTGTGGGTTTTTATGAGCACGGCATGCAGGCTCTTGTTCATTGCTGGTGAAAATGCATAGCTAATAGAAGTGACTATGTTGGATAAGAGTGTTCTGTAGCTGGGAATTCGCTCCATAGAGTAGTGTTACTGTGCTCTTTGTATCTATTGTAGTTTCCAGAAATAAAAAAGAGGCATTACTTTCAGAGCAACCTATGTGATTTTCTCAAATAAGTCTTGTCTGCAGCAAGATTGCCCTTAACTTAATTGTAGTTATTTTCTTCTGGAAGATGGCAATGCAGATAACAGGAACAAAAAAAGGTTCTGGGGAAGAATATTTTTGCATTGCTCTTAATAATTCCCCTGCCCTGATCTCTTAGTCATTCTGATCAGAGGTAAGATCTGCTGCCTTATAGAAAAAAATATCCAAGTGCCAGCTCTCCTTTGTAACTGCTTGGGTCAATGGGCAGTTCAGGTCATTTATGCTCAGGCAGTTGCCCAAAATACTAATTCAGGCTCAATGTGCTTGCTTTCTCATGCTTTCTCAGAAGCAGCAGGGCTGTCCTCCTCTCTATTGTAGTTCATGGGGAGAATCTGAGGAAAAAAAGAATATCTCCTGAAGAGGTGTGTTCTTTGCAAGGAGCAAAGTTTGGATCAAGGAGGGACTATGAAGTGCTGACCTAGTCAGTCTAAGTTCCATTCAGTCATTGCTTTCAGTGTTCCTGTATCACAGTGACTAAACTTGTGTGTATTGAGATGCTTTCTCTTAAATCTTAGGGAAAGAGCTTATTGTCCACAAGTGGAAAAATGATTTCTAATAAATTACTAAACTTCTTACATTTCAAAGGCTTTTTACTAGTTACAGATGCACATTATGAAATTAGACAGAAGTAGAGGGAGTTTAGGACTAGAGGGAATGGCCTTAAGCTGTGCCAGGGGAGATTCAGGCTGGACGTTAGGAAATACTACTTCTCTGAAA
>JAOWBP010000001.1:109052594-109077431 GCA_028571105.1 Tragopan temminckii | reverse complement strand
GGCTTCAAGCTGTGCCAGGGGAGATTCAGGCTGGACGTTAGGAAATACTACTTCTCTGAAAGAGTGGTCAGGCACTGAAATGGGCTGCCTAGGGAGGTGGTAGAGTCACCGACCCTCAAGAAATGTTTAGACAATGTGTTCAGAGGCATGGTTTAGTGAGTACTATTGGTGATAGTCAGATGGTTGGAATGGATGATCTTGTAGGTCTTCTACAACATTGTTGATTCTATGATTCTATGATTTTCGTCTTCATGCTTTCATGGAATCATAGAATGGTTTGGGTTGGAAGGAATCTCAAAGCCTACCCAGCCCTAGCCCCCTGCTGTGAACAGGGCTCAGACTGCCTAGAGCCTCATCCAACTTGGCCTTGAGTGCTTCTAGGGATGGAGCACCCACAGCTTCCCTGGGCAGCCTGTGCTTGGGCCTCATTACCCACTGGGTGAAAAATTTCCTCCTAATATCTAATTTAAATCTCTCCTCTTTCAGTTTAAAACCATTTCCCCTTGTTCTATCACTCATGTAATAGGTCAGTCTCCCTTCTGTTTGTAAGCTGCCTCTAAATATTGGAAGGCTTCAGTGAGTTCTCCCCAGAGCCTTCTCTTCTCTGGGCTAAACAAGCCCAGCTCCCTCAGCTGTTCTTCATAGAGAGGTACTCCAGCCTTCTGATTACTTTTGTGGCCCCTCTCCAACAGCTTCACATTTTTCTTGTGCTGAAGGCACCAGGTTTGGCCTCAGTTCTCCAGATGGGGCCTCACAAGAGCAGAGCAGAGGGGAACAATCCCCTCCCTCTCCCTACTGGCCATCTCTGTTGATGCAGCCCAGGATACAGTTGGCTTTCTGAACTGCAAGTGCACACTGCTGGTTCATGACCAGCTTTCTGTCCACCACCAGGAGCTCCAACTCTTTCTCCTGAGAGAAGGAGCTGCTCTCAGTGGATTCTTCTCCCAGTCTGTACACATGTCTGGGGATTACCCTGACCCAAGTGCAACACCTTGCATTTGACCTTGTTGAATCTCTAAAGACTTTTGTGCCTAGTAATTTTATTTTGGACTTTTTGGTGCTGTGGACAAAGGCTTTGTTTGTTGCAAAGTAAATAATAACAAAGTAAATAATAAACAGCTCTGGTAATCATCTTCTTTCCAGATGTATCTGTTGGGTTCTGGGATGTTCACTGTAAAAGAACTTCTACAAGAGAAGAATCACAGGTTGCACTTAACACTAAGGTTTGTAATGTTTTTCTCTGTTGAGAAATTATCACTGTTAACACATGATTGAGATGTAGTGTAGGTTTCTGTGAGACAGGATGAAAACTTTGTTTTTATTTTCTTCTTTTTAAGTTGTAGGCTACTATTATGGAAAAAAAAAGATTTTGTATTGCATGATAGTTAAAACTTGTGGAACGAGACCTTTTCAAATATGATGAATTGTGTTAGATATTGGTTCTATAAAATATTATTAAAATCTATCTAAAAATATGATTAAGGCCAGTTTCATTTTTTTTATTTTGTCCTACCAGCTCAGCATATGTATGTGCTTTATTTTTCTCATGTTATTAATATTGGAAGCTTTTGTGGAAAGAGCATGTCTCAGGAGGGAGTGAAAAAAAAAGAGTGGGTGTCTGAAAACCCATCCAAAAGGAAATGCATGAAATCCAGTGTGGGATGAAGTGAAGACTTGGAGAAGAATGAGGACAGCAAAGTGACATTGAGAGTCCTGATGTGTAGAAGTGCATTGTAGTAATGTGTGTGAAAAGCAGAACAGGAATCCTTGTCACAGAAGATGAGGAAAAATCATCAAGAAGCATCATAAGAGAGACTAAAGAAGACAGCACTTGTAGTGTAAACGTTATCAGCACTAGAATTACTTAACCTGGACACAGCTAACCAAAATATGAACATGAACAAAGCTGTTTATGCTAAGAGGAGAGATGAATAAAGTTCAGGGCTTTTTCTGCAATGTGTTGTAAAAAAAAACTGGCATAATTTAACAGGAGGAGCAGATGAAGGAAGTGAGTCAGAATACCAGATACCAGTGGTATAATGAGTGAAATAGTTTAATTTATTGTGAGTGTGCAGATAAGAGTGAAAAAGAGGAAGAATGTGAGGGCAGAAGTTTTGTGTTTGTGTGATAAATGTGGTTATTTTGTTAGATTTATTCTTTCGTGATTAGGTTGAAAATGGGCTTTCATAAATGCTTGTTTTGATGTCAGATGTATTATTATTATAACAGTCTTTTAATTGTCACATTATCCTTCAGATGTGTTAGCTGAATGCTAAGCAGTGTCTGTAAACACACTGGAGTTGGATATTCAGACCTTTTATTGTAGTTTTGTGTGTTTATTTCATTTACCACTCCAGTGTTGTCTTTTCCAGGGATTTATTATTATTATTATTATTATTATTATTATTTATCTTGGTTTTCACAGCATATTTTAAAACATAGACAATCTTAATATACCATTCAGAATCTATCTTCAATTAATAGTATAAATCTTTGCCAAAATTATTCTGTGTCATGGGTGAGACAGAATAAATGGCAGAGACAGCATAAATGGCAGCAGTGGTAGATCTGGTACTGTTCTTTTTTTGTGTTGTTTTGTTTGTTTTTGAGAACCAGCAAGGTTAGAACTTTTGCTATACTGTGTTCTCATACTCCTTCCCACTCTCCATCCCTTCCTCCTCAGACATATGTTCATACGGACTCAATATCCATCCCCACCAGCAAGATTGCTGCTGACCTGGAAAGGTCAGGAACAAAGTTGTATCAGTTCTTGCTGTGCAGCTGCTCAGATGTTAGTGGCCAAGGTCCCTGGGTGTTCTTGGCACTTGCTTCCGTGCACCTCCCTGATGTCTGGAATCATCTCCCACTTCAGTGTTCCTTCTTCCATTGAGGATCTTAACCTTGTTGACCAGCTAGCACTGCTGTGCCTCATGCACTCCAGGATGTTCACAATTTATATATATTTTTCACTATGACGTTCTGGTTTTACAGAAGTATTGAGGCACGCACATAGTTTTAGATTGCCTTCTATTAGGAGATCTGTACAATACATCTGTAAGCAATGAGGACAGAATTTTCTTATTTGAATAGCTTATTGTAAGATCATGTAAAATAAAGTTGCAAAGATTCCTACTGAAAATGTTTATGAAATTCAAAGATTAATAGTCTTTTATAAGTGTTCCCTTGTTGATAAACAGGTCCACCTCCAAAAAAATTTCAACGCAGAGTATTTGTTGCAGGTCTGCTGAAAGTGACCGTGTAGGTAACATTACAGTTATTGGATGGCAAATGGAGGAAAAAACTGACCAAAGACCTCCAGTGACAAGGTCACCTGATACAATTAATGGAAGGGTGAGTATAACCATTATAGCAGCTTCAGAAACATACAGATTTATTGCCTGCATTGAAATAATTTGTGTTGAGATCTACTGTCAACTTTCCTGTGCATTTTGTTATTTATTAGTGTTTTCCAATTTCAAAGTGTTATGAAGAGCAGCTTAATGGAGCTCTTGTTGCTCATGTTTGGGGTTAAAATCTTGGGAAAAAAATTAGTTTACAGTGATTGAGCTTTAAGTGTTTATGGCTTTCATCAGAATAGGTTTGTAGTACTGTTAGCATACCTACCACATTGATGAAGTCATAAGCAGTTTCAATTCTGGAACTTTCACAGGCAGTTTTATTTAAAAGAAATACCATAAAGGATTTTAATTAAACTGTATAGGTTACTTTAATATTGACTTTTTTGTGTGATCTGATCAAAAAGGCTCAGTGCAGGTATGGGGATTTCTCAACCTAGACATATGCTTAAGTCTGTAAATCTTGCGTGCAGAAGATACTGGTGATAATTGCAGCCATACCCATGTACCACAGTCACAGTGTGTATTAGGATCAATTTGTATCAGGTCAAACCTGTAATGGGCATATATTGGAGTATATATTGCTAGAGCAGCTTTGTAGACTGTGAGGTACAATAACATGAAGTAATTGAAGGACTGGATAAAATTTACTATGATGTTTCAAACTGTGCAGTAGAATTAAATAAGAATGCTTGAACTGGAGTGTTTAAGTGGATTTATTGTTTCTACCAATGATAGATTTTGTCCACAGAAAATGTATGTGTAATATTTTTTAAGCATAGATTTTAAATATACTTTGTGTTGAATGTTCCCTTTAAGTCTGTCTAGAAGGGTCATCACTGCATGTTACCCTAACTCTGAGTTTTTCTTTGTTTCTTTCTTTTTGTGTTTTGTTTTTATTTAGACTGTGTTACCAGTTGATGAAAGTTTAACAGAATCTTTAGGAATCAGATCCAAATATGCTTCATTACGGAAGGATGCACTACTGAAATCTGGTAAGCAGTGGGCTGTAACAAGTAGGATTTCGGTGTCTGTAAAAGCTAAGCTTCTTGCTTTCTGCTTTTAGCCCCCGGGCATTTAAGCAGATGTTTTGCTGGAATAGGAACAGGGTACTGACTGAGCAGCTACTTAGGGATTGTGCAAGAACAAATTATTTTATCATCTGAATTATCATTTTGTATAGTAAAAGCAGCAAAAGCAAACTTTCCTCATTAGGTTGACTGTGCCACAAAGTTTTCCATGTAATTCACTATTCATAAGCAGGGTTGGCTTAGTTTTTTTTGACAGAGGGGAGGAGGGGAATAGAGAAAAACAGTTGTTTAAAAGATATTTTTTTTTCTTGATGAAAGATGAGTTTTCCAGCAAATGATTGCATGAGAGGAAAATACACAGTATGTAATAAAAGGATTTCAGAAGTTGAATCTGTGTTGTATTTCCTTAATGGTGTTTTAAATCATTTGGAAGCTTTTCGTGTGAATGCTAGTAGAGGGGTCACTGCAGAACGTGCATCCTTGGGAAAGCTAGGCTGATGCCTAGTTAAACCAGGTCTGTATATCAGTGTGTTACAGCATGTTAGTGAATCAAATCACTCACTTAAAAACAAACAAACAAACAAAAACCTCGACTGAATAGATTTTGTACACTTTTGTTTTAAACCCTATGCATAAATAACATGGTTTTAATTCCTCAGTGTTTGGTGGTGCCATTTGCCGGATGTATCGCTTCCCCACCACTGATGGAAACCACCTGAGAATCTTAGAGCAAATGGCTGAGAGCGTGCTGTCATTGCACATACCCAGGCAATTTGTGAAGTTGCTTCTAGAAGAAGATGCAGCAAGGTGAGCACACGCTGGTTTGCATAGGCAGTCACACAGCAGGGATGTGGCTGCTACTGAGTTACCAAGGAATATTCCATATTCCTTGGAAATATATGTAATATAACGGTGTTACAGCACAGAAGCACTAAAGAAAAAATAAAACAAGCAGCTCCTTGCTGATTGAGCTGTTACAGCAAACAAGATTTTATGTCAGCGTGTGGGGACTGGGCTTTAGTATGAGATAACATGAGTGTACAGGTGTGCTGATGGAAGAGAACTGTTGGCAGAATGAACAGTTAGGATCATTGTGCAGTCATCTGCATGTAGCTGTTATCTGTTCTTTTTGAAGCATTCATCACTCCTCAAGGCAACATGCTCACTTATTAGATTTACTTCCCTACAGTTGTAGGCTGTGGTTTGCAGAGGGTCATTTGGAGTGGTTTATGTGTTCTTCAAAAACGAAAACAGAATTTTCTTTGGGATGGGAAAAGAATTTTAATCTTATTTTTGAGTATTTGGTTTTTAGTTTAGCTGTGTTTGAATGCCCCTCTTAGAGGCCTAATTAAGCCTGACCTTAGCTAAAAATAAAGCTATTTAGTGCTCTGTGTCCTATATTAACACGTTTCTGTCCTTTGGGATACTGTGAAAGAAAATCAAATATTAATCCATATGAGCAGGCAGAAGTAGTCTACAATGGAGGCAAGCATTTTTTTTGTTTTGCAAAACTGATGACTTTTCACAAGAAGATGGCAGTGAGAGCTGTCATCTATGGAAAAAAATTTCTGCATGATGACAGAGTTTCTAACGTCCATGGGGATTTTATATGCTGTTTTGTTTTTTTAGAAATGTGTACTTGCTAAGGAGTAAGGTCAGTTGTGTTAGGGCCTTTAAGGCCTAAGACTTGTAGGAAAAGAATGGTCTATCTTGCATAGCTATCTTGCTACACTTGTGGTGAAGGGGCCTTGGGACGCACCATTACAGGTTTAGGTATGAGTTATTCATTGTTTATTTTATATCTTTGGTTCTCTACAGCTTTCCTCACAATACATTCAGAAGCTTCTATTCATTATGACATACAGCTAAGATAATGTAAACATTTGCCAAGCTTACCCATAAGGTGCCATCTGGGATAAATGTGATTTAAGATCTTGAAGATAAGAAAAGGAAAATTTAGATGAATGGGGAAACTAGATGTGGCTTGTTATAAGAATGTGGGCAGTGAAGTTCCTAAAAGCCTTAACCATAAAAAGTGACTGCTCAGAGGCTCTTGCTAAAGTCATACAGTGATTGATAGGTGAATACTGCATGCTATTCCAGGTTAGTAACAGCCCATGTGATGGCTAATATGAACTCTGTATGCTCTGAGTTGCATGGCTGAAAGGTAAACACCTCTTCTGTGTAATCTCCAAGAAAGATTTCCTTCTCTCAGTTCAGCTGAGGTAAACCACAGTGACATGCAGAATTCTTTTCTGCCAGTGCTTTTATGTTTCTAAATGAATCATTATTTTTCTTTAAGGTCTGTTACTGTTATGTTAGTGCTGAAGTAGTGCCCTGTTTTGATACAGTGCGGGAAATGGCACATTTGAATACAAACTGTATTCAGCTGGATATCTCAGACTTTTCTCCATTCACTGTGCTGTAGCCCAGAGGAACGCTGAGCAGCTACGCAGGCACAGCTGCTTCTGTCTTAACAATGTGGTAACTTGTAAAATGCCTTTGGATTAATCACAGCTGTTGTCTCTTACATAAAACTGCTCTGGCCCAGAACTGTTTGGAAGGGAACATCTTACCAGGGGAATATTTTGACTACCTAATTGTTTATGACACGCACATCCCCTGCTGTCTTAGCCATGTGGAATAAAGAAGGAAACAAAGTTTTAAGCTGTGAATTTGCTTTTGGAAGACCTGGGCTCAAATGCCTGGTGTGCTTTGAGAAGTGAACTTCACTAGGTGGTCACAGGAGCATCTTACGCAGAAACAGTTTACAAGATGAAACAAGAAGTGTCTATTTCCAAGTCATCGATACATACAGTTTACATTGTTGCATGTTGGAAAATCAATCTGAAGCTTTTTTTTTTTTGGAAGTTTGCCTGGTGTTAATTTGGTCCTACCTACTGTAGAGTAGAAATTATTCTGCCAAATGCTCCCTCAAATTATATAAAAACAAATGGATAAAGCTATGGGTTAGGGGTATTGAGAATCAGCAGCAAAAAATCTGCTGAATCTTTCTGACAGATGATTGTTCTACATTTTCTTTGGTGATGCTCTGTTGAATTCTTCTAGCCAGGAGCTTTTCTGTTCAGATCTGGGGGTATTCAGTCATCCTGTATTCCACCTAAAGTGAAACTGCAGATTAAGACTTTGTTGGGTGACTTTTTGTCTTTCCAAAACCTTATTGATGCTTTCACTTCTTAAACCTTCCATGCCTGGCCTTAAAAACTGCCCTGTAGATGACCTGGCCAGCACAGATATTCCTTGTAGTGTTGGGTGCTGATCTCCCAGCTAAGGTCTGTCACAGTTGATTTAATTAGAGAGCCACCAAAATTCTGTGGGGTGGATCTTCACTGTCCCAAGTCACCTGACACAATGGCAGTGCCCACCATTTGCAAATCATCAAATAGTCTGAGGGCTCCTGCAGAAGGTGGAAAGCTTTGATTTTGACTAAAACCTGGAGTTCTTGGGGTACACTGTGTTCTGCCTGCAAAGAACCTCAATTCCCTGGGAGAGGGCTCAACAGCTGTGCTTTTGACAAATGTTTGTGAGTGTTTTCCCAGTCTGGTGACTCGGCTAGACAGGAGTGAGTTCAGAATGCATCAGCTGAGAATGGTGCTACATTGCTATAATGTGAAACTTAGTCAACTGGACAATGGAGCTCAACCTCTCTTTTTTTTTTTTTTTTTTCTTTCTTCTTCTTTCCCTAGGGTTTGTGAGCTAGAAGAATTGGGAGAATTATCTCCTTGTTGGGAAAGCCTTCGGCGTCAAATAGTTACTCAGTACCAAACAATTATTTTAACTTATCAGGAAAATCTAACTGACCTGCATCAATACAAAGGTCAGCAAGATTTATTTTTTATAATAAAATGAAACTTCTGAACTGTGCTTGTTAGTGAGTAAAAAAAAAAAAAAAAGTTACTGTTTTTAGATTATATTTATTTATTAATGTTTGTTATGAGGTTTATAATGACTAGAAATATGTCTGCTCTGTTAATCCTCTTATTTTACCTGAATGTATAGTAGAATTATGAACAGTAACAGAAAGACCCCTCTTCTTGTATGTTTTTTTCTCTGCTTTTCTTTTAGCATGTTGCAAATGATGAATGAAACCCCTTGAATATTTTAGCTTTAGCAGACACAGAGTTTTTATACTGTCTTTTTTCTGATTTCTTAGGTCCTTCATTTAAAGCCAGTAGCTTGAAAGCTGACAAAAAGTTGGAATTTGTTCCTACAAATTTACATATACAAAGAATGAGAGTCCAGGATGATGGAGGATCAGGTACTTGCTTTTTTCTCTTTCTTTCCTCACTTTGTTCTGTTTCTTTTTTCATTTTTCATAGCCAAGTTCCCACAAACTGCTGTTCTGTATTATTAATGCTACTTGGCATTTTTATAGCACCTTCTACTTTGAATTTCAAATCTCTTTGTAAAAGAGGTGTTGGTATAGTTATCCTTGTTCTACAGGTGCCAGAACTAGATATTATAGTTAACTGTGCCTGAGGTGACAGAAGTCGGCCTTTTTGCTAGGGAATATATTGGTATGAGCTGCTTTGTCCCTTAGTTTGTGTCAGAATAGTAGAGATACTGTTTGTTTTTTATTGTTAAGTTTGTGAGTTTTTTCTCAGGAGCCATCATAAAGGGTAGTGCAAAATCACACCAGTTTGTTCACATCAAGCTTTTTTCTTCATAAATAACCTAAGTTATTTCTTCTTTCGACAGTAATTCCCATTAACCATGGACATACACTTGTTCTGTGTATCAATGTGAGGGATTCCACTAGTGGCAGGTTTGATGTAAAGGCCAACTCATTGCCTCTGTCAGACAGACTTGTAGATTAAGAAATGGAGGACCTGCATTCAAGTAGGGTTCTTTCAACTCAGAAGTACCTGATGAATTTCCAGAGCCTACAAAATGGTACAGGTTTTATATATCCTTCAAAACACTGGCTTGAAGCTTTACATAGTTACTTTCAGAATAGTTTTGGAATTTCCACAACTGTTTACATAAAGGTCACAAGCTTTCATTTGTAAGTCCTTTTTGTCCATCCCAGATCAGAACTACGACATAGTCACCATAGGAGCACCAGCAGCTCATTGCCAAGGCTTCAAGTCAGGTGGCTTGAGGAAAAAGCTGCATAAATTTGAAGAGGCAAAGAAACAGTAAGTAGAAATGTTGTTGTGTCAGCTGATGTCATGCCCTTTCCTGACAGTCTGTGCTCAGTGATTTGAAAAAACATTCCATTCTTTGTTTTTCTTGCACCTCATTCAGTGGTTCTACTATACACTGTAAAGATTATTCTGTATTTTGTTCCAAAAGAGGAGAGGAGAAACAATTTCCCTTGTACGTTACTGTATTTATTTCTTGAGTGATAGGTCTTTGCTAGTAGTTCTCTCAGTGAAGTCTTTAATTTTCTTCAATATTTGTCAATTCATGTAGTTTAACTGCTTCAAGTGTGGGGTTTGAGTTCTACCAAATTGCAGACTAGAAAATATGCCTTTAAAAGCTCTTCAGCTGCCCTACATCACGCTTTGAACATACGAATTTCAGACTTTCTGCCCCTCTAATAGTTTTAAGGTCCTATTGCTGAACTCTCTTTAGTACCAAACAGCTGTACCTGATAAGCAGCTTGGTTTTATTTATGAGAATATTGCTAGAGGCTCGTATATATATATTGCCTGAAGATTTATGCATAGTTCAGGCTTCTGAATCTGACCTCACTCTGCTGTGCAGACGGGATACTAAAGCTCCTCAATCCTGTCTTCAGGGACTGTTCAGTGACCTCTCTGGAAATATATCCGCGTATACTCTATAGAAAGAGCAGAAAATGGGAAGGTCACATACAGTATAGGGAGAACTATCAATGTGCCCTTGCAGCAAAAACAGCTAATGGTATCCTGAGCTACTTTAGGGGTACCAAGGAAAAGATAATGCAGTTTGGGTCTGCATGACTTCTGCTGCAATAAGGAGAATTTAAGGAACAGTGAGAGTCACATACGTCATTGTAGGAGGGGAAAGGAGACTTTACTAGCGTCATTTTGAAGAAAGGATTTATGGGGTTTGGATCTGATCTGCCAACTACAGAATCAGTTTTGACAGTAAATAATAAATAGCAACATCCTGTGAATATCAGTCAGGTGCTGGTAAGAAAAGAGCAAAAGTAGGCTTGCTGCAAATATTCCCAATTTAGACTAGGATGGGACTAGGGAAAACATAAGCCTGGAAAAACTGTTACTTTCCCTGTTCTTTCAAAACCACAGTTGTTTTTTGAAATATCTTCCGTCAGTGTAGGGACTTCAGTGTGCCTCACTCCTGTAATATCTTAATTTTTTTGTCTTTCTTTTTTTTCTTATCCAGTAACTAAGCTGACCAGAAAGCTTAATTTCTATCCTCTAAACATTACTGAACTGTACTTTCTGGGTCCAGTAGAACTGCGGATTCCACATTTGTAGAGTAACTTCTTTATAGTGTATGCTCAAAAGAAGTTTGTACTACTTGTGGGTCATCCTGCTACCCTGTAATGTCACTTTGGGGGGAACTTTTCCTCCTCCAGCACTCATTTAAAAGACAATTAACAGTTGTGTAGCAATTTACCCCTATTTATCTTAAAAGTAAGGAGGCCCAAATAACATAACTATCCCGATGATTGTAATAGGCTTTTGATGAAGCAGAATAGAAAATCAGGCATTCAATTTCATCCAGTCAGTTCAAGTAGGCATTTCTGTCTTGGAGCATTTGCTACAAGGAAATACAGAAATATATGCTATTTAGGAATATAGAAAGCTTACCAAAAAATAGTCTGATGTTTGAGACTAACAAATATGCATTGTGAAAGACGTTGTGCTCTATAAATGAAACCTCCTGTCATGGGCTTAAAGTATAAAACCACTCCTGAGGGCCACCAGAAATTCAGCTCCCTTGGAAGATGAACTTGAAGTACTACTTTGAGGATATGCATTTCTTCATAGCTGTTAGTATAAAGTAGGTTTTTCTCCCTGGTAAGATGGTTCTTCTATTTTATCATAAAATCCAGTATAGTAGAATTGAGTTCCATCTCCTCAGTTTCATTATTATACAGATATTGTTCAGTTCTTTCTCCTTTCTTTGGCAAAATTGCACGTACTGCATTCACAACATTTCCCCAGAACAACACATGGTCATCTGGCAATCTGTGTTTTTTGCTTACAAGTTTAATCGTATGTACCTGCATTGTTGAAAAGATGACACAAATATGTTATTCCCCACAAACGTTTGTTTTGTTTTCTGCTTCTGGTATTTGCTAACAATCTGCTAATTTTATTTTGGTTTTTTGTTTTTTTTTTAGCAGTTATGAGGAGTGTTGGTGAGTTTTCTGTTTCTGAGAGTTCTGTAGAGAGGGCTTCTGTTCTTTGGGTTGTTTTCTTTTTTTTTCTTTCTTTTCTTTGGCAAAGGTGTGGTGTGTTTTAACATGTGCAGGGCTTTTTTAATGTCATGCATCATGGCATCCCTAATTGTGCTCTAAATAATCGTAGCTGCTTTGTAGAACATACATGAAAGAACTTCCTTTCATCTGCAATGTTTGCTTATAATGAGCAGCTTCCTGGATCTCTCTAAACATACTAGAAAGCTAAGAGCAGAACGTGAAAATTTTGCATCTTTGCCTCTGTGATTTCCAGTGCAAATCATTTAGAGAAATCAGAATCACAGAATGGCCTGGAGTGAAAAGGACCATTATGATCATCTAGTTTCAACCCCCCTGCCATGTGCAGGGTTGCCAACCAAATCTTCTGCCAGTGGTTCTTGAACCTGTGTAGTTGTAGGTTGGGCATGATTTATATCTTTTGTAATCTATGTCTGCATGTTATGGTGCTCAGTGCTATGAAAATGAAACTTGATGGTTCAGCAGTGCAGAAGTTCTGCTCTAAATCATTCATATTGAAGGCTGAATCCCTTGAACTGAGATTTTAAGCAGAGCAAGCCTGTGTTTTTACTTGCTGATACGGTGCAATAGGGGCTGTTCATTTGAAAAAGCAATTGCAGGTTGGAAAGTGGATTTATGTGAACTTTATGCCATAAAATTTTCCTCCAGTCATCCCAGCAAGTCTTTGTGATTAAAAGTGTAACTGTAATCAGATCTCAGTATTCTGCATGGCCTTTCCTGCCAAATATGTCTTTATGCATGTTGACCACACTGTCGTAGAAAGAAATTCTCAGAGGAATTGTCACTAAGATCACTCATCAATATAGAGCACGAATCATGTACAGTGAAAGTCCTAAGAGCTAAAATTAATTTGCTGTATAACATAGCAGTATTGGGGAGTGGTTGTTCTCTGCTCCAGTTGAGTGGCTGACCAGAGGGACACTAATAAGAAAACTCAAGACTCACTTCTGCACTTAATCCTTTGAAAATGAATCTCCCATCTTTTCTAGTGGAGCTCAGGCAGATATGAGATTGAGGTCCTCTCTTGCCTTAATATCTCTTAAGGGGCAAGAACTGGTATTTGTTGCAATGATTTTAAAGCATGCCCTGTGCAACTCTCTTGTGTTACCTCACAGACACACTGCAGAAATGAACAGTGTTGCTCTAGGAATAGCAAAGGAATTCACACTTCCCAGATGTAGTGACCTGGGGCAGCTGTGCCTAGAAAGGAAGCTCTTCTCCATGCAGTCTCAGCAGAACTTCTCTCTTCAGGCACTGCTGAGCTCAAGATTTACAGTAGGTTCTTCTGTACTACACTGAAGTCATTTGTGAGTGGAAAAAAAGGAGTAAAATTAAGATAATATTGAATGGATATCACCTCATGCTTGTTGCTACATCATGAACGGGCATCACACTTGAGACAGCAGGAGCTGAAGTAAATGCCTGATTTCTGTGTAGATTTCTCACTGGGAGATCAGAAAAAGAGGATATTGCCTGGCAAAGGGGAAGTTTTGGTTTAAATGAATTTCCTAAGCTTAAAAGAAGTTTTTGTGAATAATTTTTCTCAGTTAGGATTAACTAGCCCTTTAGAAGTGCTACAATCCCTTCATCAGATACAGACAAGTGTCCAACATGCATCTTAACTACAAAATTAGCTGCTGTAGATGTCTAAACACAGGATGTGAACACTCACCTTCTCCACTACCAAGTAAATGGTCTTAGTGGAGCTGCAGTGTACCAATATAAAGATGTGTTTTACTTGTATGATTTATTTCCATTTCTAGATGGAAAAGGCTAGTTCGGTATAGCTTTATGCAGTTAGAGCTGTGCCTGCAACAGAGACTGTTGTACCACAGCCATAGTTTAATACGGTGTGTGCTAACAAGGGCAGGGTCCTTGGGTTAGCCTGATATGTAATTTGCTTTTTATGTCTCTTAAGATTGGTTTTGCTGGAGTAACTTTAGTCAGCCTGGCAATTGAGGAAAAGATACTCTACTGGGATTTACTAGCTGAAGAAGGTTTTGTTAATATCACACTCTTCATTAGTATTGGAAGGAAGGTGGATTTCCTTTTCTCAATGCTAGGGTGACAACAATAGCTGTGTGACAGCACTGTTCTACAAACCAGGTCTCAGTGAGGTGTCTGTGTTGTAAGGAGAGAATGGGGCAAGCTGTCACTGCAAATGCTGGTTCTGTCTCAGATGGCAAAATCTATCCCATACATTCTCCTCAGCAAAATTGTCCCTCTGGTATACGAGCTCTGCCCTCAGACACTTGGCATAAGGGATTAGTAAATCTGCACCCTCACGCTTTCAGTAAGGCAGAGAAGGCTCTGAGATCATGCTCCTGCTGTGCGATTGCCAACTGGCCTTTCACTGTTGATTGCTAGGTAAATTATTGTTGTCTGCCATTAATTGCCTAGCATGCTACTGCAAAGTGTGTGCCTCTAGAGCCATTTTACCCCTAAAATCCATCTTTCTTTTTCAGCACTTCAACAGGTTCCCAGTCAATAATATACATTCCACAGGACATTGTTAGAGCAAAGGAAATCATTGCACAAATCAACACCCTGAAAACTCAAGTGAGCTATTATGCAGAAAGGCTCTCACGAGCTGCCAAGGATAGGTCAGCTAATGGCCTTGAAAGAACGCTTGCCATCCTGGCAGATAAGGTAGGAGAGTAATACATCTTCACACTGGAAAACACTGTTGTTTTTTTTCTCCATTTCTTTTGTTTACTTTATCTGGTAGTGTATTATAAGATGCATCGTCTGTAATAAAAAATTTTAAAAAATTTAAAAAAAAAAAAAAAAAAAAAAAAAGAAGAAGAATCAGACCTGCTTTAGAATTTGCTGCACTTTGTTTTTTCTCCTGTTCTTCACACTTCCTTGCCTTGAGAGTGGAGAACAATGTCCTCTGGTTGCCTCTCTTGATTCATTGTAATCCAGAAATGAACATTTCTTCATTTTCTTTTATACTCTTTTTCTCCATAACCATGTTGTTTCTTTTAATGCCCCTCTGAATCATATGTCAAGCAGCAGCAACTGGGCAAAGCTTACATAAATGGTACTTCTGTACTATTCCACTGGTGAAATAAGGAATAATGGTGACACAGCCTTTGCCTGAGTTAGTGATGTGAATTGGTTATTTCTTGACGTTTGTTAACAGAAGATAGACTGAAAACAGTCATTTACAGGGACAAAAACCCACTACAGTTTTAGTGACAGCTTCTGACCCTGAAGTAGATCAGGGTTGTAAATGGCAGCAATGGCAGTGGCATATGCTCAGTCAGTTAGTCATAATTTGTCCCAGTTGAGGGGTTATGTGTACACCTTTGTAGACCACAAAAGATAATGTGACCACATGCAAATGTGTTAGTAATAATATTCACTCTAAATGGCACTGTAGCATGTATAATTAATCCACGGGATTTTCTACAGCTGGACAAAGTATACATACAGCATAGTGAGGGCTTTCTCTTATTTAATAGACAAACAGGTCAATTTTTTTTTTCATATTCACATAACTTATCCTTTAATATAAGATTACTAAGAAAGGAAACAGATTGATTGATCAGTAATTACATCTTCAGCTTTTCTCTTAAGTTTTGCTTGCTATAATTTGAGACAGGTGGAGTATAAAAATGTCTGGACATTGTTTGAAGGTTTCTTCAAATGAAAGGTGAAGTACAAATAGCGGTGTTAGGAATTGCACATTTATCAGAGATGTTTTCACTAACTGCAAGAGTTTGGAAACCTACCCTTTCTGTTCTAGTATCCTATATAGCTTTTGAAGGCCATGCCATACAGTGCTTTTAAAGGCATCTCAGAGACTCCAAAGCAGTTGTTGTTTTCTTTACAGAATACTAGTGCATGTTTTTTGTTCTTACTGTAAAAGAATATAATAAAGATTGTGAACAGAATAATGGAAAGATGATTAAAATGTTGGGGTATTATTGCTTTTTAGACCCGGCAACTCGTCACAGTCTGTGACTGCAAGTTGTTAGCAAATTCAATACATGGGCTAAATGCTGCAAGGCCAGATTATATAGCTTCAAAGGCATCTCCAACCTCTGGAGAAGGGGAACAAGTGATGCTGAGGAACGATCAAGATACACTAGTGGCCAGGTGGACGGGACGAAACAGCCGATCTTCTCTGCAGGTGGACTGGCATGAAGAGGAATGGGTACGTTTGCTCTGTGGGGGTGATGATGGAGTTTCTTCTTAGTTTTTGTTTGCTGTTCTTTTATTTGTAATGTCTGTATCTGCTCATGAGATATTCTTAGGATTAGTAATTTGGAGTATATTTGTATGCATTTTAGTCATCTACTGTAGGAACTGGTCAACTAGCAAAGGCATTCCGTCCACCCTGTGTGCATTTACTGCATGGCACAGGGCTACAAACTGGCTTTAATAAATAATTCTGGGTCTTCTAAGCAGCAGAGATCATCACAATTGATGCATTTATTTAAGTCACTTCCAAGGGAGAATAAACAGCTTTTAAATAAACTGACCATACTACAAAGGGCTCTTACACTTCTCCATAATTATGCATATTTTGCGTGCGGTAGCTACACAGTTCAGTATTCCAAACTTTTCTCTGGTTTTGTATTCTCATCTAAATATTTGGGACTTGCTGTCCATCTCTGTTTTGATGATGAACAGCTTCTGAAAAGTATTTGCACAAAAACTGCCAGTTGACACAAGAATTGGTCTGTGTAAATTCTGTCATTGTGTAGTATAAATTGAAGTAAATTAAATCTCAGAAATGATCAAGGTAACTTAAAACAACAATTAATTGTTCAAATTTAGAAATGAGATCCAATTCATTTTGGAAATGGATCCTTGCTGATTTCATTTTGGCATGCTTTGACCAAAGGTCAGGCTTAAAATAATAGCAAGCTAATAATAAGGCCAGTTCATTTAATTAGATGCAAATATAGTGCATTAATTTTATCTATTACTCTGAGTTATGTAAGTTAAAAAGATGCATGGTTGTTTATAATTATTATGCAATCTTTTTAAGAGTGTTTTTTCCTATTATTTCAGTTAATTGTATTGTTGAATAACTTTATCTGCAGTACAAAATCAATAGATCATTAAGACCAATTCTTTGACCAGCTTCTATGAAAGTAGCATTTGCATTTACTGAAATAATCACTTTTAAAAATAAAGCAAGAGATCAACTTTTATCTGACTAAGTGGAGATATTCTTCTCTTTCACCAAATTTCTAAATTTAAAATTATTTTCTGCATTTAGTTTGCATTTGGGCTTAGCCATGCGTTTAAGGCAATGCCAGTTTTTTTCCTTTTTTCCTGACTTTGAAAAAAATTAAGAATATCATCTCCTGCTGCCCTTTTAAAGGGGGGAAAGACTGTCACTGAATTTTAGTTGCTCTGAGCTTTAAGGGAAAAAAGTAAACATTTGTCAGCAAAACTGGCTAAGCATTTCCTTGTTGAACATTAGAGTCAAAAAGAATAAGCAGTAGTGCCAACTGTAGTTGTGAATAGTAGTGAAGGAAGAGGCACTTAAAATTGTTCAGCAAATGTACTTCGAAAATAACTTTACCATGCACTGACTTTGCTACGTATTGCTGACACGCTGGCATGCATTATTTATAGAGAGAGAGTCTGTGTGTGCACTAATGTGGTAATTCTGAGCACACAGAAACTTTGCAAAAGAATTGGGACTGAAATCCTAGGAGAAAATTGGAGGGATTTGTTACCTAATGTCTTTTTTTCTTTTTAAGTTGAGAAAGGAATGTTTTCTTTTAAGGAGAAAGTTTGGTTGAATGTTGACAAAAGTCTGGAGTGCATTATACAGAGAGTGGACAAACTTCTCCAGAAGGAGCGCCTGCAAAGTGACAGCTGTGAAGACGTTTTCCAGTGCGACATCAGCTGTACTAGTAAGAAAGGTAATCGGGACACCCGTGCCTACTGGATAAATCCAGAAGATGTAAATGAGACCTCATCTTCCTCACCACCAACATCCTCACCACCAACATCCTCACCACCACCATCATCCACCCCATCCTGTGCATGCCATTCTCTCAGAAAGACAAGTGCGTATGCCAGATACCGCTTCTCAGTTCTGCTCTCTCACTGTGCGCTGGCATTGTTTTTAAGCCTCGTGACATCCTTCCATGTGTCTTTAGCTCAGTGCTGGTGTTACGTCCTTTTGTCAGGCAGAGAAGGCTGGTGGTGTACTGGGAGCTGCAAAGACCTTAACTTTGAAATTCTAACCCACTGAAATCATCGCTAAATCTGTCATTAATGGCAATGGCTTTTGGTTTTCCTGCTGGGTATTTTAAGCTAGTAGAACATGTATTTGGGTTAGCGTATGTCCAAAATCACCTCTGGTAGCTTTCCTCTTGGCTTCAGCTTCTTTGCAGCGATTCAGGTTTATTACATTGAGCCTCTGTAAAAGATTAAATAAAGCACAAGAGAAGCGGTTTGCTAATGGTCCCAACTGGGCTGCCAAAGTGTACAAGGGGAGCCAAGTAGTCCTGTTAGACTGAGCTCAGCTTGGAAGAGTGAACCTATGGGAGTTTAAAGCAGATTTTAACCCAAACTGTCAAAAGCTGTGGTGCAGAAGGGCTTGATTAGTTAGGCTTCGTATAGCTGGAAGGTAGGAGTTGGCAGGGTGAGCTCTCAGTGGAGTAATCGTATCAAAAGTAGGTGCTGGATTGAATGCAGTTACATAATACCATGAAGATGGGAATGAGAGAAATCCATATTAGTTTAATGCAGCCTTGCATTAAGTTTCAAAATTATTTTATTTATATCTGTACCTATTTGACTTCTTTTCATTTTAGTTACTTGTGGCCATTGTGGTCTGACTGTTTAATAGTTCAGGTATGCCAAGAAAAAGCGAGATTTTGTGTTTTCATTTCCTTTTGTCCTGTTCTGTCTTATCGTTTGATGGCCTCTTGTGCATCTGTGACTTCATGTTCATTCCATTGGTAATGTTATAGTAAAGTTGGAAGACAGTGCCTTTAAGAAAAAGAAAACAAGGAATTGAAAAAAACAAAAGTTTAAGTATATTTGTAAAGCTCTTGTTATGTCTGATTTGTTTAGTATCTTAATTAACCATATTTTTCTAAATTAGACTGACATTTGTACGTGTTATAAAGGAGAGTATAATGAGAGAGTTGGGTCTTGATTCAGAATGTTTTCTATTAATTTTTTACTAAGTGTTTTACCATTTTGATGCCTTTAAATGTCATTATTTGCTGGCTAGTTTATGTAATATTTACCTGAAAGTTTTATCAGTAAACTTCATATATTAGAAGTATTATGTTGTTCATATTAAAAAAAACAAATAGGAAAAATCTGTTGTGGTTGATAACAAAATCTTTCTCCAAGGCATTTCTATGCTGGAAGCATCTTAGAACAATCATTTTCTTTCCATTTACCCAGTATTTTCAGATAATTTTTTACATCTGATGAAAATCCTGACACCTATGCAATGTGAAGATGGAGTTAGTTGCATTTACCTACGAAAGGTTTTGTTGGTGTCAGAATTTACAGAACCTTTCACTGCTGTGCCTCTTAAAATGGAAGACAATTCTTCCAAAATCCACAGAATCTGACACAGATAAATCAGTAAGTGTGGCAAGCTTTAAAGCTGAGTGACTTGCTGCCATTTCCCAGTGTAAGGGCTAAATCTGAATTCTAACTGTCAGCCAGTATTGGATAAATATAACTTAATGTTGGAAAGGGAACCTTGTTCCTTAAGTGTCTGGTCTTAATGAACAGTTTGAATTAAATTGCAGTTGAGAAGTTCACTGTAAGTCAGGGCAAGCCAAGTGCTTGATCACATTATCATTGAATTTTATTCTTACTTAGTGATAATTTTGGCAGACTAACAGGTTGTTCAATACTATCAGAAAATGTGTTCTTATTGAAAACAATTGAACTTCTGGCCTGTAATTCCCTTTCTGTGTCACTTCCCACAACTGATGATGGGAGTAGCTGAGAGAGACAAAATAGTTTCTCTAAGTTCGTAATCACAACATTTTAATGCTTTTCTTTCTCATACATTCATAGAACTAACAATAAGTAACTAACTGTTACTTATTCTGAGCTATGAATAGATGACACTGAGCAGAGAGCAGACAATTTTTTTTTTTTTTTTGTGGAAAGCAAAAAGCGGCAATTGAAGATAGTTCCAGAACCGGTGAGAGAGCAGAATGTTACTGAAACACTCGAGAGCATCTCTCTAGAAGTGAAAGCTTGTAGAAGAAAATACTGCCTGAAATGGTAGAAGGGAGAGTTAAGATTACACTTGCAGCATGGGTGCCTTAATTTTCTGTTAAGTGCATTGAATTTACTGCTAGTCTTTTGCTATTTTGAGTAGCAGCCTTTCAGCCAGCTTATTCTGTAGTTGCACTGGACCAGTGGTTCTCAAATGGTGCCCTGTGAATCGCTGGAATTGGCAGCGCACTCGCTGGTGATCCACAGAGAGCCCCTGAGCTGGTGGGTGCTGGCTCCAGATCCCTGTCCTCGTGTCTCCCTGGTCTGAAACAGTGAGTGAAGAAGGCAGCTTGTGCTATTGGTGCCCACAGGCAAAGGAATCTATCTGCTGAGCTCCTGTTCACTCAGTGAAAGAGTTTGAGAACCCTGGTGTTGAGCATTTGAGTTGCTTATGTTTTGACTGTGTTGCTGCTCCTTATTCATGCATGTTGCCCCTCCATTTCTGTGCAGATTGCAGCCCCGCTCCGGAAGAATCTGCCCCAGGTATGTGCATTCATGGCTTCTGCTTCTTCTGAAAATTCCAAGTTTTTTGTTCATAGTGAACAGCTGAACAAGTGCTTTGCTGTTCAGGTTGACTGTTTTCAAATGGCAATATTCTGCAATACCACATGACTTACCTAAACATATTGAGAAGTTATTTCCTATATAGTAGTTCAAGCATGTATCTGGTAACTTCTCAGGTGCGGGAGAACACTTGTTTGGTTTGGAGAAACCAAAGTGACCACTGGCTATTGTAGGTGACAGTGACTTTCCAAATAACGCTAAAGTCTATGGGAGTCTGATTTTCATGACCTTTCAGTCGTGTCCTTTCGTATGTGCAATGGAGCTCGCCTTTCTGAATGAGATCTCAAACAGAACACGGAGCAGTCAGCAAGGCTGGTGGAAAATCTGTGTTGGGTGTATACAGCGACCAGTACTGGGCACTGCAAATCTAATGTCTCAGAATACAGAGTCTGGAAGACTTTCCTCACACTGTTAGTCGTCTTTTCTCTCCCCTTGTACTTTTACACTCTGGTATTACCTTTCCAAGGTCTCCCGCTTGGATGGCTGTAATCTCATCCATTTGAGAGCAAGTTAATCTTAACTGTGTGGAGCCTCATTCTTGGTCCTGTTACACTGTGGGCTCCTGGGTTTAGTGAAAAACATGGAAAGTAGAGCCCCTGTGCAGGTAGGATTTGCATCTTCAAAGAACCTAACGGTGTTCTTCCCAGCTCTCCACCTTGTTTCCTTTTATCACTGGGAAAGTGCTTTTAATGAATAAAATTCATTTTGCACAAAGTTGGAGTTGCTGGAGCATCTCTTTAGTTCTTGCAATCTATGAATGAATATTGTTTTAGTTATTTTTAAGATTGGAGTAATTGAAAGCAATCAGGTTACCCCAGCTAGGCACCCAGATGTAACCCAACTGCATCTTGAGCAGAAGTGGCTGAGGCAGCAGTGCATTGAAGCACCTAATTAGACATTGGTGTCTAATGTACAATGCAGAACATCTAAAGCAGACGACAACCTTCCTGTAGGTTTTTTCAGTGTCAGTCTTTAGACAGAGTAACTTTCTATCAAGAAGCAGAAGTCTGTGATTAGGAAGTGGGAGTTGTGTCCAAGATGCATCAACAGCTAGCTTGGGCTAGGTCATGATTTTAAATGTATAGCAACTCACGGAATCTTCACTGTCTCAGGCCCTTTGCCAAACCATTCTCCCTCTGGATCTGCACATTGGAGTCTATAACTAGTTTTAAAATGCTTTGGTCATCTCGCAGAACATAAAAGCTGTGCTCAGAGTGGATTTCACATAAAAATTACTGCCTCGTGGTGTGTAAAGGTGCCATTGATTGATTGGATAGAAGATATTCTTGCAGAATTACGATTTTGTTAGGTAAATTATGAGTGGTAGACAGAAGAAGGATGGGAAAGTCCTGGTGAACACTTTGAACTTTATTTAAACTCTGTCAGTGAAATATTTTGACCTCATTTGAACCTGTCATTCCTTTTGTTCTTGTTTACTTTTAAGGACAACTGCCATTGATCGAAGAGTTAAAAGCAGCATATGTCTGTGAAGCAGGTAGTGAAAAACATTTAGGATTTTGCTAATTGTGAAGGGGCTCTTTCTTTCATGGCCAGTGTCTAAAGCCAAGAAGACACACAGCATAGAGGATTTTTGCTTTTTATCCTAGATGAGCTGTTGCATTGTATGTGGATGCTGGGAGAAGAAAATACCTAAGGATTGCTTTATCTTTAGGCATGCTGGTGTACCACCAGTGTGGTTTGTGATTACCAGAGATAAATTTATCTTCCAAATGAGGTACTGCCAAGCACACTGCAGTCTACTGAGTTAACAACTGCATCTGTATATGTATGTGAAATACTGGTGTGCTAGAAGATATCCTCAGTTCTTTCTGTTGTTCTTACTTGTTTATGGAAAAACTCTTAAATGTATTAAGAGAAGTGCTCTGTTGCTATCATCTGTATTTTGCTTTTTGGTTATTTACAGACCCGTGTTAAGGCAGCAGTTTTATTTTGAGAGAAAAATATTTAAGGGATATAAAAGAAAAGCTGTAATTCCTTGGCTTTTCTTCTGATGTTCCTTACGTTCTTTGTGGCAATGGAACAGAGCCAAATAACTTCCCCTTTGTGAGGTTTATAGATTATCTATCTACCACATGGAACAAAAGCAAAAAGGATACTTCTGTTAATCTTGTCAGTTAAGCTTCTTGTAGCTGACTTCCCAAGTACCCTGTGTGGCTGCTTATCAAAGAAACATTTATTGTTACTAGCTCTTTAGTCCTGCAGTTGAGTCAAAATCACACAGTTTCCTTTCAAAGGCTTGAACTGACACTGTTCATGTGGGCTTTGAGCTGCATGATGCCATGACTGTACAGCCAGCCAGTCTGGGGTCACACATCTTGTGGTTGTGGTGCTTTTTATCTACAAAAACGCATTGTCTTTCCCTGTAAAAAGAGAAGTTTTCTTCTCTTTCAACATTCTGTACATTAAAGAGAGTGATTTTTTCTGTTCTGTTTTCTCCTAACATTGCAGAAAGAATGGTTTTTGGTACAGGATCTGAGTAATATTTCATACAGTCCTGGAAATGGTTTTTAAAAATTGGTGAGAAAAAAGATGAAAGGAGAGAAAAGACACTGAGTCTATGGGATATGTTAAGGTAGAACGATTTCTTTAGGCAGAAAGAATGATAAAATGTTTGGGGTACTAAAACAGGACTTTGGCAATCTAATTGTATTTCTTGACTTCCTGTGTAGGACCTTGAGCAGTGTCACTCTGGGACATAGTTTGCGTGTTTCAGTCAAAGTCAAACTCCTAAATACCTCCAAGGGTTTGGCTAGCTCTCATCTACATCGCTAGACTTAGTGTTTCTTGCTAGCTTGATGTAGACTTTCAGCGCTACTTAGCAGACATGAACATGTGGAAGAATACCTTCGCCTCTTTGCTTTTTGACTCCTGCAAATGGAAAAAGAGCATGGTCTTACCTAACTGAGGATAAGTATTTTTAAGATGGTGAGGCATTGAATGATACACCTGATTCCACAAAAGGCAGAGGTGTTTGTGAGAAATCTCATTCACAGAAATGGCTGAACAGATGTTCCCTATGCATCTAGTTATGCAATGGGCTCCATATTGACTGTTCCTGTATGAGCTGTGAAAGGGTGTGTTTGAATGTGTACACACAGTTATATACACAAGAGTGTGTTCGCCTTTCTGTTAAGGCTTTCTAAATCAGCCATTTGTGACTTGTTCTGTTGCACAAACTGGGGAGCTATTACATGGCTGGGAAAGTCTTAACAGCCTCAGACAGTCAAATTCCCCATGTTTTCCTCATGCGATATCCACTCTGTATTGATAACAAGCAGGGAGTAACTGGCCAGCCAAAATGAAACGAGCACTGCATGTGGATTATCAACAACTTTAACTTGCTACAGTAGGTCGCTCCTTAACATACATTTGTTTGTTTCAGATAAAGTACTTAACTTAATGTGCTGTTAATTATTTCTTTCAACCAGGCGAATGGAGCGAAGCCCTTTATCCTTTGCTGACGACTCTCACGGACTGCGTGGCCATGATGAGTGACAAGGCCAAGAAAGCCATGGTCTTCTTGTTAATGCAGGACAGTGCCCCAACGATAGGGCTGTGTCTGAGTCTTCAGTATCGCAGGGATGTTGTGTTCTGCCAAACTGTAAGCAAGCAAATATGCAGGGTTTGATTACTCTGGGACGTCCATTGGGTTTTTGTGAAATATGAAAGATGGCTTTTTTCAGAATTTTACATATCTACTGTCCTCTCAAGTTTAACAGTGTGATCTCCTCCCGCAGACTGTGCTGTGCTGTTCTTATTGGCCACTTCATGCACTCAACAAGATAAAAATTAAATGTTTCCTGGGATATACATTTCTGATTTCAAAACAAATTGTGCCAGTGATAGTGACAATAGTTATTTTTAGCAAAAAGAAAACCAACAAGTCCAGCATCACGTAGGGAGAGAAGCCCAGCCACATCAGGAGAAGCAAGTGCTGAGGTTTTGCTAGAAGTTCTGTTTCTGGGGCTGCTGAAGTCTCTTTTGAGTCAACCACTGACTAGCAGTTGTCTGCACTAAGAACTTTCCACATCCCTTCTGCCTACTGCACGTTCATAGGATGCATACTTCCCTGTGCAATTTGTATCTCTTTCCTTTATTTCAAGGAAATTTATCTCTTGGGTGTTATTTGTTAGGATTGTTGTTGTCTCATAACATAGCATTTCAAAGAGATATATTGAGTTTTTTTTCACATACAAACTTCATAATGCGGCTGATT
>JAOWBP010000001.1:109034128-109046855 GCA_028571105.1 Tragopan temminckii | reverse complement strand
AGAAGTCGAGCATGTGGAAGAGAGACAGTAGCTGCAAGATTGAATGTTACTGGTAATAATAGAAACATTTCTCGCTTATTATGTTGGTTTTTTTTAGGAGACAGTGGCTCAAATGTCCCCAGAAACTGTGACAATTAATTGGTTTGTTATTGTTAATACCAAACGTTTTATGAACTGATTTCTTATTCCCCAAGTTGCAGTTTTATTGCAGAAACAGAAATGCAGCAACATGCAATGGGATGGTTAGAATGCTATTTGCTAAAGTAGCTTGTAACACTTTCAGACACCCTGCATTATATTTGATGCATCTGAGAGCCCCCCCTTTCCAGTCACTCACAATTGAGCATAATAGTTTTCTCTGAAGTTTTAGCTGCAAAATTTTAAGCTGTATTTTATTATATGGTAGTCTCATATCAGACTATCTTGTAAACTTCAGAAATTCATCCATTTATGTTGGTTTTTGTTCTACTATTCTCCCTGTTCCTTTTTGTCCGTAGTCTTCCTTATCTCATACCTTTATTTCAGTCTCTTCCCTTATTCCCAAACCTCATATGTTGATGTAGTCATCTGTTAGCTTTTGCCTTTTTCTGTTAACTCCTTATTTAATCCTGCAGTATGTTTTCTGTCCTGTCATTTGTTCCTTTTTCTTGTTTTTGAACTCTGTTTTGTCATTATATTTACTTTCCCTTATTTTTAAAGAGCACTGGCTTCACAACTTCAAGCTTCACCAACACTCACTTCTCGTAACAGAAATTTGCCTCAAGTAACTTGAAGTTCTGAGTAAAACTAATGTTCAGTGTTGGATAGGTGGCATTAACATGCACCTTAACAGCAAAACAGAGCAGAACGGTTTTGTGTCCACCCGCCTTTTCTCCTTCACTCCAGCTGCCTGTTGTAACACTGAGCTCCCTGTTTCAAGAGATGAATACCTCTGAGAGGGAAAATCTGCCCTCTGCCAAAATTTTGTTCTGCTTCACTGTTTTTTCCTGAGTAAATGTGGACATACTGTACCTGGTCTTGCAGTCTAGCTTGGACAAATATTTTGTGGTTGTAAATATTAAGAAAAAGTTTTGAGTAGAAGTGTGAAAAAAAATAATGCAGGTGTCCCAGCAGATGTGTTAGAGATGCTCTGTGAAAAACTGAAACATGGACAAACCTGGGAGTGTGCTTGTCCAAGAAAGGGCTGGGAGTATGTTTTGTGCCTCCTCTGTGGTGATGGTCAGGATGTACCAAGTGCAAAATACTTCTCCATGAGTCTTTGTCAGGATATAATAACTTTTTTTTTTTTTTTTTTTTTTTTTTTTACTGTAGAACAAGTGGTATTATGAGCAGCAGTTATGTATCCTGTGTTATACAGGCAACAGGAAACAAACATAAAAACAGATCCTTCTGGAGACAGGTGGCATAGTGATGTATCTGCTGGTATTTTGTAGGTGTTCCCTTCCAGAACAATACATGAGGAAAGATTTTCCCTGATCCAGTGTCTTTTTTTTTTTCTGAAAATGTGTGCCATGATTTCTGAGCACTGCAGAATTTCCAAGAAGTCAGTTACTGTTTAGTTGTTCCCTTTAATCTCTTTGTCTCTAGGCATACTCAGGGAGGTGACTTTGGCCCTTTTTTTGTTTACAGACATCAGAGTGTGTTTCTTGTAGCTTTAAAAATGAAGATGTGAGCGGAAATAAAATGGTATCTTTACAATTTCTGTAGAGACATACATGATTTCTTGTCACACCTGTGGGGCGCAGCGCCAGCAGTTACATGTTTTTATGTAGTTCTGAGCAGCATGTCAAAGCAAATACATCTTTGCAAACAAGATACTATACCAATCTTATTCCCTTCATTCCCTCATATCACATTCTGAACCCCTGAAATTTTAAATGACATGAATGTAAATTTCCAGTAAAGTTTTATTAAACTTGAATTTGTTTTTTGGTGGTATTGTGTAATTAAGAATTGAGTTAGTTGTGAGCTTTGATAGTTTGAAGAAAACGTGACTGTATTTCCAATGGGCATATAGGAGCACTTTTAATGCAACTGATCTTTGTGAAAGTGTTGAATACAACTTAAAAAAGTGGACTTGGTTTTGTTTGTATTGTAGGTCTACCTCGATCTCGTAGTCAGACGTGCCTGCCTGAACTGTTAAGGTTTCTGGGACAAAATGTACACGCGAGGAAAAATAAGAATGTTGATATCCTCTGGCAAGCTGCTGAGGTATTTAGTAATCTGAGTATTTCTGTATAGTTCAGTTGATTTTCTGTATACATACATAGTTTTCACTTTTTATTACTGATATATTCAGATTTCTTCACTTGCATGCATTAGCTTGGAAATGTCGTCTGGCTGAACCTCCTCTGGAATTCAGCCACAGGGAAGTAAAGAAAAGGATTTTTTTGCATAGCAGTATTTTCTCTACAACTCAAGTAACAAAATACAACTGTAGCACAGGTGACAATTTTTTACATCAGAGTCCTGCACAGGATTTATATCTCTTCAAGGAGGAGAAATACAGGTCTGTTGTATTCTCTGGGAGAAGGTAATGCATGAGGAAAGAATGATCAATTGTGTATCGTGTTTCTAGATATGCCGCAGACTAAATGGTGTTCGGTTTACAAGCTGTAAAAGTGCCAAGGATAGGACTGCTATGTCGGTCACCCTAGAGCAGTGTTTGATCCTACAGCATGAACATGGAATGGCTCCACAGGTCTTCACTCAGGCTCTCGAGTGTATGAGGAGGTAAGAGTTTTACTGTGTCACTTAGTCCTAAGTAAGAAACCATGCAAACTGCAGAGGAGAGGTGGTCTCTGTTTCTATCAAAAGAAACAAGCAGTAAAACAAAGCCAAAAAAGCTGCAAAACTGGTTGCTAGGATTCATCCCTTGCTTGCATGTATTAGGCAGTTATACTAGTGAAGCCGGTCCTCACTGGGTTTGCATCAGGTGGGTTTTAGTCTTCAGTAGTGAACTGGAAGTTTTCAGAGATGCGTATGAAAACAAGTTTGCAATTAATGCTGAGCTTTACAGAACAGGAAACTGGTGCTTCTTTAAACGTTGTCTGATGATGAGGTTGCTGCTGTCATTGCACTGGGTTTCTTAGTTCTAGATCAGGCATCAGCTGTCTCTAATTTCTCAGAGATGCATGTTGTTCTTTGAAACACAGACTCCTGCAGTTTGCACTGGTTTGACACATGTATTCTTCAGCAGTGAAACACTTTGCTCACCGGGCAAAACGTCAGTATGAGTGTTTCACAGTGCAGCAATCAAATTTCATCACAGTGTCTCAGTGTGCTGTTGTCCTAGCAGTATAATGATGTTCTGTATTCTGAAGCAGCAGAGATGTTTGCAGAATTCAATACTGTACTAAAAAAAATCTGTTTACTGTTGTTCAATGCCTTGTTTCAAGCACTGCTGGAAAACTCCGTAACTCACATACCAAAAGAAAGGATAAGAAATCTAGCTTTAGTCTTTATCAATGTAGTTCAACAATGCTGTTCAGTCCTGTTTTTCAACATTCACTCTTACTGAATGTACTGTACTGTGTGTCTTCTCACCAAATTCTCTAGAGTGTTCAATTCTCTTATCCTTTCTGTATGTTTTTGCTGTTTGACCCTTTCTTACTCTTCGGGTACTGAGAAGGAAAATGTTTCATATAATAGCACTCGCAGCCTCTTACACTAAAAACTTGTTTTTCATTTTGATGTCTAACTAGATGTCACTGGGCCTTTTTATGTTCACTTTTTGTTGGACTGTTACAAAATTAATACTGTGTATGAAAACTGTGCATCCAGAGTTTGGTTAAAACTTGACATTTGAAGCAAAGACAGCTCAGAATAGCTTGTGAGGGAGAAGCTATTGACTTAAAAACAGAGCTGAGTGACTCTCAAATACCTTATTGTTTAAACTGTGCAATTTGTTGGTGTAGACATTTGAAAGAAAAAAGCTTGGTTGTACAGTTTTAACAAAGCTATTTATTTAGTAAGAATAAAAACTGAACAAGAATAATACTAGGAATCTTGCTATTTTCTTTGTTAGTTAACAAGTTAATATTTTTAATGCAGTCAGAGTCACAGTACAGACAGAGATTAATAACAACATTGTGTTGGGCCTCTATACCATCAGTTTAATTTATTGCCATATCAGATAAAACATTGACATACACATTGCTTTGTGTTGACCTACATTGAGTATTGTAAGTGGGCCAATTTAGTCAAAACCTTTGGCTAGCATGTTCCAGCAACGTCAGAAACTTGCTCTAACAGATGAAAGATGTGGTTTGCTCTTCTGTTAAATTGTTGAATAAGAGGGATTATGCAGAATAAATGCTGACTGATCCTAATGGAATACCAAGACAAGAAGATGGCTTTTCATCAAGTTTGTCACTGTTTCTTCCTCACATCTCATTGTTTTTTTAGGGTAGGTTGTTTGTTTAAATATATTCTCCAATTCTATTTGAGAAAAATGGCAAAGAATTTAAAAAGCTTGAATAGAGGGATAGAGTTATGGAACAAATGTAGAATATTGCAAGTTGGAAGGGACCCATGAGGGTCATTGAGTCCAACTCTTGGCTCAATATATACGAGGCCCAACTCCACCCAAAACCATCTTGACCTGGACAGGATGACTTGACCTGGATGCCTTATGTAGGAGATGGAAGAGTTACAGATTACTTCTAGAGCACTGAAAAAATACCTTTTTTCATTTAACCTGGACCTTATTTTACGTACGTAATTGTAGAAAAAAGTAAGGCTTGGTCCAATCTTGAATACAGACATTTCAAGAAATGGTTCAGAACTTGTGTTTTGCTTTTGGTAAAACATTTTCAGTTGGGCCAAAATACAGAACTGTTCCTGAACCTTGGGAAATACCCATAGCACTACTGTCTTTTTATTCTTTTAAACATACTGTCAATGTATCAGGTGCATACAGTTTTCCCTGGCACAGTGGGAGCTCTGAGGGCTGATTCTGTAATCTAAAAACAGAATTGGACATGAAGAAGTGAATAGGCCTGTCCTCAAAGCAATGTAAGCATCGGGGCATAGTGAGATGGGCTGTGCAACATCTTCCCTTCACAGCTGTACACTGAGGCACTTCAGAAACACGCGTTTTGAAAGTGTATCAATACACACTTGAATTCGTTTTGAAGACGAAAAACAAGTGGGTGGTTTGGGTTGTCTGTTGTCTTTTTTTTTAGGTTGTATATTGAGCATTTAGTTAAGAGGTTACAGTATTTCACTGCAGCTCACGTGGAAAGATGTTTGAAAGGGTCAAATACTACAATGGTTATTCATGTTCAGCTTGCTTTTCAGAGCTCCACTTTTTTGCAGCATGCAGAAGCATGGCAGAGCTGCATGGGATATTGCTTGGTAATCTGAAAGAATGAACATGGAAAACCATTAATGTTCAACCTACATGTGTTTATTTTCAGTAGACTACAGTACTTCTTTCTTATTTTTCTCTTTTATTCTCTTTCCCTCTCCTTTTATCTGTAATTGTGCTGATATATATTTTTGAGATGTTTTCCCCGTTTTTCTTTACTTCATATTCTGGTTTTGTTGTGGCTTCTTCCATCTTTATTTCATCTTCTTGACCGCTTTGCTTTGCCATCTCTTTTTACGCATTCATTTGCATGTCCGTCTTCTTTTCTGTTTTATTTTTCCTCCTCCCAACCTTCTTCCTTTTCACAGCATTGGAACACGGGAGGTAGTCACCCAGAAGAACTTGAGTGGCTTGGTGCCCATCCGAGATTTCAGACTAGATCCCAGCCTCCTCTACTCTATTCCTTTACTAGCTCTCAGCCCCAATTTACTGATTGTGTGGCTGTTTCTGAGCATAGCGTACCTGGTGGCCAGATTACGTTGCAAGTGAAGATAAGGTTAAAACAAAAATGAAAACAAAAACAAACAAAAAAATTGCTTGAACGTGTATTGCCACTTGGTACCTGCTGGACAAAAGAATGTGTCATAACATTGTCTGCCAAGAATTATTATTATGCCTTACAATTTTACGTTTCTATTGTACTAAACTGTAAATATACATCAAATTATTTTATCAAGAAAAATTGTATTGAAACTTTAAATTACTGTTCTGCTTTCAGTGCTTGTAACATAGTCTGACATTTGGCCTGTTACCTCGTTACTTTAGCCGGCCTGAAGATCTCTTACCAAATATAGTTTTGTGTTACTTGTTTCATGTATTCCAGAGAAAGGAACTCTGAAAAGAATTTGTATCTTTTGTATATTCAGGGTGTATGCTAATCTTGCCTTTCATTTTTACAAGCTATGAAGAGAAAAAATAAAAAATATGGGTGGGGTTTATAAGAGATTATAAGAAATTTATTTAAAGAAGTAAACAAATTTGTACCTTTATTTCAAAACATAATATCCAAATTATTATTACACAATTTGTAGAACCATAGTCTCGTTCCTTTCTCGTGGTTACGTATGTTCCAGTAGACTAGTGTACCCACTAAACAACAACTTGCAGTGTGCTGCATGCAGGATTATTTCATTATATTTGTAGATCTGCATTTTGTAATATATTAAAGAGAAAAAGATAATGACGTCTGGTTAGCGAGAGTATGTAATTGGCAGAGCCTGCTAATGATCCACTGTCTGTTTCAGGTGCTTTGTGCTATAACTTATTCTGAAACAGGGTCATTATCATCCTATTGAAGTTAGTCTACAATATTTCAAGCAAGGAAAGGAAGGTATTAATTAGCTCTGTTATTTGGTGGGCTTGAGGTTTTCCACTAGGCTTTGCGTTAATGACACTGGACTAAATATTAGTTATTTCCATTTTTGAGTGTTGGACAGCTTTAATAAATTATGATGATGATAGACAATGATTTAGAGGTAAATGAGTGATGGCAAGAACATTTATTTAAGTGATGATACTGAAGAAATTTGCCTAGTTTAGTCACGCAGAACAATTGTGGAAGAAATTTGGACACCATTTGTATCTAACATCTGACTGGGATAGGCCTGTTCAAAATGGTGGACTCTGACGTAGTAGTCTGGAAGTGCTTGTCAATAGCAATAGTTCATTGAAAAACTAACCTCATTTAACATAGTTTGCTAAATTCTTAAGGGGATTTAGTTTGCTTGGTGCCTAAGATGACAGAATGTTGAGCTTGATGACCAAGGAGAACTCCGCTAGTACTGTGATTTCTAATTTCTACTATTATTAACTTGCTCAGAAGACATAGATAGCTATAGCTTATATTATCAATTTTAATGTATTTTGAAAGCTCCTGAAGAAGGTACGCTTAAAAAAGAGAAGAACGTAGTTTAAGGAAAAAAAAAAAAAAAAAAGGAAAAAAAGGCTAAAATCCTAATTTTGGTAAATATTCTAACTAAATAAAGTACATGGTTATACTCGTGTCTTCGTGAAAGAAGACTGTACAGTACACTATCACCTGGTATTTTTCTCACTATTCTTCCAATTTTGTTTTTAAAAGAAAAGAAAGCCCACAGACAGTGTATATATATGTTTAAGCATTTATCCTGTTTATTTTGAATTGTAATGAATTTCAGCAAAGCCTTACTGCTCACGGGCTTTAAAATCATGGTGTGATGCTATTGGACGTTTCCACATCCTGTGCTGCAGTCCAGTACCACTGCGTTTCAATACAAATCATTTCTTCTTTCTGATTAAGATTGGTTTGTTTGCTATGAGCACCAAAATTCACTTTTTACGCAGTAAAGAGTGATTAGGTTCACTGTACCCTTCTTGGTGAGTGGCCTGGGTTCAGCCTACCAAGATGTGAAAGTAACTTTAGTAGGGGTGCCTCCACTGAGCTCCCTGATGTTATTAAGTCTGTTATAAGTGTAGTATGAAGCTTTGCTTGTTTGCTGTTGTTGGCAAGATCAGGCGTGCAATAAGACCACCTTTAAATTAATTTACAGTGAAAGCTGAGACCTTTTGAAAACAAGAAGATGGTTTTTTTCTTATCCTTTGGTTGGGACAGGTTTTCATTTTTTCTTCTTTAGCTCAGCCTGTGCTTTCATTCTGGGATTCAGATTTAAAATGACACAGTGCTTACAGCTCATGTGCCTCCAGAAGCTCCGCAGCACACAAAATAGGTGAAATACATCTTTGTCATCGTGCCTATGGGCCACCTGTGCCACAGAGGGACATGAGTAATGCAGGCAGTGGAATGAGTAATGAGCAGAATTATTCACTTCCAATTGGAAATTCTCAGTTGGCATCCCATATTTTATATTTTAATTAGATGTTTTTATTACTGCTCTGAAAGATATTTTCTGCCATCCTTGACAGATCTATTTGCAGCAGTCTTTGGGGGATGTGTAATGCACTAAACAGTGCCATAGAAACAGTGTCACAGGACGCAATCCATTCTGTAGGACAGTCACAGAATATACTGAGAGATTTCAAACGTAAGCTGTTAACTGCAGTAAAAATGTTCAGTGTTCTATGAAGTTAAACTAAGTGGTACATAAGTAGCAGAGCTACGGTCAATGTGATTAACCAAAATTAGAGGAACAGTGAGATCAGCAACAGCAGAGAGCTTTCAAACTGAAGCAGAATCCAAACCCTCCTTGTGAGTCAGATTGCCTCTGTTTAGCTGGTACCTGCTACAGCCATCTCCAGGACAGGAATGATGGGACGTTCCCACCATAAGATTGTGTACTGTACACTTTGCCATGAACTTTTACTGTTAGATCAGTGTTTAGGTTTCCATTCTCTATCAGAACACATTCTCATGTGAGCCTAAATTGATTTCCAATATATATTTAAAATACAGTGCTTCCTCTTTGTATGTCTGTTTTGGATTTGAAATAGATTTACAATCGTAAAGAAGCCTTATAAGTGGAATCGTTTTTTGTTGTAGCACAGAACCTCTTTGTATTGTGGGGCAGTTGCACCAAAGCATTGGGTAAAGTTGGACTCCCAAATTCTGCACAGCTTTGTTCCATTGGGGTGATGACTGTCAATGCAGCCAATACAAAGCTGCTATTTCCTGGTGGTTTTTTTTTTAAGAGTATGGTGGTTTTCAAGTCAATTTATGCATGCAAAGATAACTGGAAAGCCATTATTTTTATATCAGCTCTGATCCTTAAGTAAGTTCTGATAGCGCTGACATACAGGGAACAATAAAATAAAGCTCCTGTTGGGAGATGGGCAGTCTTTCTTTTGCAACATAACATACTAATGAATTAGCAGAACTGCATTTAAGCAATCTTTTGGGATCCCTTGTGCAATGAAGTGGCACGTGAACGCCGTAACAGCGTACCCTGAAATACATGAAACCTTCCTAAAAGAACTTTCTCACTGGATGCACTGCTGCTTTTTAGAAATGCAAAACTAGCGATCAGACATAGCATGTGTCCATTCTGTGTGCTTCTTACTAGCATTGTATGAGGAGTCATCATCTTTAATATTTGCAGTGGCAAATTAATTAAGCGCTCATTAAATATAACCAACTTTTTGTTAATGCTATGAAATAACCAGTTCATTTCATCTTAGTTTAAGTCTTCTTTTCTTTTTCTTTTTTTTTCCGTTTTACTGCTGTCATTTTTTTGTGCTTGTTTTTTTTCCCCAGTGAGGGGTGTCGGCGAGAAAATACAATGAAGAATGTTGGATGTCGCAAGTATGCATTTAATTCCCTGCAACTGAAGGCTTTCCCAAAGTATTACAGGCCTCCAGAAGGAACTTATGGAAAAGTTGAAACATAAGCATCTTATGTCCTTTAATTGCTGTTCCATTAAGACGTGTGGCTGCACTCTAGACTAATACATGATTCTGTCATCCAGACCAGATCAGTAACCTTTTTGTACGTTTCACTAGGCTATACGGAGCATGTTACTTACCAGTTGGAGTCTGTAGTAACAATTATTCTGACACCTTAGCTTGAGAATAGTGTGATGACTCTGCCCATTTAAATAGCCTTCAGTGTATGTAAGATGAGCAGATATTGTGCTATTTACTAATTACCTACATGCAAATAGCTGGGTACCTCCTGGATGGGCAAGGACTTCGTGAATGGCATTGAGGCAGCTGCTTCATGTACTTCTTTCTATACTGAGCTGGCTTCAGACTGAGCTTTTTGTCACTTTTTTAAACTGAGAGTAAAACTCAACCATTGTAAATAAAAAGGGACTGGACAGTAGGCAGTCTAATAAGAGTAGGATGCATTATTGCAATCAAGAAACAGACGTTTAACTTCTAGAAATAATCAGCAGAATAGCAGCCAGGAGTATAAGTTGTTTCACTGTATATAGGGTGCCATCTTGAAATAGAAAGGCTGGGCTTCTGAGGTCAAGTCTGTAGTTTTGTCCAGATAAAGACAAATTCCAGTCGTTTTTAGCACAGAAGGACTTGGGCAGATGTTAACCAATTTTAAAAAGCGTTTCAAAACATAATGATGTTAATCGATTAATGGCAGCAACAGTTCTCCCAGCCCTTCCCCACTATGACATGTTCATTGCGTTCCATGGTAGCGTATATCAATCAATGTGCTCCTTTATCCATGGCTTTTTATATTGCTTCTGGATTGTAAGCATTAAGATGTCGGGGCATTGCATTTTTTAAATCGGTATTTGGTTTTTATCAGTATCTGTCAAGTCAAAAATGCTTAAAGTACCCAACATCCCCCTTACTGCCTGACAAAAATGTTACGTTTATTAAGTTTTGCTCATTTTGATGGAACGTAACTCGTGCTAATGCATGAGAACCTCAGGTGTTGTAGCTTAAGGCTAAGGCTTGATAGTCTATCGCTTTGATAGCATTTCATAAAGGTTCAGTACATCTCCTTGGAAATCATCTTCGAAAGGATGCCTTGAAGATAGAGGATACGTTCTTAAAAAGCAGCTAAATGTTAAGTTGCAAATCTTAACAGGATTAAATCATTCCTAGCTAGCTTAATTCAGCCCACTGTGCCCTACCACTCTTGTTTCTGAGGGCTATGAGCTGTAGAACAGAGAAGCTGGTCATTTGTTCTTGTGAGAGTAGCAACAGCCAGGTAAGTATACGGCTGTTTTCTGGCTTCTTTCTCCCTCCCACTGATGTTTGTCTGTGCTGTCACTGCTCTATCAGTCATGTTCATTCTGCTCCCCGTAAGTTTGGGGGTTTTAAGTCCAGCAGTTTTTGCATTTTGCTTTTAGCAGTCTGACACTGAGCAGCATGTCACAAAGCCAGCCAAGAGAGTTCTGCTGAACCACGTTGTTACCGTTATTGCAGTCGTTCTAGGAGGGGAAACAAAAATGCTGTGCAAATTCAATGCATTTGTAGTTCTTTTCCCAGTTCTAACTCCTTCTGTAGTAGGATGGACCCTTGGGAAATTGCAAACCTTGTTCTCCAATTAAAAATTGTTGCTTTTTGTTCTTTTTTTTTTTAAATATGTAAACAAATGTTTGGTGAAAACCATTGCAGTGAGATTTCTTTAGACATTATTCTCTTAGTTCTGCTTAGCCTTCAGCCCCTGGCCCATTATTAAAAGCTACATTTATTTTTGTATGAACAATAGTCTTGATAGCCCTTAGTTTTTATATGTTAGTTTTATTTTGTATATTTCAAACACAGTTATTATTTTAAGTCCTATATTGTTACACTAAAAGTCTTCTTCCAGCGTCCAGCTTCAGAAGAAAACAACAGGAGGTGTATGGTTGCAATTAGCAGAGCCACTCTCTGAGATGGTGGCCCACAGTCATGAGGTCTGCTCTAGAGCTTAGTGATCCTTTATTTATTTTGTACACCAAATATAATCGGAAGTTCCCCAATCTTCTATATGCATGGTTTTTGCTCACCTCTTTAAAGTGGTGGAATATTTTAAGTATACTTCCGTGTAGAGCATCATTGTCCAGCTGACGTGTTACAGGTACAGCTGTCGGCACAATGCACGCCAATGGCTTCTTTGAAAGGGCGTCACGAGCAGGGAGGTCTTGAGCAGTTAATCAAAAAAGACAAACTGTGAAACTTGAAATCCACATAGGACACTTCACAAGGGTGAAGTAAGCTTTTCTGTTGCACAGGAGAGACAAAACTTAAGGATTACTGTAAAATGAAGTTCTGTCTAATGTTCTTTTTTGAGTACGTTTTTTAAATTATAAAACATACAAAGGTAAAAAGACAAAAAAAAAAAATCCAACTTGCCGAGTATGTTCTGTGTATGTTCTGTGAAAGTATTTACAGCACAGTTGCCTTTTGTTTCATTTATACATGTAAAATTATTGTATAATACGACACCGTTTTGTCCCAACACAATTGTATTTGCCAAGCTTTGTGCATTGAAAGATTTTTATTTATTTGGTTTTGGGCAGTATTAATATATCATAAACATATGGCTACTGTTTTATATATCCTAGTTCATCCAATCCATGTATGCTGTACATGTGCTAGTCTTTAGGATGAAAACCAATAAAGAACTGACAAGAGTAACCAGGCGGCTTACTTCTATTGCCTTTCTTGGGTAAACTAATCAACGCTTTCAGGTTGCTCGGCTTGGCATGCTTTGTCTGCTCTTCAGTCAACTCGTGCCTACGACAGTGCTGATTGTTGCTGTTCAGCAGGGATAAGCTGGCCTTGATCCACAAACCACCCAGCCTATGTGCAGCTACACCGTGCGACCACTAATGCAACCACTCCGATTACAAAGTGTCATCTTCAGATGCTGCCGAGCATAAAATGCCGAGTGATGCCCAGTGGAAGGGCTGCTTGTAGATGTAAAACCAGCTGGTTTGGGGTGGTGTTTTTTTTTTTTTTTTTTTTTTTTTT
>JAOWBP010000001.1:108988065-109002448 GCA_028571105.1 Tragopan temminckii | reverse complement strand
CTACAGAATATGAAGTTACATCCCAGCCCAGATAATTCCTCACAGTACAGAAGGAAGTAGTGCTAGTTACCATAAACAGAATGCTTGCAAGACTAAAGCCTAAGAAAGCACACAAGAACATGCAAGTAATAAGGATGAATTAGTTATAGTTTATATTTCATCATCATTTTAAAGTATCACATGATAGAAAAAGTAAACATTTATGTAAACAGAGCTCTTCACCGGCAAAATTGAAATAGCAGCTTTATCTTGCAAATGGTACCCGCAACTAGATACCCTACTTTCAAAGCAGTACAGTGTGTATTTAAGGAAATAAGTCCAAATATATGGATTATATATTTGTATTAGTAAATATGTACTGAATACAGCTTAACTACTGTAAAACAGATTTATCCTAAAAGTAATTGTGGTTTCTTCTCACACGATTCTGTAATTACCCTTGTAAAAGTGAGTTTCTGACAGACAGCAAGCATAACCATACATGTAAACAAAGACATTCAGAAATCCAAACTCATTTCAGAAATATCCACCATACCTGACAACAATTAACGATGAAACAGTTTTGTTAAGAACTGGAGTGAATTTTACTTTGACCGACTTTCTTTCCCCAGGTTTTAACATTAGGCTTAGAACTGAATGACGAGCCAGGCCTTTTGTGAGTCCGACAGTGCTCTGCAGTGGCTGGACCTTAACAGAGCAAGGAAAACATAGTAATACTTTCAAAAATAGTAATTTTTAACATATATTTCATAGAACATATGTTCAGGTAGAAAACTGCTTGCATTCTATAAAAGCTTCTTACAAGAACAAAATAACAGCATGTTTCATTGGGTTGTTTTAGCCAGAAAAGACTTCTAGCACAATAAATTCCCTATTTATAAGTTAATCATCTGACAAGCAGAAGAAACAGCACGACAGCACAAAGCTAAGCTATACACATGTGGATTCATAAAACTCTAACACAAAAAGGAGTTCTGAAGTTTTTAAATGTATATTTTTAACACTAAATTAGCATTAAGCCATTACGCAGCATTTTCTACCACTACAGAAACATGTCTTAAAATACTGGTTTTCCAGAGTAAAGAAGGGAGAGAAAAACAAAATAGAAGGCCTATTGAAAAAAAGTGTATTTTGCCTAGTCTCCCTTTAGATGCAATTTAAGTATCAGATTGCTAATCTAAAACTAATTGTAAATGGAGGGGAAGTGCATATATATTGGATGAGAAAAGGAAGCGATCAGAATGTCACACGCTCTATCTGAAAACATGCATAGTTAAGTCTGTGCACAAAACTTAAGAACAAAAAGGTTTAAAATAAAGAACAAAGCAATGGAAAATTCAGTACTTTGCTACTTTAGAGCTACAAACCACAGCACTGGTAATGCAATCCTTGGTATCATTAAGAGAATGAATAAAAATGTGTCAATACAGTTTTTCTGCAACTTCTGCATTCCTATTGCAACATAAGTATATAGTGAAAATTAAAATGTAACTGTTACATTCAAAATACTTTCCTACTCCCCTGAGATTATCCAACAGAAGTACCATATTTTTTGACCCCTAATCCCTAAAATTTAATACATGCATGACTGAACTCTTCTTAAACACTAAAACTGTATCTAAAGAATGTAGTGGAATACTTACACAATTTCTGAAGACCTGGAATTCTAGAGTCCTCAGGTTGAAATCCGTTGGCTTACTCAAATTAAACCTGAAACAAACACACAATTTCTTTTTTTCCCTCCCTGTTCATGAAGAAAACAACCAACTTGTGCATATTACAGATATTAGCACAAATCAAGAGCTTATGGAAGGACTCAAACAATACACAGCTGACAGGACCGCTTGGCTTTCCTTATTTTTTTTTTCTCATTACTTCAAGTTAAGGGGAAAATGTAAACATTTTTAACTCAGCATAAATTCAGTTGTATGTTCAATGCAAACCACTTTAGATTCAATGCCCAGCTGGGCTGATCCAAGTTCTAGAAATGGACAACCATAGTGCCAACACATTGTGTGCAATTTTTGTAAAATGCATTTTGCTGGAGAGCGAAAATGCCCTATGTACTCTAAAACAATACTTACCGTTCTAGCATTTTATCAGCAAATATGGATGGGTTAGAATATAGGGCTACAGGAAGGAACTGAACATACACAGGAACATCAGCTGGATTTTCTAGGAAAATTTCTTCTTCCTAATCAGAAACACAACGTTTACAAAATTTACATTTGGTTAACTGTAACTAGAAGAAGCTATTAGAAATACAGTCTCTAAAACAAAAAGCGATGCTATCAACAAATAACTCACTGATGAACTGTTAGTATTGGTGAGTGGGAAGCTCAACTGGCGTGGGGAGCTAAGTATGGAAGGCCAGGCCATTTCTGCAGTAACTGTCAATTGAACATCCTTCTGAAGATCTGTGTCCACTTCAAATATTGCATTTAGCCTGTAAAAAATAGTTATAAAACTTATTTTACAGGAGTAAAGTGGCAAAAGTGTGAATAAAAACAATCCTGGAAAACGTAGAGTGCTTAGAAGCACCCTGAAAACAACATTAGGTTGAGAAGATGTGCATTATGTTTAATTTAAACACCACTACGGAGATCTGCCCATATTTGCCACTAATAGAAAATGCAACAGAAACCCCCCAAAATGCTCTAGGAGACCAACTGAAAAATTCAAGATGTTCACTACCTAATTATTGTCATCAACATCCATTCATCCATTCTAAGTTCAATTGGAGTGTATGTAAGGATAAGGTGACCATAAAATACAACAGGATTTACGTACTGTATCACCAGTCTTTCAGTATTTGTATTAAATCACTACTCTTGGGACAGTAAGACAACTTCTGCTGTTTTGTTAGAAAGTACCTACCTCTTATTACTGCAGAAAGAAATTTTGAGAATCTGATCAAGATTCAGATCATTCCACAAATATTTTAAAAGTCTGAGAGAGATTATGTAATGCTGCTATTCTGAGATCATTGTAATTATTATTATGACAATTTGCAGAAACATGAACAATAAAAAGGAAAACCATCAGTCCTACTACAGTCCATTTCTAATACAATATCCAGATATCCACTACGCCAAAAACATATTGTGCATCCATCAAACTGTATTGTACAAGCAACATACTATAAATCTGATGTATATTAGGTGTGATGGATACAGTGGAGTATGTGCCTATACTCACAATAACAAATCTAAATGAAATCTGAAATTAGGTCACATTACTATTTCCATAAGTGAATGAAGTTCTTCATTATTAGCCAAACTGCACAATAGACTTGATTTCTTGGTTACTCCATGAGCTCTCCAGAAGCCGAAATACGACTAGCTACTGAGTTCTCCAGTCAGCAAAGCAAACCAGATGTCAAGCTTAAAACCTAGAGAAGTATTTTGGAGAGCATCTAAGTCTAAATATCCAAGTCAGAATCTATTCAGAAGGAGCAGGTTCTCCTTTGCCAAATGCTACCTTGGCTAGTTGGTTGATTTTAAAAAAGCAGACATTCCCCAGTACTGCTGTTTAGTCAGAAGTAGTTTTTAATGGTGTTTTCCTTTACTGTCTTACTGCAGATGACAGAATATTCTCATAGAAAATTCAGTTTACAACAGATTTATCCAGGAATTGTTAAAAAAAAAAAATCAGCGTTATAACAATGAAGCTACTTACAATTATTTTGTCTTTCTGCAAATACGCGAATCTTTTTTGAAATCAGTCTGCATGCTATCACCACAAAAGACACATCACTTACTGTTAAAGCAAACATCTCTTGAAGCTTAATCAGTTTGCGTATGTGAAAATGGCTGTTTAAAAAGGTATGCAAAAGCCTCTAAATATTAGATAGCAATGATTAATCACTTACTAGTTAGCATTACCCAAGGAGAAGTATCAGACAACTAGACTATTCACTGAAATACAATAAATCCAGAATAGCAGCAACAGAAAACCTTAGGAAAACCTAAAGGGATGTTAAGCTTACCACTTTAGAAGAGATTAAGCAGGGATACTGTGTGCAATATAACCTGTTTTAGGTAAGATTTGTAGAACAGAGGCTGTCCTGCTCTTGCCATCCTTTACGGAACTGCAGTATGCTCCAGTCAATAGTAATTACTAAGGCTGTGATTGACTTGAAGGAGTTGTTATTAGTGGCAGTATTTTTAACTTTTTAAATTTTCTCTTTCAAGGTTTTGCAGAGAACACCAAGTAGCTGTTTTTTGTTCTCTCTCAAAAAGCACTACAACATTTTTTTTAAAAAATCTGTATTTTATAATACCACATGTAACAGAATTACCTAGTGATTTATGGGCTGAGGAAATAAAAGGTATAGAACACTTACCTATGGCTTGAGTTCTCTTTTATTTCTGTCCATGCTTTGAATAAATTCTCATGCAAATCCCAGTCAGAATCCCACATATCTTCTTGCATTGCTAGGCTGTGCTGAACTTTAGATTCCGCTTTAAAAAACATAATGTATTTTTAAACCTGATGTGTAAAATCATTGCTTAAGGGGAAAACAATTATTTGTAATTTTCATTAAGAGATATTTACTTACATTTAGATAGAAAAGGCAATCCTACATAACAGTGATCCCCACATTGTAAACCAGGATCAAAATAAATATTTGCAATCTGCAAAACAGTATGAGCAGACCAAATAAGAAACTGCACAGTAAACGCAATGACCAAAGAAAGAAGGAAGAAGATTTCTGATGCAACATGCAAAATGGAAAAAATATGACAACTTGTAGAAGTAGGCAAAAACAAACCTTTGACTTTTTTCCTGACTCCAGCTCTTCCTTATTACTTCTCAGTCTCTTATAATAAAACCTTACATCTTCAGACAGGGAACGTATGTGCTGTATTTTCACTTTCTGAGAGAAGGAGTTCATAATGTTCAGGCTCTGGTGAACTACTTTCCCCTTAGGAAAAAAAAGGGTGAAAAATGGTGCATTTATTATTATGCATTTTCCTTACCATATGTATTTATTTACTTACGTAGACTTGCAACAAGTGCTACAAAAGAGGTGAGATATTAAACTGAGATTTTAACAATGCTCTCTTAAAAAATGCCTTTAAAAAAAAAACAAAAAACAAAAAACAAAAACAAAAAACACTTCAGGGTAGGTTTCCATGAATTTGATTTCTTCCTCCATCTGTTTCCAAACATGGTTTGTCTCTCTTTCAAAAGAAACACACTAAGGTTTTTGGAGAGCTAGGACATTTCTGCTTAGTCACAATGTTTTAAGAGAGCCAGAGGAGGAAAGGCAAAAGAAAGCTTTGGTTTTATCAGCATCCAGATACAAAAAGAAACAATCTTTTTGTAACAAATTCAGAAAATAGTTACAACTGTTTAGAAATTATCTTAAAGGAGCACTTGAGTGAAGCTGCAGATTATCAACACACCAGGTGACAGAGAACATTCTACAACTTAAGTATAGCCTTCCCTTCCCCTCCCTATGAAATGAAGGCACTAGGCAATCAAACTACCTTGAAAAGACTACAAAGAAAAAACTAAGTTGAAAAGAAAAGTGTGTTTCCTCCTCCCCCCATCATACCTTTACATTTTATCTTTTTGGTAGAGAACATACAGTTTTAATTATGTGTCACAACCAAAATGGTTGCAGTACTCAAGCTCTCCCTCTCCTCCCAACCCCCCCTTTAAAGCTCACTCCAGTTTGATCTTGCTTGTAAAGCAATGATTCTGCAGGCATGCCTTTCACCTTATCTCGACACCCAGGCCTGATAAGGATATGGCAAACAACAAATGAAAAGAAGTGAAAGGCTAGACAGGATTGGTGACAAGATTTCAGACCTATATAAGAGATAAATGCAGGCAAATTTAAATGCCTAGGACTATCTTTTAACAAAGAGGTTTTAATGTTCCCCTTAAATCAATACTTCCTTCAAAAAAAAAAAAAAAATCAAAGGTGGAGAGATGGAGAGATGAACTTTGCAGACTCAAAATTTAACTACAGCCTTGGGAAACAGTCACTTAGCAAAACAGTCTCAATAGCACCAACTGCAGAGGGAAAGAAACTGCAAGAATAATTCTGTAAATAGTACAGTACTGTTAAACTAACAGGAAGTAGAAATGACCATCTGTGTTTCTCCTACAGAAAGCTGAGTAACCAACCTTCACCACTGGGCAAGATGAAGGCTCACTAAACTCTGCAGAACAAACGAAAAGGATTTTAGTAAGTTCCCTATGTAGCTTTTAAATATTGAAGAGCAGATAAGGGAAGAAGACTACCACTCATTAATAAAGATTTTTTTAAAAATTGGCTAAAATGACATTTAGCATAGTTTCTCAAAAAAACTTGATTTGGGGTAGAAAGTTAGGACAGGTGGCACTGTAAGCTAACAGTGCAATTGCAAAGTCAGCACAGAAAAGGTGCTTACGTCAAGACAGTGATCATCAGAAGGCCTGTATGCACCATTAGTGTATTGCAGACAGATTTTTACAGTATACCAGCAATGAGACTTAGGTGCAAATACACTAAAATTACAGACAGCACTGGGAACTGGGCAGCTGCAGGAGAATTACACCCTAGGTATGAAATGAAAAACAAGCGTTACTAAAATTGTAGTGCCTAGTTATTCCTGGATTTTATAGCAGTCAGATATCTCTACTGCAAATTGGAACAAGAAGAACTAATGCTATTTTAGGCTTATTCTCTTAAGCAACGGAGGCATTACTGAACAACTAGATGCAAGAAGATCATGAATTCAGTAATCACAAGTTTAGTTTGAAATTAAACCAAGAAAAAAAGAAAAGCCAGTCTGCTTTCAGTGTTCTCAAATATCAAAAGAGCTAAGTGTTCAACGAACAGAAGTAGCTGCTAAAACCAACTGCTCTAAGAAGCATGAGGTTTGAACACAAGGCAGTCTAGAATTCTGTCTAAAGTGATAATGCTCTCCAAATTCATACTCCCAAATAAAATTCAGTAGCTCAAAAGTACCCTGAATTAATTAAAATGTGAAAAAAAAATTACTTGAGAAGAACATGAAGCCACTAAAAGCTACAGCAGTCTCAGGTTGAAAGAAAATGATGGACAGCAATGACACTACCTCTTAGAAGCTGAGAAATGCAGGTACTAAAGAACCAATAACATCTTCCAAAACAAAACAAAACCCAAACAAAATAAAGTCAAGGTGATGAAGAATACTATCAATACTATAAGACTATATCAAGATGCACCTAGAAGCTTATATATTAGTTAGAAGAACAACTGATTTTTAAAAATTGCTCCACTATGGCCCAAAATTTAACAAATTGAGGTATTATTGAAGTGTTCAAGAGGGACAATGACCTTGACGGGGCATAGGAGATATAAACTAGGATACAGAACATAAATTGCTTTATATTTAAGCGAAAGAAAAGGAAACGAACCATTAAGTTTTTGTTTATTGAAGACTTATGGAGCAGCACATGGATGAAAAGATATAGTAGTAGTCAGTGCAATAAATATCCTGATAATGGTAAAGCTGTATAGCAAAACAGGAAACAGATCTTGAAGATAGAAAATAACAAATGAACCATGCAACTTCAGGAGTGACAATTTGACCTTGAGAGTAACAAGATCTCAGAAAAATTTGTGAAGCAGAGTAAAAGGGAGATGGAATGGATCATGAGACAAATGCGGCAATGATTTGTTAAAGTCCCATTGACTGGCCTGCTCTCCTTTGATGAATCCTATTGCATTATTTTTTTGCAAAACTGTCATTTATCTACTGGGCATAAGATAAAGCACTTGATAAAAACGCCAGTGAAAAAATACTATTTAAGAATACACAAACTGTAAGATCAGCAAAAGGTATTAAGCAGCTACTGCAAGATGAGGAGAGAACAGACGGTGCTCTAAGAATGAAAAAAATTAAGGTGAAATAATTAGTACACAGTTTACTGAAGATTGATCTAGGAATAAATATTCTTAGAATATTCATTGCTTTGGTACTAAAAAGTATAAAAAGAGACAAGTTTGATCCTGCAAAGTTAAGAGGCACTTTCAGAATCGGAGAAAGATCAATATGGGATACAGATTGACCTGTGGACCTTGAGTAAGGAAAATAGTCTGAACTCAATAATAGCCAAGTTAGGATTGTGAATTTAGGATCTAGTAAGAAGTTTATTTTAAAGCCTTAAGCCTCCCTGTTTGAAAAGGCAAAGCAGGTAGAGAGGAAGATGGTCTGTATACGGTCACTGATCCACAGCACGTTAAGGCTAGACAGGACAGATCAGGAAACAAACTCATTTCCACCAATATGCATAACCTGAGGCATACTCTCTGAAGGTAATTAAGACCTCTAAAGAATGTGGTAAAACTTCACTCAGATGATGTGGTATGTCTGTGATTACTCATTAAGAAAAGAGTGCTACACATGGAAGATTACAGAACAGGGACATACACAATATGTAAAGCTGGAGAAAACAAGAAAATACCTTTTTGTTGGATTTTAACTATCAACAAGCCACAGCACATACACTGCTCCGCATCAATGTCAAGTGCTAAAAAAGGGGGTGGGAACTAATTGCTCTTAATTAAGATCATGGACAGTGCTCATATGAGATAAATGGTTACAAAGTTACAAGGAATAATTGTGGACTGAAAAATGCAGGAATATTTGCAGCCATCATAACTACAGTCCTGGAGTAACTTCCTAGCTGGGAGAAGGAAGACAAGCATCCTCACCATCAGATAAAACAAACAGTAAGAATAAATAATGAAATAAAAATTAAATAATGTAAAAATGCTCAGGTTCCCAAAAAAATTAAAAAGTGGGCCAGAAGAAATCTAGACCCTTATCTCACTAAGAGAAGTTGGAAAAAAAACTTGGCTGCCAAGTACAATGCTGTGACAGAGTGGTTACACACAGAAGGCAGCTCTGAAATATTGTGTCTAAGCTAAACTAAGAATGAAACAGAACATGTTCACATAGACAAGTCATGTAAGTGACAAGAGATGCCTGCCAAATAAGTATCAAGCCAGGCATTGCTTCAAGTATTTGTACAGCATAGATGCGCCCAGTCTGTTCAGGAAGGTGCTTTTTATAAGACACTGATGGCAAACCAACCTGCAAAAAAACAACCCACCAGTGACAGCTTTCTGGAAGGCGTTACAAAGGCAATTTAGATGTATAAACCACTCAGATCCAGAATGCCCATCTCTAGGAGGGACACTATTTTGTTGTTCTACCATGACACACTCTCAAGTCAAATATTTCTTAAAATTTTTCCCAAACCTGCACAGTAATCACTAGCAATATCACTAGCAAAAACACTGGAGAACTATTCCCTTTTTGGACTGCTGCTTTTTCAAAATACATTAAAGATGGCTTTAACTTTTCAGAAAATTGCTATAGTAGTATTTCTATCCTGCCATCTCTATCTCTCCTTTTCTACCCTTTTTTCTTTCAGTCTACCATTTCTCTCTTGATGATTTTCCATTGTATTATGGTCCATACTCATCAGAAAGTCACATGAATCTCAAGACTGATGAAATACCAATTGCAAAGTCAATATACCTTGACTGCCCATGCTTCCGTGGCCATACTGTATGTCAGGTAAGAAAAAAAAAGCATTATCCAGTTAATAGATTGGTGCACAATTGAGCAAAGAAGCTGCCTTCAGTCATCATTGAAAAAAAACTACTGCAGGAGCAGGAAAGAAAACAACCTTAGCATGTTTTTGCAGAGGGCTGCAGACTCCCGCAACTTTCTTGTTTTCCTGTTCTTGTACTCCACCACATATCCTCAAAGATGATCTACTTTCAATGTGGAAACAACATGATAGTGCTTCAGAGATCAAAAATCTTTTATACTGAAGCTTCAGTTCATTAGCTGACTTAGTCATCTTTGGTTTTACACGTTAGAAATTTAAAACATACATTTATGCAATGACATCTGTCTTACAGCTGGTGCTAATGTGCACGACTTGGTAATAACTATGTAAACAAAATTACATTAGAATGAAGCTGCAAATAATCATGTTTAGGATCACATCACTATTTGAAGATCCCATGTAAGTGGGCAGTAGAGGAGAAATGAAGATAAACCATGCTTGGGACATGCGAGGAAAAAAGTGACTCCAAACTCTCCAGCAACTTGACACATAACAATTTAAGACAAATGTTTCTCTTGAACATGACAGATGACTAAAAAACAGCACAAAAAGGTTTAATGCTGTGACCTAACTATCTTACCGGAAAAGAAGGTGGAAGAAATATATGTTTTGGGGAACAAGTCAGTGAGCCTACAGCGATCACTGCCTTCACTGGTATAGTTAAAATCTGAAAGAAAGAACAACAGAATTAACAAGACAGTTAAGGAAAAAAAATGTTATTTCCAGCTTTCAAACATCTCTTCTGCTTTTATTTGCATAGATTAATAAAACCCTGAAATTCCACAATTAATGTAGCCAATTAATGTCTTATATGCACATTTAAAATGTGCAACCATGAATTAAGATTTCAACATGCCATCATACTCCAACAGTTACTCCGTATTGTCAGGAAGCAAATCTTTGCTCAGTCATAATTAGCTTCTTTCTACATGTAATACAAAAGCAAAGTTAAAATAAAAGCTTTCCAATGGGGCATTATACAGGTTTCACCTGAGAGAGACTTACTCTTTTGGAAAGCAGGAGGATAACATATTTAAGATTACTATTAATTATTAATAGGGAAGAGGATATATCGAAGTTCCCAAAAGACATCAGAACTCATGATAAGACCTTGAAACAAAAGTACACTTAGGATTGCAGAAGGGATAGCAATAATCCCTACTGCGCATAGTGCTCTAACCATTGTTAGCTTTATAACAATACAAGTACAATAACTTGTAGGGAAAAAAAACAAAAACAAAGGTCTTCTAGTTGTAAAATTGGAGAATCACTTACATGTATGGACATATTAAAAAGTTTAAGGTTGCAGTTACCTGGCAGAAATTAGGAGTTTCCTATTTTCTGCATCAGAACCACACAACAAGCTCTATAATTTCCTCACTTCATAGACAACATATTTTCTTCTACATGTATCACTCAAAGTCGTAATACAAAAATATTAAATATCGACTGCGTTATATATTATATCACTCTTCTGCAAAATATTTCATAACAGAAAAGACATATGAAGTTGAGAATTAATTCATTGTTCTCTCCCTTACTAAATTTGGTGTAAGATCTGTTTCATTTGTCAGAAAACTGCAATTTCCCTAAAGCAATTTTCACATTATATTTTGAAAAAATTTCAAAATTATACCTCAATTTCAATAACCAACAATGTACCAAAAAGCAACTGCAAGCATATCATGCCAAAAGATTTTTGCACTGATGCTTTGAGGGTGCGTCAAGAACTCATACCTCAGAGCATCAGGTCAGACGTGAACAGAAATTTCTGAAAAGCAGATGAAAGCCTTAATGAAAGTCATTCTTCATTCTCTAAGAGAAGATACAGCACAAGTAACATTATTGCCACTCCCTACAGAGTTAACTTGACCTCTACCCTTTCAACCTCAGCTTCTTCTCCCCGACACTGCAATCTGTCCACTTCAGACTTCACAGCTAAAAAAAAAAAAACCCACTCTGCTTGGACAACACACATTAATATAAAATAAGTATACCTCATAATCTGTTGTGATTTGCACAGCTCCATCATGAATTCCTTCAAGTTCTTTTGCTATTAGTTTTACTCTAAACACAGCATAATAACCTGATGTTAGTATCACCTGTAAATGGTAGGAAACAAAATTGTATTCCATTAAAAACAGAAAATAAATTTTGCAAAGAAATACACGAAACAAGTCTATTTCCTTAAAATCCCGGGAGGTATTCGAGGCCAGGCTGGATCTGGGCAGCCTGGTCTAGTGGTTGGCAACCCTGCCCACAGCAGGGGGGATGAAACTGGATGATCTTTAAGGCCCTTTTCAGCCCAGGCCATTCTATGATTCTGTAATAAACTATCTGAAACAAATGACAGCAGTAAAAGTAAAAAATGCAAACATAAGTAAACTAAGATTAAATATTTCTTGGAGATTACTGCTTCTGAACTTCCCCTTTCAAAATCTAACCAACTTGAAAGCCGTACTATTACTTAGAATAAAACTAAAAATAAGAGTACAAATACTTTTTTTGACAATCATTCTTAATTTTTATTCTCTTTCCCCCACGCTAAAATTGAACTATTAAAAAAATACACATTTGTCTTTTTACCCCTCCTACATTTAGCTTTAAGCAATAGATTCAAAGGGTTACTTACTGAAGACTGATCAGATGCACTAGCATTTTGTAGTTTGTGGTGGTTTGCAATTATTGTTGTTCTATTTCCCTTTTCAGTTGTTAGGAGTTCTATGGCCAAACCATCCCCTATAATATGCCAACTTTTTATAGCCAGCTTAAAAAGAACAAAAGATACTATTTTAGTAACAAGATTGATGTAAGATTTTTAAAAGGCAAACTAAAAATAAATCCATCCTTACCTCTATTGGATTGCTGTTGATGATGGCAAATAAAATGCTGCTAGCTTCTGCTGCACTCAATATGCCAAAATCTATAAATCGTTCCTCAGTTTTTGGAGGCAGTACAAAGTACTAGAAAGATTAATAAAGGTATTTTAGCATAATTAAATATAAAATACACTCAAATATTACATTTATTAACAAATAAATAAGTCAAGTGCAGCAGTACTAAGATAATCTCCAAATTCTATTCGTTTTCTGCATATAACTAAAGGGAGCAAAAAAGAATTTTCCAGCATTAACAAAATCTGTTTAAGAAAAGAGCTGGTGAAGTGGGTGACATTACCCACATCTGTAAGTCTGTTGAAATTAAGAAAGCTATGTCCCCATAGAATCAGAATAAAGAGAGTCATATGAAATCTGCCTTTAAGTAGACTGGAATAACTAAAAAAGAGAAATACTTACATCTAAAAATCCTGTGTATGCTCGAACAGGTAGGTGAAATTTAGAAGCATTGGTGATAAGTAGAATATTGTTATCTATATGGACAGATGATGTGGAAGGCATAAAGTAAAGTGTAAAAATATATCTGGATTCATTGGGTGGAATTAAGACAGGTTTGCTGAAGTTCTGGACCTAGATCAGTGAAGAATGAAGATCAAAGTTACAATTTAATGAAGTGCAGCATGCTTAAACACTTTCTACTAGTTAAAAATATTCCAATGAACTGAGGCTTACTTTAAACATTGGTCTTGCTTCTTCTGGTAACACAACATCATGTATAAGGACTGCAAAATTGAATGTGTTTGTTAAATAGATTGGTCTTTCCACAGAATCAGAAGCACCGTCACGGATGTGAAAAAGCGTAGCAGCATGATCAAACCCTAAATACCTATGAAAAGAAAACAGTATGAAAAAAATGAAGACTTTCCTTATCTAATCATATATTACACATATATTAGATTTCTATATTTTTTATTTTAAATATATATATACACACACACGTGTATGTACTAGAATTCATTTAATCCATCAACAGGATATGTACACAGCATACTGCATGCTAACACTGTAATAACAATACTACAGGAACATCAATTACTCAGTAATTCAAATGAAGTAAGAAAATACATAACTCAGTATCCTAGGAGGACAAAAACCAAGTGTCCATGTATTAAGATGCCTGCAAATCATGCATGTTCCTTACTATCCAAATCAGGAGTTTGCAGCAGCAGTTCTGATGGGTACTGCTTAGTTTAATTGCATTAAACATTCAACATACTGTCAATTCAGTTGATAAGGCAACACATTTCAATGACAATCCAATGTCAACTTAGCCAAATTTTGTAAATGAATGAAAAAAAGAAGTGCTGACATGATGTCTTCTGAATTTTGCTTAAAACCAAAAATATTTTCTCTACTCTTGCTTCATATAGCGGATGACAGAACTGAAAAATTTTTCGTGTCTAATCTGTAGTCTTCAGCTGCTTTGAGAAGTAATTCATGCAGGTCACTTTGAACCCAAGCTTTGAAACCAGTCTGTGCATCACTGAAACTCCCTCATAAGCACAAAAACAGAAAAACTTGTACCAGTGATTGTAGTTCTAGATGAGCTTGATTCAGAAAACACAGTTACCACCTCTTTATATCCCTTCCCTCGCCGAAAAGGCTAGTTACCTTCTACAACACCTTATTTTCAGCATTTTTTTTTCTTCCTAAACATAGCTCAACAGCACACTTACCCATCCAATACTTCTGCTTGATAGGGAATTTCAAGTTTGGAGTAGCTTTTCTCTTTTGCTTTAACAGTTATTTTCCCAGAAGACTGTGATGCTTTTTTTGCTTTTGATGCTGCAAAAAAATATAAGCAGCTTTTTCAAGCAGACAAACACAGAAACCCATCAGGTTAGATTAGCATGAGTAGT